>JASDDO010000026.1:243317757-244001757 GCA_030015575.1 Agapanthus africanus
AAGAAGATCCACCCGAGAGCTATACACCGAGCTCCACCTCGAGCCGAGGCAACTAGGGCGACGAGATCGCTAGTCTAGAAGCTCTAGGTTATGTAGAAGAGATGTATGGATGTGTTTGTCAAATGGAATCCTTTTTCTCTCAACACATGAGATCAAAGGAAGAATCAAGAGGAGGAAGAAGGAGGAGCAACCATGGAACTCTTTCTCATATTTTTCTATGAGAGAGAATGAGAATGAACAAATGAAAAGCTTAACCAAGAGAAAACCCAACCATGGTTGCAATAATACTCATTTTCATCATTACTAATTCTATCATGATAAAGTTGATGGCACTAATGACATGACCATTTTCATAACAAAAATGAAAAAGAAAACCAAAGAATACTTTAGACCTTTCCAGAAGATCCTAGTCAACTTTGGTCAAACGGTCAACAAAGTCAAGATGGTCAAATGGTCAATGTAATTAGCCATAACATAATTATCAATAAAAGAATTAGTAAATAATATCCCCGGCTAATAATGGTTTTGACCGAACCAACTGTCAAAACCCTAATGAGGCACCTCCTCCTTCTTCACTCCGCAAATCTGTGCATACACACCCGCATCCGCATTCCGTAGAATGCGAATGCACAGAAGACAAAACAAATCCATCTGTGCAATACTAGAATCCGGCTTAAACCAAAGTCCACTAGTATTGCCTGCCCGAACAGCATACGCACACAAGTGCACGTAAGTGATCGTAGCCTTGCCGTAAAAACCATACGGCTTCTACACGTTTCGCCCAGTGCAGGGAAACTCTCTGTGTGGGACTCTAAAGACTCGACACTACGCTGGCAGTGGGTTTAACCACAGACCGCAAGCGGCACTAGCTGTGCGTAACGGTCCCCAGGTAGATGTCGACAAGAAGGCCGATGAGATAAACCCATCCGAACTCCTACTGAGCCTGTATGTGACAATCTCCGTACAGTCCGGTCTGTTCGTCTGATACATCGCATAGCGGACCTAGGGAGTGGTAAACGTCAGTCCCCTAATAGCGGTACAAGTCATGTCGGAGTGAAGCCCAGAACACCCTAAGATAACACTAGAAACCTACCGGTATATCTCGCTTGCCCTGCCCAGGGACTACTCGTGTAATGGCTCTCCTAGACACAGCGCGATGTCAACCCCCAATACCGGGAGAGACGAATCCTGTCTAACCGTCACTGCCTCCAAGTGCTTCGGGACTGCACCCAACAACTACCTGTTTGCACGACTCCTTTGAGCCATGGTAGGGTAGTAATCTAAGTACAGTGGGAACACACTCGAGGCGAAGTGACAGTGTCAAGTCAGCGGACTAAGCTGTACTCATGTCACCTGGGAACTGATAACTGACGATAGGTATAATACCAACCAACAGTTCCCGACGAGTCATGTCCAGTGTACTCGTAACCTAACGAGCACCCGCATACTATCTCCAGTACGACGTACTGATGGCTGTGGGATAGACCACCTCCCGTGCTGGGATGAGAAGCGTATACGCTAGTCTACTCCGGAGTATCGATGCCCTGTCTCGATAGTCCTACGACTAGGGACCTGTATAAGGATGTGCTTATAGATTACCCAGCCCCCATGAGTGTGACTGCCATCACAACGCTGGTAATCAAGCAAAGATCCTAAAGGCTCTACTAATATGTATAAGCGATATGCTAAAAGAAACACATGCACATATTGAAGTAGAAACAAACCAAGTAGCATACTACCATTTTGAGCAAGATTGTCTATACAACTGTGAATATCCCAAGCTTCCATCAAGTAATATACAAGCTAGTATGATACAGTAATGGCCTCTAGGGCATATACACTAACACACATGTTATTTGATATTTTGCAGACGAATTGGTAATATGTGCTATATTTATACCAAACACCTTTAGATGATTAGAAAGAGTAGGGAAATTGATGTGTTAAGAATACAATATTTTCGACTGATCAAATTCCCCCAAACTTAATTTTGGTCGTCTCGAGCAAACATCTTTTATTTTTATTTAAGAGAAGGAGAAAATATGAGAAAAAGAAAAACTAACTAGCACACTTTCGTAGGCAACACGATTGCACTGAGCACGTGCAACAAGCTTTTAAATCGCTAGGTCTCCATAGTAGGAGGAGTGTTGTCTCCTGAGGGTTTTTAACGGATTGCACCCACAAAATCCTATAATAAAAGGAAGACCGTGAAAGTTACATTTAAAGATAAAAATTGTAAAAGAAAGACTTTAAAAATTAGAGTTTCCAATTAATACTAGCTTTTCGGTTGTCATGAACCCTATCTTAATGGTCATGAAAAGATGTTAGAAATTACATCATCCCTCAATAAAACATCGCCTTTATTCTTCATTCCTACCTTTCTTCCAAACACCGATCATATACCCCTACGTGTGTGTAAAGAACATCCCTACACTCGGAGAATTCAATTCAAGCTATCATACTCTTGTCCATCTGCCTCAGTACTTTTTAAACGGTGAATATTTAGATGGAATTTGCTCACACATTTTTCATGCGACCGTTAATACTTCTTGAGGTACTAACCGACCGATTACTCATGTGCTTGCTATATTAGGTGTATTAAATATTTTCCTTGTCTTGCAACGCCTAGGGCTTAGCAGTGACTCCAAAACCAGTTAGTCTAAGGCACTAGGTGATGAAGCACCATCGCTATATTTTTTTATTGCTGCCTTGGTGTTTAAAAAACCAGTGTTCATTTTTTTTTCCACCATTTTATCTTTTATTTTCCATTTATTATTTCCTTCATACTTTGGCTTTTAGACAAGAGCATTTCAAGGTATCCTCTATTATCCCGAGTTTCAAGACGTGTGTAAGTGCGAATAGTAGGGTATCAACATTCAAATGTTCGGCTTCCAGAATAGGAACTATTTTTTTAGACTTATTTTTATCCGCAGATTAGTGACTTCTTTCATCTTACTAAGCCTTGGGACAACGGCTCATAACTACTTATTACTAGTTTCGTTTAAGAAAACTTCTAACTTTCTTGGTTTTCTTAAATTTTTCCAATCTTTTGGATGTAATTTTTCACTATCTAATCCTTTATTATCTTATTTATGTACAATTTTTTTTATTATATGTTTTGTGCTTATGCAAAGTATGATGCAAAGTGATGCGCAAATAAGCACAAACCTCCCCCAAACTTGTTTTCAACAGTGTCCTCACTGTTGTCTTCTACTAAAGCTCAAAAACCTATAAGCTTGGGAGGATATTATTGATGGGGGCAAGAATAAGTGAAAGTGAAAATCCTCCACCAAATTTATTTTTGGCTCACAATTTTTTAGGACAATATTTACTTTCAAGAGCCAAAAATATACCCCCCAAACTTAAGTTAAACAATGTTAAGCTTAAAATCACAAGAGGAGGGTCAAAATTTTATTGGTCAATGAAAAGCTTTACAAACACCAAAAGTCAACACCAACCATTCGAAGATTTTATCAGTGTAGTGCACCGGTTGGTGGAAGAACATGTTGTATAGAGTCAGGAAGAAGTGGGGAAGAGATAAGTGGTGTGATGGAATGGATTTGCGTCTCGTTCTGGTGAGACGACACAGTGATTGTGATGGATAACTCGCATTCTTGTGAATGTCAAAAAGTAGGGGTGGAGGTTCAATTTCTTTGTTTTGAAGATGATTCATCTCAACACCCGTGTTTGCTAAAAATACGAGCTCATCAGCGAACATTTCCTCAATATCCCGAAGAATAATGTCATTGGAAAGAACGGGATGATACACAGACTCCATAAAAAGTTCATTATCGACGTTAGATGTTGACCTGGACAACTCGAAAGAAGGGTCTGTATGTATATGATACATATCTGGGTCAAACAACAACGTATAAAGAAAGTCCGGAACTGTATCGTGAAGCTGATCAAATTCGCTGCTGACGACATCCATTAATTCGACAGAACATACTCGAGCATGAGGATCGTACGGTTGACTTCCCAACTTGTAAATGTTTAGCTTAATTGACCTATTCCCGAAAGATAGGTTCATAGAGCTGTTTCGACAATTGATTACAGCGTTGGAAGTAGCCAAAAAGGGTCGACCGAGAATCACCGGAATTTGGTTCCGTGGGTTCACTGCAGGATGTATATCCAAAACAATAAAGTCCACAGGAAATACAAATTCCCCGATTTTTATCAACACATCCTCAAGTTCTCCCCTAGGTTTGGTGATTGATCGGTCGGCCATCTGGAGAGTTATGTTCGATGGTTTTAACTCTCTGATACCTAATTGCTCATAAACCGAGTAAGGAGGCAAGTTCACACTAGCGCTTAGGTCGAGTAAAGCACGGTTAATGTGTTTATCCCCAATAGAAATAGAAATAGTCGGACAGCCAGGGTCCTTACGTTTCCTTGGTAATTTTTGGGGAAAATCTGTGTCTACAGTACTCGACATGAACACTTTTTTCGGCACTTGAGTCTTCCTCATCCTCGTGCACAAGTTCTTAAGAATTTTCGCATAAGACGGAACTAGTTGGATAGCATCTAGGAGAGGGATATTGATGTTAACTTGCTTAAACATTTCCACAACCTTCTCTATTTGTGCAATCATTTTGTTGGACCTCAACCTATCTGGAAATAGAGCTTTATCAACAAGTGATGGGTCCAACATTTATGAAGAAGTTTGTGCGAGTGGAATGGATGAAGTGGGTGGAGGGTTCGAGCCTTGGGGAAAACGGAGAATAGGCTCGGAAGAAGAAGGTAATTTAGATGAAATAGAGTAAGGTGTAGAAATGGGAGTGGAAGTGAAAGTGAAAGCCGGGGGTTCAATTGATTCCTCAACATCAATCTGTTCACCCACATGATTGTCTAGCACTCTTCCAGATCTCAACGTGGTAAGTGCATTCACATTATACTGTGAAGGTCCAGAATCAGGTGGGGGTTGAGCTGGAAGTTTCCCTTTCTCTCTAGCACTCATCTCGGTTGTTAACTGTTCAATTTGTGCTTCCATCGATTTAATAATCTCACCTTGGGAGGCGGAGATTTTCTTTATATCATCGATAGAAGACTTAAAATCAGCCGACATTTGAATAGAATTTGTCAGAAGCAAACTCATGGTTTGTTCAAGTGCAGAGGTGTTATTGGTACCGACAGAAAATGGATCAAAGTTGTTGGCCGGGTTTTGAAACTTTTGTGGTTGGTAGGGATGCTGACTCAGTTGTGGTGGTTACTGTTGTTGTGGAGGGACCCATTGAAAATTATTCTGGTTTGGATCCGTGTATTGAGTTTGGTGTTGGATCCAAGAAAGATCAGGGTGATTTCTCCAATCTTGATTATATGAGGAAGATGAAGGATTGTTTCTAGGTCTTTGCTGAAATGCAGCATTAGTGTGACCTTGAAACGATACATTCAAAGGACATTCTTCCATCAAATGTGATGGATTGGAACAACAACCACACACGGTTTTAGGAAGTGTGTATTGGTTTAGGGAGGCTGAAGAAATTCTGTTTTCTATAGCGTCGAGTTTCCTTTGTATTGCGGCCATTTCGCCTTTCATCATGACGGAAACATCGAGCTGATTGATATCTTCCCTAGACGATGGTTGTCTAACACTTTCCCATTGTAATGTGTTTTGAGCTAAATCTTCTAGGTATTTCTAAGCTTCACCATCATCTTTAGACAGGAATTGACAATGACACATGGTTTCAAGCATCTGTTTAGTCGTGAGATCAATACCCTCATAGATAATTCGACACAGATCCCATCTAGAGATTCCGTGATGAGGGCATTATAAAAGAAGATCCTTTAACCGTTCAAAACATTTCCATAATGGTTCATTGGGAAGTTGGGTAAATTTGAAGATTTTGCTCCGAACACGGCTGGTCTTGTGATTGGGATAAAATTTCTTAAGGAATGCTGCAACAAATTCATCCCATTTTGAAATAGAGTGTGCGGTTGTATTATAAAGCCACTTCTCGGCTAAATCACACAAAGTGAATGGGAGAAGACGTAAATGCAGAGCATCCAAAGACAGTTGTGACGTTCCAATCATTGCGCATACGTTTTCGAATTTGGAGATAAAAGCGTATGCGTCTTCAGACTCAAGACCGTGAAATTTGGGTAACAGTTTGATCAATTGGGGGTTGATTTCAAAATTTTCCCCGTTGGCAGGTGGTATAGAAAGACAGGTGGGAAGGGGAACACGTGTAAGATAGCATCTCTTTTGGAAGAACCGGAGGATTCAATAGTTCCCAATGAATCTCAGCCTCTTCGCCGATCTAGTAGGGTTCCTCACCCACCTGAGAGATACTTCGGTTTTCTCTATGACAGTGGGAGCGAGGATTGCATCGTGAGATGATGACCCAACTAGTTTCGAGCAGGCCATCAAGAGTGGGGACTCTGTGAGAATGATTGGATGCTATGCGATCTGAGATGGAATCCATATACACTAACAAAGTACGGACTTTGGTTGCTATATCTGAAGGGTTAAATCCCCATCAGGAGAAAGTATATCTTGAGAGGATTACTTGGTGTACATGGAAAAGTTGAGACTTTCAAAGCTAGACTTGTTGTAAAACATTCTCGTCATCAACCAGGTGTGGTTTATGATGAAACCTTTTCTTCTATAGCTATGCTTAAGTCCATCCGGATCCTACTTTCCATTACTACATACCATGACTACGATATCTGGCGGTTGGGTGTCATGACTGCTTTTCTAAATAATGATTTAGAAAAGAGCGTCTATAAGTACACAGCCAGACGGCTTCGTAGACAATGGGAGCAGCGGAAACGTGTCCAAGTTACTTTATGTGATAAAGCAGACATCGCGGAGTTGGAACGTCTGTTTTGATATGGTAGTCAAAGAGTTCAACTTCATCAAAATGGTAGATGAACCTTGTATATACAAAAATGTAGTAGGAAGTATGGTGATGATCCTCGTATTATACGTGGATGACAAACTCTTGATAGGAAAGGAGTTTCCTATGCTACGCTCGGTCAATCTCCTCTTATCATATAGATTCTCCATATAGGATCTGCAAGTCTATGGTAGAGCCCCGGCCGTCTAACAGACGCCAAATGCGGAACAAAAACTTTTATACAACTGGCGCTATCGCATACTACCACCCGGATCTGCCATTAAAGCTAAACTAACAAACTACAAAGTGGGTAGAAATGTTATACCGAATGATCCGAGTCCTTTGGTCTTCAACTATCATCCCACGCTTTGTTGCGGCGGCTTCGATCTTCTGAAAACTCCAGCCTCGTCGTCCAGGTGGAACCACGTCGACGGATCTTAAATGGGCTCCCGCCTCTGAACCGAGGCAACTCGATCATCAAGTTTGCTAAAAGAGATGACCAAGATTGATGTAGAGAATGAGTAGAACATTTTGTCTCGTTACATCCAAGGCTATGGACGAACGGTTAATGAAGTTGCCATTTGGAATCGGGTAAATGGAAATTGAACTATATGAAATTTCCATGAACTAAATTTCTTGTATATTTTTCTCAAAAAATGAATCCATCCTCACCCTCAAGAGGGGCCGACCACTTTTAAAGAAGAGGGAGAATGAGTGTAGGAGAGGGGAGGTAATCATAAGGCAAAATATCAAGGAAAAATATCTTAAGCATAACCAAAATGCATTAATGGAAACAATGACTCATAACCTTAGTCATCCTCCATCATTAAATGCACCATTAATGAACTAATAACTCATATGCTTTGTCACCATCTAGAACCATCTACAAACATGAACCATCCAAGAAAAGATAAATCCGCATTTAACTGAATGTTAAATACGGGTGATAGAAAACTGGAAACTGGCAACTTCCAAAAGTGATCCTGAAATGAATTTCAGGATAACCCCGTAACAGTATAAACATACCCGCATTTGTATTATGACCGAATACAAATGCAACTGAGACAAAGATATTATATCTACACAGTATAATATCGGATCCGGCTTAAACCAAAGCCTACCAGTATTATCTGCCTGAAAAATGGCACGTGCGAAAAGGCACGTGCATTTTCCGAACCCTGCCATAAATCCATACGGCATCTACAACGTTTCGCCCGAACTTGGGAAAGTGTCTGTGGGGGACTCTAATGACTCATCAACACACTGGCACTGGGTATAACCACTAGCACGTCAGAGGTACTAGCTGTACGTAACGGTTGCCTATGTATTGATTGAAAGAGAAGCTGACGAGCGAACTCATCCAGAAACCCTACTGAGCCTGACAGTGACAATATCTGTACAGTCCGGTCTATTCGTCTATGAGTATCGCATATAGTGCCTAGGAGGCCGGTAAACATCAGACCCCCAATTGCTGTATAAGTCGTGTCAGAGAGCATCCCAGAACACCCTGAGATACTACTGGAATACCTTTCAGTAAATCTCGATTACCCTGGCCGGGGATTTCGTGTACTGGCTCTCCTAAACACTGCGCGATCTCACCCCTAATACCGGGAGAGAAGAATCCCCGACGATCTGCTCACTGCCTCCACGTGGCTCGGGACTGTACCCAAAATATACCTGTTTGCACGACTCCTTTGACCCGTGGTAGAGTATAAATCAAAGCACAATGGGAACTCACACGAGACAAATGACGACCTCAGGTCGATGAACTAACCTATACACATGTCACCAGGGAATTGCTATCTGACGCTAGGTATAATACCAACCAGCAAGTTCCCGGCGAGTCCTGTCCGGTGTACTCATAACCCAATGAGCACCTGTATACATCTTAGGTGAACCAACTAACACCAATGGCTTATTAGACCGTCCACCGCCCCTCGTCGGGGTCTCGAATGTATACACTAGTCTACTCTGGAGTATCGATGCCCTGTCTCGAAACTCCCACGACTAGGGACACTTTAAGGATGTACTTATAGACCCCAGCTCCCACATATATGATCTCCATCATACTGCTGGTAGTCAAGTAAGAATCCTATGGGCTCTATCAACATCTACATGATGATAAAGACAAACCAGATAGCACACTATCATCTCGAGTAAGACTGTTCTATCGGTATAGGTCCTCCCTCAATCATTGCAATCACGTACCTGCGATCCAATAATTGACTTAGAAGGCACTATATCCAACAATCTCCCACTTGCACTTAAGGCTAATTATTGCGATGTCGCATACTCACAGCCCGTGTGATACCGAACATCCAACTCCTCTGCTAATCAGTTTCATAAAGCCCGTTTGTAAAACTATTGTGTTCGAGAAGTAGCCTCAGTGAGTGGATCCGCCCCGATGTTTCTTTCTATGTCTCTCTTAAAATCAAGTTCGCGGAGAAAACCATCTCCCGAATCGAGTAATACCTGCCTTAGAATTTGTCTGGATATCAGATGGGACCTAATTCATAAATGAACTCCAAATCCAAACTTCTTAGATTGTATCGATAACTGAACCTAATCTGTATCTAGCACCATGCCTCCCACAGTATCCTCTTGGACCACCTGTCCATAATAATGTCCCTCGTCTGAGGGAAAACTATAACTCATACAATCACTCTGTCATCCGTGTCACCTTTGAAGCCTGGAATGATAACCGTCTCCCGAAGGAGGCCGCCGTCATCAAATCCGTACAACATATACTTATGTTCTATAACTGCTTCCGTATGTTTCTTCAGGATTGGATTAATATAAAATTATCGCATCTAGTGCAAAAACGACATCGGGTGTGGTACTTGACATCTCATAATTGACTCAATTGCCTAAGCAAGTGATCTACCAATCATGCACGTCCCTCTCCCCTTTAGTCTGTAAGACACTTTTAGAGAGGGTGAATCCATCACCTGCAGGTACACTACCTTGCCAGGAGTCATCTATTCCAAAATACTATTAGAATAATGTCAAATTACCCATATTGGGAAACTACCCAAATCTAGATCTAAAACCATAGATCTAGTAACCAGAATGTCAGATATTATATCCATATCTTTTGTGGAGAAACAACTGTGTGATGACCAAAGTACAATCGTTCGTAGTATAGGAATTTTACTTCCTACTCTGTGTATTTCATCCAAATACCAGGACATCACACCCTACTATCTTCTCAACAGATCCATCCCCTATTCTGATGAAGTCAAACCTATGACTTTCATATCAAAATAAGATGATCTTATCTCCGCTATATTTGCTCAAGCCTATAAATAGACATAAGCTACTTGCCCACTATGCTTCCGCTGCTCCCACTGACTACAACAACCCTCTGGCAGAATAATATATACGTGTACTTCTAAAACTAGTTTAGAACGACGCTATACATATCCTCTTGCCGGGTCTCATAGTCTGGAACAACAGTAGTGTCAATTCTGGGTAAACAAGAACCTCCCTGTCACCGTCCTTGAGGCTACCGGAGTACCTCTCGGGTGTCTGAGGTTACCCACCATATCTGCGGAGTGTCTAATGGAATGTCAAACCTGATTGAATATATAGGTCCTATTAAATTTTCCGTAATCGTTTGCGGTTCTGGAATCACTTCCAGTTCTACCATAGTCCCACTACTGTTTTCTGAAAAAAAAATCCATTTTTACTAAAACCGTGGCGAGTCAAGAACAATATCACTATTGATCTTCCAGATGGTAGAAAATCAACCCTCGTCGAAGCCAGGGTCAACCCACAAACTGCCATTACAGAAACGTGCCTTGAGTTATCCAGTGTCTGGTTTTAAGCATAAGCTGGACAACTCCCATTACCTTAATATCGTTAAGATATGAAGCATTCTATATCCAATATAGAAAATTTGGCACTTATTTAATTGGAACCAGATTCAAATGATGCAGCTGTCTCCAGTGCATATCAAGTTAATGGAGAGAGGCTAATCAGCATTACTCAACTTAGGAATACATCCAATTATGAGTAACCTGAAAGAGAAACAAGTTTCTCAAAACCTTTACTATCAATTGAATACCAATCACAAGAATCTACATCTTCGATTTCTTTGAAGAATCCCGATACTTGCGACACCTGGTTCTCTACTTTATTCCTATACTCACAACTTCTCAAAACTTAGACATTGTATTTCTACGAAACACTTGTCTAAAAACTAGAGAAGTCACAAGTAAATAGAACATAGTACGAGGACCAACCCCTTTGTCCTGATGGACACTGGACAACATACAATACTTTGTATAAGTCCGCTGAGTTGAATAACTCAAAACCTGTGCATCGTAGGTTGAAAACTGTGCCCAGGCAATTTCTTCAAATATCACCAATTACAACGAATTCCGATATAATGAGGATGATTACCTAATTCCCAATAACTCACCCCCACTCATCATCTGTAAAACCATACAGATGTGAGAAGCATACCTGGTAAATACATACCCTGGAGCAAGGGTTTAATTGCGAAATCAGTTTACAATTAACAATGCACAGTGCAACTGAAACATGAAAATGTTTAGAAGGGGTATCCTGGTATTCTTAGTAATGCCTCTTCCATAATCCAATTCATGACTTTAACCGTATTTTTCATTACCATCTCTCCAAATCCCTTTATTTTTCTTTAGTCGTTACCTTCTGTACACCATCATTAGGCTAAATGGTTTTCTTCCTTCCTTACCATTCGGCACCAGCCTATGGTTTGGAAGAAGACTATCCAGTAAGCATAATAGGTGTACTCTCCTAATCTTAGGAGTACTCGCAACTTGAGAGAAGGTGATGATAAAAGACTACTGAATAAACCTTATTCCTTTTTCTCCTGAACCAGAATCCATCCTCGAAAAAATATCCTTCGAGTTCGTATATAACCATACGATGGATTTATCCAATGGAATTGGATGTTCGTAGTGATACGGGTTGTTCTGGAGAAATTAAAAGGTGAAGTAGGAGTGGCGATGAAATACGTGGTTTGGTCGTGAATGTGAATAGTCGCAATTTACTTTTCCCTCTTTCTAATTCCTTTATCTTGTCTTTACATATTACCTTCTGCACACCCTATTTAGGCTAATTGGTTTTCTTCATTCCCTACCTTTCGGCACCTGCCTATGGTTTGGAATAAGACTATCCTATAAGCGTAATGGGTGTACTCTCCTAAACTAAGGAGCCTTCGCAACCTGAGAGAAGCTGATAATAAAATACAACTGAATAAACTAATTCTGTTTCTCCTGAACCTGGATCCATCCTCGAAGAAGTCCCTTCGAGTTCGTATATAACCATACGATGGATCTATCCAATGGAAGTGGATGTCCGTAGTAATACGGGGTGTTCTGAGAAATACAAAGGGTAAAAGAAGGAGCGGCAATGACTTATGCAACTTTAGACAATCCAAAAGCCAGTATTTTAAGAAGGTTCGGTCAACTTGGTCACTGAGTTATAGTCTAGGGTCGGTCAAAGGTCGCTGCCAAAGAGAGAGAAAAGAAACACTCTGCGTGCACTCTAACCTAGATCAGAATGGTTATCACTTTATCTAATTAGGAAACCTTCCACTGTAATCTCAAATTCTCCTCTAAACCAGAAAGAAGAATCAATCGGGATCACCCGAAGAGTAAACCAACTCATCAGTGGGAATCGGGATCCAACTCTCATCGCATGATAACGTGAAGGAATCCACTCATGTTATCATACTCCAGAAGGTATGCTCAAGTTTTGCAAGTTTCCTGAATGTTTGAAACTCCCGATATAATTTTTATCCCATGCTCTTATGACCTTGACGTAGGACAACAAATCATAAGCCACATGTCAAGTTCTACCCGTCGTTGTCCTGATTAATTTAGGTCATCGTACATGCCCTTGACGTTGGCCAACAAGGCTGTACGTCTGTCCTAAACTAATGCATCTATCTATGCAACAAATGAATATCCAGCTGCTACCAAACACTATGCCTTGACGTAGGCCAACAAACATAGCTTGAATACTACTGACCATCCATAAGAAATGACGAAGGATTACGGCTGGTTTTTGGCGAAAAACCTTTAACGTAATGAACTTAATCTCGTTGAAGGAACCTGATAGCTTTTTATAAAAATATAGTGGCGAAAACGTTTTGCTAAAGAAGTCACTCCCGGTGAAGGGATCTCGGCTCTTTCCTCGTGGAATGAGGTGCAGGATATTCCAACTGAATACCGCGATGCAAAGCAACTTGTAATCGACTATATTGAAGTTATTACCCTGACGCAAACTTCTGCCTAAGGGATCACTCCCGGTGAAGGGATCTCGGCCCTTGCCTCGTCGAATGAGGTGCAGGATATTCTAACTGAATACCGCTATGCAAAACAAAAGGAAACGTCTTTGTAATAACTACTTTTTAAAATTTGTTCCAACAACATCAAATATAGGTTTGTTTTATCCTTGCATTGAGAAGAATCAAGGCAGTCCCATCAATCAATCACACTAGAAAAGAACGAAAATAAAATGTACATATATGCCATCCGCATTCGTCACTGGGTCCCGTCATCACCCGTTAGGTTACTTAACTAACGACAGAGCGGGGGCTGGAGGGACTAGCGCGGATGTAAAACATATACAACATCTAATAGTATATATACCAATATACAATAATCGCTCCAGGCATGATAATATGCAACATTACAGAAAAGTAATAAGCATTACAGAACAATACAGATAATCTGGGATCCCCGGGTTTCACAGAACGGCTGCTGAAACCGGACGTTCCCGTGGTCGTGTGGATAGCCTGTGTAATGAAACCTAGACCCCTACGGGTGCGGAAAGTTACCCTCCAAAACCTGAAGCGAGGTAGTCCCCACAACATAGTGAATGGAACACCCGGCACTTCACGGAGTCCAGTAACTTCGGCACCCCTCCTTGGGTCAACCTGTACCTCATACGAGTGCGGCGAATAGTCTGCCAATTCTAGAGTGAGGCCCCAATGCCTCTCAAAGCCATGAGATACGGACCCGTTTCCCTCCAGAACCCGGCTATCCGTGCACTCCTTCGTGGGATAAACCTAGTACAGAAATAAAAATATATACAACGGGTACATCGACCTTAACCCGGTCGTGCCCCAAAAGAATAATATACGGCAGTCTACATGTTGGACGCTCGCCCCGCAATACAAATATACAAATAAATCCAAACTGCACTATCATTGCACCCTGCTATCCATCACGACAAATCCGCAACATCACGGCACAACACAGAACATCAACGCGAATGTCACGTTCGCAAACCCGTCTAAAAGAACTATAGCAATTAGACGCGGTTTACCGATCGAATGACATTCCCGGTCGGAGATATAAAGTAAGTACTGCAAAATAACATGTTTAAATTTTGATCGACAAAATTTCCCGAAGTGGGCCCCACGTACATCTGCTGTACAGTAATAAAAACTGGGCCTAAAAGAACAGTACCAGAAACCACAATTTCCCAAGATGAAAGCTCAGAAGAAAAATGACCCACCAAGTCACCAAGATGGCCGCGCTTCTGCGGTCAAAGATAGACTTTGACCACGGATCCGCGGCCGTACGGTCGAATTGGTGGATCGTTTTTCTGCTGTTTCCATTAAAAAGCCTGCTTGATTTTCTGGTATGGTCAAAATAATTTTTAGAACAGATTTAAAATCAAAAGAAACTTTAACATTGAAAATTGTGATTTTCGAAAATCCGTTCGATCGATATTTTAAACGCGTTAGCACATGTTAGTATAGCTTAATGGTGAGGCTCTGATACCACTGTAAGTCTACGGTAGCGCCCCAGCCGTCTAACAGACGCCAAATGCGGAACAAAAACTTTTATACAACTGGCGCTATCGCATACTACCACCCGGATCTGCCATTAAAGCTAGACTAACAATCTACAAAGTGGGTAGAAATGTTATACCGAGCGATCTGAGTCCTTTGGTCTTCAACCATCATCCCACGCTTTGTTGCGGCGGCTTCGATCTTCTGAAAACTCCAGTCTCGTCATCCAGGTGGCACCACGTCGACGGATCTTAAACGGGCTCCCGCCTCTGAACCGAGGCAACTCGATCAAGTTTGCTAAAAGAGATGACCAAGATTGATGTAGAGAATGAGTAGAACACTTTGTCTCATTACGTCCAAGGCTATGGACGAACGGTTAATGAAGTTGCCATTTGGAATCGGGTAAATGGAAATTGAACTATATGAAATTTCAATGAACTAAATTTCTTGTATCTTTTTCTCAAAAAATGAATCCATCCTCACCCTCAAGAGGGGCCGGCCACTTTTAAAGAAGAGGGAGAGTGAGTGTAGGAGAGGGGAGGTAATCATAAGGCAAAAGATTAAGGAAAAATATCTTAAGCATAACCAAAATGCATTAATAGAAACAATGACTCATAACCTTAGTCATCCTCTATCATTAAATGCACCATTAATGAACTAATGACTCATATGCCTTGTCACCATCTAGAACCATCTAGAAACATGACTCACCCAAGAAAAGATAAATCCGCATTTAACCGAATGTTAAATACGGGTGATAGAAAACTGGAAACTGGCAACTTCCAAAAGTGATCCTGAAACGAATTTCAGGATAACCCCGTAACAGTATAAACATACCCGCATTTGTATTATGACCGAATACAAATGCAACTGAGACAAAGATATTATATCTACACAGTATAATACTCGAATCCGGCTTAAACCAAAGCCTACCAGTATTATCTTCCCGAAAAATGGCACGTGCGAAAACGCACGTGTATTTTCCGAACCCTGCCATAAATCCATACGGCATCTATAACGCCTGAACTTGGGAAAGTGTCCATGGGGGACTCTAATGACTCATCAATACACTGGCACTGGGTATAACCACTAGCACGTCAGAGGTACTAGTTGTACGTAACGGTTGCCTATGTATTGATTGGAAGAGAAGCTGACGAGCGAACTCATCCAGAAACCCTACTGAGCCTGACAGTGACAATATCTGTACAGTCCGGTCCATTCGTCTATGAGTATCGCATATAGTGCCTAGGGGGGGCGGTAAACGTCAGACCCCCAATAGCTGTATAAGTCGTGTCAGAGAGCAGCACAGAACACCCTGAGATACTACTAGAATACCTTTCAGTAAATCTCGATTATCCTAGCCAGGGATTTCGTGTAATGGCTCTCCTAAACACTGCGCGATCTCACCCCCAATACCGGGAGAGACGAATCCCCGACGATCTGCTCACTGCCTCCATGTGGCTCGGGACTGTACCCAAAATATACCTGTTTGCACGACTCCTTTGACCCGTAGTAAGGTATAAATCAAAGCACAGTGGGAACTCACATGAGACAAATGACGACCTCAGGTCGATGAACTAACCTGTACACATGTCACCAGGGAACTGCTATCTGACGCTAGGTATAATACCGACCAGCAAGTTTCCGGCGAGTCATGTCCGGTGTACTCATAACCCAATGAGCACCTGTATACATCTTAGGTGAACCAAATAACACCAATGGCTTATGAGACCGGCCACCGCCCCTCGTCGGGGTCTCGAATGTATACACTAGTCTACTCTAGAGTATCGATGCCCTGTCTCGAAACTCCCACGACTAGGGACACTTTAAGGATGTGCTTATAGACCCCAGATCCCACATATATGATCGCCATCATACTGCTGGTAGTCAAGCAAGAATCCTATGGGCTCTATCAACATCTACACGATGATAAAGACAAACCAGATAGCATACTATCATCTCGAGTAAGACTGTTCTATCGGTATAGGTCCTCCCTCAATCATTGCAATCACGTACCTGCGATCCAATAATTGACTTAGAGGGCACTATATCCAACAGGATCAAGTGATACCTCATAAATCCTGGGTTTTGGATCTATCAGATAGATCTAATTGGATGTTAGGATTCTCACTAGGTGTAGTGAGATGGTATCAATCGATCCTGGGGAGAATCACTGGATAGCTTCCAGGGTGGTAAGGTCGACTGAATGTCAGTCACAGGCATTGTCTTTACCCTCAGTGGAGGGACGGTATGTTGGAAGAGTTTCAAGCTAGATACAGTGATAAACTAGACGATAAAGGCTGGATATATCACTACCAAAGATGCTACCAAAGAGGAAGTCTGGGTGTATATTAGTTCATGAGATGAACTTCGTTCCTACCATTGTATGACAATGGAGTTGTGGCTTATGCCAAGGAACCACCGTCCCATCAGTGATCCAGGCATATTCTAAGGCAGTATCGCCTGATCATGGAGATGGTTGATCTCCAGGGTATCGAGGTTAGGAGAGTAGACTCAGAGGACAACACGACGGATCCACTCACGGAGGCCTTTTCCCAGAGAGAGACTTTTATGGGATGGTTGAGTATGTGATATGATTGATCATATCTTCGTGTGTATTTGGAAATGTTTCACAACCAAAGAAATTTATACCACAATCAATTAACGGTGTCGATGTAGCGCGTTAATGAATACAGATCGTCCACTGAGATGTGTGTTTTGATTGATCTTGTTTTAGATGAGTCAAAATGAAAAGATAAAAGAAATTGCAAGAAAATTGATTCAAGATTTATGAGATTTGATTTTAAGAAAACATAAAGAAAATAAAGATCTAGAATCAAGAATCAAGAAATGTCCCAATCACTTTGAATTATCAAGATATGAAGAATAGCTTGTAGGATCCGATTGAGTTAATAGCTAATGATGAATCTAATAATTCCTAATCTTATCTATTGATAATTTGTAACAAGATTGATGATTATGAATGAAGATTAGGGATCAATTGAAGAAACTAGGGCTTCTCCTTCACTATCATTTGTCTTTTCAATCATAATCATTCGGATCTTGCCTCTAGCAAAGAAAATCACCGATAGTTTGATCCCTAATTTGCCACGAAATAATCAAGAAGTCATCTCGCTTCAAATTAGGTCATCAACAATTCTTTTTGCTAGAGTTCACAAATCTCATAAGACTTAAGACTAGTATTAAGATTTGATCATCATTAGATCTATCAATTCTCTCGAATCCTCCACAAGCGGAGAATTTACTCAAGCATCATGAAAATCAATGAATCAAGATCAAGAAGCTTCATAACGCAAGAATGTAAAGAAAGCAAGAATTACAATTATCACCTTTATTAAATCGACGACTAATTATACATTCTCTCAATTCGAGGTTACAAGATGTTGCTCTCGATCGCTCCTTTTGAAGAGGTAACTAGATCCGTCGAAGTTCGCTCCGCTCGATCTCCGTGAGACTTGGATCGTCGTGGATCTCGCGCTCTTGATGAAGATTGGCTTCACGGATAAAGGATCGATGGTTGCTTGCTTGATTTGCTTCTCAAAATGATCTTGATTTGGCTTTGGAAATGGATTTGGGCTAGGGTTTTTTTTGGTATCAAGTTGTGTCACTCAACTTGAATTTGAATTGTGGTCTCAATTTTTCCCCCCAAAATGAACAACCTATTCAACAACCTCCAAACCCTAGGTTTAGATCTCCTTTTATAACCACTCATTTGAATCTTTCCTCCAAAGTTAGGTTGTTAGAGAGCGCCTTCTAGAATGAGGTTGTTAGAGGGAATATTCTAGAGTGAGTTTGTTAGAGAGAGCCTTCTAGAATAAGGTTGTTACAAGGAGCCTTCTAGAAGAAGGTTGTTATAAGGAGCCTTCTAGAAAAAGTTTGTTATGCAGAGTCTTCTGGAAGAAGCCACGTGGTAATTACGAGTCTTCTGGAAGCTAGGTTTGTTACAGGGAATATTCCAGAGGATTTTGGAGAGCCAGGGAGCTAACCAGGCCGCGGAACCGCGGCGGATCGTCCAACTCGGCCGCGGATCCGCGGCCATATAATGGGCTTGCTGCATGAAATTTCTGTGGTATCTTTCTGTTGGTCTTTAGGTTATTCTCTGATGCCTGGAATCTGACATTTCTTTCTTGGTTGCTGCCAGATCTCAAGTCTTGGACTTGCTGCATTTTATCGGGACTTTTGTGATTCCGGCTCTTTGACCTGAAGGATTTTCAGCACACAATCTTGATAAACAGTGTTGAGATATACAAAATCATGCGTGTAGTAATAAACACACAATTTCCCTCATAATGCCGGTTATAATGTATAACACATGTTATTTGTTATTTTGCAAACGAATTGCTAATATGTGCTATATTTATACCAAACGCCTTTAGATGATTAGAAAGAGTAGAGAAATTGATGTGTTAAGAATGCAATATTTTCGACTGATCATGATACTACAACCACTGCTATAGAATGACCCTAGTTCAAGTGGGAGATTGTTAGTTATATGTATGCTCTAGATGCCATTACTGTACATGAGATGTATATTGTAGTGGATGCTTGGACATATATAAGGAGGACTTTCTTGCTCGACATGATAGTATGCTATCTGGTTACTCTTTATCTTAACATATACACTGATTGTCTCTCTGTTACATATTGGTAAAGCCCTTAGGATATGTACTTGACTACCTGGATTATGATGCGGATCATACTAGTGGGACAGAGTGTCACGAGCCGAAAGAGCACGTGACTGGCCCTTGAACCATATGAAGTCTATAGGACCCCATCTGATCCAAGTAAGCCAAAAGCCCAGAAATCTAAAACCATTTTAAGAGTAAATAAAGAAACTGGTTTAAAGAAGTGAAGGTTTTTAAATAACTAAGCCGAATGTGCATTTTTAAAAACAGTAAAGTCTTTTCTAAAAATTTCGGCAGAGTTTTTTTTGTAAAAACTGGCCCCGAATGGGGTACAACAAGAATAACAATATATGCAACGAAAAAAGGAAATCCCCAAGCGGGAGCTAGCTCTTCGTCAATTGACGGTCACAACCACACATGCAATATAATATACAACGTCGAATGGCGAGGATCAAATCCAAAAGAAACTCAGTAAGCATGAAAACCGCAATACTACCAAGCGCGACTCTAAGGCCAAATAATACATCACAAATGTCTAAGTCTGAAACAATATACAAGTTTGGTTGATGGAATTTCTAGATACAAGAATAATACGAGTACAATGGTGGTTCTTGATGCAAAAGAACCCACCTACCCAAGCATGTCACCCTTAAAGAAGCAGTGTGCCAGAAATGCCGCTACGGAACCTGTACGGCAAAACCTGCAAGAACTGTGGCACAACGGGGCTGAGTTGCCAACTCGTGAATAGAAATATCTGCAAGCAGAAACCGAATGCAAGACATAAACCTAGGTCAACAATCAGTAATATAAACCACAAGAGTACGTCTGAAGCATGATAAGGTGGCAATATAACATCTAAACATGTATGTAGTGCCAAGTACTCAGGTAATAACATGTCATCAGTATAAGGTATGTATGCATGAAGTAAATATGATGAAGTATCAAAAGGATATCAATACACATATATTAGCGTCCCATACCACTAATATTGGTGTAAGGGTATATATAACAGCGCCCTCATACCCTGTTATAAATACAAATGAAGTATGATCAATGTAAATCCAGTCTGTAGGTGATCAAGTCTGTAAAAACGTGGAACCCGTCCACCCGTCACCCAATGACAATAAGCATCATGCATGTAAATGTCATAAATCATATGCATGGAAAATATGAGGATATAACCAAAAGCATGGAACCTGAGTGCCTAGCATCGACACTCGAAAACATCAAGAAAACCTGTGCCTAGCATCGGCACGTAAATCCTCACATACCGGGCATCCGTCAGTCCGGGTCAGCCCACTCTCTCAATATATCGGGCATCCGTCAGTCCGGGTCAGCCCTCTCTCAAAATATCGGGCATCCGTCAGTCCGGGTCAGCCCTCTCTCAATATATCGGGCATCCGTCAGTCCGGGTCAGCCCTCTCTCAAAACCAGAAATATCATAGAAACAACATATCTCAATGCGCAAATCAGAAAGCAAGATGCATGTAACAATATAAGTGAAATGCAAGTAACAATATATCCTGCAGCATGGAATAATAGTATGCGCATATAAGGTCATGTCCTGATGCAACAGTACTGCAGTGTAGTGACATGGCAATTATCGATGATGAAGTGTGTGAGCCGGAAAATAGTGTACGTGAAACATACGCATCATCGATAATTGTGCTGGTGTCCTAACAGCATGATAATAATATAGCAATAACCATATGCAAGTAATGCGAATAGCATGAATATGCGGAGATCAAATAATCAACACCACAGTGAAGAATCTACTATGCAAACTACAGATCTAAGTATCAAGTCAATCAGGAGGGGTATGGAAACCACCTAAATCTGAGTCGATATATATATATACTAGTCGGTGATCCCGCCTCAATAATATCGCGTACGATACAGTATATCGTAAGACATCTTCGAGTCATGAGCGCGGATCTATCATCAATATAGGCTCGTACGGTAAATCATCGTACGGCATCCCAATAGCTGGGTACGGGTCAATATCACACTATCTCATCACATCTCAGGTATCACTATCATCATATCACCTAATCTGGGGTACTGATCTAAGTCTAGTATAACTGATACCATCAATATACTGCGTGTGCAAGCACACGTCTCAAGGCCCGCTAGAGATCACGTATCGCATCCCAAATACGAATCACATCAAATCACCGATCTCGCGGCACAAGGCCCAACATCATCGACTCATCTCCAATGTCATCCAATATCATCAACACAGTACAAGTATAAGGAATATGCAAGGGTGTGCGTGTAGGTGTAATTCTATTCTAGGGTTCGCGACTATGAACTACACTAGTCACTTCTAACCCTACACTATCCATAATACACCTAACTATCATATAAAATATAACAACTACGGACTGCGGGGGTGCTATACGCCATCCACCTGACTTCCTCCAGTAGATATAATCTACTCACCTTGCGTCTTCATTTGTGGACGTCGCCACACGCTTGCTTGTTGTCCCGAAGTCTTCATGGGTACCTACATATCAAGTTATCGTATATGCGCATTAAAACCAAATCAAAGCTAAAACGGCAAACGAAACCCAAAACGATACGATAAGGGACCTATAGGTTAGAACCCACGGGCACTCCTTCAAAACCATCAATAAATCCTCTATATCGTCGTATAAACGCCAAATAGTCGAGGTAAAACACAAGACCCAAATTCAGACTTAAAAATACGGAATACGGAAACACGAATCCAAAACAGCAACTTAGGAAACATGTTCCAGATTTCACCCTAGGTCAAATTAGACAAATCTATATATACCAGGGGCCTAATCTACAGATAAGGGAACACCAAAACCAAAACGAGACAAATCCATCATGGTCTGGCCGCAAATTGCGGCCAGAATGGATAAATCTGCGGCCGGGTATAGGAGGTAGGGGCTAGGGTTCTGGTGGTAGCTTCCCGGGTGCCTGCACATGTCACTGTCCAATCAATTTTAATTTAGGATGTCTCGGGTGATAGAAGATTCAATATACCCTTCACAGATTTCACAAATTCCCCGATATCGGTTTCTAAATCCACATTCCGGGTTTCAAGTCTCAGGTTAGGGTCTCCATTTATGCACTAGGGTGTTTATATAACCTCAACTGAGCTCAATTTCACAATACAACACAAGTTTCCCTCAAACCCTAACTTGGTTATCCTCAAATCCACAATATCAAACAATATCGGTTATATCACAACATGGGGGTGAAAGTAATGCTAAAACTAAGCTAAGGGTTCAGTAAATAGCTCATTTGGCAACTCAAGAATTTTCTTGCGTTGCCCCCAGTGGCCAAAATCCCTGCTTCTTTAGCTCCAAGTGTAGATCTTGAGCTCGTGCACCTTTTTAGTGAAATAAAGATAGGGTTTTGAGTTTGTTTTCATGGTGATTTGAGGAGTTGAAGAGGGAGGGAATGAGGAGCTAGGGCAGCACCAGTAACCATGAAGAGGGAGAGAGGAAATGGTGGTGAAAAAAGAGAAGGAGCCAAGTCAAAGACGTCCTCACCTACTCTCTCTCTCTCACCATACCTATTATCTTTTATTTTTTCTTATTTTCTTCACTAAATCCCTTCTCACTTGAATAGTAACCCCAAAAGAAAAGCCATGGTATAAATGCACAAGTGTAGAGAAAAAGATATGTGCATGTTTTGCACAAAATTGCTAAAAACCGATTAGCGATTTTTAATCGCGATTAGCACTAAATTAGTGTCAAACTAAACACAAAAACTTTAAAATGTCCTAACCCCATAGAATACCCTATTTTAGAATTTTCCATAATTTCTCCAAAAATTTTCCCATTTATTTGTATTTAATAATACCAAAATATTAAAATATTCAATAAAATAATATTAAATTATAAAAATTCCCAAAATTAATATTTTATCTTTTTGAAATGTTACAATCTACCCCCCTTAAATAAATTCGGTCCCCGAATTTAAATTTAAATCCCCAAATACCAAAACATTTCAGTAATATCCAATTTGTCGGGGTTCCGAAAACATCAATCCGTAGCGAATATCATAAAAATGTACTGCTCTATAGGAAATCAATCCCCAAAAACGTAAATAAGAACATCCGGTGCGTCTGGTGCGCACGGAATCAAAATCCATATGTGTCAAACAGGTGTACAAAACAACATCTAGGTGCCACTGGTGTGCACGAAACATCTGTCGTAGGCAATGTGTGTGCCTGACAGTAAAAAATCAGGTGCATGTGACATGCACGAAGAATCCCGATTTAGTGCATCTGGCATGCACCAAAATCGTATATCAATACACTAAAGGTGCATGAAGACTATGCTGGAAGTGTAAATCAAATCACTGCATAAGATAGGTGTGAAATCACAATCAATAGCTCAAATGTAATAACTATGCGCAAAATATAAACATCCAGTGGGTGCGTGAAACAAATATCATGAAACTCAGTCATCAAAACTAAATCATGCAAACAGAACGCCCAAAATACCGAAATCCAAAATGACGGATACGTGATAATCGAATCACAAAATCACAAATCATAAGTACCGTCGTCGGTAGTTCCTCCTTCAAGGTCGAGAAGGAGTCAGTGCATCCAATGCTAGTAGCGCAAGATATCTACTTGCCTCTTGCTCACGGTCTGGCGTCCTCTGTCTCTGGGTCCTTATCTTCTCTGCGGATTACCTATGTCACAATCAATCGGCTCATCAGCCCTGTCAGGTGTGCTAACGGGAACGATTCCGTTTTGGCACTTCTCTGGTCATCTCTCGGTCGATCCTCACGACCACTCATAAAGCAGCATATCACTGGCGTTGGCCTCTGGCACTCTGAATGTACGTCACACATCTGATCTTGGGTGCAAACATCATTGCAGCAGTGTCCTGGAAGGAATCCTGCTCAGGGTCTCTTCCAATCATGCCTATGCCGATCTGTACGGAGGCTAGTACTCTTGCATAATCTCTTCTCGCTCATTGAACATCTGTGTCCTCAGCACAACATTTCTCGGAATCTAGTTGCATCCCAACACCTCTGTAAGCATATCTGACCTCTGGTCTCGACGGGAAGTAATGACAGCTCGTCAGCGTCTCGCACGAACTCGAAATCGCGTACTCTGTAGCTTCATCATTCTATAGAAGATGTCGGGCTGAACAGGTCCTCGGGAACGCGTCCCCACCCATCGGAGGAATGCTCAATTCTCGTCCGTCCTTGATCAATTCGCAACGCATCTGGGTAAGTTCCTTTATCCGAATCTGGCCAACTACCTCGTCGACAATGCCGAACTCTGGCCTGCTGGGTGTGCGCAATATGACCACTCCTGGGTCTAGGTCTTCTCGTATCGTATTCCAGAAAGGTCCTATCGAGGTTTCTCTCTCAAATCTCATTCCTGCCGGATTGCCCGGAAGTCATCATCCATTGCTGAAGCTAATTCTTATTCCGAAATGGCTGCATACTTATCGCGCTTCTTTCTGGAAGATATATCCATATACAATGCCTCTGGGTGCGTATCACATCTCTGATGTCAGCGGAGTGGGACGTCATCTCGTCGAAATCTCTTGCGAACTCTTTTATTCACTCTGCTTCAATGTCGACTGATTTGGACTCGTCTCATCGTGGCTGTATGGACTGTGCTCTAACGGCTATACTCGTATCTGGAGTCTCCCAAGCAATGCATCCCATCACATGATATCCGAATGATGTCGAATCATTCGATCGACTTGTCAGAGCCTTATAATCCCCCAAGAGATCAACATCTTGAGTACAGTTTAATAGTATCGAGTGCATGCCACAGCGTCGGTGGTCCAGCCGTAGAAGGGCAAACCCAAGCCTCACTAATGGCGCCGCGGAACTGCCGCAAACCCTAAGGTTCAAAGGCTTTCACACGGTCATTAAGTCGAGTTAGGGTTTCATTCTTCTAGAGGGTCCATAGAATCACCTGCATGTCTTTCCGTATACTTTAAACTTGGAAAATGGGCTCCTGACATTCGATCGTCTCTATCGACTCTCAACGAACCTGCGTGAAGTCGTCTCTAGCTGGAAACAATCTATCTGATGACCTCGCATCGGTAAACGAACGAACCATATGTCCTAGTCATTCATCCTCAGGTGACTAGCGACTCACTATCATCTCTCTAAGTATATGCTCATGCTGCAGTAGCTCCAACCATCTGGGCGATATCTCGTCATTTGCAGCAGCAACTGGCTCATTCTCCTGTACGCCGAACAGCGCCTCAATCCTCCAGGAAAGGCGACACATTGGTGGTCATCTCTGAATCGGTCTGCTCTAGATCTGAGTAAGACCCTCCACACTGGAAATCTTCAACTCAACTGGGCCCGCTCCGGCGCAAAAATTGGACGAATCACCTTCGTCTCTCAAATCGGGTAGACTAGCTATCATCTATCTCATATCTGCCTGGAAGCTCCGGCAATCTCAGCTCATAAGCTCCGGAAGAGACATCCTGTCAATCTCAGCAATAGCTGGTCCATCTGTCTGCACGGTAGGCGACATCATAATCTCTGAGGTATGCTGTACATCAACAGTCCTCTCTCAACTGGCAGCTCTAACAATGGCCTGATCATCCAGTGCAAAACCAAGCACTCGCCTCCACTAGAGGTCACAATCATCAATACTAACTCGAGACGTTCCCATGTCACCAGAAAACACAATGGTCGGCCCTCGTACCAGACGAGCTCGCCCTGACCGTAACCCTAGCAGCAGCCCAAACTGCGCTCAAACATGGCGACAGGAACCTCAATCGAGTATTGAAGAGAGCAGATCAATGGCAAGAAAGAGAACAACAGATCCAGAGCGGATACACGATCATAAGAAGGAACAGCATCAATAAAGGTACGATCATGAACTAATAGAATCGGGGATCTCAAATGGATGTATAATCATGGATATGAAGAGAATCACTGATCTCGAAAATATGTACATCCTAAGGTTCCTTAAGCGGAGTGGCGTGTCGTAAGTATGCCGCGGAACATACCCACGGTACGTCACTCTACTTTAGTCACCTATTCCATCAACCAAGGGTCATCCTATACGACGAAAGTTCGGGTCTAATACCCACTCGACTAAGTCGAAGTTCCGTAAGGTCAAGCCTAAGTTCCGTATATATATATAAACGCCCTAGGCTCCACATAGTCAAACTTAGACTTGAACCAAGGTCAACCTAGCGCTCTGATACCAACTTTTTCACGACCCGAAAGAGCACGTGACTGGCCCTTGAACCATATGAAGTCTATAGGACCCCATCTGATCCAAGTAAGCCAAAAGCCCAGAAATCTAAAACCATTTTAAGAGTAAATAAAGAAACTGGTTTAAAGAAGTGAAGGTTTTTAAATAACTAAGCCAAATGTGCATTTTTAAAAACAGTAAAGTCTTTTCTAAAAATTTCGGCAGAGTTTCTTTTGTAAAAACTGGCCCCGAATGGGGTACAACAAGAATAACAATATATGCAACGAAAAAAGGGCATCCCCAAGCGGGAGCTAGCTCTTCGTCAATTGACGGTCACAACCACACATGCAATATAATATACAACGCCGAATGACGAGGATCAAATCCAAAAGAAACTCGGTAAGCATGAAAACCGCAATACTACCAAGCGCGACTCTAAGGCCAAATAATACATCACAAATGTCTAAGTATGAAACAATATACAAGTTTGGTTGATGGAATTTCTAGATACAAGAATAATACGAGTACAATGGTGGTTCTTGATGCAAAAGAACCCACCTACCCAAGCATGTCACCCTTAAAGAAGCAGTGTGCCAGAAATGCCGCTACGGAACCTGTACGGCAAAACCTACAAGAACTGTGGCACAACGGGGGTGAGTTGCCAACTCGTGAATAGAAATATCTACAAGCAGAAACCGAATGCAAGATATAAACCTAGGTCAACAATCAGTAATATAAACCACAAGAGTACGTCTGAAGCATGATAAGGTGGCAATATAACATCTAAACATGTATGTAGTGCCAAGTACTCAGGTAATAACATGTCATCAGTATAAGGTATGTCTGCATGAAGTAAATATGATGAAGTATCAAAAGGATATCAATACACATAAATTAGCGTCACATACCACTAATATTGGTGTAAGGGTATATATAACAGCGCCCTCATACCCTGTTATATATACAAATGAAGTATGATCAATGTAAATCCAGTCTGTAGGTGATCAAGTCTATAAAAACGTGGAACCGGTCCACCCGTCACCCAATGACAATAAGCATCATGCATGTAAATGTCATAAAGCATATGCATGGAAAATATGAGGATATAACCAAAAGCATGGAACCTGAGTGCCTAGTATCGACACTCGAAAACATCATGAAAACCTGTACCTAGCATCGGCACGTAAATCCTCACATACCGGGCATCCGTCAGTCCGGGTCAGCCCACTCTCTCAATATATCGGGCATCCGTCAGTCCGGGTCAGCCCTCTCTCAAAATATCGGGCATCCGTCAGTCCGGGTCAGCTCTCTCTCAATATATCGGGCATCCGTCAGTCCGGGTCAGCCCTCTCTCAATATATCGGGCATCCGTCAGTCCGGGTCAGCCCTCTCTCAATATATCGGGAATCCGTCAGTCCGGGTCAGCCCTCTCTCAATATATCGGGCATCCGTCAGTCCGAGTCAGCTCTCTCTCAAAACCAAAAATATCATAGAAACAACATATCTCAATGCGCAAATCAGAAAGCAAGATGCATGTGACAATATAAGTGAAATGCAAGTAACAATATATCCTGCAGCATGGAATAATAGTATGCGCATATAAGGTCATGTCCTGATGCAACAGTACTATAGTGTAGTGACATGGCAATTATCGATGATGAAGTGTGTGAGCCGGCAAATAGTGTACGTGGAACATACGCATCATCGATAATTGTGCCGGTGTCCTAACAGCATGATAATAATATAGCAATAACCATATGCAAGTAATGCGAATAGCATGAATATGCGGAGATCAAATAATCAACACCACAGTGAAGAATCTACTATGCAAACTACAGATCTAAGTATCAAGTCAATCAGGAGGGGTATGGAAACCACCTAAATCTGAGTCGATATATATATATACTAGTCGGTGATCCCGCCTCTATAATATCGCGTACGATACAGTATATCGTAAGACATCCTCGAGTCATGAGCGCGGATCTATCATCAATATAGGCTCGTACGGTAAATCATCGTACGGCATCCCAATAGCTGGGTACGGGTCAATATCACACTATCTCATCACATCTCAGGTATCACTATCATCATATCACCTAATCTGGGGTACTGATCTAAGTCTAGTATAACTGATACCATCAATATACTGCGTGTGCAAGCACACGTCCCAAGGCCCGCTAGAGATCACGTATCGCATCCCAAATACGAATCACATCAAATCACCGATCTCGCGGCACAAGGCCCAACATCATCGACTCATCTCCAATGTCATCCAATATCATCAACACAGTGCAAGTATAAGGAATATGCAAGGGTGTGCGTGTAGGTGTAATTCTATTCTAGGGTTCACGACTATGAACTACACTAGTCACTTCTAACCCTACACTATCCATAATACACCTAACTATCATATATAATATAACAACTATGGACTGCGGGGGTGCTATATGCCATCCACCCGACTTCCCCCAGTAGATATAATCTACTCACCTTGCGTCTTCATTTGTGGACGTCGCCACGCGCTTGCTTGTTGTCCCGAAGTCTTCATGGGTACCTGCATATCAAATTATCGTATATGCGCATTAAAACCAAATCAAAGCTAAAACGGCAAACGAAACCCAAAACGATACGATAAGGGACCTATAGGTTAGAACCCACGGGCACTCCTTCAAAACCATCAATAAATCCTCTATATCGTCGTATAAACGCCAAATTGTCGAGGTAAAACACAAGACCCAAATTCAGACTTAAGAATATGGAAACACGAATCCAAAACAGCAACTTAAGAAACATGTTCCATATTTCACCCTAGGTCAAATTAGACAAATCTATATATACCAGGGGCCTAATCTACAGATAAGGGAACACCAAAACCAAAACGAGCCAAATCCATCATGGTCTGGCCGCAAATTGCGGCCAGAATGGATAAATCTGCGGCCGGGTATAGGAGGTACGGGCTAGGGTTCTGGTGGTAGCTTCCTGGGTGCCTGCACATGTCACTGTCCAATCAATTTTAATTTAGGATGTCTCGAGTGATAGCAGATTCAATATACCCTTCACAGATTTCACAAATTCCCCGATATCGGTTTCTAAATCCACATTCCGGGTTTCAAGTCTCAGGTTAGGGTCTCCATTCATGCACTAGGGTGTTTATATAACCTCAACTGAGCTCAATTTCACAATACAACACAAGTTTCCCTCAAACCCTAACTTGGTTATTCTCAAATCCACAATATCAAACAATATCGGTTATATCACAACATGGGGGTGAAAGTAATGCTAAAACTAAGCTAAGGGTTCAGTAAATAGCTCATTTGGCAACTCAAGAATTTTCTTGAGTTGCCCCTAGTGGCCAAAATCCCTGCTTCTTTAGCTCCAAGTGTAGATCTTGAGCTCGTGCACCTTTTTAGTGAAATGAAGATAGGGTTTTGAGTTTGTTTTCATGGTGATTTGAGGAGTTGAAGAGGGAGGGAATGAGGAGCTAGGGGTAGCACCAGCTACCATGAAGAGGGAGAGAGGAAATGGTGGTGAAAAAAGAGAAGGAGCCAAGTCAAAGAAGTCCTCACCTACTCTCTCTCTCTCTCACCATACCTATTATCTTTTCTTTTTTCTTATTTTCTTCACTAAATCCCTTCTCACTTGAATAGTAACCCCAAAAGAAAAGCCATGGTATAAATGCACAAGTGTAGAGAAAAAGATATGTGCATGTTTTGCACAAAATTGCTAAAAACCGATTAGCGATTTTTAATCGCGATTAGCACTAAATTAGTGTTAAACTAAACACAAAAACTTTAAAATGTCCTAACCCCATAGAATACACTATTTTAGAATTTTCCATAATTTCTCCAAAAATTTTCCCATTTATTTGTATTTAATAATACCAATATATTAAAATATTCAATAAAATAATATTAAATTATAAAAATTCCCAAAATTAATATTTTATCTTTTTGAAATGTTACACAGAGGTAGTAGGTAAGTACATCCTTTAATGTCCCTAGTCGTGGGTGTATCGAGACAGGGCATCGATATACCAGAGTAGATTAGCGTATACCTTCTCGACCTATGTAGATGGGCGATGGATGATCCTATATCCATTGGTGTTTGACATCAGAGATGATATACGGGTGCTCAGTGGAGACTGGGTATACTGGACAAATTCGCCGAGAACTCCCAGATGGTATTATACCTCACGTCAGATGGCAGTTCTCTGGTGACACTGGTACAGGTTAGTCTGTTGACCCAAGATCATCATAGAGTCTTGTGTGATTCCCACTGTGCTTTGATTTCCACCTTACCACATTCAAGAGGACGTGCAAAACGGTGGTTTTTGGGTACAGTCCCGAGTCATATGGAGGCAATGAACGATAGGAGGGGATTCGTCTCTCCCGGTATTAGGGAGTTGATGTTGCGCTGTGCTCGATTGGCTATAACAGGAAGTCCTTGGCCAAGGATGCTTTAGAGATATACTGGTAAGTGTTATCAGTAGTTTCTCGACCCATTATGAGCCTCATATCGACACGACTTATCGAGTTACTGGGGTCTGACGTTTACCACCCCTAGACGAGATATGCGATATATCAGACGAAGAGACCGAACTGTACGGTAGTTTTACTGATTGGATTCGCAGGAGTGTGAGCAGACTTGCTTGTTGATCTTCTGATCGCTCAATACCTGGGTGGCCGTTACGTTTGATAGACCGCTTGCGACTTGTGAGTATTTGATATGATCATCACCTACTGCCGGCGTATTGACGAGTCTTTAGAGTCCTACACAGGGGTTTCCTGGCTCAAGCGAAACGGAGTAGGAGCACATATGTGATATGTGCGGGACCGAGATTGATACGATATGTGATACCGTATTCTATTCTCGCGATGTGTGACATGATTTATTATATATGATATAACCGGGTTATCGGATCAAGTGTTGATTCGATAAGATGGTACATTTGATATTAGTCGGTTATATGTGATATGACCGGGTCATTAAATCAAATGTTGATTTAATGATTTAATGTATAATTATATATTTGATATATTATTTTACATTAACTAGTATTGGATCACTTAAGTTTCTTTTCTCACTTGATGTGCACATTGTATATATGTGATATGTATAATTGTGTACATGTTTGTGTCATGCTAGGTTACAAATGCAACATTTTATTGTATAAGACTTAAACCATGCTAGTGTTAAGCTAGGGTTTTATTTGTCTTAAGCTAATTCAAACTTTTGATTAAGTCAAGGTTAAGCTTGTGAAAGCTTTTGGATAACCTTTGACTAAGTCAACTTGTTTTTCTTCCTTAAGATATTTATTAACCCAACTTTAACCCTAGTCGTGGGAGTTTCGAGACCGGGCATCGATACTCCATTAGTAGACTAGTGTATACAGTCGAGACCCCGACGAGGGGCGGTGGCCGGTCTCACAAGCCACTGGTGTCAGTTGGATCACCTAAGATGTATACAGGTGCTCATTGGGTTATGAGTACACCGGACAGGACTCGCCGGGAACATGCTAGTTGGTCATATACCAGACGTCAGATGGCAGTTCCCTGGTGACATGTGTGCAGGTTAGTTCATCGACCTGGGGATCGTCATTTTTCTCGTGTGAGTTCCCACTGTACTTTGATTACTACCCTACCACGGCTCAAAGGAGTCGTGCAAACAGGTTTTAGTTGGGTACAGTCCCGAGCCACATGGAGGCAGTGAGCGTATCTTCAGGGGTTCGTCTCTCCCGGTATTGGGGGTGAGGTCGTGCTGTGTCTAGGAGAGCCATTACACAAAGTCCTTGGCCAAGGCAAGGAGATTTACTGGTAGGTATTCCAGTAGTATCTCAGGGTGTTCTGGGCTACACTCCGACACGACTTGTACCGCTTTTGGGGGTCTGACTTATACCAACCCCCTAGGCCCGCCATGCGATACTCATAGACGAACGGACCGGACTGCACGGATATTGTCACTGACAGGCTCAGTAGGGTGTCAGGATGAGTTCGCTCATCGACGTCCCTTTTGGTCAATAGCTGGTGGCCCGTCACGTATTGGCTTATACCTCTGACGTGCTAGTGGTTAAATCCACAGCCATAGTATTGACGAGTCTTTAGAGTCCACCACACTTTCAGTTACTCATGTTTCGGGCGAAACGCTGTAGAGGCCGTATGGAGATATGGCAGGGTCCAATCAGATACGTGCGGTATTGCACGGATCAGGATGGGACGGTATGTACTAGTGGCCGTATAGTTATATGGCAGCGTTCGATCAGATACGTGCGGTATTGCACGGATCAGGATCGGACGGATATTACTAGCCGGCTTTGGTTTAAGCCGGATCCTAGTATAATACAGTGTAGATTTTGTCTCTTTGCATTTGTATCCGGTCGGAACACAGATGCGGGTGTGTATGCACAGTATGGGGGTTTTCCTGTAATTTATTACGGGACCAGTTTTCTGGAGTTGCCAGTTTGCATTCCGTTCCGGCCAGTTTTCCTTTGTTCTTTCCCGGCCGGACTTTTCTGATGGAGGGGGTTATTTGCAGTTTTGCAAATAACACTTTGTGGAGGACTTATTTGCATAAAGTGTGATATGATAAGCATCTTTGCTTTATGGTGATATGAAAGGATTAGGATTGATGGAATGTTTAGTGATGATTATGTTTGGATGTGGTCACCCTCCTCCTTTTACTACGATCACCTCCCTTCATGCTTCTTATTCTTTCTCCACCATTTTCTATAGAATGAGAGGTTTAATCTTTCTAGGGAGAAGGGAGAAGAAGAAAAGAGTGAGAAGAAAAATGAGAGCTTCATCTTTGAGAGGAGAAAAATGAGAGTGATTCATTTTGTGTATATCATTCTTCATCTCATTCCATTGCTAGAAAATTGAAAGCACCAATTTTCTATACACCATTCCTCCATCCATGGCAACCAACCCCAAAGTGAGACATACACTCTACACTACTTCCTACAGTATATCTTGAGCATGTCGAGTTGCCGGCTTCATGCGCGAGTTGCCTCGGTATTGAGGTGGGAGCCCGTAAAAGTACCCGGCTTCGTGGTGCCCTTTCCGACGAGGAGGCGACGACTGGAGTTCCCGCGAGGAGATCGGAGTGGAGATGAAGACCGGAGGACTTGGATCGTCGGTATATCTATTCCCCTTCTCTTTGTAGTTAGCTAGATTTAGTTTAATGGCCCGATCCGGTTTTAGTGCGCGGTGGTGCCGTTTTGCCGAGTCCGCAAAATTTTAAGTTTACCACCGTTTCCGCGTTTGGCCGTCGGATTGACGGCCGGGGCGCCGCCGTGCACTTACAGTGGTATCAGAGACTCGCCATTAACTTAGTCTAGCTTTGTGTAATGTGTTTGCATTTCCGATCGATCAAAAAGTTCCAAAACTGCATTTTAGTTCGCATCAGTTTCTGTTGAAAATTTTTGGTCTCGAAAAATTTTTCAGGTTATAAAATATTGATGTACTGGAAAATCTAAGAGTTCTGTAAAAATTTTATGAAGTAACTCCACAGTTGGAGCGCGGAACCGCCGCGAAAACCCCATTTGTGCGGCCCTTCCGCCGCGCACTATTCACATCACTTCCCCAATTTTTTACAGAGGCCTTCTGGGCTTAAAATATGGGTTTTGGAATATTTAAATTGGGCCCAGGATTTCTGTGAGTGCTACAGTTTTGATTGGGGGCCCACTTATTAATTGTTTGATCAATCGGAAAATTTTAAACACATTTTTCACAGTATTTACATTATATCTGCGACCGTGAATGTCACTCGATCGGTAAATCCTGTCTAACTGCTATAGCCCGGTTAGACGGATTTGCGAACGTGACTTTCACGTTGATGTTCTATGTATTTGCTGTGATGTTGCGGATCGGTCGTGGGGGATAGCCTGGATGCAATGCTAGTACAGTTTTGTTGTATTATGTACATTTGATATTGCGGGGCGAGCGTCCGACATGTGGACTGCCGTCACTGCCCGTTTGTATTATTCTTTTGGGGCACGACCTGGTTGCGGTCGATGTACCCGTTGTATGTATATTTTACTTTCTGTACTAGGATTGCCCCGCGGAGGGGTGCACGGATAGCCGGGTTCTAGAGGGCAACAAGCCCGCATCTCATGGCATTGAGACGGAGGGGGCTTCACTCTAGGATTGGCGGGCTATTCGCCGCACTCGTAGGGGGTACAGGTTGACCCAGGAGGGGTGCCCAAGTTACCGGATTCCGTGAAGTGCTGGGTGGTCCATTCACGGCGCTGAAGGGGGCTGCCTCGCTTCAGGTTTTGGCGGGTGACTTGCCGCGCCCGTAGGGGGTATAGGATTTCATTGCACAGGCTATCCACACGACCAGGGGAACGTCAGGTTTCAGTAGTGGCTCTGTGAAACCCGGGGATCCCAGATATCTGTACTGTTTCTGTGATGCTGTTCATTCTCTGTGATGTTGCATTTTCTTTTCACGCCTTGAGCGAAATATAATATATTGGTATATATATTAGTAGATGTAGTATATGTTTTGCATCCGCGCTAGTCCAGTCCCCGCTCTGTCGTTAGTAAGCTAACCTAACGGGTAATGACGGGACCCAGTGGCGAATGCGGATGGCATATACGTACATCAGTATATTTTCGTTCTTTGTGGTGTGATCAATTGATGGGACTGCATTGATTCGGATCAATGCAAGTTAAAAACAAACCTAATCTGATGTTGTTGGAACACTTTTCAAAAAGCTGTTATTGCAAGGACGTTCATTTCTGTTTTGCATCGTGGTATTCATTTGGAATATCCTGCTCCTCAGTCGACGAGGCAAGGGCCGAGATCCCTTCACCGGGAGTGACCCCTTGGACAGAAGTTTGCGTCAGGGCATTAACTTCACTATAGCCGATTACTTTTGCTTTGCATCGTGGTATTCAGTTGGAATATCCTGCACCCCATTCTACGGGGAAAGAGCCGAGATCCCTTCACCGGGAGTGACCTCTTTAGTAAAGGTTTTCGTCACTATATTTTCTAAAAAGCTATCCGTTCCTTCAACGATATCAAGTTCATTACGTTAAAGGTTTTCGCCAGAAACCATTCGTAGCCCTCCGTCGTTTCATATGGGTAGTCAATAGTATTCAAGCTGTGTATGTTGGCCAAAGTCAAGACACAGTGATTGGTAGCTATTGGGGTATTCATATGCAGCATAGATAGATGCGTTGGTTTGGGACAGTCGTACTGCCATTTTGGCCAAAGTCAAGGGTATGTACGGGTGGATTCAAATTAACCTGGAGAATGACGGGTAGAACTTGACATGTGACTTATGATATGTTGGCCAAAGTCAAGGTCATAAGAGCATGGGGCAGAAATCACATCGGGAGTTTCAAAAGTACTGAAACTTGCCAGATATGCGCATACCTTCTGGAGTGTGATACCGTGAGCGGATTCCGTCACGTTGTCATGCGATGAGAGTTGGATCCCGATTCCCACTGATGAGTTAGTTTACTCCTCGGGTGTTCCCGACTAATTCTTCTTTCAGGTTTGGAGGAGAATTTGAGGTACAGTGGGAGGTTTCCAGATTAGATAAATTGGTGACCATTCTGATCTAGGATAGAGTGCACGCTGAGTGTTTCTTCTCTCTCTCTCTTTGGCAGCGACCATTGACCCGACCCTAAGACTTTGACTCAGTGACCAAGTTGACCGAACCTACTTAACACTGGCTTTTGGATTGTCAGAGTTGCAGACCTCATTGCCACTCCTACTTTTACCCTTTTCTCCAGGACACCCCGTATTGCTACGAACGTCCACTTCCATTGGACAAAACCATCGTATGGTTAGATACGAACTCGAAAGAATTTATTCGAGGATGGTTTCCGGTTCTGGAGAAAACGGATAGGATTATTCAGTTGTCTTTTCCTTTTACCCTCTCTCAGGTTACGAGTACTCCTTGGTTTAGGGGTAGTACACCTATTACGCAAATTGGATTGTCTTCTTCCAAACCTTAGGCTGGTGCCGACCGGTGGGGAATGAAGAAAACCAATTAGCCTAACGATGGTGTGCAGAAGGTATTAAGTTAAGACAAAGCAAGGGATTAGTAAGAGGGCAAAGTAAATTGCAACAGATATTCACGACCAAACCAAGTATTTCTTCGCCAATCCTAAATCACCTTTGTATTTCTCCAGGACACTCCGTATCACTACGAAGATCCCATTTTATTGGATAATCCATCGTATGGTTATATACGAACTCGAAAGGAACTTGTTCCAGTTCGGGGATGGATCCTGGTTCAGGAGAAATAGGAATAAAGTACATTCAGGTGTCTTTTATCTTCACCTTCTCTCGCGTTGCGAGTGCTCCTAGGATTAGGACAGTACACCCTTTATGCTTTTTGGATAGTCTTCTTCCAAACCATAGGCTGGTGCCGAACGGTAGGGAAGGAAGAAAACCATTTGGCTTAAAGGGGTGTACAGAAGGTAATGACTAAAGACATATAAAAGGAATTTGGAGATGTGGCAAAGAATTATACGGTTATAGTTGTGAATCTGGATAATGGTAGAGGCATTACTAGGAATACCAGAATACCCCATCGAAACATTTCAATGTTTCAGTTCAACTGTGTACTGTTAAAAGAAAACTGATTTCCCGATTAGACACTTGCTCCAAGGTATGTATTTACCAGGTATGATTCTCACATCTGTATGGTTTTATAGATGATGAGTGGGAGTAAGTTATTGGGAATTGGGTGATCATCCTCATTATATCGGGATTCGTTGTAATCGGTGATATTTGAGGAAGTCACCTGGGTAGTTTGCATGTCGGCAAATATTTGGTTTTGAATATCCGCTGTTATGCACCAATTTCAAATTGATATATCTGTACGTCTATTTTCATAGAGTGAGATATACCTTTCTGAAATTATGTCTACGACATTTACCTATATCAGTGGATGGTTAGGTAAGGAGCATTAAACAGCGGTGTAATTCTTCTTAACCATAAGTACAGTTTTCAACCTACGACGCACAGTGAATGAGTTGTTAGACTCAGTGGACTTATACAGAGTATTGTATATTGTCCAGTGTCCACTAGGACAGAGGGGTTGGTCCTCGTACTGTATTCTGTTTACTTATGACTTCTCTAGTTCTTAGACAAGTGTTTCGTAGAAACACAGGGTCGAAGTTTTGAGAAGTTATAGGTATAAGAATAAAGTAGAGAACCAGGTGTTGCAAGTATCGGGATTCTTCAAAGTGATCGAAGATGTAGATACTTGTATATGGTATTCAGTTGATAGTAATGATTAAGAGAACTTGCTTCTCTTTCGGGTTACTCATAATTGGAAGCATTCCTAAGTTGAGTAACGCTGATCGGCCTCCTTCCATTTAGTTGACATGCACTGGAGATAGCTGCATGATTTGAATCTGGTTCAATTAAATCTGTGCCTCTGGTTCTATATTGGATATAGAACAGTTCATATCTTAACGTTGTTAAGGTACGGGGAGTTGTCCGGCTTATGATTAAAACCAGACTCTGGATAACTCAAGGCACGTTTCTGTAATGGCTGTTTATGGGTTGACCCAGGTTATGACGCGGGTTGACTTTCTACCATCTGGATGATCAATAGCAATATTGTTCTTGACTCGCCACAGTTTTAAATTAAAAATGGATTTTTTTCAGGAAAACAGTAGTGGGAGTATGGTAGAACTGGAAGTGATTCCAGAACCACAAACGATTACTGAAGATTTGATAAGGAACCTAAAGATTCAATCTGGATTGACATTCCATTGGCCGCTCCGCAGATAAGGTGGGTAACTTCAGGCACCCGAGAGGTACTCCGGTAGCCTCAAGGACGGTGACAGGAAAGTTCTTGTTTACCCACACTTGCCATTGTTGTTGTTCCAGGCTGCGAGACCCAGCAGGAGGATGAGTATAGCGTCGTTCTAAACTTGCTTTAGAAGTGCACGTCTATATGACTCTGCCAGAGGGTTGTCGTAGTCAGTGGGAGCAGCGGAAGCATTGGTGGACATCAGGCTTATGTCTATTCATAGACTAAAGCAGATGTAGCGGAGATAGATCATCTATTTCTGACGTGACAGTCATGGGTTTGACTTCATCAGAATAGGGGATGGATCTGTTGAGAAGGTAGTAGGGTGTAATATCCTGGTATTTGGATGATATACACAAAGTAGGAAAAGAAACTCCTACACTACGATCGGTTATACTTTGGTCGTCACACAGTGGTTTCTCCACAAAGGAAATGGATTTTATATCTGACATACTGGTTACTGGATCTATGGTTTTAGATCTAGATTTGGGTGGTTTCCCAATCAGGGTACTTGACAGCATTCTAAGAGTATTTAGGATGGACGACTCCTGGCACGGTAGTGTACCTGCGGGTAATGGAGTCACCCTCTCCAAAGGTGTCTTACAGACTAAAGGGGAGAGGGACGTGCATGATTGGCAGATCACTTGCTTAGGCAATTGAGTCAATCATGAGATGTCAAGTACCACACCAGATGTTGTTCTTGCACTAGATGCAATAAGTTGACATTAATCCAATCCTGGAGAAACAGTCGGAAGCAGTTTTAGAACATAAGTGGATGTTCTAGGGAGATGATAACGACAGCCTCATTCAGGAGACAGTTATCATTCCAGGCTTCCAAGGTGACATGGACGACAAGGAGGTTGTCAGAGTTATAGTTTTTCCTTCTGATGAGGGGCAGTATTTTGGACAGGTGGTCCAAGGCAATACTGAGGGAGGCATGGCGCGCAGGATACTGATTAAGTTCAGTTGACGATACAGTCTAAGAAGTTTGGATTTGGAGTTCATTTATGAGCTATGTCCCATCAGACATCCAGACACATTCTAAGACAGGTATTGCTCTTTTCGGGAGATGGGTTTCTCCGCGAACTTGAGATATAGAGAGACATAGAAAGAAACAACTAAGCGGATCCACTCACTGAGGCTATTCCTCGAACGCAATAATTCCGCAAACGAGCTTTGTGAGACTGACTAGTAGAGGAGTTGGGTGTTCGGTATCACACGGGCTGTGAGTATGCGACATCGCAATAATTAGCCTTGAGTGCAAGTGGGAGATTGTTGGAGCTAGTGCCCTCAGAGTCAATTATTGGATCACAGGTACGTGATTGCAATGATTGAGGGAGGACCTATCCCGGTAGGACAGTCTTACTCGAGATGATAGTATGCTATCTGGTTTACCTTTATCATCGTGTACTGCTTTAGGTGACATGACAGGTCACTATTGCACGTTGATAGAGCCCCTAGGATTTTTGCTTGACCACCAGCAGTATGAGGGCGATCATATAAGTGGGAGCTGGGGGTCTACAAGCATATCCTTAAAAGGTCCCTAGTCGTGGGAGTTTCGAGACCGGGCATCGATACTCCATTAGTAGACTAGTGTATACAGTCGAGACCCCGACGAGGGGCGGTGGCCGGTCTCACAAGCCACTGGTGTCAGTTGGATCACCTAAGATGTATACAGGTGCTCATTGGGTTATGAGTACACCGGACAGGACTCGCCGGGAACATGCTAGTTGGTCATATACCAGACGTCAGATGGCAGTTCCCTGGTGACATGTGTGCAGGTTAGTTCATCGACCTGGGGATCGTCATTTGTCTCGTGTGAGTTCCCACTGTACTTTGATTACTACCCTACCACGGCTCAAAGGAGTCGTGCAAACAGGTTTTAGTTGGGTACAGTCCCGAGCCACATGGAGGCAGTGAGCGTATCTTCAGGGGTTCGTCTCTCCCGGTATTGGGGGTGAGGTCGTGCTGTGTCTAGGAGAGCCATTACACAAAGTCCTTGGCCAAGGCAAGGAGATTTACTGGTAGGTATTCCAGTAGTATCTCAGAGTGTTCTGGGCTACACTCCGACACGACTTGTACCGCTTTTGGGGGTCTGACTTTTACCAACCCCCTAGGCCCGCCATGCGATACTCATAGACGAACGGACCGGACTGCACGGATATTGTCACTGACAGGCTCAGTAGGGTGTCAGGATGAGTTCGCTCATCGACGTCCCTTTTGGTCAATAGCTGGTGGCCCGTCACGTATTGGCTTATACCTCTGACGTGCTAGTGGTTAAATCCACAGCCATAGTATTGACGAGTCTTTAGAGTCCACCACACTTTCAGTTACTCATGTTTCGGGCGAAACGCTGTAGAGGCCGTATGGAGATATGGCAGGGTCCAATCAGATACGTGCGGTATTGCACGGATCAGGATGGGACGGTATGTACTAGTGGCCGTATAGTTATATGGCAGCGTTCGATCAGATACGTGCGGTATTGCACGGATCAGGATCGGACGGATATTACTAGCCGGCTTTGGTTTAAGCCGGATCCTAGTATAATACAGTGTAGATTTTGTCTCTTTGCATTTGTATCCGGTCGGAACACAGATGCGGGTGTGTATGCACAGTATGGGGGTTTTCCTGTAATTTATTACGGGACCAGTTTTCTGGAGTTGCCAGTTTGCATTCCGTTCCGGCCAGTTTTCCTTTGTTCTTTCCCGGCCGGACTTTTCTGATGGAGGGGGTTATTTGCAGTTTTGCAAATAACACTTTGTGGAGGACTTATTTGCATAAAGTGTGATATGATAAGCATCTTTGCTTTATGGTGATATGAAAGGATTAGGATTGATGGAATGTTTAGTGATGATTATGTTTGGATGTGGTCACCCTCCTCCTTTTACTACGATCACCTCCCTTCATGCTTCTTATTCTTTCTCCACCATTTTCTATAGAATGAGAGGTTTAATCTTTCTAGGGAGAAGGGAGAAGAAGAAAAGAGTGAGAAGAAAAATGAGAGCTTCATCTTTGAGAGGAGAAAAATGAGAGTGATTCATTTTGTGTATATCATTCTTCATCTCATTCCATTGCTAGAAAATTGAAAGCACCAATTTTCTATACACCATTCCTCCATCCATGGCAACCAACCCCAAAGTGAGACATACACTCTACACTACTTCCTACAGTATATCTTGAGCATGTCGAGTTGCCGGCTTCATGCGCGAGTTGCCTCGGTATTGAGGTGGGAGCCCGTAAAAGTACCCGGCTTCGTGGTGCCCTTTCCGACGAGGAGGCGACGACTGGAGTTCCCGCGAGGAGATCGGAGTGGAGATGAAGACCGGAGGACTTGGATCGTCGGTATATCTCTTCCCCTTCTCTTTGTAGTTAGCTAGATTTAGTTTAATGGCCCGATCCGGTTTTAGTGCGCGGTGGTGCCGTTTTGCCGAGTCCGCAAAATTTTAAGTTTACCACCGTTTCCGCGTTTGGCCGTCGGATTGACGGCCGGGGCGCCGCCGTGCACTTACACCCTAGTCATGGGAGTTTCGAAACAGGGCATCGATACTCCAGAGTAGACTAGTGTATACAGTCGAGACCCCGACGAGGGGCGGTGGCCGGTCTCACAAGCCACTGGTGTCAGTTGGTTCACCTAAGATGTATACAGGTGCTCATTGGGTTATGAGTACACCGGACAGGACTCGCCGGGAACAAGCTAGTTGGTCTTATACCTGACGTCAGATAGCAGTTCCCTGGTGACATGTGTACAGGTTAGTTCATCGACCTGGGGATCGTCATTTGTCTCGTGTGAGTTCCCACTGTACTTTGATTACTACCCTACCACGCTCAAAGGAGACGTGCAAACAGGTTTTAGTTGGGTACAGTCCCGAGTCACATGGAGGCAGTGAGCGGATCTTCAGGGGTTCGTCTCTCCCGGTATTGGGGGTGAGGTCGCGCTGTGTCTAGGAGAGCCATTACACGAAGCCCTCGGCCGAGGCAGGAGATTTACTGGTAGGTATTCCAGTAGTATCTCTGGGTGTTCTGGGCTACACTCTGACACGACTTGTACCGCTTTTGGGGGTCTGACTTTTACCAACCCCCTAGGCCCGCCATGCAATGCTCATAGACGAACAGACCGGACTGTACGGATATTGTCACTGACAGGCTCAGTAGGGTGTCAGGATGAGTTCGCTCATCGACGTCCCTTTTAGTCAATAGCTGGTGGCCCGTCACGTATGGTTAATACCTCTGACGTGCTAGTGGTTAAATCCGCAGCCATTGTATTGACGAGTCTTTAGAGTCCCCCACATTCAGTTGCTCAAGTTTTCGGGCGAAACGCTGTAGAGGCCTTATGGAGATATGGCAGGGTTCGATCAGATACGTGCGGTATTGCACGCATCAGGATCGGACGGGTAATACTAGCCGGCTTTGGTTTAAGCCGAATCCTAGTATAGTACAGTGTAGATTTTGTCTCATTGCATTTGTATCCGGTCGGAATACAGATGAGGGTATGTATACACAGTATCGGGGTTTTCCTGTAATTTATTACGGGACCAGTTTTCTGGAGTTGCCGGTTTGCTTTTCGTTTCGGCCATATTTCTTTGTATCCTTCATTGGCCGAAGATTGGTGGAGGAGGGCTTATTTGCAATTGTGCAAATAAGCATTTGTGGAGGGTGGTGACTGCATATTGTTGTATCATGATTGCTCTTCTTTGATCTTGACTTCTATCTTCATCATGGCTTGACTTTTGTAGGACATGATTGTTGATGATGATGAAGGGTGAGGTTGGTGGAGTGTTGGTGTTTCTTTATGATCATTTCTTCATATGATAACCATTCCTCTCTCTCTCTTGCATGATTAGTGAGTGGCTCCCCTCATTTTTGACTCTCTCATTTTCTCCCCTCTCCCAAAAGCCTTGGCCGGCCACTTCTTATGGGGGCTGTCCAAACATTTTGGTGGGGGGGATTTTGGTTCATTTCATGTTGGAAAAATCCCACAACACTATCTCCAAAAGCTTATATCATTTCCTCCACCATAAGGCAACTCCATAACCCCAAAATGAGACATGGTTCTACACGTATTCTACAGCAAACCTTGGGCACGTCGGCTCGCCAACTTCATGCCCGAGTTGCATCGGACTAGAGGCGGGAGCCCGTAAAAGAAGCCGGCGACGTGGTGCCCTTCCTGCGAGGAGGTGGAGACCGGACATTCCGCGGGAGATCGGGACGACGGCGAGAAGATCGGAGGACACGGATCGCTCGGTATATCTCTCTTCCCCATCTTGTAGTTAGCTAGGACTAGTTAATGGCACGATCCGGGTATTTAGTGCACGGTGGTGCTGATTTGAAAATTAAAGTAAATCACCGCTTCCGCATTCCGGCGTCGGATTGACGGCCGGGGCGCCGCCGTGCACTTACAGTGGTATCAGAGCCTCGCCATTAACATAGTCTAGCTTGGTCTAACGTGTTTACATTTCCGATCGAACAAAAATCCCAAAACCCGCGTTTTCATGCATATCAGTTTCTGTCGAAATTTTTTTGTCTCGAAAATTTTTTCAGGGTGTTGCAGAATGATGTGCAGGGAATCCTAAGAATACTGTAGAATTTTGGTCACCTAATCCTTCCGTACGACCGCGGAACCGCGGCCATAACCCCTCTTTGGCCACGGTTCCGCTGCAGGAATTTGGATTCATGTCACCAATTTTTTGCAGTGGGCTTGTGGGCTGAAAATAGGGTTTTGGTATACTTTGTTTGGGCCCAGAATTTCTGTGAGTGCTACAGTATTGCTTGGGGGCCCACTTGGTAAAATTTGATCGATCGGATATTTTAAACACATTATTTCACAGTATTTACATTATATCTGCGACCGTGAATGTCACTTGATCGGTAAATCTTGTCTAACTGCTATAGCCCGGTTAGACGGATTTGCGAACGTGACATTCACGTTGATGTTCTGTGATTTTGCTGTGATGTTGCGGATTGGTCGTGGGGGATAGCCTGGATGCAATGGTAGTACAGTTTTGTTGTATTATGTACATTTGATATTGCGGGGTGAGCGTCCGACATGTGGACTGCCGTCACTGCCTGTTTGTATTATTATTTTGGGGCACGACCAGGTTGCGGTCGATGTACCCGTTGTATGTATATTTTACTTTCTGTACTAGGATTACCCCGCGGTGGGGTGCACGGATAGCCGGGTACTAGAGGGCAACAAGCCCGCATCTCATGGCATTGAGACGGAGGGGGCTTCACTCTAGAATTGGCAGGCTATTCGCCGCACTCGTAGGGGGTACAGGTTGACCCAGGAGGGGTGCCCAAGTTACCGGATTCCGTGAAGTGCTGGGTGGTCCATTCACGTTGCTGAAGGGGGCTGCCTCACTTCAGGTTTTGGCGGGTAACTTGCCGCGCCCATAGCGGTCTAGGATTTCATTGCACAGGCTATCCACACGACCAGGGGAACGTCGGGTTTCAGTAGTGTCTCTGTGAAACCCGGGGATCCCAGATATCTGTATTGTTCTGTGATGCTGTACATTTCTGTGATGTTGCATTTTTTATCACGCCTTGAGCGAAATATTATATATTGGTATATATATACTAGTAGATGTTGTATATGTTTTGCATCCGCTCTAGTCCATTCCCCGCTCTGTCGTTAGTTAGCTAACCTAACGGGTAATGACGGGACCCAGTGGCAAATGCGGATGGCATATACGTACATCAGTATATTTTCGTTTTTTGTGGTGTGATCAATTGATGGGACTGCGTTGATTCGGATCAATGCAAGTTAAAAACAAACCTAATCTGATGTTGTTGGAACACTTTTCAAAAAGCTGTTATTGCAAGGACGTTCTCTTTTGTTTAGCATCGTGGTATTCAGTTGGAATATCCTGCTCCTCAGTCGACGAGGCAAGGGCCGAGACCCCTTCACCGGGAGTGACCCCTTGGACAAAAAGTTTGCATCAGGGCAATAACTTCACTATAGCCGATTACTTTTGCTTTGCACCGTGGTATTCAGTTGGAATATCCTGCACCTCATTCTACGGGGAAAGAGCCGAGATCCCTTCACCGGGAATGACCTCTTTAGCAACGGTTTTCGTCACTATATTTTCATTAAAGCTATCCATTCCTTCAACGATATCAAGTTCACTGCGTTAAAGGTTTTCACCAGAAACCATTCGTAGCCCTCCGTCGTTTCATATGGATGGTCAATAGTATTCAAGCTGTGTTTGTTGGCCAAAGTCAAGGCACAGTGTTTGGTAGCTGTTGGGTATTCATATGCAGCATAGATAGATGCGTTGGTTTGGGGCAGTTGTATAGCCTTGTTGGCCAAAGTCAAGGGCTTGTGCGGGTGGGATCAAATTAACCTGGAGAATGACGGGTAGAACTTAACATGTGACTTATGATTTGTTGGCCAAAGTCAAGGTCATAAGAGCATGGGGCAAAAAATCCACATCGGGAGTTTCTAAAGAAACTGAAACTTGCCAGATATGCGCATACCTTCTGTAGTGTGATGACGTGAGCGGATTCCGTCACGTTATCATGCGATGATAGTTGGATCCCGATTCACACTGATGAGTTGGTTTACTCCTCGGGTGACCCCGACTAATTCTTCTTTCAGGTTTGGAGGAGAATTTGACGGAACAGTGGGAGGTTTCCAGATTAGATAAATTGGTAACCATTCTGATCTAGGTTAGAGTGCACGCTGAGTGTTTATTTTCTCTCTCTCTTTGGCAGCGACCATTGACCCGACCCTAAGAATATGACTCAGAGACCAAAATTGACCGAACCTTCTTAACACTGGCTTTTGGATTGTCAGAGTTGCAAACCTCATTGCCACTCCTACTTTTACCTTTTTTTCTCCAGGACACCACGTATTACTACGAACGTCCACTTCCATTGGACAAAACCATCGTATGGTTAGATACGAACTCGAAAGAATTTATTCGAGGATGGTTTCGGGTTCTGGAAGAAACGAATAGGACTATTCAGTTGTCTTTTCCTTTTACCTTCTCTCAGGTTGCGAGTACTCCTTGGTTTAGGAGTAGTACACCTATTACGCAAATTGGATAGTATTCGTCCAAACCTTAGGCTGGTGCCGAACGGTGGGGAATGAAGAAAACCAATTAGCATAACGATGGTGTGCAGAAGGTATTAAGTTAAGACAAAGCAAGGGATTAGTAAGAGGGCAAAGTAAACTGCGACTGATATTCACGACCAAACCAGGTACTTCTTTACCACTCCCACTTCACCTTTGTATTTCTCCAGGACACTCCGTATCACTAGAAGGTCCACAGTTTATTGGATACTCCATCGTATGGTTATTTACGAACTCGAAAGGAACTTGTTCCAGTTCGGGGATGGATTCTGGTTCAGGAGAAATAGGAATAAGGTTTATTCGGATGTCTTTTATCCTCACCTCCTCTCGCATTGCGAGTGTTCCTAGGATTAGGACAGCACACCCATTATGCTTATTGGATAGTCTTCTTCCAAAGCATAGGCTGGTGCCGAACGGTAGGGAAGAAAGAAAACCATTTGGCCTAAAGGGGTGTGCAGAAGGTAATGACTAAAGACATAGAAAGGGATTTGGAGAGGTGGTAAAGAATTATACGGTTACAGTCGTGAATCTAGAAGAGGCATTACTAGGAATACCAGGATACTCCATCGAAACATTTCAATGTTTCAGTTTCACTGTGTACTGTTAAAGGAAAACTGATTTCCCGATTAGATACTTACTCCAGGGTATGTATTTACCAGGTATGATTCTCTCATCTGTATGGTTTTTCAGATGATGAGTGGGAGTAAGTTATTGGGAATTAGGTGATCATCCTCATTATATCGGGATTCATTGTAATCGGTGATATTTGAGGAAGTCACCTGGGTTGTTTGCCGGTCGGCAAATATTTGGTTTTGAATATCCACTGTCATGCACCAATTTCAAATTAATATATCTGTACGTCTATTTTTATAGAGTGAGATATACCTTTTTGAAATTATGTCTGTGACATTTACCTATATCAGTGGATAGTTAGGTAAGGACCATTAAACAGCGGTGTAATTCTTCTTAACCATAAGTACAGTTTTCAACCTACGACACACAGTGAATGAGTTAACAGACTCAAGGGACTTATACAGAGTATTGTATGTTGTTCAGGGTCCATCAGGACAGAGGGATTGGTCCTCGTACTATATTCGGTTTACTTATGACTTCTCTAGTTTTTAGACAGGTGTTTCGCGGAAACACAGGGTCCGGATTTTGAGAAGTTATAGGTATTTGAATAGAGTAGAGAACCAGGTGTAGAAAGTATCGGGATTCTTCAAAGTGATCGAAGATGTAGATACTTGTGTATGGTATTCAGTTGATAGTAATGATTAAGAGATCTTGCTTCTCTTTCAGGTTATTCATAATTAGAAGCATTCCTACGTTGAGTAAAGCTGATCGGCCTCTTTCCATTTAGTTGACATGCACTGGATACAGCTGCATAATTTGAATCTGGTTCAATTAAATCAGTGCCTCTGGTTCTATATTGGATATAGAACAGTTCGTATCTTAACGGTGTTAAGGTACGGGGAGTTGTCCGGCTTATGATTAAAACCAGACTCTGGATAACTCAAGGCACGTTTCTGTAATGGCTGTTTGTGGATTGACCCAGGCTATGACGAGGGTTGACTTTCTACCATCTGGAAGATCAATAGTGATATTGTTCTAGACTCGCCACAGTTTTAATAAAAATGGATTTTTTCAGAAAAACAGTAGTGGAAGTTTGGTAGAACTGGAAGTGATTCCAGAACCACAAACGATTACTGAAGATTCGATAGGAACCTAAAGATTCAATCTGGTTTGACATTCCATTGGCCACTCCGCAGATACGGTGGGTAACTTCAGGCACCCGGGAGGTACTCCGGTAGCCTCAAGGACAGTAACAGGGAAGTTCTTGTATACCCACACTTTCCATTGCTGTTGTTCCAGACTGTGAGACCCGGTAGGAGGATGAGTATAGCGTTGTTCTAAACTTGCTTTAGAAGTGTACGTTTATATGACTCTGCCAGAGGGTTGTCGTAGTCAGTGGGAGCAGCGGAAGCATTGGTGGATAGGTGGCTTATGTCTATTTATAGACTAAAGCAGATATAGCGGAGATAGATCATCAATTTCTGACGTGACAGTCATAGGTTTGACTTCATCAGAATTGGGGATGGATCTGTTGAGAAGGTAGTATGGTGTGATGTCATGGCATTTGGATGACATACACAGAGTAGGAAGTGATATTCCTATACTACAATCGGTTATACTTTGGTCGTCACACAGTGGTTTCTCCACATGGGACTTGGACATTATATCAGACATACTGGTTACCAGTGTAGGATTCATAGGCACACTAATGAGGTCTCACAAGGCATCTACCATGCCAAATTCAAAAATTTCCTATGTGCCGAGAAACCCTAAACAAGATCGTAACTAGAGGTATAGGCGATACAAGAACTAGTTAACAACTTAACTAAAGGGTGAACGAAAATACAACCTTTGTAGATCTGGTCCTCCACCTCCATAGCTCCGTGATGATGTCCCCTCGCTGCGATCATCGGAGAAATGATCGGGCTAGGTCGTCGACTTCGATGCCGAAGATGATCTACGTCGAGGCAACTCAAGATCAAGCTTCAATTTCACCAAGTCTTGAAACTTGTGAAGAAAATACCTTATACTACTTGGCAAGTGGTAGAGGATGAAGAAATAGGAAGTGGGTTCACTTTAGAATTGGATTTCTCACTCTTTTTCTCAAGTTGCCATTGATGGAGGCAAGCTTTTCTTCTTGTTGATGATGAAGAAGAAGAAAAAAGAAATATGATAAGTTATTTCAAAATAGAAAATAAAAGGAATACTTATCATATACCAACCATGGTTAGGTGTAGAGAATAGACTATGGTTAGGTTGAATGGTTAGGGTTAAGCATGAGACAAATATGGTGGACTTGTTCAAAGCTTCAACAAGCAAATAAAGAAAGCCACCATTTCTATTTATCTTTTCCAAAATAAATAAACAAAATAAATAAATGAATAAGTAAACAAAATCAAAACCCTAACCATTACATAACCATGGTTTAATCTAAACACACACCCTAACATTCATGTATCATCAAACATGATACAATCAAGTGCACAAAAATATATCACATATACAATGTGCACATCAAGTGAGAAAATCCATTTAAAGTGAACCAATACTAGTTAATACAAAGTAATATATCAAATATATAATTATACATTAATTCATTAAATCAACACTTGATTTAACGATCCGGTCATATCGCATGTGACCGACTAATATCCAATGTATCGGCTTATCGAATCAATCCTCGATTCGATAACTAGGTTATATCACATACAACCAATCGATACATTCATCGCGAGAATAGAATACGGTATCACATACACGCATTATTCTCGGTCCCGCACATATCTCATATGCGCTCCTATTTCGTTTCGCTTGAGCCAGGAAACCTCTGTGTAGGACTCTAAAGACTCGTCAATACGCCGGCAGTAGGTGATGATCATATCAAACACCCACAAGCCGCAAGCGGTCTGCTAAACGTAACGGCCACCCGGGTATTGAGCGATCAGAAGATCGACGAGCAAGCCCGCTCACACTCCTGTGAATCCAACCAGTAACACTTACCGTACAGTCCGGTCTGTTCGTCTGATATGCCGCATATCTCGCCTAGGGGTGGTAAACGTCAGACTCCAATAGCTCGATAAGTCATGCTGACGTGAGGTCCATAACATGTGTGAAACTACTGATAACACTTACCAGTAGATCACTGCAACACTGGCCAGGGATTTCCTGTTATGGCCAGTCGAGCATAGCGCAACATCAACCCCCAATACTGGGAGAGACGAATCCCTTCCTATCGCTCGTTGCCTCCATGTGAATCGGGACTGTACCCAAAAACCACATGTTTGCACGACTCAGTAGATCCGTGGTAGGGTGGAAATCAAAGCACAGTGGGAGACACACAAGACTCTATGACGATCTCGGGTCAACAGACTAAGCTGTACCAGTGTCACCAGAGAACTGCCATCTGACGTGAGGTATAATACCATCTGGGAGTTCTCGGCAAGTCCGTTCAGTGTATCCAGTCTCCACTGAGCATCCGCATACCATCTCTGTCAAACACCAATGGATTTGGGATCATCCATCGCCCATCACATGGATCGAGAAGATATACGGTAGTCTACTCTGGAATATCGATGCCCCGTCTCGATATTCCCACGACTAGGAACATTGAAGGATGTACTCATGGACTACCCAGGCCCCACTAGTATGATCTGCATCATAGTCCTGGAAGTCGAGTACACATCCTAAGGGCTTTATCAACATGTAACAGAGAGACAGAAAGTATACATGTTAAGATAAAGAGCAACCAGATAGCGTACTATCATGTCGAGCAAGAAAGTCCTACCTATATATGTCCCAGCATCCACTACAATATACATCCAATGTACAGTAATGGCCTCTAGGGCATACATATAACTAACAATCTCCCACTTGCACTAGGGCCATCTGTAGCAGTGGTTGCAGTATCTAATACTCAACCATCCCATATAAGTCTCTCTCTGGGAATAAGCCTTTGTGAGTGGATCCGCCGTGTTGTCCTCTGAGTCTACTCTCCTACCCTCAATCACCCTGGAGATCATCTATCTCCATGATCAGGTGATGCTGCCTCAGAATATGTCTGGGTCACTGATGGGACCAGGGTTCCTGGGCCAAAACCACACTTCCATTGTTATACAATGGTAGTAACCTAGTTCATCTTATGAACCAATATACACCCAAACTGCCTCTTTGATACTATCTTTAATAGCGATGTTACCAGCCTTTATCGTCTAGTTTGCCACGGTATATAGCTTGGAACTCTTCCAACATACCGTCCCTTCACTGAGGGTAAAGACAATGCCTGCGACTGACATTCAGTCGTCCTTATCACCATGGAACCTTTCTAGTGATTCTCCCCAGGATCGATTGATACTATCTTACTACAGCTAGTGAGAATCCTAACATCCATTTAGATCTATCTCATAGACCCAAATCCCAGGATTTAGAAGGTATCACTTTGATCCTATTGGAGAATCCTTGTGATAAGAGGAGATCGACCGATCGTAGTATAGGAAACTCTTTTCCGATCAAGAGTATGTTGTCCATGTACAATACGAGGATGACTACCTTACTCTCTACTACCGTTTTGTATATACAAGGTTCATCTACTATTTTTGATGAAGTCAAACACTTTGACTACCACATCAAAACAGATGTTCCAACTCCGCGATGCCTGCTTTATTCTGTAAAGCAACTTGCACACGTTTCCGCTGCTCCCACTGTTTACGAAGCCCTCTGGCTGTGTTCTTATAGACGTTCTCTTCTAAATCATTATTTAGAAAAGTAGTCATGGCACCCAACCACCAGATATCGTAGTCATGATATGCAGAAATGGCAAGTAGGATCTGGATGGACTTAAGTATAGTCCCTGAAAAAGGTTTCATCATTATCCACGCCTGGTCGATGACGAAAACCTTTAACAAGTCTAGCTTTGAAAGTTTCAACTTTTCCATCTACACCAAGTAATCTTCTCAAGATATACTTGCTACTGATGGGGATTTAACCCTTCAGATATAGCAAACAAAGTCCATACTTTGTTGGTGTATATGGATTCCATCTCAGATCGCTAAACACCCAGCCATTCTTACAGAGTCCCTACTCTCGATGACCTACTCGAATCTAGTTGGGTCATCATCTCATGATGCAATCCTCGCTCCCACTGTCATCGAGAAACCGAAGTATCTCTCAGGCAGGTGAGGAACCCTACTAGTTCGGCGGAGAGGCTGAGGTTCGTCAGGAGCTATTGAATCCTTTGGTTCTGTCAAATCATCAGCTGCAATTTTGTATAGCTGGAACATTTCCAGTTCTACAGAACTGACCTTGCCTCGATTTTGTCCGGATTTTTCTTTAGACATAGGCCGGACAATCCTAAATCTTAACTTACTTAAGAGATAGGCTCTTCCCATACCATATCTCATATGGAGTGGTAGGCACTGATTTGATTCGAACCCAATTCAATAGGTATGCAGCTTCTCAAGTGCACAACTCCAAAAGGAAATAGGTAACTCAGTAATACTCATCATAGAGCACACGATATCTAATATTGTGCGATTGCTCCGCCCCGATACACCATTGTGCTGTGGTGTATTCAGAGGAGTAATACTGAGATAGAATCTCATTCTCCTTTAGAATAGTCCAGGAATTCTATGCACAAGTATTCTCCTCCCTGATCTCATCATAGGACATAATACTTATACCCGGTTATTGGTTCTCTACTTCTAACTTATATTCTGTGAATACCTCAAAAGGTTCGGACTTATGTTTCAACAGGAACATATGACTGAATCTTGAGAGATTATCAGAGAATATAATGAAGTATAAAGAACCAGTCCTGGCATGTGTAGACAGGGGAGTTTACATATATCATCATATATTAGTCCCAAGAGTTTACTAACTCTTTCTCTGTTTCCAATAAACAGAGCTATGGTCATATTAATTTTGTGACATGACTGGCAAGTTTCACAAGATGTAAATTCAAACTGATTTAAATATGCATCTAAAATGTAACTTCAGCCAGTCGGGTCGCATTGATATGACCTAGTCTACAATGCCTCAAGAAGGATTCATTTATTTCTGAACTCTTCCTCTTGTGTGTGTTCTGTATACTAGGAACTGTAGTTTGATTTAGAACGTCAATGCTTTTAGATAATGTGCCTGAACCGATCAACTTTTGATATAGGAAATGTTCAAAACATTATCCAACAATACAAAATTTTATCATTTCTTTACTAATAAAGAGACTGATATGATTTTGTATATCAGGTTCGGTATCTAATAACATTTGTTCAGAATCAATGTATTGGTAATACAGGGTGACAGCGACCAACAGACTTGGCTGCAACACTTGCCCCGTTTTCTATCTCATGAAACTTATCACCCGTTCTCAGTTTTCTACCCTTTTGTAGCCCTATGTAACAGATTACATATCTGGGATCCTGATCCGGTATCAAATACCCAGGATGCAGAGGATATTGAGAAACAGTTCTTTGTAATGAACACACCCGAAGAAGATGCATCATATGCACATTCTTCGTTGGGCGGCATAGGAATTCTGGTATTTCCCTATTTCATGCTCTGTCTTATAACAATTATAAGTTGGAGCGGGACCAACTTACCCCAGCTCAGTATAACAATCGGGTTCGGTCAATACATTCATATTATTATCTTGATTAAGGCGTGATATAGTCGCTACCTGGAGAGAGAGAGAGAAGAAAACACTCTGCGTGCGCTCTTACAAGATCAGATTGGTTATATATTTTATCTAATCAGGATGGCTCCCACTGTTTTTATCAAATCTTCCTTCAAACATTAAAAGGAAAGACTAGCCGGGATTAATTACACTCTACAAGTTCGTCAATCTTTCAGCCAGGCCAGTGTCGGTACTTTGAGGGAGGTTCCCCGTGCTTTCGCACGGACCTAATTACAGTAAACCTCGTTTTCCCAGAGGCATAACCCCGTTGACACCTTTCTAGACACCTACTTGATCGGCTAATTGCAAAGTGCAAAACTCTCCCAGGAGTAACAATTACTCGCAGTGGGTATCGGGATCCAACTATCATATAGAAGGTATGCAATCTCATTGCAAGTTTCAACACTTGAAACTCCCGATAATGGTTTTTACCCCTGGCACCTATGATCTTGGCTAAGGTCAACAAATCATAAGTACTAGTCAAGTTCTACCCGTCATTTCGTGATTAGTTAGACCCACCCACATGACCCTTGGCTAAGGTCAACAAAGCCACATGACTGTCCTAACTAATCGCATCATATGCGGTGTAGGAAGACATGACTTAGCTACCGTACACTACGCCTCGGCTATGGTCGACAATCGTAGCACGGATACTAAGTACTCTACTTCCTAAAATGACGGAGGGTTGCGAATGGTTTTTAAGAAAACCTTTAACGCTTTGAACTTGATCTCGTTGCGGAATCAAATGGTTTTTAAATGGAATGCTTTTTAGGCTTTTCTAGTTTTGCTAAAGGGGTCACTCCCGGTAAAGGGATCGTCGGCCCTTTCCTCGTCGAATGAGGTGCGGGATATATCATATATATCACTGTGCAAAGCGGAAACTATAGAAGCGATCAAAAGACAAACCGAGAGTTGTAGCATCTTCCAGTTATAGCTAAAGGAGTCACTCCCGGTGAAGGGATCTCGGTCCTTTCCTCATCGAATAAGGTGCAGGATGTTCTATAAGGAACACCACGATGCAAAGCAAGAACTGTAGCTACCTGTTTTATTTTGAAATTCGATTCCACAACATCAATTAGGTTTATTTTCTTTCATTAATCTCATTAATGAATATCCCATCAATTAAGTCTACCTAAACATCACAGATAAATATAACGTACGCTTATGCCATCCGCATTCGCCTCGATGTCCCGTCTGCACCGTTAGGTTAGGTAACTCACGCCAGAGCGAGGCAGGGCTAGCGCGGGTGTAAAACATAAGCAACGTCTATATAATATATCATATATACTATATACTATATCTATCTGAACAAATCACATGATCACATCACAGATAACGCAGCAGAAAATATCATATGAAATATTGGATATGCTAGGACGTCCGTGTTTTCAATACGAGCCAGTATAAAACACGGATTCCACGGTCGTGATGAATAGCCAATCCCACACCCCTAGACCCCTACGAGAGCGGCAAGCAAACCTACCAATTCTAGGGTTAGGAGACCCGGACTCGACTCCTCGAGATGGTCTCCCACTGAACCCTAGAACCCGGTTACTTGTGCTCCCCTCTTTGGGTCTATCCTAATGCGGAAAAGTAAATAATATACAAATGGTGACATCATCCGCAACCTGGAAGTGCCCCAATAAAAGAATATTACATACAAGTTTTTACATGAATGAAAATTGAAAACACTCATCTCACATAAAAAACCCCGGCTATTCGAACACGACGATCCAATATAACATATCCAGCAACACATAACATCACATGTCATTAACGTAAGTAAATATGCGTATCCCAATTGTCGTTGACATATAGCAACGAAACCGGCGATATCACATATTACACTTACGGTCACAGAAAAGAAAGTGTAAAACTACAACAGTTGGAATCCGCAACCTCTTTAGACATCGCATGCCTAACAATTATAAACCCCGCATTTTAGTCTCATTATCGAAAACTCTTTTCAATATCAAGTCGGGCAATTCAACAAGATTTCCGACATCCTGATCGAATGCTCGTCGCAAACTTTATTAGGCGGCCGCAACCCTGATACCGTCGACGAAGTGCACCAAGGCGGAACACCGCTGCCGCGAGCACCCAAACGGATGCTTTCGGCGACGGGGTTCTCCTACAGTCACTTGGTCGGGGCTATGGAGTGAGGCTGTCTATTAAGTTTACCCGGCGAGTATCCGCGTACACTACGTGATTGCGACGGACTTTTGATCACATCAAAATTCCGTGGCAACCGATCAAGTGAGACTAAACTGCTATTTTTATAACATTCATTCAGTTATCTCATAACTACTTGTGAATTCCAAATGTTGTATCACATTCCTAGAAAAATGTTAAACTTTCCGATCGAACAATCGAACACCCAAGTTTTCCCGAAACAGCTCAACACATGAAATAAGTTTTAAAACATTCACTTCGTGCCTCAGTACCAACGGTCCAGCCGTAGAAGGGTCAAGCCAACGCCTCACATGTGGCACGCCGTACTGCCCCAAACCCTAAGGTTCAAAGGGCAGTTCAAGACGGTCACATAATCGAGTTAAGGTTTGTTGTCTTCTAGAGGGACCATCGCGTTACTTGCACTACTTAGAACGTTCTTAAACTACGGAAAGATCCAACACTTGGAAATTTCCCGACTGGGGAAAAAGTGGGTATTTATATCCGGTCGAACTTTTTAATAGTTTCTAAAATATCCGGAAAAACTTAAACGAAGATAAATTATCCGATCGAATCAACGAGTCCCCAATACAACCCTAGAAAACTCAACACTTAAGTGGAATTAAAATATTCACAGAAAAAAATAACAATAAAGGACCTAAGAATAATTACATGAAATTTCAGGGACTAAGTCACAATTTTGGCCGCGGAACAGCCGCAAAATCCCTGGTTTGGCCGCGGTTCCGCGGTCAAAATTTTGAATTAGGGGTCCATACTTCACAGTAATTCTTATTTTTTCCTGCATGTTTTTCTGAGAATTTTTAATTCACAAAAATCCACTGTTTGAAAAATTGTACAGAGAGGGTTGAAATCGGGGATATCGGGTTCGATCGGACTTCTAGCTTCATCTACACATCGCCTAAAGCTCTAGCTAGGCTCTGATACCACTGTAGGGTTCCTAGGCACACTAATGAGGTCTCACAAGGCATCTACCATGCCAAATTCAAAAATTTCCTATGTGCCGAGAAACCCTAAACAAGATCGTAACTAGAGGTATAGGCGATGCAAGAACTAGTTAACAACTTAACTAAAGGGTGAACGAAAATACAACCTTTGTAGATCCGGTCCTCTACCTCCATAGCTCCGTGATGATGTCCCCTCGCTGCGATCATCGGAGAAATGATCGGGCTAGGTCGTCGACTTCGATGCCGAAGATGATCTGCGTCGAGGCAACTCAAGATCAAGCTTCAAATTCACCACGTCATGAAACCTGTGAAGAAAACACCCTATACTACTTGGCAAGTGGTAGAGGATGAAGAAATAGGAAGTAGGTTCACTTTAGAATTGGATTTCTCACTCTTTTTCTCAAGTTGCCATTGATGGAGGCAAACTTTTCTTCTTGTTGATGATGAAGAAGAAGAAGAAAGAAATATGATAAGTTATTTCAAAATAGAAAATAAAAGGAATACTTATCATATACCAACCATGGTTAGGTGTAGAGAATAGACTATGGTTAGGTTGAATGGTTAGGGTTAAGCATGAGACAAATATGGTGGACTTGTTCAAAGCTTCATGAAGCTTCAACAAGCAAACAAAGAAAGCCACCATTTCTATTTATCTTTTCAAAAATAAATAAACAAAATAAATAAATGAATAAGTAAACAAAATCAAAACCCTAACCATTACATAACTATGGTTTAATCTAAACACACACCCTAACATTCATGTATCATCAAACATGATACAATCAAGTGCAAAAAAATATATCACATATACAATGTGCACATCAAGTGAGAAAATCCATTTAAAGTGAACCAATACTAGTTAATGCAAAGTAATATATCAAATATATAATTATACATTAATTCATTAAATCAACACTTGATTTAACGATCCGGTCATATCGCATGTGACCGACTAATATCCAATGTATCGGCTTTCGAATCAATCCTCGATTCGATAACTGGGTTATATCACATACAACCAATCGATACATTCATCGCGAGAATAAAATACGGTATCACATACACGCATTATTCTCGGTCCCGCACATATCTCATATGCGCTCCTATTTCGTTTCGCTTGAGCCAGGAAACCTCTGTGTAGGACTCTAAAGACTCGTCAATACGCCGGCAGCAGGTGATGATCATATCAAACATCCACAAGCCGCAAGCGGTCTGCTAAACGTAACGGCCACCCGGGTATTGAGCGATCAGAAGATCGACGAGCAAGCCCGCTCACACTCCTGTGAATCCAACCAGTAACACTTACCGTACAGTCCGGTCTGTTCGTCTGATATGCCGCATATCTCGCCTAGGGGTGGTAAACGTCAGACCCCAATAGCTCGATAAGTCATGCTGACGTGAGGTCCATAACATGTGTGAAACTACTGATAACACTTACCAGTAGATCACTGCAACCCTGGCCAGGGATTTCCTGTTATGGCCAGTCGAGCATAGCGCAACATCAACCCCCAATACCGGGAGAGACGAATCCCCTCCTATCGCTCATTGCCTCCATGTGAATCGGGACTGTACCCAAAAACCACCTGTTTGCACGACTCGGTAGAGCCGTGGTAGGGTGGAAATCAAAGCACAGTGCGAGACACACAAGACTCTATGACGATCTCGGGTCAACAGACTAAGCTGTACCAGTGTCACCAGAGAACTGCCATATGACGTGAGGTATAATACCATCTGGGAGTTCTCGGCGAGTCCGTTCAGTGTACCCAGTCTCCACTGAGCACCCGCATACCATCTCTGATGTCAAACACCAATGGATATGGGATCATCCATCGCCCATCACATGGGTCGAGAAGATATACGCTAGTCTACTCTGGAATATCGATGCCCCGTCTCGATATTCCCACGACTAGGAACATTGAAGGATGTACTCATGGACTACTCTGGCCCCACTAGTATGATCTGCATCATAGTCCTGGAAGTCAAGTACACATCCTAAGGCCTTTATCAATATGTAACAGAGAGACAGAAAGTATACATATTAAGATAAAGAGCAACCAGATAGCGTACTATCATGTCGAGCAAGAAAGTCCTACCTATATATGTCCCAGCATCCACTACAATATACATCCAATGTACAGTAATGGCCTCTAGGGCATACATATAACTAACAACCAGATCTATGGTTTTAGATCTAGATTTGGGTGGTTTCCCAATTAAGGGTACTTAGACAGCATTCTAAGAGCATTTAGAATGGACGACTCCTGGCACGGTAGTGTACCTGCAGGTAATGGAGTCACCCTCTCTAAAGGTGTCTTACGGACTAAAGGGGAGAGGGATGTGCATGATTGGCAGATCACTTGCTTAGGCCATTGAGTCAATCATGAGATGTCAAGTACCACACCAGATGTTGTTCTTGCACTGGATGCAATAAGTTGACATTGATCCAATCCTGGAGAAACAGTCGGAAGCAGTTTTAGAACATAAGTGGATGTTCTAGGGATATGATAACGACAGCCTCATGCGGGAGACAGTTATCATTCCAGGCTTCCAAGGTGACCTGGATGACAAGGAGGTTGTCAGAGTTATAGTTTTCCTTCTGACGAGGGGCAGTATTTTGGACAGGTGGTCCAAGGCAATACTGAGGGAGGCATGGCGCAGGATACTGATTAAGTTCGGTTGACGATACAGTCTAAGAAGTTTGGATTTGGAGTTCATTTATGAGCTAGGTCCCATCAGACATCCAGACATATTCTGAGATAGGTATTGCTCATTTCGGGAGATGGCTTTCTCCGCGAACTTGAGATATAGAGAGACATAGAAAGAAACATCAAAGCGGATCCACTCACTGAGGCTATTCCTCGAACGCAATAGTTTCGCCAATAGGCTTTGTGAGACTGACTAGTAGAGGAGTTGGGTGTTCGGTATCACACGGGCTGTGAGTATGCGACATCGCAATAATTAGCCTTGAGTGCAAGTGGGAGATTGTTGGAGATAGTGCCCTCAGAGTCAATTATTGGATCGCAGGCACGTGATTGCAATGATTGAAGGAGGACCTGTCCCAGTAGGACAGTCTTACTCAAGATGATAGTATGCTATCTGGTTTACCTTTATCATCGTGTACTGCTTTAGGTGACCTGACATGTTGCTATTACACGTTGATAGAGCCCCTAGGATTCTTGCTTGACTACCAGCAGAATGAGGGCGATCATATAAGTGGGAGCTGGGATCTATAAGCACATCCTTAAAAGGTCCCTAGTCGTGGGAGTTTCGAGACAGGGCATCGATACTCCAGAGTAGACTAGTGTATACAGTCGAGACCCCGACGAGGGGCGGTGGCCGGTTTCACAAGCCACTGGTGTCAGTTGGTTCACCTAAGATGTATACAGGTGCTCATTGGGTTATGAGTACACCGGACAGGACTCGCCGGGAACATGCTAGTTGGTCTTATACCTGACGTCAGATAGCAGTTCCCTGGTAACATGTGTACAGGTTAGTTCATCGACCTGGGGATCGTCATTTGTCTCGTGTGAGTTCCCACTGTACTTTGACTACTACCCTACTACGCTCAAAGGAGACGTGCAAACAGGTTTTAGTTGGGTACAGTCCCGAGCCACATGGAGGCAGTGAGCGGATCTTCAGGGGTTCGTCTCTTCCGGTATTGGGGGTGAGGTCACGCTGTGTCTAGGAGAGCCATTACACGAAGCCTTCGGCCGAGGCAGGAGATTTACTGGTAGGTATTCCAGTAGTGTCTCAGGGTGTTCTGGGCTACACTCTGACACGACTTGTACCGCTTTTGGGGGTCTGACTTTTACCAACCCCCTAGGCCCGCCATGCGATGCTCATAGACGAACGGACCGGACTGTACGGATATTGTCACTGACAGGCTCAGTAGGGTGTCAGGATGAGTTCGCTCATCGACGTCCCTTTTGGTCAATAGCTGGTGGCCCGTCACGTATGGCTAATACCTCTGACGTGCTAGTGGTTAAATCCACAGCCATTGTATTGACGAGTCTTTAGAGTCCCCCACATTCAGTTGCTTAAGTTTTTGGGCGAAACGCTGTTGAGGCCGTATGGAGATATGGCAGGGTTCGATCAGATACGTGCGGTATTGCACGCATCAGGATCGGACGGGTAATACTAGCCGGCTTTGGTTTAAGCCGGATCCTAGTATAGTACAGTGTAGATTTTGTCTCATTGCATTTGTATCCGGTCGGAATACAGATGCGGGTATGTATACACAGTATCGTGGTTTTCCTGTAATTTATTATGGGACCAGTTTTCTGGAGTTGCCGGTTTGCTTTTCGTTTTGGCTATATTTCTTTGTATCCTTCATTGGCCGAAGATTGGTGGAGGAGGGCTTATTTGCAATTGTGCAAATAAGCATTTGTGGAGGATGGTGACTACATATTGTTGTATCATGATTGCTCTTCTTTGACCTTGACTTCTATCTTCATCATGGCTTGACTTTTGTAGGACATGATTGTTGATGATGATGAAGGGTGAGGTTGGTGGAGTGTTAGTGTTTCTTTGTGATCATTTCTTCATATGATAATCATTCCTCTCTCTCTCTTGCATGATTAGTGAGTGGCTCCCCTCATTTTTGACTCTCTCATTTTCTCCCCTCTCCCAAAAGCCTTGGCCGGCCACTTCTTATGGGGGCTGTCCAAACATTTTGGTGGGGGGGGGGATTTTGGTTCATTTCATGTTGGAAAAATCCCACAACACCATCTCCAAAAGCTTATATCATTTCCTCCACCATAAGGCAACTCCATAACCCCAAAATAAGACATGGTTCTACACGTATTCTACAGCAAACCTTGGGCACATCGGCTCGCCAACTTCGTGCTCGAGTTGCCTTGGACTAGAGGCGGGAGCCCGTAAAAGAAGCCGGCGACGTGGTGCCCTTCCGGCGAGGAGGTGGAGACCGGACATTCCGCGAGAGATCGGGACGACGGCGAGAAGACCGGAGGACACGGATCGCTCGGTATATCTCTCTTCCCCATCTTGTAGTTAGCTAGGACTAGTTAATGGCATGATCCGGGTATTTAGTGCGCGGTGGTGCCGGTTTGAAAATTAAAATAAATCACCGCTTCCGCATTCCGGCGTCGGATTGACGGCCGGGGCGCCGCCGTGCACTTACAGCAAGTGGGAGATTGTTAGTTATGTATATGCCCTGGAGGCCATTGTTGTACATATGATGTATATTATAATGGATGCTTGGATATATATAGAGAGGACTTTCTTGCTCGTCATGATAGTATGCTATTTGGTTTCACTTTATCTTAACATGTTGACTTGTATTGGTTTAATGTTTTTCTCTCACATGTTGATAAAGCCCTTAGGATCTGTACTCGACTACTGGGACTATGATGAGATCATACTAGTGGGGCTACAGTAGTCGATGAGTACATCCTATAACTGTTCCTAGTCGAGGGTATATCGAGACAGGGCATCGATACACCAGAGTAGACTAGCGTATACGCATCTTGACCCATATGATGGGCGATGGATGATCCCATATCCATCGGTGTTTGACATCAGAGATGGTGTACGGGTGCTCAGTGGAGACTGGGTACACTGGACGGACTCGCCGAGAACTCCCAGATGGTGATATACCACACGTCAGATGGCAGTTCTCCGGTGACACTGGTACAGGGTAGTCTGTAGACCCAAGATCGTCATAGAGTCTTGTGTGATTCCCACTGTGCTTTAATTTCCACCTTACCACGTCCAAGAGGGCGTGCAAAACGGTGGCTTTTGGGTACAGTCCCGAATCACATGGAGGCAATGAGCGATAGGAGGGGATTCGTCTCTCCCGGTATAGGAAGTTGATGTTGTGCTGTGTTCGATTGGCTATAACTGGAAGTCCCTGGCCAAGGCTGATATAGAGATTTACTGGTAAGTGTTACCAGTAGTTTCTCAACCCGTTATGAGCCACACATCGACACGACTTAGCGGTTACTGGGGTCTGACGTTTACCACCCCTAAACTTGATATGCGACATATCAGATGAACAGACCGGACTGTACGGGAGTGTTACTGATTGGATTCACAGGAGAACGTACAGGCTAGCTTGTTGATCTTCTGATCGCTCAATACCTGGGTGGCTGTTACGTTTAGCTGACCGCTTGTAGCTTGTGGGTGTTTGATATGATCATCACCTGCTACCGGCGTATTGACGATTCTTTAGAGTCCTAAACAGAGGTTTCTTGGCTCAGGCAAAACGGAGTAGAGGCACATATGGGATATGCGCAGGACCGAGGATAATGCGATATGAGATACCGTATTATATTCTTGCGATATTTAGATATGAACCGGCTCATCGGATCAAGTGTTGATTCGATGAATCGGTACATGATATATTAGTCGGTTATATTCGATATAGCCAGATTGTCGGATTAAATATTGATTCGATGATTTAATGTATAATAATATATATGATATATTGTATTACATTATCTAATATTGGCTCGCTTTATTATTTCATTTTCTCACTGGATAATATATTGATATATATGCGATATATATTAATTGTATTATTTTCTTTTGTTGCAAATATATAATAGATGTGTGATATATATTATTGTGACATGATATAATTAATAATGAAACATGTTTAGTGATGATTAAATGAGGTTAGGATTTGATTAGGGTTAGTTGCTTCATGCACCTTCTAGAAGTTATTCTTTTGTCATGAAGAAGATATTATGATAGATATTTTCTTATGACTCATATCTTAACCCAACCAAACCCTAGCCTTAGTTAACTCTCTACAAGGGTTATCCTAGTCATCATTAACCATGGTTGCATTATTATTGATATACTCTTTTCATTATTCATTACAAAAGAAATTATCTCATTATTCATCTTCTTCTTCTCTCTTTAGCTTTGAAAAAGCTTACTAGAAATTCCTTTTGTGATGTTTTCATGTGAGAATTTGAATAAAAAGATAGCATAAATACTACTCCATCATCCTCATTTAATCTAGCCCATTAGATTATGGTGTTCACCTCATTAAAGTGAGAGAGCTTGGGTTATAGCAATTTCGACGTAGATCATCGGAGAAACTGAACACTACAAGCTAGCATGGATGGTTCGAGTCGTGGAGCCTCTCTTGAGTCCGGGAGATCGTGGATCGCGGCGAAGGGACTTCTACTCGGAGCTTATGAAGCGAAGGAGCGGACTACAAAGGTTGTAATCCCTCACACTTAGTAATAAAGTTGTTATCTTGCATGTTTAACCCTAATAATCTAGCAAAGATCCCGGTTTTGGGTTGTTCGGCACGTCTAAATTTTTATCCGAGTATGTTTGATGCCTTATGAACCTTCACAAGAGTGCCTAGGAACCCTACAGAAGATTCTGGGCCTGGGGTAGGTGGGGCTGCGGCAGTGAGGACATATGATACTTTATCATATATGAGAGCAATGTTAATGTTCCTCAGCCAGTCTTTATAGTTTGGTCCGGTCAGCTTGTTTTTATCTAGTAAAGGCTTAAGTCCTATCATTGGTATCTGCCATTACGAGAGAGAAAAGAATACACTCAGCGAAAGCTCTTGCAAAGATCAGATTGGTTATTATCTTGTCTAATCGATGTCTCCCACTGCTTTTATCAAATTTTCTTTAAAACCTTTAAAAAGAAAATTAGCCGGGATTAATTACTTCTATAACTTCGCTAACCGTTCAGCCAGGCTAGTGCCGGTACTTTGAGGGAGGTTCCCCGTGCTGTCGCACGGACCTAATTAGAATAAATCTCGTTTTCCCAGAGGCGTAGCCTCGTTGACACCTTTCTAGACACCTAATGGGTTAGCTAATTATAAAGTGCAAAGCTCTCAAGGGAGCAACTCTTGCTCACAGTGGGATCGGGATCCTACTATCACATAGAAGGTATGCAATCTCATTACAAATTTCAACTCTTGAAACTCCCGATATGGTTTTTACCCCTAGCACTTATGACCTTGGCTATAGTCAACATATCATAAGCATTAGTCAAGTTCTACCCGTCATTTCATAATTAATTAGACCCACCTACATGACCCTTGAATATAGTCAACATAATCATGTGTTTGTCCTAATTAATCTCATCATATGTTGTGTAGGAAGACACCACTTAGCTACCGTACACTACGCCTTGGCTAAAGTCAACATACGTAGCACGAATACTAAGTACTCTACTTCCTAAAATGACGGAAGGATGCGAATAGTTTTTAAGAAATCTATAACGCTTTAAACTTGATATCATTGCAGAATCTAATGGTTTTAAAAGGAGTGGCTTATGCTCCGCACTTTTGAAAACTTGCTTTTTCATAAAAAGCCGAGTGGGTTTCAAATCCGATTCTACAACATCTTTTAAGTTCATTTTTCTTTACATTAATATCATTAATGTGGTCCCATCATTTAAGTCCTTAAGCCATCACAGAAAAGAAACGAAAATAGAACGTACGCTTATGCCATTCGCATTCGTCACGATGTCCCGTTATGCACCGTTATGTTACTTAACTAACGGCATAGCGGGACGGGACTAGCGCGGATGTAAAACATAAGCAACATTTATTATATATCATATATATAATACCACTCGTCTCAACATATAAACTGATCACAACACGGAATATCAGCAGCAGAAGCATATATGAAAATATAGGATATCTAGGAGGTCCGTATTTTGTATTTAGCCAGCAATAGAAAATACGGATTCCACTGTCGCGTTGAATAGCCAAGCCCACACCCTTAGACCCCTACGAGAGCGGCAAGTGACACTACCAATTCTAGAGTTCAGGAGACCCGGTGTTGACTCCTCGAGATGGCCTCCCACTGAACCGTAGAACCTGGTCACTTGTGCTCCCTTCCTTGGGTCTATCCTAATGCGGAAAAGTAAATAATATACAACAATGGTGACATCATCCTCAACCCGGAAGTGCCCCAAATAAAAGAATATTACATACAATTAATTTTACATGAATAAAAATAAAAAACTCTCATCTCACATAAAACCCCTGGCTATTCAATCACGACGATCATGCACATCATATCTCAGCAACACATAACATCACATGTCATCAACGTAAGTAAGTATGTGTACCCCGATTGTCGTTGATGTATAGCAACGAAACCGGCGATACACCACATATTTCATTTACGGTCGCAGAAAAGAAAGTGAAAAACAACAACACTTGCAATCATCACTTTCATATATATCAAGGCGATGTTAAACGTTTCGATCGAATCAACAAACACCCACAAATTATCCCAAAAGCTCAACACTTGAGCAAAGTTAAAATACCCAAAAACGTGCCACAGTGTCTATGGACCAGCCGTAAAAGGGTCAACCCATGCCTTACCTATGGCGCCACAGGACTACGGCAAACCCTAAGGTTTAGCCGCGGTTCTAAGGTCATTGGATCGAGTTAGGGCTAGGTTCTTCTAGAGGGTCCATAGGGATACTTGCACGATCTTCCGAATATATTCAACTTGGGAAATTCCAACACTTGAAAATTTCCAGCGAGCGTAAAAAGGTGGTGTATGATATTCGTTCGAACGGTTAAACGCCGTCCAAGTTACCAATGCAATGTTTAAAATTACGACTACGAAACACTACGAAATTATCCCCTAAACACAATTATCATCACATGAAAATTTAGGCTAAACAAACAATACCTGAAACCCCAAAACCTACACACCAGAGCACAGAAAAAATTCGAGGCAATTCTGAGAAAATCTGGCCGGCCTCACCGGATTTTTTGAGCATGTGCTCGGGTGAAATCCGAGGGAATTGCTTCAATTTTGTTCTGTGTTCTATATGTATCATGTACAACCTTCTGCACTTGTTTAAATAGTTTTTTTATATCGTTTTAAAATCGACAGAGAGCAGATTCTTGGGTTCCAGAAATTCGTATTTTTCGTAGTTGTTTCGGTTTCGTAATATTTAACATCGTCTAAATTTCGAGATTGGCTCTGATACTATCATAGGGATTCTTTAGCACCTTGCCTTGGGTAAAGGTTGCATCACACATGCTATAAAAAAAATTTAGGGGGTGCTAAACAATTCTAATCATGAATCGAACTAGAAAGTTAGGGTAACAACAAATTGTATCACATACAAACTGGTGTCTAACACTAAGTGAAGAGAATACAACTTTTGTAGACCACTTCTCTTGACTCCTTGGATTCTTGAGAGTTTGAACCGGCTCACTAGAGACCATCCAAGTCCACGATGATCCACCCGAAGTCCATTTTCTCAAAGCTTCTTGCTTCACTTGATCAATGAGGAAGTGGAGCTAACACTCTAAACTAATGGGCTAAACTAGTATAGAATGATGATGTGGTTTGTTTTCTCATTTCAAAACCCTTTCTTTTTATCTCACTCACTCACTAGAAATCTCAAGAGAGCATGAGAGATGAGGAAGAAGAAGATGGCAAGCTTGAGCTCATTTGTGATAATGATAATTCTCAAGATAAATGAGAAATGAAAATAGATATATGGGTCACACTCATATCCAAACCATGGTTAATAAATATCTAGATATTTTCATATGTGAGTTAAATAGCAAATAAAATTAAACCATGGTCTATGTTTGGTCAAGTAAAGAATAGTGATGAAGAAAAATCAACCATGATTTAATCATTTCTTTTTCTCAATAATGAAAATACATATATGTATTTATCTACCATGTGAGTCTTGCATTGCCATCTCTAGTGTATCAATAACCATGACACACATGTATGCATGTATGTATGCATTCACATCAACATGTGTATGTGCATACATGCACACTCATCCAAATAGAAAAGGTTTGTATAAATGAGATAAAAATCAATATTAAATCAACACTTGATTTAATAAACCGGTCATATCTCATACGACCCGACCAATAGAAAACGCCCCATTAAAATACGGTATCATATACACGCATTTAATCGAGCTCCTGCGCATATCTCATATGCACAACAAATCGTTTCGCCTGAGCTAGGAAACTCCTGTGTGGGACTCTGAGACTCGTCAAAACGCCGTCAGTAGGTGATGATCACATCAAACACCCACAAGCCGCAAGCGGTCAGCTAAACATAACAGCCATCCGGGTATTGAGCGATCAGAAGATAAACAAGCGAACCTGTCAAAACCCCCTTCGAGCCAACTAGCAACACTTACCGTACAGTCTGGTCTCTTCGTCAGATATACTGCATATCGAGTCTAGGGATGGAATCGTCGACCCCAATAACTCAATAAGTCATGCCGGTGTATGGCTCATAACAGATCGAGAAACTACTGATAACACTTATCAGTAAATCTCAGCAGCCCTGGCCAGGGACTTCTTGTTATAGCCAATCGAGCATAGCACAACATCAACCCCCAATACCGGTGTCACGACCCGAAATTGGCACGTGACGGCCCTTAAACTACGCAACGTCTACAGGCGTAACGCAATTTAAGTAAGCCGAAAACCCAGCAATCTAAACCATCAAAAGTAGTAAGTGATAATAGCATTTTAAAAAAATTTAAAATCACAAACCAAATTTTTTAAAGTCCAACTTTACTTTCTTAAAAATTTTGGCAGCACCTCCTTTGTAAAAACTACCTCCAAAAATGGGTACAACATAAATATAAAGTAAAGCATCCCCAGCGGGAGCAAATCCATGCGCAACGGAGGAAAACAACCACCACAACAGATATACGACGCCGTAGCGAAGAAATAAAAGACGATATAAGTAAAAACTGCATAAAAGACATCCAAGTCACCAAAATATACAATATCGTCATCACATCAAGTCTCTAAGTCATACACATGAAAGTGGTAGATGGAGAGTACAGGATACAACAAATATACAATGAACATGAACGGATAACCACAAACCCACCTAAAGAAAAACTGCACACTGTGAGCCGAAACGGTATCCGCAGCAAAAGATGATAAGATAGATGAATAGCCTGCTGCGACTGCCCTGAGGGACTACCTGCAAAACACTGTGGCATAACGGGGGTGAGTTGCCAACTCGTGAATAGTAAATAACTTATGGATGTAATCGCAAATATGCACGTACAGCGCGAATCTAATACATGCAAGCGGATAGTAATAAATGGTCATATGTATGTAACAGTCATGAAAGGTACGCTAGCAGGTACAACTAATACATGAAGCAATAGTATGACAATATGTATATGCAACAATCATGAAAGGTACTTTATCAGATACTACTAATACATGAAGCAATGCATATAACATAAATGAGGGGTATAGAAATAAAACATGTCATTCTCACGGAATCCTGACCTCGTGATAGGACCAAAATCCATCAAGACAATCTAAATCCTAAATTTCCTCAAATCAGCCCCCAAATTGGCTCTCATATCATGTAAGTCTCATATATCCTGAATGTACAATGACAAGTAAATCTCATATATTCAATATCCAGTATCAAGTAAGTTTCATATAAAGTGAGTGTCAAACATCGACACCCAAAAACATCATTAAACAAGTGTCTAGTATCGACACATAAATACTATCTATCAGGTGCTGTCATCACGACTGGCTCCCTGATAGGTACATATCCATACGTACAAGACCCCGGCCTGTATCCCCACGATACCTGTAGAGTCAAAGGTACTGTCACCGGTAGGTACTTGCCCACCTTCCAGGCTCATTGCCTAGCATCTGCGAACATCTTGCCGAGTGGAACCATACCGGCTCCACCATGTAACCACACACAGCCCACTCACTCCTCGCATTGGGTAAATATCACAAATCTCAGAACCGAGAAATCTCATGGTGGACGTTGAAATGTCATATCAAAAGAAACCGGGTTTTTCAAATAATGCATAATTTCATGAAACAACCACGGTCCTCAAATCCAGAAAACATCAAGTAATGAATAAGTATAAATGCATGGATCAATACATATATATTAGCGTCCCATTCCACTAATATATATATATATATATATATATTGGCATATATAACAGCGTCTCATTCCACTGTTATATATACTTACGAGAAAAAATATCAGAGAACATCATATGAAATCTATGAATGTAATATATGCAACATGAAACAGTAATATGAGCATAAAAAGGAAAAACCGCTTTTTAACTGTAACAAGTTAATATATATATATCATGTTGTTCCTAATTTCCTCCAAGTCTATACAACATCAAATAAAGGTGAACATGTAGCTATAGCCATGTATGTGTTACCATGTCGATATAGCAAGATATGTGTATCTACCTATCAATAATGATGTAATACCCTTCAGGTATATGTGTAAGTAGGTATGCAAGCTGTACATGTAGCTATGTCTCATATGTGTATATACATATCACTAATGGTACGATACCATATGGGTATATAGGTAATTAGCATGTAAGCATGGTAAGGTATACTACCTATCATATGCGCCAACGCATAAGAATCAATGACCCCACGTCAATGACAAAACAGTCCCACATAGATATGTGTAGCCCTAACTAGGTAAGTGAGTATACATGTAAGTATGTATGCATGGTGTACATATAAGTATGTGTGCATAGTAAGGCATATGAGTAAGCATGGAGGTATACAGGTATGCTATATTTTATATGCACAAAGTAAATAGGGATATGTCTCAATGTCCCTAAACAATACAATATCACATATGTATAGGTGTTGTGCGTGTCATGGCAATTATTGACGGTGTGTGTGTAGCATACAATTAGTGCTCGTGAAACATGAACCGTCAATAATAGTGTTGTGTCTCATTAATACTAAGTCCATACACAAGAAAATGAGATAAAAAACTAAGGTATACATGCACAACCAATATCCGAATACTTCTAACTAATTGTCATGTCATTTGATCTAACCAAGACGCATAATGCCATGCGGACGATCCCCCTGTAGATGTTAAATCTACTCACCAACCATCCTGGCTAAGTAAATCCAACAACTCGCTTTCCCTTGTTCGCAGTGCCCGAAGTCCCCGCCTGGGATACTGAAAGCATATAATAATATAACAAGTATATATTACCAATCGACCAATAACACGTACTAACTAAGTTTGACCGACGCACCAACTCGAAACATACTCTCAAGTGTTCATCAAGTGGCTAACGCGCGTAGCGACACTACGAAACCAACTCAAGAGCAAAAGCTACACAAAGACAAGAACGACATCGGCACGACCCTAGCTAGGAACACAAAGCGACACAACTACCAAGCCTAGACCCTAATCGTACCGATCGCGTAAACACAACAAAATCAAATACAAGAACATAATAGATATAACCACGCAACGACCAACTGAACCCACATCGAAAATACACCGAAACCTAGTAAGCAACTTATCGCAATATTTTGCACAAGTCTAAAGCTAATACAATTCTAGCGATTTCAAAAATCTTAAAATAGCTTAACTAAGTTATCGAAACCACCTCCATATTTGTAAACTTGCCTAATTAAGTTTTAGTAAAAATCTAGTAAGCTAAAACCCTTAATTAAACAAAATAGTAATTAACAATAATTATCATATTCTACTAGGTTAAGTTTTCTTAAACTTCAATTAACATTCAACACTTTAACAAGTTTAAATCCTAACTTGAAATTCCTAAAAATTATAAGGAATGAATTTATCATGAGTTTAAAGATATAATAATCACTTAAATAGCTAGTTTAAGATTTAAACATAATAATTAAGGATTAAGCTAAGAAATTATACCTCTTCAAGAACAACCCAAAGCAACTAGATTCATCAACCTCAGCCTCCAAAAACCATGTTTTTTCTTGATGATCCAAGCTAGATTAGTGCAGAGAAATGATGGTTTAATTTTATTAAGGAATTTGTGGATTTATTTTTGGAATTTTTTGATGAGTTTTGAAGCAAGAGTATGAAGAAATGAGCAAGGAAAATAATTGGGACAGATTTGGGGGGCTCGGCCAAGGGAATGGGGGGTGTTTTGTGTAAAATGCAAGGAATTTTCTAGCACAAAACATTAATTGCTACATTAAATGCAAATGCCACCTTTTTCCTTCTTTATTTTCTTTTAAAAATAAACCATTTGTCATCAAAAAATATCTAGATATTAGAAGAGAAGGTTAAAAACTAATTCTATTGATTAGATTAGCAACGATCCCAATTAGAACTAATTAACCCACACAAAAATATAATTTCCACTAATTAAGTGCATAAATAACACATTAAAATATTATTTAATTAGGGAAAAATTCTATGTGAACCAAAACTTCCCATTGACACCCAAAGCCCGCGCACTAGTTTAATTCTAGCTAAATTAGGATCTGACAACTCTATACAAAAGTTTGATCACAATCGGTTTAAAACGGAAAACACCGACTATTTTACCCTAAAAACTGAAAATTCGCAAAACTATTTCTAAAACGTTACAATCTTCCCCCCTTAAAGAAATTCGGTCCCCGAATTTAAAATTCATCTGCGCGTACCTTCAAAGAGATGAGTAAAAAACTCCCAAATCTCTTTTGCAGCACCCCAAGTGATCGCCTCACTATACGGCTACGCTAAAGAACCTTCACATATAGCAAGACCCTTGACCGAAATCTCTCCACCTGCCGATCCACTAAAACTATCGGCTGCTAGTGAACGAAAGATCGCGTCCAAAAGAATGTTCTGGTGCTGAATCATGTGAGAAGGTCATGAAGGTTATTGCGAAGTATCGACACAAGGAATACGGGGTGAATACTCAAAATCTGGACGGAAGTGCCATATTATAGGCAACGGAACTAACTCGCTTGAGGATCTCAAAGGACTAACAATCTGGGACTAAGCTTCCCAAAACTCAACACGCCATTTCATCAGAAAAATCCGTAGGAATTCATGATCTCCCATCGCGAACTCAAGTCTGCGACCACCACGGTCGACATAAGACTTCTGTCTGCACTAGGCTGCTCTCATCCTGACCTGAATCAACTGGATCTTCTCCGAAGCCTCATGACTAGCTGGGGTCCACAAATCCTACTCCCGTAGAGTCAGAAAAAAAACAGACTGGCGATCGACACAACCTACCACATAAGGCCCAAAAGTTGCCAATTGGAATGTCTCCTGATAACAGTTATCGAAGGAGAACCCTATCAATAGCAAGTGACGATCCCAACAGCTAACAAACACTTGTACGTACGCACAAGCATATCCTCCAGAGTCTGTATAGTCCGCTTAAACTGACCATTATCCCACAGATGGAAAAGCGGAGCTAAAGCTCAACCAATACTCAAGGCTTCCTGAAGCTTCTGCCAAAGACGGCTAGCGAACGGGGTGCCTCTATTGGATACAACACATGAAGGAACTCCGTGCAAACGCATAAACTTAACAAAGAACAACTGAGCAAACTGAGCATAACCGGACAACAAACACCCAAATGGAGTCACACCTTGTCTAACCCTGGGTAGACACCACAACTAAAATCATGGAGATCTGCTCCCATTCCCACTCCGAAACGGTTAAAGGTTGCAACTCTCCAGCCTATCTCAGATGCTCAACCTTAGCTCACAACAAGACAGACACCTCAAAACGAAATCCGAAACTTCACTCTTCATCCCGGCCCACCCGTAACTATCTCACAAGTCACGTCATATCGTGGTGGAACTTGGACGGACACAGAAGGCTGACTGGTGTGCCTTTTCTAGGATCTCGCGTCTCTACCCATCAGTATCAGGTACACACAACGCGTCCCTAACATAGCACACCCTAGTCACAAATCAAGGACTCTTAATTTTTACCCTGCCGAACATGCTCAAGTATCATAGACAACTAGCATCGGTGGGCTGTACCTCACGAAAACGATTAAGTAAAAGTGGACGGGCGCGGACACGAGCAAGCTATTTCCCCCTTTAGAAGAGGCGAACCTAGCTATACTCCACAATCACATAAGAACTGTAACTCTGCATAAGGCTGTCTCTGAACTGCGCACAAATGGAACAATCTACCCCCGGGCTTACGACTCAAAGCATCAGCTACCACAGTCGCCTTGCCACGGGAAACAAAGGATCTCACAATCACAATCCTTCACAACCTCCATCTAACGGCGTTATCTCAATAATCAAAACCCGCTGCAGGAAGATATACATTAAGCTCTGGTGGTCCGTGAAAATCTGACATGACTCTTCACACAAGTAGTGCCCCAAATCTTTAACACACGACCACCGCGGCCACCTCCAAATCATGAATAGGATATCCTGCTCGTACTTCCTCCAACTGTAGGGAAGCATGAGCGATAACTCTAAAATGCCACATCAGTACAAAATTGAGCCCCACTCGTGAAACATCACAGTAAACAACAAGTCGCCCGATCCAGAAAGCAAAGAAAGATCTGGTGCAGTTGTCCACCGAGTCTTCAACTGCCGAAAACTCCGCACGCATGCCTCGGTCCAAAGAAAAAGAACCTTCTTTCCGGTCAGTTCAGTCAACGGTGTAGCGATACACTAGCAATCCTGCACGAAACGGCGGTAAAAACCTGCTAAGCCCAAAAATCTGCGGACCTCTGTCCCGTACATAAGTCTGGGCCAAAGCTGTACGGCCTCGATTTTCCTCGGGACCACACGAAAACCGTCTCCCATAACTACAAGACCTAGGAGTCAACATAAACAAGCCTGAAGGAAAACTCCGAGAATTTAGCAAACAGCTGGGGCTCTCCCAATGTCAGCAAAGCAAATCCTCAAGTGCTGCTCAAGTTCCTCACGACTCTTGGAATAGACCAGAATGTCATCAATAACACAATAATCAACTGGTCGAGGAACGGCCTGAAGAAATCTGGTTCACCACATCTACGAATGCTGCTAAGGCATTGGTGAGTCCAACGACACTACCAAAACACATACTGCCGGTAGCGCGTACAAAAAGCAGTCTTCGGAATGTCATCACTCCGAACCCGCAACCAATGATGACCTGATCCCAAACAAACTTAGAAAATGACTCGCACTCTGGAGCAAGTCGAACACATCGTTAATGCGAGATAAAGGGTACCTAACCGCACCATAACTCGGTTCAATTGACGATCAATCAACACACAATCTCAAACTGCCGTCTTTCTCCCTGACGAATAGAATAAGAGCTCCCCAAAGCGAAACACTTGGACGTACAAGTCCCACCTATCTAGCAACTCTGCAGCTGATCCTTAGGCTCCCTAAGCTCCGCCGGCTCATCTGAAACAACATCGAAAAACTATCGCACGATAGGAACCCGGTCCAACAAATCTACTATGGCTCCGGTATCACGAATGAAAGCCAAGAATCCTCGACATCCTCTTCTCAAAAGCGGACTAGCGAAAAAGGCTGAATTCAAGATGTGATGGGCGGCACACTGTCCCCCTGCACAACAAGAACTGACTCGCCGGGAAACAAATCCTCACTGTTTCCTCACGGCAGTCCACAGACGCCTAACACGCAGCTAACCAGTTCATGCCCAGGAGAACGTCAAATCCAACATCTTTAGAAGGATCAAAGCGACGGAAGAATCTCTATCTCCTATCCGATTGGCACACGACTGAAATACGTGTCGCACAATAAAAGAATCGCTGACAGAAATTAACACAACAACGGCTGATCTAGCATACACAACTCTCGGCATAACCATGGCACAAAGTGTGTAAAACAAACAAGTGCATAGATTCCGATCAAAACAACCCTACGAATCAAAAGAACATATGAATTTAAGAATACCTGAAAACTCTGCACTGTACGCCCGCGCGTCCCGATGAGTAGAAGCAAACTCTCGTGTCTGCCCTCTACCCGCAACTGTCAGAACTCTTCCTCTGCCAACTCGTCCTCTCGAAACAAACCCTCCGCGTCCCCGACCTCTCTGAACATGGGTCTGACACGGTACTAAGGAACAATCCCTGATGAAGTGATGAAGGCTCCCGCATCGAAAACATCCATACGATGGCCGCTGATCCTCCTGGGGATGAGAGCTGAACGACTGTCCTCGTCCTAAGCCTCTGGTACTCCCGCGACGGTCACGAAATTTTCCTCAGTGACTGAACCTCTGTCTCGGGGTTGACACACCTATACTAGCAACCCTCGGTCCTCGAACTCCCAAATTCTCTGGAAGACGTGTCTCATCAACCAGGGCTGCATCCACTGGTGCTGTGTAAGTGACGAAAAGCTGTGTACTGACCGCAAGGAACAACTAGGTAACAGGGGTGGCAACCTCCTGTCGCTGCGCTCTACTGGCCTCAACCAAAAAGCTCATCGTCTGGCGCAAGTCCTGCATCTCAGCCTCAAGCCTAGCGATACGATCTATCAAAGGCGGATCCATCTGCTCATGTGCAACGAGCGTGCCATCCTGGTCAGTCTTCGTCCCACACGGGTCAACTCTGACTTGGGCTCTCGCTGCATCACTCTGAGTCCTCATGGTCATCGGCGGCAAATGTTATAAATGGAAATAAGATTCGATATGAACACGGAAATCGAATCACAAGGATATGTATCATCAAGGAAGGAATTCCAAGCAATTAGTACTTAGGTCACTTTAGGCGGATACCGTGATCGTGAGTATGCCGCGGACATACACACACTACGTTACTCTGCTTAAGATACCTACTCCATCATACCAAGGTCATCATACACTCCGAAAGGTAAAACCTAGCGCTCTGATACCAACTTTGTCACGACCCGAAATTGGCACGTGACGGCCCTTAAACTACGCAACGTCTACAGGCGTAACGCAATTTAAGTAAGCCGAAAACCCAGCAATCTAAACCATCAAAAGTAGTAAGTGATAATAGCATTTTCAAAACTTTTAAAATCTCAAACCAAATTCTTTAAAGTCCAACTTTACTTTCTTAAAAATTTTGGCAGCACCTCCTTTGTAAAAACTAACCCCAAAAATGGGTACAACATAAATATAAAGTAAAGCATTCCCAACGAGAGCAAATCCACGCCCAACGGCGGAAAACAACCACCACAACAAATATACGACGCCGTAACAAAGAAATAAAAGACGGTATAAGTAAAAACTGCATAAAAGACATCCAAGTCACCAAAATATACAATATCGTCATCACATCAAGTCTCTAAGTCATACACACGAAAGTGGTAGATGGAGAGTACAGGATACAACAAATATACAATGAACATGAACGGATAACCACAAACCCACCTAAAGTAAAACTGCACACTGTGAGCCGAAACGGTATCCGCAGCAAAAGATGATAAGATAGATGAATAGCCTGCCGCAACTGCCATGAGGGACTACCTGCAAAACACTGTGGCACAACGGGGGTGAGTTGCCAACTCGTGAATAGTAATAACATATGCAGGTAATCGTAAGTATGCACATACAGCGCGAATCTAATACATGCAAGCGGATAGTAATAAATGGTCATATGTATGCAACGGTCATGAAAGGTACGCTAGCAGGTACAACTAATACATGAAGCAATAGTATGACAATATGTATATGCAACAATCATGAAAGGTACTCTATCAGGTACTACTAATACATGAAGCAATGCATATAACATAAATGAGGAGTATGGAAATAAAACATGTCATTCTCACGGAATCCTGACCTCGTGATAGGACCAAAATCCATCAAGACAATCCAAATCCCAAATTTCCTCAAATCACTCCTCGCATCGGGTAAATATCACAAATCTCAGAACCGAGAAATCTCATGGTGGACGCTGAAATATCATATCAAGAGAAACCGAGTTTTTCAAATAATGCATAATTTCATGAAATAACCACGGTCCTCAAATCCAGAAAACATCAAGTAATGAATAAGTATAAATGCATGGATCAATACATATATATTAGCGTCCCATTCCACTAATATATATATATATATATATATATATATATTGGCATATATAACAGCGTCTCATTCCACTGTTATATATACTTACGAGTAAAAATATCAGAGAACATCATATGAAATCTATGAATGTAATATATGCTACATGAAACAGTAATATGAGCATAAAAAGGAAAAACCGCTATTTAACTGCAACAAGTTAATATATATATATATATATGTATATCATGTTGTTCCTAATTTCCTCCAAGTCCATACAACATCAAATAAAGGTGAACATGTAGCTATAGCCAGGTATGTGTTACCATGTCGATATAGCAAGATATGTGTATCTACCTATCAATAATGATGTAATACCCTCCAGGTATATGTGTAAGTAGGTATGCAAGCTGTACATATAGTTATATCTCATATGTGTATATACCTGTCACTAATGGTACGATACCATATGGGTATATAGGTACTAGCATGTAGGTATGGCACGGTATACTACCTATCATATGCGCCAACGCATAAGAATCAATGACCCCACATCAATGACAAAACAGTACCACATAGGTATGTGTAGCCCTAACTAGGTAAGTAAGTATACATGTAAGTATGTATGCACGGTGTACATGTAAGTATGTGTGCATAGCAAGGCATATGTGTAGGGTTCCTAGGCACACTAGTGAGGTCTCCCAAGCCATCCACCATGGCAATTTCAAAAATTATGGTGCCTACAAACCCTAAACTACGGATCGATAACTAGATGTCTAGGCGAACAATAACTAGTTAACACTTAACTATTGGGAATACGGAAATACAACCTTTGTAGATCCGGTGCTCCACCTCCATATCTCCGCAACGAGGTCCTCTCCGCTGTCCAAATCAAATCCGGGCTCTAGAGTCGGCTTCGTCGGAGAATGGGCAAGCTAGGTCGTCGATGTCCATGCCGAAGATGATCTACGTCGAGGCATCGCTAGATCAAGCTCACAACTTCACCAAGTCATGAAACTTGTGAAGTAAACACACTCTACTACTTGGCAAGAGGTAGAGGATGAAGAAATAGGAAGTGGGTTAACTTTAGAATTGGATTTCTCACTCAAAAACATCAATCACCATTGATGACCTCAAGCTTCTTCACTTGAAGCAAGGAAGAAGAAGAAGGAAATTGATATGATAAGTTATTTGAAAAAGAAAAGAAAATGAATTCTTATCATAATGTTAACTAGAGTTAAGTGTAGAGAATGAATCATGGTTAGTGGGAATGGTTAGGGTTAAGGATGAGATAAGAATGGTTGACTTGATCAAAGATTCATGAAGCTTCAACTAAACTCCAAATTAAGCCACCATTCTTTTCTCCTCTTTTCCAAAATGAATAAACAAATAAATAAATGAATAAATAAAGGAAATGAAAACCCTAACCATTCTTTTAACCATGGTTTAATTATTTGCACTTAATCAAGTAATCATGTATCATCAAACATGATACAATCAAATGCACAAAATCATATCGCATATGTAATGCGCACACCCGAGTGAGAAAATCCATTTAAAGTGAACCAATACTAGTTAATGCAAAGTAATATATCAAATATATAATTATACATTAAATCATTAAATCAACACTTGATTCAATGATCCGGTCATGTCGCACACAACCGACTAGTATACAATGTATCGGCTTATCGAATCAACGCTTGAATCGATAACTAGGTTATATCGCATACAACCATTCGATACATTCATCGCGAGAATGAAATACGGTATCACATACACGCATTATTCTCGGTCCCGCACATATCTCATATGCGCTCCTATTTCGTTTCGCTTGAGCCAGGAAACCTCTGTGTAGGACTCTAAAGACTCGTCAATACGCCGGCAGCAGATGATGATCATATCAAGCATCCACAAGCCGCAAGCGGTCTGCTAAACGTAACGGCCACCCGGGTATTGAGCGATCTGAAGATCGACGAGCAAGCCCGCTCACACTCCAGTGAATCCGACCAGTAACACTACCGTACAGTCCGGTCTGATCGTCTGATATGTCGCATATCTCGCCTAGGGGTGGTAAACGTCAGACCCCAATAGCTCAATAAGTCGTGTCGATATGAGGTCTATAACTGTTCGAGAAACTACTGGTAACACTTACCAGTAAATCTCAGCAACCCTGGCCAGGGATTTCCTGTTATAGCCAATCGAACACAGCGCAACATCAACTCCCTATACCGGGAGAGACGAATCCCCTCCTATCGCTCATTGCCTCCATGTGACTCGGGACTGTACCCAAAAACCACCGTTTTGCACGCCCTCTTGGACGTGGTAAGATGGAAATCAAAGCACAGTGGGAACCACACAAGACTCTATGACGATCTCGGGTCAACAGACTACTCTGTACCAGTGTCACCAGAGAACTGCCATCTGACGTGAGATATAATACCATCTGGGAGTTCTCGGCGAGTCCGTCCAGTGTACCCAGTCTCTACTGAGCACCCGTATATCTCCTCTGATGTCAAACACCGATGGATATGGGATCATCCATCGCCCATCTGTATGGGTCGAGAAGGTACACGCTAGTCTACTCTGGTATATCGATGCCCCGTCTCGATACACCCACGACTAGGGACTTTGAAGGATGTACTTATGGACTACCATGTCCCCACTAGTATGATCCGCATCATAGTCCAGGTAGTCAAGTACAGATCCTAAGGGCTTTACCAACATGTAACAGAGAGACAATCAGCATACACGTTAAGGTAAAGTTCAACCAGATAGCATACTATCATGTCGAGCAAGAAAGTCCTCCCTATATATGTCCCAGCATCCACTACAATATACATCCTATGTACAGTAATGGCCTCTAGGGCATACATATAACTAACAATCTCCCACTTGCACTAGGGCCATCTGTAGCAGTGGTTGCAGTATCTCATACTCAACCATCCCATAAAAGTCTCTCTCTGGGAACAGGCCTTTGTGAGTGGATCCGCTGTGTTGTCCTCAGAATCTACTCTCCAAACCTCGATCACCCTGGAGATCAACTATCTCCATGATCAGGTGATACTGCCTAAGAATATGTCTGGATCACTGATGGGACCGGCGTTCCTTGGCATAAGCCACAACTCCATTGTCACACAATGGGAGGAACATGGTTCATCTTATGAACCAATATATACCCAAACAGCTTCTAGGGTAGCATCTTAAGTAGCGATGTATCGTGCCTTTATCGTCTAGTATGTCACGGTATCTAGCTTGGAACTCTTCTAACATACCGTCCCTTTACTGAGGGTAAAGACAATGCCTGTGACTGACATTCAGTCGTCTTTATCACCCTGGAACCCTTCCAGTGATTCTCCCCAGGATCGATTGATACCATCTCACTACAACTAGTGAGAATCCTAACATCCATTTAGATCTATCTCATAGATCCAAAACCCAGGATTTAGGAGGTATCAGTTTGATCCTATATGGAGAATCATTGTGATAAACGGAGATTGACCGAGCGTAGCATAGGAAACTCCTTCCCTATCAAGAGTATGTCATCCACGTACTCTACGAGGATCGTCACCATACTCCCTACTACCTTTTTGTTTATACAAGGTTCATCTACCATTTTGATGATGTCAACCTCTTTGACTGCTTCATCAAAACAGATGTTCCAACTCCGCGATGCCTGCTTTATCCTATAAAGCATCTTGTACACGTTTCCGCTGCTCCCACTGTCTACGAGGCCCTCTGGCTGTGTACTTATAGACGCTCTCTTCTAAATCATCATTTAGAAAAGCAGTCAAGATACCCAACCACCAGATATCGCAGTCATGGTATGTAGCCGTGACAAGTAGGATCTGGATGGACTTAAGCATAGCTACTGGAAAAGGTTTCATCATTATCCACGCTTGGTCGATGACGAAAACCTTTAACAATTCTAGCTTTGAAAGTCTCAACTTTTCCATGTACACCAAGTAATCTTCTCAAGATATACTTGCTCCTGATGGGGATTTAACCCTTCAGATATAGTAACTAAAGTCCATACTTTGTTGGTGTATAAGGATTCCATCTCAGATCGCTAAGCATCCAGCCATTCTTACAGAGTCTTACTCCTGATGGCCAGCTCGAAACTAGTTGGGTCATCATCTCATGATGCAATCCTCGCTCCCACTATCATAGAGAAACCGAAGTATCTCTCAGGTGGGTGAGGAACCCTACTAGATCGGCGGAGAGGCTGAGATTCGTTGGAATCTACTGAATCCTTTGGTTCTATCAAATCATCAGCTGTTGTTTGTATAGCTGGAACATTTCCAGTTCTACATAACTGACCTTGCCTCGAGCTTGTCCGGATTTTGCTTTTAGACATAGGCCGGACAACCCCAAATCTTAACTGGCTTAAGACATGGGCTCTTCCCTTTCCATATCACATATGAAATGGTAGGATACTGATTTGATTCGAACCCTATTCAATAGGTATGCAACTTCTCAAGTGCATAACACCCAAAAGGAAACAGGTAACTCAGTAGTACTCATCATAGAGCACACCATATCATATAGGGTGTGATTGCTCCGCCCCGATATACCATCGTGCTATGGTGTATGCGGAGGAGTAATGCTGAGAGAGAATCTCATTCTCCTTTAGAAAAGTCCAGGATTTCCGTGCTCAAGTATTCTCCTCCTAGATCTCATCATAGGACATAATACTTATACCCGTATTCTGGTTCTCTACTTCTAACTTATATTCCGTGAATATCTCAAAAGGTTCGGACTTGTGTTTCAACAGGAACATATGTCTGAATCTTGAGAGATTATCAGAGAATATAATGAAGTATAAAGAACCAGTCCTGGCAAGTGTAGACAGGGGACCTTACATACATCAACATGTATCATCCCAAGAGTTCACTAACTCTTTCTCTGTTTCCAATAAACGGAGCTATGGTCATCTTATCTTTGTGACATGACTGGCGAGTTTCACAAGATGTAAATTCAAACTGATTTAAATATACATCTATATGTAACTCTAGCCAGTCGGGTCGCATTGATCTGACCTAGTCTACAATACCTCAAGAAGGATTCGTTCATTTCTGAACTCTTCCTCTTGTGTGTGTTCCGTATATTAAGAACTGTAGTTTGATTTAGAACATTAATGCTTTTAGATAACGTGCCTGAACCGATCAACTTTTGATATAGGAAATGTTAAAAACATTATCCAACAATACAAAATTTTATCATTTCTTTACTAATAAAGAGATAGATACGATTTTGTATATCAGGTTCGGTATCTAATAACATTCGTTCAGAATCAATGTATTGGTAATACAGGGTGACAGTGACCGACAGACTTGGCTGCAACACTTGCCCCGTTTTCTGCCTCATGAAACTTATCACCCGTTCTCAGTTCTCTACCTATCTGTAGCCCTATGTAACAAATTACATATCTGGGATCCTGATCTGGTATCACATACCGAGGACGTAAAGGATACTGAGAAACAGTTCTGTATAATGAACACACCCGAAGATGATGCATCAGCATGCACTCTCTTCGTTTGGGCGGCACGGGAAATCTGGTATTCCCCAATTTCCTGCTCTGTCTTATAACAATTATAAGTTGGAGCGGGACCAACGTTCCCCAGCTCAGTATAACAAGCGGGTTCGGTCAATATTCCGTATTATTATCTTGATTAAGGCGTGATATGGTCGCTACCTGGAGAGAGAGAGAAGAAAACACTCAGCGTGCGCTCTGTCAAGAATAGATTGGTTATTATTTTATCTAATCAGGATGGCTCCCACTGCTTTTTATCAAATCTTCCTTCAAACCCTAAAAGGAAAGACTAGCCGGGATTAATTACACACTACAAGTTCGCCAATCTTTCAGCCAGGCCAGTGTCGGTACTTTGAGGGAGGTCCCCCGTGCTTTCGCACGAACCTAATTAATGTAAACCTCGTTTTCCCAGAGGCGTAACCCCGTTGACACCTTTCTAGACACCTACTTGATCGGCTAATTGTAATGTATAAAACTCTCCCAGGAGTAACTCTTACTCGCAGCGGGTATCGGGATCCAACTATCTCATAGAAGGTATGCAATCTCATTGCAAATTTCAACACTTGAAATTCCCGATAATATTTTGCCCCTAGCTCGCTATGACCTTGACGAATGCCAAACAACCCATAGTCCACTAGTCAAGTTCAACCCGTACATTACTTGATCGAATTAAACCCACCCGCACGACCCTTGACGAATGCCAAACAACGCCGTACGAATACCCTAATCCAATCTGCATCATATGCATAAGCAGATAAATACTAGTTAGCTACCGCACACTACGCCTTGACGAATGCCAAACTACCGTAGCACGAATACTAACTAGTACTTATCTGTAATGACGGAGGGCTACGACAGGTTTTTCTGAAAACCTATTGCGTAATGAACTTGATATCGTTGTAGGATCGAATGATTTTAAAATGGAGTGTTTTTGAGGCTTTTCTAGTTTTGCTAAAGGAGTCACTCCCGGTGAAGGGATCGTCGGTCCTTTCCTCGTCGAATGAGGTGCGGGATATATCATATATATCACTGTGCAAAGCAAAAACACTTAAAAGCAATCAAAAACAAACCGAGTGTGTAGCATCTGCCAGTTATTGCTAAAGGAGTCACTCCCGGTGAAGGGATCTCGGTCCTTTCCTCATCGAATAAGGTGCAGGATATATCGCATATACCGCTGTGCAAAGCAAGAACTGTAGCTACCTTTTTATTTTGAAATTCAATTCTACAACATCTTAGGTTTCTTTTAATTCATTAATCACATTAATGAAGTCCCATCATTTAAGTACCTAATCATCACAGATAGATATGACGTACACTTATGCCATCCGCATTCGCCTCGATGTCCCCTCGTGCACCGTTAGGTTAGGTAACTAACGACAGAGCGGGGCAGGGCTAGCGCGGGTGTAAAACATAAGTAACGTCTATATAATATATAATATATCATATATACTATATTCTGTATCTATCACAGAACATCACATGATCACATCACAGATATCGCAGCAGAATTAACATATGAAATATTGGATATACTAGGATGTCCGTGTTTTCAATACGAGCCAGTACAAAACACGGATTCCACGGTCGTGATGAATAGCCAATCCCACACCCCTAGACCCGTACGAGAGCGGCAAGCAACCCTGCCAATTCTAGGGTTAGGAGACCCGGACTCGACTCCTCGAGTTGGTCTCCCACTGGACCCCAGAACCCGGTTACTTGTGCTCCCCTCCTTGGGTCTATCCTAGTGCGGAAAAGTAAATAATATACAACAGGTGACAACTCCCGCAACCTGGAAGCGCCCCAATAAAAGAATATTACATACAAGTTTTTACATGAATGAAAATGAAAAACACTCATCTCACATAAAAAACCCCGGCTATTCAAACACGACGATCCAATATAACATATCCAGCAACACAAAACATCACATGTCATCAACGTAAGTAAATATGCGCATCCCAATTGTCGTTGACATATAGCAACGAAACCGGCGATATCACATATTACACTTACGGTCACAGAAAAGAAAGTGTAAAACTACAACAGTTGGAATCCGCAACCACCTCAGACATCGCATGCCTGACCCAATGAATACCTTAGACATCACATGCCTAACAATTATAAACCCCGCATTTTAGTCTCATTATCGAAAACACTTTTCAATACCAAGTCGGGCAATTCAACAGGATTCCCGACATCCTGATCGAATGCTCGTCGCAAACTTCAGTAGACGGCCACACCCCCGATACCGTCGACGAAGTGCACCAAGGCGGAACACCGCTACCGTGAGCACCCGAACGGATGCTTTCGGCGACGGGGTTCTCCTACAGTCACTTGGTCGGGGCTATGGAGTGAGGCTGTCTATTAAGTTTACCCAGCGAGTATCCGCGTACGCTACGTGACTGCGACGGACTTTTGATCACATCAAAATTCCGTGGCAACCGATCAAGTGAGACTAAATTGCTATGTTTATAACATTCATTCAGTTATCACATAACTACTTGTGAATTCCAATTATTGTATCCCATTCCAGATAAATAGAAAATGCTAAACTTTTCGATCGAACAATCGAACACCCAAGTTTTCCCGATACAGATCAACACATGAAACAAGTCTAACAACATTCCGTTCGTGCCTCAGTACCAACGGTCCAGCCGTAGAAGGGTCAAGCCAACGCCTCACATGTGGCACGCCGTACTGCCCCAAACCCGAAGGTTCAAAGGGCAGTTCAAGACGGTCACATAATCGAGTTAAGGTTTGTGTCTTCTAGAGGGACCATCGCGTTACTTGCACTACTTAGAACGTCGTTAAACTACGAAAAAATCCAACACTTGGAAATTTCCCGACAGGGGAAAAGTTGGGTATTTATATCCGGTCGAACTTTTTAACATATTCTAAAATTTATCCGGAAAGCCACACAGACAAAATTTGATACCCCGATCGAAATACCGAATCCCCAAATCAACTCAGAAAAATTCAACTCTGGAATAAATATTAAAAATTCCCAGAAAAACCAGCATTAATAATTATGAGATACTGTGTAAATATTACTAAACAAAATGGCCGTACCGCCGCGCAACCGCCGCACGAGGCTAGCTCGTGCCGCGGAAGCGCGGCAATATGAAGGAATTATAGGCACGAATTTCACAGTATATCATATATTAACCTGCTTATTTTTCTGAATATTTTTAATGTGGAAAAAGACCAGATTTTAAAAATTGGACAGAGAGCATGTTTGAATCGGGGTTTCGGGTTCGTTCGGACTTCAATTTCCGTCTGGACTTCGCCTAAGGCTCTAGCTAGGCTCTGATACCACTGTAGGGTTCCTAGGCACACTAGTGAGGTCTCCCAAGCCATCCACCATGGCAATTTCAAAAATTATGGTGCCTACAAACCCTAAACTACGGATCGATAACTAGATGTCTAGGCGAACAATAACTAGTTAACACTTAACTATTGGGAATACGGAAATACAACCTTTGTAGATCCGGTGCTCCACCTCCATAGCTCCGCAACGAGGTCCTCTCCGCTGTCCAAATCAAATCCGTGCTCTAGAGTCGGCTTCGTCGGAGAATGGGCAAGCTAGGTCGTCGATGTCCATGCCGAAGATGATCTACGTCGAGGCATCGCTAGATCAAGCTCACAACTTCACCAAGTCATGAAACTTGTGAAGTAAACACACTCTACTACTTGGCAAGAGGTAGAGGATGAAGAAATAGGAAGTGGGTTAACTTTAGAATTGGATTTCTCACTCAAAAACATCAATCACCATTGATGACCTCAAGCTTCTTCACTTGAAGCAAGGAAGAAGAAGAAGGAAATTGATATGATAAGTTATTTGAAAAAGAAAAGAAAATGAATTCTTATCATAATGTTAACTAGAGTTAAGTGTAGAGAATGAATCATGGTTAGTGGGAATGGTTAGGGTTAAGGATGAGATAAGAATGGTTGACTTGATCAAAGATTCATGAAGCTTCAACTAAACTCCAAATTAAGCCACCATTCTTTTCTCCTCTTTTCCAAAATGAATAAACAAATAAATAAATGAATAAATAAAGGAAATGAAAACCCTAACCATTCTTTTAACCATGGTTTAATTCTTTGCACTTAATCAAGTAATCATGTATCATCAAACATGATACAATCAAATGCACAAAATCATATCGCATATGTAATGCGCACACCCGAGTGAGAAAATCCATTTAAAGTGAACCAATACTAGTTAATGCAAAGTAATATATCAAATATATAATTATACATTAAATCATTAAATCAACACTTGATTCAATGATCCGGTCATGTCGCACACAACCGACTAGTATACAATGTATCGGCTTATCGAATCAACGCTTGAATCGATAACTAGGTTATATCGCATACAACCATTCGATACATTCATCGCGAGAATGAAATACGGTATCACATACACGCATTATTCTCGGTCCCGCACATATCTCATATGCGCCCCTATTTCGTTTCGCTTGAGCCAGGAAACCTCTGTGTAGGACTCTAAAGACTCGTCAATACGCCGGCAGCAGATGATGATCATATCAAGCATCCACAAGCCGCAAGCGGTCTGCTAAACGTAACGGCCACCCGGGTATTAAGCGATCTGAAGATCGACGAGCAAGCCCTCTCACACTCCAGTGAATCCGACCAGTAACACTACCGTACAGTCCGGTCTGATCGTCTGATATGTCGCATATCTCGCCTAGGGGTGGTAAACGTCAGACCCCAATAGCTCAATAAGTCGTGTCGATATGAGGTCTATAACTGTTCGAGAAACTACTGGTAACACTTACCAGTAAATCTCAGCAACCCTGGCCAGGGATTTCCTGTTATAGCCAATCGAACACAGCGCAACATCAACTCCCTATACCGGGAGAGACGAATCCCCTCCTATCGCTCATTGCCTCCATGTGACTCGGGACTGTACCCAAAAACCACCGTTTTGCACGCCCTCTTGGACGTGGTAAGATGGAAATCAAAGCACAGTGGGAACCACACAAGACTCTATGACGATCTCGGGTCAACAGACTACTCTGTACCAGTGTTACCAGAGAACTGCCATCTGACGTGAGGTATAATACAATCTAGAAGTTCTCGGCGAGTCCGTCCAGTGTATCCAGTCTCTACTGAGCACCCGTATATCTCCTCTGATGTCAAACACCGATGGATATGGGATCATCCATCGCCCATCTGTATGGGTCGAGAAGGTACACGCTAGTCTACTCTGGTATATCGATGCCCCGTCTCGATACACCCACGACTAGGGACTTTGAAGGATGTACTTATGGACTACCATGTCCCCACTAGTATGATCCGCATCATAGTCCAGGTAGTCAAGTACAGATCCTAAGGGCTTTACCAACATGTAACAGAGAGACAATCAGCATACACGTTAAGGTAAAGTTCAACCAGATAGCATACTATCATGTCGAGCAAGAAAGTCCTCCCTATATATGTCCCAGCATCCACTACAATATACATCCTATGTACAGTAATGGCCTCTAGGGCATACATATAACTAACAATATGTGTAAGCATGTAGGTATACAGGTATGTTATATGGCATATGCACAAAGTAAATAGGGATCATGTCTCAATGTCCCTAAACAATACAATATCATATATGTATAGGTGTTGTGCGTGTTATGAAAATTAGTGACGGTGTGTGTAGCATACAATTAGTGCTCGTGAAACATGAACCGTCAATAATAGTGTTGTGTCTCATTAATACTAAGTCTATACACAAGGAAATGAGATAAGCAACTAAGGTATACATGCACAACCAATATCCGTATACTTCTAACTAATAGTCATGTCATTTGATCTAGCCCAGACGCATAACGCCATGCGGGCGATCCCCCTGTAGATGTTAAATCTACTCACCAACCATCCTGACTAAGTAAAGCCAACAACTCGCTTTCCCCTATTCGCAGCGCCCGAAGTCCCCACCTGTGATCTTGAAAGCATATAACAATATAACAAGTATATATTAGCAATCGACCAATAACATGTACCAACTACGTTTGACCGACGCACCAACTCCAAACAAACTCTCAAGTGTTCGTCAAGTGGCTAACGCGCGTAGCAACACTACGAAACCAACTCAAGAGCAAAAGGTACACAAAGTCATGAACGACATCGGCACGACCCTAGCAAGGAACGCAAAGCGACACAACTACCAAGCCTAAACCTTGATCGTACCGATCGCGCAAACACAACACAATGAAACATGATAACATAATAGATATAATCTCGCAACGACCAACTGAACCCACGTCGAAAATACACCGAAACCTAGTAAGCAACTTATCGCAATATTTTGCACTAGTCTAAAGCTAATACAATTCTAGCGATTTCAAACATCTTAAAATTGCTTAACTAAGTTATCGAAACCACCTCCATATTTTTAAACATGCCTAATTAATCATTAGTAAAAATCTAGTAAGCTAAAACTCTTAATTAGAAAAAGTAGTAATTAACAATAATTATCATATTCTACCGGTTTAAGTTTTCTTAAACATCAATTAACATTCAACACATCAACAAGTTTAAACCCTAACTTGAATTTCCTAAAAATTATAAGGAATGAATTTATCATGAGTTTAAAGCTATAATAATCACTTAAATAGCTAGTTTAAGATTTAAACATAATAATTAAGGATTAAGGTAAGAAATTATACCTCTTCATGAACAACCTAAAGCAACTAGATTCATCAATCTTAGCCTCCAAAAACCATGTTTTTTCTTGATGATCCAAGCTAGATTAGTGAAGGGAAATGATGGTTTAATTTTATTTAGGAATTTGTGGATTTATTTTTGGAATTTTTTGATGAGTTTTGTAGCAAGAGAATGAAGAAATGAGCAAGGAAAATAATTGGGACAGATTTGGGGGGCTCGGCCAAGGGGATGGGGGGTGTTTTGTGTAAAATGCAAGGAATTTTCTAGCACAAAACATTAATTGCTACATTAAATGCAAATGTCACATTTTCCTTCTTTATTTTCTTTTAAAAATAAACTATTTGTCATCAAAAAAATATCTAGCTATTAGAAGAGAAGGTTCTAAACTAATTCTAGTGATTAGATTACCAATGATCCCAATTAGAACTAATTAACCCACACAAAAATATAATTTCCACTAATTAAGTGCATAAATAACACATTAAAATAATATTTAATTAGGGAAAAATTCTATGTGAACCAAAACTTCCCATTGACCCCCAAAACCAGCGCACTAGTTTCATTCGAGCTAAACTAGGTGCCGACAAGTTTATACAGAAGTTTGATCACAATCGGTTTAAAACGGAAAACACCGACAATTTTACCCTAAAAACCGAAAATTCGCAAAACGATTTCTAAAATGTTACAACCGGGAGTGACGAAACCACTCCTATCGCTCATTGCCTCCATGTGCCTCAGGACTGTACCCAAAATCCACCTGTTTGCATGACTCGGTAGAGTCGTGGTAGGATGGAGATCAAAGTACAGTAGGAGGACACACAAGACTCTATGACGATCTCGGGTCTACAGACTAAATTGTACCAGTGTCACCTGAGAACTACTATCCGACGTGAGATATAATACCACATAGGAGTTCTCGGCGAGTCTGTTCAGTGTACCCAGTCTCACTGAGCACCCATATACAATCTTTGGTGTCAGCACACCAGATGGATATGGGATCATCCATCGCCCATCACATGGGACAAGAAACCGTATACGCTATTCTACTGTGGAATATCATTGCCCTATCTTGATATACCCACGACTAGGAACATTTCAAGGATATGCTTATAAACTACAGATGTCCCACTAGTCTGATCCATATCATAATCCCAGTAGTCAAGCAAATATTCTAAGGGCTTTATCAACATGTATCAAATGAGTAAAAGCAAGATCATGTGAACATGTCAAGATAAAGAGTAATTAGATAGCATACAATCATGTCGAGCAAGACTGTCCTCTGAATACACACACACACACACACACACAAACACACATACACATACCAGTACATGCACTATCATATAATGGCCTCTAGGGCATACATATATCCAACAATCTCCCACTTCCACTAAGGCCAATTATTGGCGTATCTCATACCCAACATCTCAAAAAGTCACTCATGCTGCGGCTGAGGGAAGGCCTTGGTGAATGGATCCGCAGTGTTATTCTTTGTATCTACTCTCCTAATCTCGATCTCGTGGTGATTAACTATCTCCTGGATCAAATGATATCGCCTCAGGATGTGTCTGGACTTCTGATGGGACCTGAGCTTTTTGGCCAACGCCGTTGCCCCATTATTGTCATAATACAATGGTATTGGATCAATAAGGGTTGGAACTACTCCTAGCTCCGAAATGAACTTCCTCATCCAGATGGCTTCCTTGGCAGCATCATTTGCAGCAATGCACTCAGCTTCCATCATAGAGTCTGCAACGGTATCCTGTTTGGAACTCTTCCAACTCACCGCCCCTCCGTTGAGGGTAAATGCAAACCCTTAGATAGACTTGTTGTCATCCTTATCACTCTGGAAGCTCGAATCGGTAAAGGCCTCCATTTGGAGATCTCCGTTACCATACACCAAGAACAATTCTTTAGTCCTTCGCAAGTACTTAAGAATTTTCTTCACAGCAGTCCAGTGATTCTCACCTGGGTTTGACTGATACCTTCTAACTACACCTAGTGCATAAGCTACATCAGGGCGTGTACACAACAACGCATACATTATTGATCCAACGGCTGAAGCGTACGGAATAATGCTCATGCGAGCTCTCTCTTCATTATACTTTGGGCAAAAGTCCTTGGAGAGAGTGACTCCATGGCAAGCGGGTAAGGCACCCTGCTTGGAGTCTTCCATACTAAACCTTTTTAGGATGGTGTTGATGTGCTTGGTTTGGGACAATCCCAATAACCGTTTGGATCTATCCCTACAAATCCTTATACCCAATTTGTATGTGGCATCACCCAGGTCCTTCATGGAGAACCTTTATGATAAGAATGATTCACCAACTGTAGCATAGGAATGTCATTTCCTATCAGAAGAATGTCATCCACGTACAATACGAGGAATGCAACAGTTCTCCCTACAGTATTCTTATAAACACAAGGTTCATCTGGATTTTTGACGAAATCAAACTCTTTGATAACATCATATAAACAGATGTTCCAACTCCGTGATGCCTGCTTTAATCCAATGGATTTAAGCAACCTTCATGCTTTCCCGCTGCTCCCACTATCAATGAAGCCCTCTGGCTGATCCATATAAACGCATTCTTCTAAATCACCATTTAGAAATGCCATTTTAACGTCCATCTGCCAGATTTCATAGTCGTAGTGAGAAGCAATAGCAAGTAGGATCCGAATGGAATTAATCATGGCTACAGGAGAAAAAGTTTCGTCATATTCCAGACCTGGTCTTTGATGAAACCCTTTTGCCACAAGCCTTGCTTTATAGGTCTCCGCATGCCCATCTACACCGATCTTTCTCTTAAAGATCCATTTGCACCCTACTGGTTTTATCCCAGAGGGTACAACATCCAAAGTCAATACTTTGTTGGTGTACATAGACTCCATTTCAGATCTCATGGTATCCAGCCACTTCACAGAGTCACCACCCGTGACAGCTTGCTAAAAACTGGTAGGGTCGTCATTATCCATGACGCAATCTTCTCTATCACCATCGATGAGAAAAGCGTAGTATCTTTCCGATGGGCGAGAAGTCCTACCAGATCTACGGAGTGGCTGAGGTTCAAAAGATTCTGTTGCAACATCAGGTTCAACCAAGTCGTCATTTGTAACTTGTGTCTCTAGAACCTCTTCTAGATCTACCACATTGCCATCAGTATCATTTGGAAAAATCTCATTTTCTAAAAATGTGGCATGTTGAGAAACAAACACTTTTTGTTCCTCCTTGTGGTAGAATAGATATACAAACGAATGTTTTGGATATCCCACAAATTTACATTTGACCGATCGTGTCTCGAGTTTGTCTGGATTCTGCTTTTTGACAAAAGCCGGACAACCTCAAATCTTAACCCGTTTAAGAGATGGTCTCTTTTCATACTATTGTAAGTCCACGGTAGTGCCCCGGCCGTCTAACAGACGCCAAATGCGGAACAAAAACTTTTTAACGAAACTGGCGCTATCGTGTACCGTAACCCCGGATCTGCCATTAAAGCTAAACTAACAAACTACAAAGGGGTAGAAACGTTATACCGAATGATCCGAGTCCTTCGGTCTTTAACCATCATCCCACGCTTTGTTGCGGTTGCTCCGATCTCCTCGATCTCCAATCTTGTCGTCTGGGTGGCACCACGTCGACGGATCTTTAAACGGGCTCCCGCCTCTGAACCGAGGCAAATCGATCGTCAAGTTTGCTAAAAGAGACGACCAAGATGAAGTAGAGGATGAGTAGAACACTTTGTCTCGTTACGTCCAAGGCTATGGACGAACGGTTAATGAAGTTGCCTTTTGGATCGATACGAAATGAGAAATGAAGTATATCAATTTCCATGAACCAAAATCCTTAATCTTTTCAAACAACAACCATCAAGTGAGTGAGAGGGGGGAATGGGCCGGCCATTTATAGGAGTTGGGGGGTGAGTGTAGGAGGAAAAATGGTGACCATAAGCTTAATACTTATCATAACACCTAGTATGAAAGCATTTAAGAAAGCGATGAATCATTAAGCTTAGTCACACTTGTAATAAATGAACATTTAAAGCAACCATGAGTCACTAACCTTGTCATCACTTCTAGAACCTTCTAGAAGCATGACCCACCCTATGACTCACCCTCAAGAAGAAAAGATAAATCCGCATTTAACCGACTGTTAAATACGGCTGATAGAAAACTGGAAACTGGCAACTTCCAAAAGTGATCCTGAAACGAATTTCAGGATAACCCCGTATCAGTATAAACATACCCGCATTTGTATTACGACCGAATACAAATGCAACTGAGACAAAGATATTATATCTACACATTATAATACTGGGTTCCGGCTTAAACCAAAGCCTACCAGTATTATCTGCCCGAAAAACGACACGTGCGAAAACGCACGTGTTTTTTCCGAACCTTGCCATAAACCCATACGGCCTCTTCAACGTTTCGCCCGAACTTGGGAAAGTGTCTGTGGGGGACTCTAATGACTCATCAACACACTGGCACTGGGTATAACCCCTAGCACGTTAGAGGTACAAGCTGCACGTAACGTTTTGCCTATGTATCGATTGGAAGGGAAGCTGACGAGCGAACTCATCTATAAACCCTACTGAGCCTGACAGTGACAATGTATATACAGTCCGGTCCATTCGTCTAAAGAGTATCGCATATCGAGTCTAGGGGGGTGGATAAAGTCAGACCCCTAATAACGCGATAAATCGTGTCGGCATGAAGCCCATCACCACCTGAGAAACTACTGATCCAAATCAGTAAATCTCCACTACCTCGGCCGAGGATTCCTAGTGATGGCCATCCGTGCACTGCGCGACATCAACCCCCAATACCGGGAGAAACGAATCCCCGATATCCGCTCACTTGCCTCCAATGTGGCTCGGGACTGTACCCAACTAAAACCTGTTTGCACAACTCCTTTGAGCATGGTAGGGTAGTAATCTAAGCACAGTGGGAACCCACATGAGACAAACGACGATCTCAGGTCGATGAACTAACCTGTACACATTTCACCAGGGAACTGCTATCTGACGATATGTATAATACCAACTAGCAGGTTCCCGGCGAGTCCTGTCCGGTGTACTCATAACCCAATGAGCACCTGTATACATCTTAGGTGATCCTACTGACACCAATGGCTTGTGAGACCGGACATCGCCCCTCGTCGGGGTCTCGACTGTATACACTAGTCTACTCTGGAGTATCGATGTCCTGTCTCGAAACTCCCATGACTAGGGACTCTTTAAGGATGTGCTTATAGACCCCAGCTCCCATGTATATGATCACCATCATACTGCTGGCTGTCAAGCAGAATCCTATGGGCTCTATCAATCATGCAATAGCATGTATACGATGATAAAGACAAACCAGATAGCATACTATCATCTCGAGCAAGACTGTCATATCGGTATAGGTCCTGCCTCAATCATTGCAATCACGTACCTGCGATCTAATAATTGACTTTGAGGGCACTATCTCCAACAATCTCCCACTTGCACTCAAGGCTAATTATTGCGATGTCGCATACTCACAGCCCGTGTGATACCGAACACCCAACTTCTCTACTAATCAGTTTCACAAAACTAGTTTGTAAAACTCTTGTGTTCGAGAAATAGCCTCAGTGAGTGGATCCGCCCTGATGTTTCTTTCTATATCTCTCTAAATCTCAAATTCGCGGAGAAAGCCATCTCCCGAATTGAGTAATCCCTGTCTTAGAATATGTCTGGATATCTGATGGGACCTCGTTCATAAATGAACTCCAAATCCAAACTTCTTAGACTGTTTTGATAACTGAACCTAATCAGTATCCAGCCCCATGTCTCCCACAGTATCCTCTTGGACCACTTGTCCATAATACTGTCCCTCGTTTAGAGGGAAAACTATAACTGTGACAATCACTCTGTCATCCATGTCACCTTGGAAGCCTGGAATGATAACCGTCTCCCGAAGGAGGCTGTCGTCATCAAATCTGTAGAACAAGAACTTATGTTCTAAAACCGCTTCCTTATGTTTCTCCAGGATTGGATTAATATAAACTTATCGCATCAAGTGCAAAAACTACATCTGGTGTGGTACTTGACATCTCATGATTGACTCAATTGCCTAAGCAAGTGATCTGCCAATCATGCACTTCCCTCTCTTCTTTAGTCTCTAAGACACCTTTAGAGAGGGTGACTCCATCACCTGCAGGTACACCACCATGCCAGGAGTCATCTATTCTAAAATACTATTAGAATACTGTCAAAATACCCACATTGGGAAACTACCCAAATCTAGATCTAAAACCGTAGATCTAGTAACCAGAATGTCTGATATTACATCCATATCCTTTCTGAAGAAACAACTGTGTGACGACCAAATTACAACCGATCGTAGTATAGGAATTTTACTTCCTACTCTGTGTATGTCATCCAAATACCAGGACATCACACCCTACTACCTTCTTAACAGATCCATCCCCTATTCTGGTGAAGTCAAACCCATGACTGTCACATCAAAATTAGATGATCTTATCTCCGCTATAACTGCTCAAGTCTATAAATAGACATAAGCTACTTGCCCACTATGCTTCCGCTGCTCCCACTGACTACGACAACCCTCTGGCAGAATAATATCTACGTGTACTTCTAAAACTAGTTTAGAACGACGCTATACATATCCTCCTGCCGGGTCTCATAGTCTGGTAACAACAGTAGTGTCAAGTCTGGGTAAACAAGAACCTCTCTGTCACTGTCCTTGAGGCTACCTGAGTACCTCTCGGGTGTCTGAGGTTACCTACCATATCTGCGGAGTGGCTAATGGAATGTCAAATCTGATTGAATATATAAGTCCTATTAAATTTTCCGTAATCGTTTGCGGTTCTGGAATCACTTCCAGTTCTACCATACTCCCACTACTGTTTTCTGAAAAAATCCATTTTACTAAAACTGTGGCGAGTCAAGAACAATATCACTATTGATCTTCCAGATGGTAGAAAATCAACCCTCGTCAAAGCCAGGGTCAACCCACAAACAGCCATTACAGAAACGTGCCTTGAATTATCCAGAGTCTGGTTTTAAGCATAAGCTAGACAACTCCCCATACCTTAACATCGTTAAGATATGAACCATTCTATATCCAATATAGAAATATTGGCACTTATTTAATTAGAACCAGATTCTAATCTTGCAACTGTCTCCAGTGCATATCAACTCAATGGAGAAAGGCTAATCAGCATTACTCAACTTAGGAATCCACCCAATTATGAGTAAACTGAAAGAGAAACAAGTTTCTCAAAAAATCATTACTATTAACTGAATACCAATCACAAGAATCTACATCTTCGATTTCTTTGAAGAATCCCGATACTTGCGACATCTGGTTCTCTACTTTATTATTATACCCAAAACTTCTCAAAACTTAGACATTGTATTTCTACGAAACACTTGTCTAAAAACTAGAGAAGTCATAAGTAAACAGAATATAGTATGAGGACCTACCCCTTTGTCCTGATGGACACTGGACAACATACAGTACTCTGTATAAGTCCCCTGAGTTGAATAACTCAAAACCTATGCATCGTAGGTTGAAAACTGTACCCAGGCAATTTTCTCAAATATCACCAATTACAACGAATTCCGATATAATGAGGATGATCACCTAATTCCCAATAACTTACTCCCACTCATCATCTATAAAACCATACAGATATGAGAATGAAACCTGGTAAATATATACCCTAGAGTAAGTATGTAATCAGGAAAACAGTTTTCTTTTAACAATGCGTAGTGAAACTGAAACATGAAAATGTTTCGTAGGGGTATTCTGGTATTCTTAGTAATGCCTCTTCCATAATCCTATTCATGACTGTAACCGTATATTTCTTTGCCATCTCTCTAAATCCCTTTATTTGTCTTTAGTCGTTACCTTCTGTACACCTTCGTTAGGCTAAATGGTTTTCTTCCTTCCCTACCGTTCGGCACCAGCCTATGGTTTAGAAGAAGACTATTCAGGAAGCATAATAGGTGTACCCTCCTAATCCTAGGAGTACTCGCAACATGAGAGAAGGTGATGATAAAAGACTACTGAATAAAACCTTATTCTTTTAAAGGTGAAATAGGAGTGGCGATGAAGTACGCGGTTTGGTCGTGAATGATAACAGTCGCAATTTACTTTGCCCTTTTTCTAATCCCTTTTATTTGTCTTTAGTTATTACCTTCTGTACACCCTACTTAGGCTAATTGGTTTTCTTCATTCCCTACCTTTCGGCACCTGCCTATGGTTTGGAATAAGACTATCCAATAAGCGTAATAGGTGTACTCTCCTAAACCAAGGAGCCCTCGCAACCTGAGAGAAGGTGATAAAAGACAACTGAATAAATCGATTCTATTTCTCCTGAACCTGGATCCATCCTCGAAGAAGTCCCTTCGAGTTCGTATATAACCATACGATGGATCTATCCAATGGAAGTGGATGTCCGTAATAATACGGGGTGTTCTGAGAAATGCAAAGGGTAAAAGAAGGAGCGGCAATGACTTATGCAACTAAGACAATCCAAAGGCCAGTATTTTAAGAAGGTTTGGTCAACTTGGTCACTGAGCCATAGTCTAGGGTCGGTCAAAGGTCGCTGCCAAAGAGAAAGAGAAAAGAAACACTCTGCGTGCACTCTAACCTAGATCAGAATGGTTATCACTTTATCTAATCAGGAAACCTCCCACTGTTATCTCAAATTCTCCTCCAAACCTGAAAGAAGAATTAGTCGGGATCACCCGAAGAGTAATCTAACTCATCAGTGAGAATCGGGATCCAACTATCATCGCATGATAACTTGATGGAAGCCACTCAATGTTATCACACTCCAGAAGGTATGCGCATGCCTGGCACGTTTGCTTTATGTTTGAAACTCCCGATGTGATTTTTGCCCCATGCTCTTATAACCTTGACTAAGGGCCAACAAATCATAAGTCACATGTCAAGTTCTTCCTGTCATTGTCCTGGTTGATTTGAACCCACCCGTACATACTCTTGACTAAGTGCCAACAAAGTAATACGACTGTCCCAAACCAACGCATTCATCTATGCTACAAATGAATACCCAGCAGCTACCAAACACTATGCCTTGACTAAGGGCCAACAAACATAGCTTGAATACTACTGACCATCCATAAGAAATGACGGAGGGCTACGGCTGGTTTTTGGCGAAAAACTTTTAACGTAATGAACTTGATCTCGTTGAAGGAACCTGATAGCTTTTTATAAAAATATAGTGACGAAAATGTTTTGCTAAAGAGGTCACTCCCGGTGAAGGGATCTCGGCTCTTTCCTCATGGAATGAGGTGCAGGATATTCCAACTGAATACCGCGATGCAAAGCAACTTGTAATCGACTATATTAAAGTTACTACCCTAACGTAAACTTCTGCCCAAGGGGTCACTCCCGGTGAGGGGATCTCGGCCCTTGCCTCGTGGAATGAGGTGCGGGATATTCCAACTGAATATCACTATGCAAAACAAAAGGAAACATCTTTGTAATAACACCTTTTTAAAAATTTGTTCCAACAACATCAAATATAGGTTTGTTTTATCCTTGCATTGATAAGAATCAACGCAGTCCCATCAATCAATCACACCAGAAAAGAACGAAAATATAATGTACGTATATGCCATCCGCATTCGCCACTGGGTCCCGTCATCACCCGTTAGGTTACTTAACTAACGACAGAGCGGGGGCTGGACTAGCGCGGGTGTAAAACATATACAACATCTAATAGTATATATACAAATATACAATAATCGCTCCAGGCGTGATAATATGCAACATTACAGAAAAGTAATAAGCATCACAGAACAATACAGATAATCTGGGATCCCCGGGTTGTTAGTTATATGTATGCCCTAGAGGCCATTACTGTACATTGGATGTATATTGTAGTGGATGCTGGGACATATATAGGGAGGACTTTCTTGCTCGACATGATAGTATGCTATCTGGTTACCCTTTACCTTAACGTGTACACTGATTGTCTCTCTGTTACATGTTAGTAAAGCCCTTAGGATGTGTACTCGACTCCCTGGACTATGATGCAGATCATACTAGTGGGGACATGGTAGTCTATAAGTACATCTTTTAAAGTCCCTAGTCGTGGGTGTATCGAGACGGGGCATCGATATACCAGAGTAGACTAGCGTATACTTTCTCGACCCATACAGATGGGCGATGGATGATCCCATATCCATTGGTGTTTGACATCGGAGATGATATACGGGTGCTCAGTGGAGACTGGGTACACTGGACGGACTCGCCGAGAACTCCCAGATGGTATTATACCTCACGTCAGATGGCAGTTCTCTGGTGACACTGGTATAGAGTAGTATGTTGACCCGAGATCGTCATAGAGTCTTGTGTGGTTCCCACTGTGTTTTGATTTCCATCTTACCACGTCCAAGAGGGCGTGCAAAATGGTGGTTTTTGGGTACAGTCCCGAGTCACATGGAGGCAATGAGCGATAGGAGGGGATTCGTCTCTCCCGGTATAGGGGGTTGATGTTGCGCTGTGTTCGATTGGCTATAACAGGAAATCCCTGGCCAGGGTTGCTGAGATTTACTGGTAAGTGTTACCAGTAGTTTCTCGAGTTGTTATAGACCTCATATCGACACGACTTATCGAGCTATTGGGGTCTGACGTTTACCACCCCTAGGCGAGATATGCGACATATCAGACGATCAGTCCGGACTGTACGGTAGTGTTACTGGTTGGATTCACTGGAGTGTGAGCGGGCTTGCTCGTCGATCTTTAGATCGCTCAATACCCGGGTGGCCGTTACGTTTAGCAGACCGCTTGCGGCTTGTGGGTGTTTGATACGATCATCGCCTGCTGCCGGCGTATTGACGAGTCTTTAGAGTCCTACACAGAGGTTTCCTGGCTCAAGCGAAACGAAATAGGAGCGCATATGAGATAGGTGCGGGACCGAGAATAATGCGTGTATGTGATACCGTATTCTATTCTCGCGATGAATGTGTCCAATGGTTGTATGCGATATAACCTAGTTATCGAATCAAGGATTGATTCGATAAATCGATACATTGGATATTAGTCGGTTATATGCGATATGACCGGATCGTTAAATCAAGTGTTGATTTAATGATTTAATGTATAATTATATATTTGATATATTACTTTGCATTAACTAGTATCGGTTCACTTTAAATGGATTTTCTCGCTCGGATGTGCGCATTATATATGTGATATGATTTTGTGCACATGATTGTATCATGTTTGATGATGCATGCTTATTTTGTTAAGTGTAAAGATTAAACCATGGTTATTTAAATGGTTAGGGTTTTGTTTTGAATATCTATTTATTTATTTTCTTTTTGGAAAATGAAAAGAAAAATGGTGGCTTTATTTGGATATATGTTGAAGCTTCATGAAGCTTTGACTTAGTCACCATTTTTGTCTTCATACCTAACCTAACCATTCACATAACCTTAGTTTAGTCTCTACACTTGACCATGGTTGATTATGATAAGTATTCTTTTATTTTCTATTTTCTAATTAACTTATCATAATATTATCTTCATCTTCTTCACTTGAAGAAGCTTGACTTCATCAATGGTGGATTGATGAAATAAGTGAGAAATCCAATTCTAAAGTCTACCCACTTCCTATTTCTTCATCCTCTACCTCTTGCCAAGTAGTAGAGTGTGTTTCCTTCACAAGTTTCATGACTTGGTGAAGTAAGAGCTTGATCTTGCGATGCTTCGACGTAGATCATCTTCGGCATGGACAACGATGACCTAGCTCGCTATTTCTCCGACGAAGCCGACGCTAGAGCCCGGGAATTCATTTGGACAGCAAGGGGACTTCATTGCGGAGCTATGGAGGTGGAGTACCGGATCTACAAAGGTTGTATTTCCATTTAAACTTTAGTTAAGTTGTTAACTAGTTTCTTTTCGCCTAAACATCTAGCCGACGATCCGTTCTAGGGTTTCTCGGCACCATTAAAATTTGGAATTGGCATGGTTGATGCCTTGTGAGACCTCATTAGGGTGCCTAGGAACCCTACAGTGGTATCAGAGCCTAGCTAGAGCCTTAGGCGAAGCGTAGACGGAATTTGAAGTCCGATCGAATCAAAACCCGAACCCAAAATAGCTCTCTGGACTTTTTCTAAAAACTGGGTTTTTTCCAGATTAAAAATTGCTAAAAAATTCAGCAGGATGATCTAAGAGTTCTGGTGCAAGACGACACCCTAATTCATCAAAACCACCGCGGTTCCGCGGCATGAGCCTGGCTCATGCGGCGGTTCCGCGGCCGTACGGCAGTATCTCACTGTCATTGTTGCACAGTAACTCCTCTTTTCTGATGTTGGATTTTATGGGAATTTTTAATTTTTATTCAACAGTTGAATTTTCTGGAGTTGTTTTGGGGATTCGGTGTTTCGATCGGAGTATCAGATTTTGTCTATTTGGCTTTCCGGATAATTTTTGAATATGTTAAAAAGTTCGACCGGATATAAATACCCAACTTTTCCCCTGCCGGAAAATTTCCAAGTGTTGGATTTTTCCGAGGTTTAAAGACGTTCTAAGTAGTGCAAGTAACGCGATGGTCCCTCTAGAAGACAACAAACCTTAACTCGATTATGTGACCGTCTTGAACTTCCCTTTGAACCTTCGGGTTTGGGGCAGTACGGCGTGCCACATGTGAGGCGTTGGCTTGAACCTTCTACGGCTGGACCGTTGGTACTGAGGCACGAACTGAATATTTTTAGACTTGTTTCATGTGTTGATCTGTATCGGGAAAACTTGGGTGTTCGATTGTTCGATCGGAAAGTTTAATATTTTCTATTTATCTGGAATGTGATGCAATAATTGGAATTCACAAGAAGTTATGAGATAACTGAATGAATGTTATAAATCTAGCGGTTTAGTCTCACTTGATCGGTTGCCACGGAATTTTGATGTGATCAAAAGTCCGTCGCAATCACGTAGCGTACGCGGATACTCGCCGGGTAAACTTAATAGACAGCCTCACCCCATAGCCCCGACCAAGTGACTGTAGGAGAACCCCGTCGCCGAAAGCATCCATTCGGGTGCTCGCGGCAGCGGTGTTCCGCCTTGGTGCACTTCGTCGACGGCATCGGGGGTGCAGCCGCCTACTAAAGTTTGCGACGAGCATTCGATCAGGATGTCGGGAATCTTGTTGAATTGCCCGACTTGATATTGAAAAGTGTTTTCGATTTTGAGACTAAAATGCGGGGTTTATAATTGTTAGGCATGCGATGTCTAAGGAATTCATTTGGTCAGGCATGCGATGTCTGAGGAGGTTGCGGATTCCAACTGTTGTAGTTTTACACTTTCTTTTCTGTGACCGTAAGTGTAATATGTGATATCGCCGGTTTCGTTGCTATATTTCAACGACAATTAGGATGCGCATATTTACTTACGTTGATGACATGTGATGTTATGTGTTGCTGGATATGTTATATTGGATCGTCGTGTTCGAATAGCCGGGGTTTTTTTATGTGAGATGAGTGTTTTTTCATTTTCATTCATGTAAAAACTTGTATGTAATATTCTTTTATTGGGGCACTTCCAGGTTGCGGAAGATGTCACCATTTGTATATTATTTACTTTTCCGCACTAGGATAGACCCAAGGAGGGGAGCACAAGTAACCGGGTTCTGGAGTCCAGTGGGAGACCAACTCGAGGAGTCGAGTCCGGGTCTCCTAACTCTAGAATTGGTAGGGTTGCTTGCCGCTCTCGTAGGGGTCTAGGGTGTGGGTTTGGCTATTCATCACGACCGTGGAATCCGTGTTTTATACTGGCTCGTATTGAAAACACGGACGTCCTAGTATATCCAATATTTCATATGATTCTTCTGCTGAAATATCTGTGATGTGATCATGTGATGTTCTGTGATAGATACAGTATATAGTATATATGATACATTATATAGGCGTTACTTATGTTTCACACCCGCGCTAGCCCTGCCCTGCTCTGCCGTTAGTTACCTAACCTAACGGTGCACGAGGGGACATCGAGGCGAATGCGGATGGCATAAGTGTACGTCGTATTTATCTGTGATGTTTAGGTACTTAAATGATGGGACTTCATTAATGAGATTAATGAAATAAAAGAAACCTAAGATGTTGTAGAATCGAATTTCAAAATAAAACAGGTAGCTACAGTTCTTGCTTTGCACAGCGGTATATGTGATATATCCTGCACCTTATTCGATAAGGAAAGGACCGAGATCCCTTCACCGGGAGTGACTCCTTTAGCAATAACTGGCAGATGCTACACACTCGGTTTGTCTTTTGATTGCTTTTAAGTGTTTTTGCTTTGCACAGTGATATATGTGATATATCCCGCACCTCATTCGACGAGGAAAGGACCGACGATCCCTTCACCGGGAGTGACTCCTTTAGCAAAACTAGAAAAGCCTCAAAGACACTCCATTTCAAAATTCATTTGATTCTACAACGATATCAAGTTCATTACGCAATAGGTTTTCAGAAAAACCTGTCGTAGCCCTCCGTCATTTCAGATAAGTACTAGTTAGTATTCGTGCTATGGTAGTTTGGCATTCGTCAAGGCATAGTGTGCGGTAGCTAACTAGTATTTATCTGCTTATGCATATGATGCGATTGGATTAGGGTATTCGTACGGCGTTGTTTGGCATTCGTCAAGGGTCGTGCGGGTGGGTTTAATTCGATCAAGAAATGTACGGGTTGAACTTGACTAAGTGGACTATGGGTTGTTTGGCATTCGTCAAGGTCATAAAACACTAGGGGCAAAATATTATCGGGAATTTCAAGTGTTGAAATTTGCAATGAGATTGCATACCTTCTATGAGATAGTTGGATCCCGATACCCGCTGCGAGTAAGAGTTACTCCTAGGAGAGTTTTACACATTACAATTAGCCGATCAAGTAGGTGTCTAGAAAGGTGTTAACGAGGTTACGCCTCTGGGAAAACGAGGTTTACATTAATTAGGTTCGTGCGAAAGCACGGGGGACCTCTCTCAAAGTACCGACACTGGCCTGGCTGAAAGATTGGCGAACTTGTAGTGTGTAATTAATCCCGGCTAGTCTTTCCTTTTAGGGTTTGAAGGAAGATTTGATAAAAAGCAGTGGGAGCCATCCTGATTAGATAAAATAATAACCAATCTATTCTTGCAAGAGCGCACGCTGAGTGTTTTCTTCTCTCTCTCTCCAGGTAGCGACCATATCACGCCTTAATCAAGATAATAATACGGATTATTGACCGAACCCGCTTGTTATACTGAGCTGGGGAACGTTGGTCCCGCTCCAACTTATAATTGTTATAAGACAGAGCAGGAAATTGAGGATTACCAGAATTCCCGTGCCGCCCAAACGGAGAGAGTGCATGATGATGCATCATCTTCGGGTGTGTTCATTACAAAGAACTGTTTCTCTGTATCCTCTACGTCCAGGGTATGTGATACCAGATCAGGATCCCAGATATGTAACCTGTTACATAGGGCTACAGAAAGGTAGAGAACTGAGAACGGGTGATAAGTTTCATGAGGCAGAAAACGGGGCAAGAGTTGCAGCCAAGTCTGTTGGTCACTGTCACCCTGTATTACAAATACATTGATTCTGAACGAATGTTATTAGATACCGAACCTGATATACAAAATCATATCAGTCTCTTTATTAGTAAAGAAATGGTATAATTTTGTATTGTTGGATAATGTTTTGAACATTTCCTATATCAAAAGTTGATCGGTTCAGGCACGTTATCTAAAAGCATTGATGTTCTAAATTAAACTACAGTTTTTAAGTATGCAGAACACACACAAGAGGAAGAGTTCAGAAATGAACGAATTCTTCTTAAGGCATTGTAGACTAGGTCATGTCAATGCGACCCGACTAGCTGAAGTTACATGTAGATGCATATTTAAATCGGTTTGAATTTACATCTTGTGAAACTTGCCAGTCATGTCACAAAGATAAGATGACCATAGCTCTGTTTATTGGAAACAGAGAAAGAGTTAGTGAACTCTTGGGATGATACATGTTGATGTATGTAGGTCCCCTGTCTACACATGCCAAGAATGGTTCTTTATACTTCATTACGTTCTCTGATGATCTCTCAAGATTTAGACATATGTTCATGATGAAACACAAGTCCGAATCTTTTGAGATATTCACAGAATATAAGATAGAAGTAGAGAACCAAAATACAGGTATAAGTATTATGTCCTTTGATGTGATCAAGGAGGAGAATACTTGAGCACGGAAATTCCTGGACTATTCTAAAGGAGAATAAGATTCTCTCTCAGAATTACTCCTCCGTATACACCATAGCATGATGGTATATCGGGGTGGAGCAGATACACCCTATTTGATATGGTGCGCACTATGATGAGTACTACTGAGCTACCTATTTCCTTTGGGGTGTTATGCACTTGAGAAGATGCATACCTATTGAATAGGGTTCCAATCAAATCAGATTGCCTACTACTTCATATATGATATAATAGGAAGAGCCCATGTCTTAAGTTAGTTAAGATTTGGGGTTGTCCGGCCTATGTCTAAAAGACAAATCCGGACAAGCTTGAGGCAAAGTCTGACATGTACAACTGGAAATGTTCCAGCTATACAAACTACAGCAGATGATTTGGTACAACCAAAGGATTCAGTAGATACCAACGAACCTCAGCCTCTCCGCCGATCTAGTAGGGTTCCTCACCTGCCTAAGAGATACTTCGGTTTCTCGATGACAGTGGGAGTGAGGATTGCATCATAGGATGATGACCCAACTAGTTTCGAGCTGGCCATCAGGAGTGTGACTCTGTAAGAATGGCTGGATGCTTATCGATCTGAGATGGAATCCTTATACACCAACAAAGTATGGACTTTAGTTGCTATATCTGAAGGGTTAAATCCCCATCAGGAGCAAGTATATCTTGAGAAGATTACTTGGTGTACATGGAAAGGTTGAGACTTTCAAAGCTAGACTTGTTAAAAGTTTGCATCATTTACCAGGCGTGGATTATGATGAAACCTTTTTCAAGTAGCTATGCTTAAGTCCATCCAGATCCTACTTGCCACGGCTACATACCATGACTACGATATCTGGCGGTTGGGTGTCATGACAGCTTTTCTAAATGATGTTTTAGAAGAGTGCGTCTGTAAGTACACAGCCAGAGGGCCTCGTAGACAGTGGGAGCAGCGGAAACGTGTGCAAGATGCTTTATAGGATAAAGCAGGCATCGCGGAGTTGGAACATCTGTTTTGATGGATTAGTCAAAGAAGTTGACATCATCAAAATAGGAGATGAACCTTGTATAAACAAAAAGGTAGTAGGGAGTATGGTGTTGATCCTCGTAGAGTACGTGGATGACATACTCTTGATAGGGAAGGAGTTTCCTATGCTACGCTCGATCAATCTCCGCTTATCACAATGATTCTCCACATAGGATCAAAGTGATACCTACTAAATCCTGGATTTTGGATCTATGAGATAGATCTAATTGGATGTTAGGAATCTCACTAGTAGTAGTGAGATGGTATCAATCGACCCTGGGGAGAATCACTGGAAGTGTTCCAGGGTGATAAAGACGACTGAGTGCCAGTCACAGGCATTGTCTTTACCCTCAGTAAAGGGACGGTATGTTGGAAGAGTTCCAAGCTAGATACCGTAACATACTAGACGATAAAGGCTGGATACATCGCTACTTAAGATGCTACCAAAGAGGAAGTTTGGGTGTATAATGGTTCATGAGATGAACTAGGTTCCTACCATTGTGTGACAATGGAAGTGTGGCTTTAGCCTAGGAACGCCGGTCCCATCAGTAATCCAGACATATTCTAAGGCAGTATCACCTGATCATCGAGATGACTGATCTCCAAGGTGATCGAGCTTAGGAGAGCAGACTCAAAGGATAACACAGCGGATCCACTCACGAAGGCCTATTCCCAGAGAGAGACTTTTATGGGATGGTTGAGTATGAGATACTACAACCACTGCTACAGATGGCCCTAGTGCAAGTGGAAGATTGTTAGTTATATGTATGCCTTAGAGGCCATTACTGTACATTGGATGTATATTGTAGTGGATGCTGGGACATATATAGGGAGGACTTTCTTGCTCGACATGATAGTATGCTATCTGGTTACCCTTTACCTTAACGTGTACACTGATTGCCTCTCTGTTACATGTTGGTAAAGCCCTTAGGATGTGTACTCGACTACCTGGACTATGATGCGGATCATACTAGTGGGGACATGGTAGTCTATAAGTACATCCTTCAAAGTCCCTAGTCGTGGGTGTATCGAGACGGGGCATCGATATACCAGAGTAAACTAGCGTATACTTTCTCGACCCATACAGATGGGCGATGGATGATCCCATATCCATTGGTGTTTGACATCGGAGATGATATACGGGTGCTCAGTGGAGACTGGGTACACTGGACGGACTCGCCGAGAACTCCCAGATGGTATTATACCTCACGTCAGATGGCAGTTCTCTGGTGACACTGGTACAGAGTAGTCTGTTGACCCGAGATCGTCATAGAGTCTTGTGTGGTTCCCACTGTGCTTTGATTTCCATCTTACCACGTCCAAGAGGGCGTGCAAAATGGTGGTTTTTGGGTACAGTCCCGAGTCACATGGAGGCAATGAGCGATAGGAGGGGATTCGTCTCTCCCGGTATAGGGGGTTGATGTTGCGCTGTGTTCGATTGGCTATAACAGGAAATCCCTGGCCAGGGTTGCTGAGATTTACTGGTAAGTGTTACCAGTAGTTTCTCGAGTTGTTATAGACCTCATATCGACACGACTTATCGAGCTATTGGGGTCTGACGTTTACCACCCCTAGGCGAGATATGCGACATATCAGACGATCAGTCCGGACTGTACGGTAGTGTTACTGGTTGGATTCACTGGAGTGTGAGCGGGCTTGCTCGTCGATCTTCAGATCGCTCAATACCCGGGTGGCCGTTACGTTTAGCAAACCGCTTGCGGCTTGTGGGTGTTTGATATGATCATCGCCTGCTGCCGGCGTATTGACGAGTCTTTAGAGTCCTACACAGAGGTTTCCTGGCTCAAGCGAAACGAAATAGGAGCGCATATGAGATAGGTGCGGGACCGAGAATAATGCGTGTATGTGATACCGTATTCTATTCTCGCGATGAATGTGTCGAATGGTTGTATGCGATATAACCTATTTATCGAATCAAGGATTGATTCGATAAATCGATATATTGGATATTAGTCGGTTATATGCGATATGACCGGATCGTTAAATCAAGTGTTGATTTAATGATTTAATGTATAATTATATATTTGATATATTACTTTACATTAACTAGTATCGGTTCACTTTAAATGGATTTTCTCGCTCGGATGTGCGCATTATATATGTGATATGATTTTGTGCACATGATTGTATCATGTTTGATGATGCATGCTTATTTTGTTAAGTGTAAAGATTAAACCATGGTTATTTAAATGGTTAGGGTTTTGTTTTGAATATCTATTTATTTATTTTCTTTTTGGAAAATGAAAAGAAAAATGGTGGCTTTATTTGGATATATGTTGAAGCTTCATGAAGCTTTGACTTAGTCACCATTTTTGTCTTCATACCTAACCTAACCATTCACTTAACCTTAGTTTAATCTCTACACTTGAACATGGTTTATTATGATAAGTATTCTTTTATTTTCTATTTTCTAATTAACTTATCATAATATTATCTTCATCTTCTTCACTTGAAGAAGCTTGACTTCATCAATGGTGGATTGATGAAATAAGTGAGAAATCCAATTCTAAAGTCTACCCACTTCCTATTTCTTCATCCTCTACCTCTTGCCAAGTAGTAGAGTGTGTTTCCTTCACAAGTTTCATGACTTGGTGAAGTGAGAGCTTGATCTTGCGATGCTTCGACGTAGATCATCTTCGGCATGGACAACGACGACCTAGCTCGCTATTTCTCCGACAAAGCCGATGCTAGAGCCCGGGAATTCATTTGGACAGCAAGGGGACTTCGTTGCGGAGCTATGGAGGTGGAGTACCGGATCTACAAAGGTTGTATTTCCGTTTAAACTTTAGTTAAGTTGTTAACTAGTTTCTTTTCGCCTAAACATCTAGCCGACGATCCGTTCTAGGGTTTCTCGGCACCGTTAAAATTTGAAATTGGCATGGTTGATGCCTTGTGAGACCTCATTAGGGTGCCTAAGAACCCTACACGGGTTTCACAGAGCCGCTGCTAAAACCTGACGTTCCCCTAGTCATGTGGATAGCCTGTGCAATGAAACCTAGACCCCTATGGGTGCGGCAAGTTACCCGCCAAAACCTGAAGCGAGGTGGTCCCCACAGCATAGTGAATGGAACACCCGGCACTTCACGGAATCCGGTAAATTGAGCACCCCTCCTTGGGTCAACCTGTACCCCCTACGAGTGCGGCGAATAGTCTGCCAATTCGACAGTGAGGTCCCTTTGCCTCTCAAAGCCATGAGATACGGACCCGTTGCCCTCCAGAACCTGGCTATCCGTGCACTCCTTCGCGGGATAAACCTAGTACAGAAATAAAAATATGTACAACAGGTACATCGACCTCAACCTGGTCGTGCCCCAAAAGAATATTATACAACATGCAGTGACGGCAGTCCACATGTTGGACGCTCGCCCCGCAATATCAAATGTACAAATAAATCCAAACTGCACTATCATTACACTTTGCTATCCACCACGACATATCCGCAACAATACAGCACAACACAGAACATCAACGCGAATGTCACGTTCGCAAACCCGTCTAAAAGAACTATAGCAATCAGACGCGGTTTACCGATCAAATGACATTCCCGGTCGGAGATATAATGAAAGTACTGTAAACTAACAAGTTTAAAATTTCGATTGACGAAATATCCCGAAGTGGGCCCACGAATAACTGGTGTACAGTAACAAAATCTGGGCCCAAAAAGAATATACCAAAAACCCACAATTTCCAAACAAAGCCTACTGGGAAAAATTGATGCACTGTTCCTACTAAAGCGCCGCGTTTCCGCGGTCAAACCTAGGGTTTGACCGCGGAACCGCCGCGTTCTTGTGGGATCACGTGCCCAATTTCTTTCAGTATTCTTATAAATGTCTCCTCTGTCTTCTGTGATATGCAAAATAATTTTAGGACATCATTTAAAATCGACAGAAACTGACATGCTTGAAAATTGTGTTTTTGCGAAATCCGTTCGATCGATATTTTAAACGTGTTAGCACAAGTTAGTATAGCTTAATGGCGAGGCCCTGATACCACTGTAAGTCCACGGTAGCCCCCCGGCCGTCTAACAGACGCCAAATACGGAACAAAAACTTTTTAACGAAACTGGCGCTATCGTGTACCGTAACCCCGGATCTGCCATTAAAGCTAAACTAACAAACTACAAAGGGGTAGAAACGTTATACCGAATGATCCGAGTCCTTCGGTCTTTAACCATCATCCCACGCTTTGTTGCGGTTGCTCCGATCTCCTCGATCTCCAATCTTGTCGTCTGGGTGGCACCACGTCGACGGATCTTTAAACGGGCTCCCGCCTCTGAACCGAGGCAACTCGATCGTCAAGTTTGCTAAAGAGACGACCAAGATGAAGTAGAGGATGAGTAGAACACTTTGTCTCGTTACGTCCAAGGCTATGGACGAACGGTTAATGAAGTTGCCTTTTGGATCGATACGAAATGAGAAATGAAGTATATCAATTTCCATGAACCAAAATCCTTAATCTTTTCAAACAACAACCATCAAGTGAGTGAGAGGGGGGAATGGGCCGGCCATTTATAGAAGGTGGGGGGTGAGTGTAGGAGGAAAAATGGTGACCATAAGCTTAATACTTATCATAACACCTAGTATGAAAGCATTTAAGAAAGCGATGAATCATTAAGCTTAGTCACACTTGTAATAAATGAACATTTAAAGCAACCATGAGTCACTAACCTTGTCATCACTTCTAGAACCTTCTAGAAGCATGACCCACCCTATGACTCACCCTCAAGAAGTAAAGATAAATCCGCATTTAACCGACTGTTAAATACGGCTGATAGAAAACTGGAAACTGGCAACTTCCAAAAGTGATCCTGAAACGAATTTCAGGATAACCCCGTATTAGTATAAACATACCCGCATTTGTATTACGACCGAATACAAATGCAACTGAGACAAAGATATTATATCTACACAGTATAATACTGGGTTCCGGCTTAAACCAAAGCCTACCAGTATTATCTGCCCGAAAAACGACACGTGCGAAAACGCACGTGTTTTTTCCGAACCTTGCCATAAACCTATACGGCCTCTACAACGTTTTGCCCGAACTTGGGAAAGTGTCTGTGGGGGACTCTAATGACTCATCAACACACTGGCACTGGGTATAACCCCTAGCACGTTAGAGGTACAAGCTGCACGTAACGTTTTGCCTATGTATCGATTGGAAGGGAAGCTGACGAGCGAACTCATCTATAAACCCTACTGAGCCTGACAGTGACAATGTATATACAGTCCGGTCCATTCGTCTAAAGAGTATCGCATATCGAGTCTAGGGGGGTGGATAAAGTCAGACCCCTAATAACGCGATAAATCGTGTCGGCATGAAGCCCATCACCACCTGAGAAACTACTGATCCAAATCAGTAAATCTCCACTACCTCGGCCGAGGATTCCTAGTGATGGCCATCCGTGCACTGCGCGACATCAACCCCCAATACCGGGAGAAACGAATCCCCGAGATCCGCTCACTTGCCTCCAATGTGGCTCGGGACTGTACCCAACTAAAACCTGTTTGCACAACTCCTTTGAGCGTGGTAGGGTAGTAATCTAAGCACAGTGGGAACCCACATGAGACAAACGACGATCTCAGGTCGATGAACTAACCTGTACACATGTCACCAGGGAACTGCTATCTGACGATATGTATAATACCAACTAGCAGGTTCCCGGCGAGTCCTGTCCGGTGTACTCATAACCCAATGAGCACCTGTATACATCTTAGGTGATCCTACTGACACCAATGGCTTGTGAGACCGGCCATCGCCCCTCGTCGGGGTCTCGACTGTATACACTAGTCTACTCTGGAGTATCGATGCCCTGTCTCGAAACTCCCATGACTAGGGACTCTTTAAGGATGTGCTTATAGACCCCAGCTCCCACGTATATGATCACCATCATACTGCTGGCTGTCAAGCAGAATCCTATGGGCTCTATCAATCATGCAATAGCATGTATACGATGATAAAGACAAACCAGATAGCATACTATCATCTCGAGCAAGACTGTCATATCGGTATAGGTCCTGCCTCAATCATTGCAATCACGTACCTGCGATCTAATAATTGACTTTGAGGGCACTATCTCCAACAACTATATCTCATATGGAGTGGTAGACACGGTCTTGGTTGGAACTTTGTTCAACAGAAAAGCTGCAATCTCCAATGCATGCCCCCCAAAAGGAGGGAGGTAACTCAGTATCACTCATCATGGATCGTACCATATCTAATAGGGTACGATTCCGCCGCTCTGACACACCATTGTGCTGTGGTGTGTAAGGGGGAGTGAGCTGAGAGAGAATCCCATTCTCTTTTAGGAAGTTCAAGAACTCAGTACTGAGGTACTCTCCACCTCGATCAGATCGAAGTATCTTGATGATCATTCCTGTTTGTTTTTCTACTTCAAGTTTGTACTCCTTGAATTTCTCGAAAGCTTCAGACTTATGCTTTAGTAAAATCACATGACCGAATCTTGAGAAATCATCAGTAAAATTAATGAAGTAAGAAAAACCGCCTCTTGCATGTGTAGTCATTGGTCCACATACATCACTATGTATGAGGCCCAAAAGTTCAATAGCTCTTTCTCCGTGTCCAGTAAACGGAGTTTTGGTCATTTTACCTTTGATACAAGACTGACAAGTCGCATAAGAGTTATATTCAAAAGGATTTAAATATCCATCTTTATGAAGCTTGTTTAGTCTAGTTTCATTAATATGACCAAGTCTACAATGCCAAAGAAAAGCTTCATTTATATCTGAAAATTTTCTTTTATTTGTGTGTTGTATGTTGAAAACTGTGTGTTGATTAAGGACGTATATCCCGTTATTAAGTGTACCACAACCAATCAACTCTTGATTCAGTTTAATGTTCATAACATTATACTGCAATACAAAATGATATCCTTCATTGTCTAACAAGGAAACGAATATAATATTACAAAGCATACTTGGTACAAAATAACATGGGTTCAAAACCAATATACAACCTGATGGCAACCCTAGGTGATACTCTCCCACTGAAACTGCATGTACATTGGAACCATTTCCAACTCTATGAGTATAATCACCGGTCTTCAAAACTCTGCTATTTCTCAACGCCTGCACAGAATTGCAGATATGAGAACCCGAACCGGTATCTAATACCCATGAAGCAAAGTTTATAGAAAAACGGTTTTTGGTTACAAACACACCTGAAGCTGAAGCATCACCATGCTTCTTTTTCTTGAGATCAAGGTACTCAGTACAGTTCCGCTTCCAGTGCCCCGTCTTCTTGCAGTAGAAACATTCTCCTTTCCCCGACTCCGCAGGTTTGGATTTGTCCTTTCCCTTTGCCTTCTTGATTCCACCTCACGGTTTGGTGGATTTCTGTTTATTCCTTCTCTTGGCATTGTCTTTTGGGACGGAAGAGGAAGATTGTCCAACAATCAGAGTGGGGGACTTCGCTTTAAGCGTGCTCTCCGCACTTCTCAACTTATTGAGAAGTTCGGGTAGTGACTTCTCCATGTTGTGCATGTTGAAGTTGACTATGAATTGAGCAAGGGCAGGGGGAAGGGATTGAAGAGCAATATTAGTATACTGTTCATTATCCATTGTCCATCCGAGATCCTCAAGCTCTTCAGTAAGAGCAATCATCTTCAAAATGTGATCGCCTACTGGTGTGCCAGGAGCCATACACATCTGAAACAACTTTCTAGAAGCTTCGTATCTGAGGGTCCGAGATTGCTCCCCATACAACTCTTTTGTATGGAGAAAGATGGATTGAAAATCCATCTGCTTGTGCTTCTTTTGATGTGTATTGTCCATCGATGCAAGCGCGAGGCATTTGGTAGTGGCATAGTCAATATCCCACATTTTGCGGATTTCCCTATCCGCAACGGAAGATTCAGGGCCTGGGGTAGGTGGGGCTGCGGCAGAGAGGACATATGAAACATTATCATATGTGAGAGCAATGTTAATATTCCTCAGCCAGTCTTTATAGTTCGGTCCGTTCAACTTGTTTTTATCTAGTAAAGGCTTAAGGCCTATCATTGGTATCTGCCATTAAGAGAGAGAAAAGAATACATTCAGCGAAAGCTCTTGCAAAGATCAGATTGGTTATTATCTTGTCTAATCGATGTCTCCCACTGCTTTTATCAAATTTTCCTTAAAACCTTTAAAAAGAAAATTTGACGGGATTAATTACATTCTACAACTTCGCTAACCGTTCAGTCAGGCTAGTGCCGGTACTTTGAGGAAGGTTCCCCGTACTACCGCATGGACCTAATTAGAATAAACCTCGTTTTCCCATAGGCGTAGCCCCGTTGACACCTTTCTAGACACCTAATGGATTAGCTAATTGTAAAGTGCAAAACTCTCCCGGGAGCAACTCTTGCTCACAGTGGGATCAGGATCCTACTATCATATAGAAGGTATGCAATCTCATTGCAAATTTCAACTCTTGAAACTCCCGATATGGTTTTTACCCCTAGCACTTATGACCTTAGCTATAGTCAACATATCATAAGCATTAGTCAAGTTCTATCCGTCATTTCATGATTAAATAAACCCACCCACATGACCCTTGGCTATAGTCAACATAATCATGTATTTGTCCTAATTAATCTCATCATATGTTGTGTAGGAAGACATCACTTAGCTACTATACACTACGCCTTGGCTAAAGTCAACATACGTAGCACGAATACTAAGTACTCTACTTTCTAAAATGACGGAGGGCTGCGAATAGTTTTTAAGAAACCTTTAATGCTTTAAACTTGATATCGTTGCAGAATCTAATTGTTTTAAAAGGAGTGGCTTACGCTCCGCACTTTTGAAAACTTGTTTTTTCATAAAAAGCCGAGTGTGTTTCAAATCCGATTCTACAACATCTTTTAAGTTCATTTTTCTTTACATTAATCTCGTTAATGTAGTCCCATCATTTAAGTCCTTAAGCCGTCACAGAAAAGAAACGAAAATAGAACGTACGCTTATGCCATTCGCATTCATCACGATGTCCCGTTATGCACCGTTAGGTTACTTAACTAACGGCATAGCGGGGCGGGACTAGCGCGGATGTAAAACATAAGCAACGTTTATTATATATCATATATATAATACCATTTGTCTCAACATATAAAGTGATCACATCATAGAATATCAGTAGCAGAAGCATATATGAAAATATAGGATATCTAGGAGGTCCATATTTTGTATTTAGCCAGCAATAGAAAATACGGATTCCACGGTCGCGATGAATAGCCAAGCCCACACCCCTAGACCCCTACGAGAGCGGCAAGTGATCCTACCAATTCTAAAGTTCAGGAGACCCGGTCTCGACTCCTCGAGATGGCCTACCACTGAACCCTAGAACCCGGTCACTTGTGCTCCCCTCCTTAGGTCTATCCTAATGCGGAAAAGTAAATAATATACAACAATGGTGACATCATTCTCAACCCGGAAGTGCCCTAAATAAAAGAATATTACATATAATTAATTTTACATGAATAAAAATAAAAAACTCTCATCTCGCATAAAACCCCCGGCTATTCAATCACGACGATCCTGCACATCATATCTCAGCAACACATAATATCACATGTTATCAACGTAAGTAAGTATGCGTACCCCGATCGTCGTTGATGTATAGCAACGAAACCGGCGATACACAACACACTACACTTACGGTCGCAGAAAAGAAAGTGAAAAACAATAACACTTGCAATCATCACTTTCATATATATCAAGGCGATGTTAAACGTTTCGATCGAATCAACAAACACCTACAAATTACCCCGAAAGCTCAACACTTGAGCAAAATTAAAATACCTAAAAACGTGCCACAGTGTCTATGGACCAGCCGTAGAAGGTTCAACCCGTGCCTTACCTATGGCGCCACAGGACTATGGCAAACCCTAAGGTTTAGCCGTGGTTCCATGGTCATTGGATCGAGTTAGGGTTAGGTTCTTCTAGAGGGTCCATAAGGATACTTGCATGATCTTCCGAATATATTCAACTTGGGAAATTCCAACACTTGAAAATTTCCAGCGAGCGTAATAAGGTGGTGTGTGATATTCGTTCGAACAGTTAAACGTCGTCCAAGTTACCAATACAATGTTTAAAATTACGACTACGAAACACTACGAAATTAGCCCCTAAGCATAATTATCATCACATGAAAATTTGGGCTAAACTAAAAATACGTGAAACCCTAAAACCTACACACCAGAGAACAGAAAAAATTCGAGGCAATTCTAAACAAATCTGGCCGGCCTCACCGGATTTTTGGAGCATGTGCTCGGGTGAAATCCAAGGGAATTTCTTCAATTTTGTTCTGTGTTCTATATGTATCACATACATCCTTCTGCACTTGTTTAAATAATTTTTTAGATCGTTTTAAAATCGACAGAGAGCAGATTCTTGGGTTCCAGAAATCCGTATTTTTCGTAGTTGTTTCGGTTTCGTAATATTTAACTTCATCTAAGTTTTTAGCTTGGCTCTGATACCACTATAAGGCTTTAGCACCTTGTCTAGGGTTAGGGTTGCATCACACATGCTATAACAAAAATTAGGGGGTGCTAAACAATTCTAATCATGAATCGAACTAGAAAGTTAGGGTAACAACAAATTGTATCACATACAAACTAGTGTCTAACACTAAATGAAGAGAATACAACCTTTGTAGACCACTTCTCTTGACTCCTTGGATCCTTGAGAGTTTGAACCGGCTCGCTAAAGACCTTCCAAGTCCACGATGATCCACCCGAAGTCCATTTGCTCAAAGCTTCTTGCTTCACTTGATCAATGAGGAAGTGGAGCTAACACTCTAAACTAATAGGCTAAACTAGTATAGAATGATGATGTGGTTTATTTTCTCTTTTCAAAACCCTTTCTTTTTATCTCACTCACTCACTCGAAATCTCAAGAGAGCATGAGAGATGAAGAAGAAGAAGATGGCAAGCTTGAGCTCATTTGTGATAATGATAATTCTCAAGATAAATGAGAAATGAAAATAGATATATGAGTCACACTCATATCCAAACCATGGTTAATAAATATCTAGATATTTTCATATGTGAGTTAATGTCACGACCCGAAATTGGCACTTGACGGCCATTAAACTACGCAACGTCTACAGGCGTAACGCAATTTAAGTAAACTGAAAACCCAGCAATCTAAACCATCAAAAGTAGTAAGAAAATAACAAATTTTAAAAGTTTGAAATCTCAACCCAAATTCTTTAAAGTCCCAATTTTATTTCCTTAAAAATTTTGGCAGCACCTCCTTTGTAAAAACCAACCCCAAAAATGGGTACACCAAAAATATAAGTAAAGCAACCCTAAACAGGAGCAAATAAACGCCCAAAGGCGGAAAACAACCACCACAATAGATATACGACGCCGTAGCGAAAAAATAAAAGACAATATAAATAAACTGCATAGAAGACCTCCAAGTCACAAAATAATATACAAAATCGTACTCACATCAAGTCTCTAAGTCATAAAAGATAATAGTAGATAGAGAGTACATGATACAACGAATATACAATAAACAAGAACGGATAACCACAAAACCCACCTAAAGCAAAACTACACACTATGAGCCGAAGCGGTATCCGCAGCAAAATATGATAAGATAGATGAATAGTCTGCCTCGACTACTCTGGGGAACAACCTGCAAAACACTGTGGCACAACGGGGGTGGGTTGCCAACTCGTGAATAGTAAATAACATATGCAGGTAATCGCAAGTATGCACGTACAGCGCGAATCTAACATAGGCAAGCTAATAGCAATAAAAGTCATATGTATGCAATAGCCATGGAAGGTACACTAGCAGGTACATCTAATACATGAAGCAATAATATGACAATCTGTATGCAACAATCGTGTAAGGTACTCTATCAGGTACCACTAATACATGAAGCAATGATATGAAAATGTATATATGCAACAGTCATGAAAGGTACTCTAACAGGTACAACTAATACATGAAGCAATGCATATAAAATAAAAGTATATAAATGCAACAGTTATGGAAGGTACTCTATCAGGTACTAATAATACATGAAGCAATGCATAAACAATAATTGTGGAGTATGGGATAACACATGTCATTCCCACGGAATCCTGACCTCGTGGAAGGACCAAAATCCATCATGACAATCCAAATCTCAATTTCCTCAAAACAACCCCTAAATTGGCTCTCATATCATGTAAGTCTCATATATCCTGAATGTACAATATCAAGTAAATCTCATATATCCTGAATGTACAAAATCAGCAAATCTCATATATATCCTGTATCCAATATCAAGTGAATCTCATATATCCTGAATCCAATATCAAGTGAATCTCATATATCCTGAATCCAATATCAAGTGAATCTCATATATCCGAAGTATATTTGCATGAATAATTATGATGATGTAAAAGAATTGATATGTATACATATATATTAGCGTCATATTACACTAATATATATATATATATATGCATATATAACAGCGTCCCATTCCACTGTTATATATACTTAGGAGTAAAAATATCATGAAAACCTGTGCCAAGCATCGACACATAAAGGCTGATCTATCAGGTGCTGTCACGATGACTGGCCCCTGATAGGTACGTATCATACGCTATTCCGAAAACCCGAGTGCCGAGCTTCGACCCTCGTCTTTCGACGTATCCATACGTACATGACTCCCGTCGGTATCCCCACGATAACCGACGAGTCATATGTACTGTCACCGGAAGATATGGTTCCCTTGTCAGGCCTCATCGGCATGTTACATCGACAACCCTTTCTTGCCCCGCGGTACCTCCGGGCCCCACCATGTACCCTCACACGGCCCACGACGCTCCTCGCATAGGGTATATATATCAGAACCGATAAAACTCATGGTGGCTGCTGAAATATCATATCAAGAGAAACCGGGGTCTTTCAAATAATGCATAATTTCATGAAACTGACACGGTCCTCAAATCCAGAAAACATCATGAAAAATCCATATCTCAATGCGAAAATCCATGAATATAATATACGCAACATAAAATTGTAATGTGAGCATATAAAGGAAAAGCCGCTAATTAACTGCAACAAGTTAAAATATATATCATGCGGTTCCAAATTTCTCCAAGTATATATAACATCAAGTAAAGGTAAACATGTAGCTATAGCCAGATATATGTGTGAACATAAAGGTATAGCAAGGTATATGTATCTACCTATCAGTAATGATATAATATACCCTCCAGGTATAAGTGAAGTATGTATGCAAGGTATACATGTAGCTATGTCATTATGTGTAAAATATACCTATCACTAAAGGTACAATACCATATAGGTTTACAGGTAACTAGCATGTAAGTATGTCAAGTCATATGTGTAAGCATGTAGGTATACAGGTATGCTATATGTCATATGCAACAAGAAATATGAATCAATGTCTCAATGTCCCAAACCAAACAATATCAGATATGTATGTGTGTTGTGCATGTCGTGGAAATTATTGACGGTGTGTGTGGCATACAATCAGTGCGTGTGCAATATGAGCCGTCAATAATAGTGCAGTGTCCTAACGGTACTAGTCCAAGCACAACAAATAACTAAGCAATAAGGTGTACGTGCAACTCTATATATGCAATAGAATATGAGACAATAACATAACATCTCTAGCCCAGACGCATAACGCCATGCGGGAAATTCCCCTGTAGATGTTAAATCTACTCACCAACGCTCCTGGCTAAGTAAAGCCAACCATGTATTTTCCTTTCTTAGCAGCATCCGAAGTCCCCGCCTGCGAACCTAAAACACAAATCAATGAAACAAGTATATATATTAGCAATAAACCCAAAATACGTACAAACTACACTGACCAACGCGACAACACAAACGTACTCTCAAGTGTTCGTATTGTAGCTAACGTGCATAGCGACACTACGAAACCAACTCAAGAGCAACAGAACATAGAACACGAACCGTATCGGATAACGTAATGCGTGAAACAAAACACAAGAAATACACAAAGTGGTCCCAGATTTTTCTATACCAACAATCTGTAAAAGTTGCAAGTACCATGAGACCACATACAACCCAAGAGACCTCTACACCAAAACCCAAACCCTAACTCCTTAGTCTGGCAAAAATTTGCGGCCAGAAGCAATTTATTTGCGGCCTAGTCAAGAGGAAATGGGCTCGTATTTTGAGGGTAGCTTCTAGGTCACTACACTAGGTCACTGTGATGGGAACTTTTGCAACAATTACCTGGTTTGATAGCAGATCATCTGAGACCCCAGAACAACACAAAAAATACGATATTTACCCGAAACGAAACGATACGCGATCTAAAATGAAACTAATAATCTACGCTACACAATAAACACCTAATTAACAGAAAGAGATCAATACCTAACCAAAAGAACTCAAAGATCCTAGCTTCCCAAGCTCCAAGGCATCCAAGAGGCAAATCAAGGCAAAAGATGTGATTTTTGTGAGATTGTGAGGGTTTTGTGATGGTTTTTGTGATGGAAGTTCAATTGTTCAATTTGAGATAAGAAAGAGATGAAGAATAAGAAAGAAATGGAGTGAGAGATAAAGAGAGAGTGAATGATAGAGAGAGAGAGAGAGAGGTGAGATTAAGGTGAGAGGGTAAGTACACCATTTGCATTAACTTCTCATTAATGCCTTCACACTACACCATGCCAGCTCTTCTCTCCAAAGCAAATATCTAGATATTTAGGGTTAAGGTTTAAAACAAAGGATTGGATTAAAGCAAAGGATTAGGTTAAGGGTTAAGTTGTCATGGTTGCTAATCTAGATTAGCACAAAACAAACCCTCACATTAACGTGCACACGTGCGTGCATGCCATAACAAATAATAATAAATTATTAATTAAATGTTATAAAATGTGAGGAACCCAAATTAGTAAACTTTTTACCAAAAACCCGCATTACAGTAAAGAAATCTAAGGCGTTACAGTTAAATAGCAAATGAAATTAAACCATGGTCTAAGTTTGGTCAAGTAAAGAATAGTGATGAAGAAAAATCAACCATGATTTAATCATTTCTTTTTCTCAATAATGAAAATACATATATGTATTTATCTATCATGTGAGTTTTGCATTTCCATCTCTAGTGTATCAACAACCATGACACACATGTATGCATGTATGTATGCATTCACATCAACATGTGTATGTGCATACATGCACACTCATCCAAATAGAAAATGTTTGTATAAATGAGATAAAAGTCAATATTAAATCAACACTTGATTTAATAAACCGGTCATATCTCATACGACCCGACCAATAGAAAACGCCCGATTAAAATACGGTATCATATACACGCATTTAATCGAGCTCCCACGCATATCTCATATGCACAACACATCGTTTCGCCTGAACTAGGAAACTCCTGTGTGGGACTCTAAGACTCGTCAATACGCCATCAGTAAGTGATGATCACATCAAACACCCACAAGCCGCAAGCGGTCAGCTAAACGTAACGGCCACCTGGGTAATGAGCGATCAGAAGAAAAACAAGAAAACCTGTCAAAACCCCTTCGAGCCAACTGGCAACACTTATCGTACAGTCCGATCTCTTCGTCAGATATGTTGCATATCGAGTCTAGGGATGGAATCGTCGACCCCAATAACTCAATAAGTCATGCCGGTGTATGGCTCATAATAGATCGAGAAACTACTGATAACAATTATCAGTAAATCTCAGCAGCCCTGGCCAGGGACTTCCTGTTATAGCCAATCGAGCATAGCACAACATCAACCCCCAATACCGAGAAAGAAGAAACCACTCCTATCGCTCATTGCCTCCATGTGCCTCGGGACTGCACCCAAAATCCACCTGTTTGCACGACTCGGTAGAGCCGTGGTAGGATGGAGATCAAAGTACAGTGGGAGGACACACAACACTCTATGACGATCTCGGGTCTACAGGCTAACCTGTACCAGTGTCACCTGAGAACTTCTATCCGATGTGAGATATAATACCACATAGGAGTTCTCGGCGAGTCCGTTCAGTGTACCCAATCTTACTGAGCACCCGTATACAATCTTTGGTGTCAGCACACCAGATGGATATGGGATCATCCATCGCCCATCACATGGGACAAGAACCGTATACGCTAGTCTACTGTGGAATATCATTGCCCCATCTCGATACAACCACGACTAGGAACATTTCATGGATATGCTTATAAACTAAAGATGTCCCACTAGTATGATCTACATCATAATCCCAGTAGTCAAGCAAATATCCTAAGGGCTTTATCAACATTTATCAAATGAGTAAAAGCATGATCAAGTGAACATGTCAAGATAAAGAGTAACCAGATAGCATACTATCATGTCGAGCAAGACTTTCCTCTGAATATATATATACATACACATACCAGTACATACACTATCATATAATGGCCTATAGGGCATACATATATCCAACAACATGCGTCTAGTGCGCACGGAAAACCAAATCCAATACAAGTGCCACAATATGCACAAAAGCAAAACTAAGTGCAACAAGTGTGCACGAAAGCATCTGTCCAGTGCAACGGATGTGCACGACAACCACATCAAATGCATCTATAGTGCACGAGAATCTCAACCCAGTGCAACTAACATGCACGAATAAAAGATCTCTATCGAGTGCACCCGGTGTGCACAAAATCTCATATGATGCGCCCAACATGCGAGAAAACTCAAATCAAGTGCGTCTGGTCCGTATAAAATATCCGGTGCGATTGTATGCACGATAACGAACATCAAGTGCAGACGCTCACGAAAACATAAATCTGGTGCAACAAATGCACAAAATACAAATCTGGTGCAACCAATGCACGAAATACAAATCCGGTGCAACCAATGGACAAAAACTCATCAATATCTCAAATGCTCACAAAAACAACACCGAGTATACCAAGGTTTATAGAATCATAAACATGTCCAACTGTGTGCACAAAACATGAATCAATGCACTGCAAGCACATATAAACTATACCGAGTGCATAAGTAAAGGCAAGTGCATACAACATGCACGAAATCAAATCGACAGTATCGAATCCACGAAACCATAAATACGTGCTACGAAGGCACTAATCGATACCTAGTGCAATAGATATGCACAAATCATAAATCTCAATGTAGCGGTGTATAAAACATAAATCAAGTACAATAACTATGCACAAAATATAAATCTTCAATAGGTGCAGCCATGGTGCACAAAAACATAATCACGAAACCCAATCATCGAAACTCAAGTCCAAGCGATAAAAGTGTGATACTCGGATCATGAAACGCAATCGCAATAAATGACATTGAGGACACCTCCTACAATATCAAAAAATATGCCGGTGCGCCTAAACTGGCAGAGCAAGCTCATCTACTTGCCTCCTGCTCACGGTCTGGCATCTCCGGTCTTTGGGTTCTATGTTCCTCTCTGGATTACCAATCTCGCAGTCCTTCTGCTCGTCGGCCTGGTCAGGCGTACTAACGGAACAGTCCCTCTCTGGAACTCCTATGATCACCGTCTGGCCAATCAACATGACCACTCTCAAACGGCACATTACTGACGGTGGCATCTGGTCCTCTGAATACGCACGCTATAACTGATCCTGGGTGCAAATATTTATAGCTGCGGTGTCCTAGAAAGAACCTACTCATGGCTTCTTCTGATTTCACCTGTGCCGAACTATACGAAGGTTGGCACTCTTGCTTAACTCTTTTCTCATAACCGGAAAGCTACGTCCTCAGCATGGCTTTCCTCAAAAATTTGGCTGTATCTAACGCCTCTGTACACATATCAATCCTCTGGTATCAACGGAGCGTAACAACCGCTCGCTAACATCTCGCATGAATCTCTTGTTCTACTCGTCTTTTTTACCGTCCACTTCGACGTCATCTCTTGTTGTCTGTATATTGCAATTCATTCTCGGCTACGGTCAATCTGGAGTCTCTCGAACGGACTTGAAATTACGAACTCGGTATCTTCATCACTCTTTAGGAGATATCTAGCCGAACACATCTTCGGGAACTCGTCCAAATCATCGGAGGAATACACTTTATTCATCCTTTCTCGATCAACTCACAACACATCTGGGTGAGGTCCTTCTATCTAAAACTGGTCAACTTACCAATCTCACATCGGAGCATCCAATGAACAACGTGCTCTCTTGATCAATCTACTCTAGATCTGAGTAAGATCCTTCAACTGGAATTCTTCAACTCAACTGAGCCTGCATCGGCACATCAAATCTGACGAATCATAACAGTCGCTCTACTCAAGATAGACTAGCTACCTCATGTCACATCTCTGCCTGAAAGCTCCAGTGATTTCAGCTCATAAACTCTGGAAACAACATCCCATCAATCTCAGCAACAGCTGGGTCATCTTTCTGCACAGTAGACAACATCACGATCTCTGAGATATGATGTACATCAACAGTCCTCTCAATCTGGCAGCCTCTATCAATGGCCCGATCATACGGTGCAAAACCAAACACTCTCCTCAAACGAGAGATCACAACACAATACTATACCTACACGTCCCTATGTCACCAGAAAACAACATGGTCAGTCCTCGTCCATGACGAGCTCGCCCTTAATGCAACACTAGCAGCAGCTCAATCTGCGCTCAAACCATGGTGACAGGAACCCCTAGCAGGTATTGATAAAGATAGATCAAATGAATGAAAGAAATTAACAGATCCCAAATGGATATATGATTATAGGAACAAATAGTATCACAGATCTCAAGATAAGTACATCCTAAGGTTTCTTAAGTGGAGTATCATATCGTAAATATGTCACGGAACATATGTATGGTACGTCACTCTACTCAAGCTACCTACTCCATCAATCAAGGTCAACCTATGAAAAGTTTGGGTCTAATACCCCCCGTTAAGTCTAAGTTCCATAAGGTCAAGCCTAGGTTCCGAAATATAAACGCGCTAGACTCCGCATAGTCAAACCCAGACTCAAACCAAGATTAAACCTAACGCTCTGATACCAACTTTGTCATGACCCGTAATTTAGCACGTGACCGGCACTTATTACGCAATGTCTAAAGACGTAACGTAAATTAAGTAAGCCGAAGCCCAGAAAATCTAAACCTTTTTGCAGAAAATAGTGGGGGTGCAGTTTTGAAATAAAGGTATAATAAATCATGTCTCGTCCTTTAATTTGGGCAGCACTTCCCTCGTATATTTTGATCCCAAAACATATACACAACAATATATAGGCATTCCCAAGCGGGAGCTAATTCTTAGACAACTGGCGGAATCACAACCACGCAATAACATATATACGACGCCCAACGGCGAAGAATCAATCAAGAAAGAACAATAACCGAGCAAGACATCAAAACTCAAGAAGCGAACATAAACCAATCGCTATAAGTCTCGCACAAAACCCAAGTCTAACTAGGTCTACCAATATACAATTCTAGTCCTGATCTGATGTGATGGAGTTTATCTAGATACAAAAGAATATAATAGTACGAGAGTCGGCACGATCCAACATGTGTCCCACCTACCAAAGAAAACACCCTGGATGAAGCCGTGTGCCAGCAATGCTGCAACTGATCACAAGCGGTCAAACCTGCAAGAACTGTGGCACAACGGGGGTGAGTTGCCAACTCGTGAGTAGAAAACATCAGCAAGTAGAAATCGAATAAAACAACGATTTCCTAGTTCACTATATCCTAAAGGTAATACAATGATATCTAGGGTGACCAAGTACTCATATATGTCAACAATCTATCAATACAATGATATATATAAATAAACATCCAACATCATATGCCTGTATGCATGTGGACATCATCCACGTATCCATCAACAACACAAACAATATCATGGAACCTGAGTGTCCCACACCGACGCTCGAACATCATGATAACATAATCCTGTATATATATGAGAGTATATACCACGTGTGTCCATCAACGACACATCAAAATCATGGAACCTGAGTGTCCAACACCGATACTCGAAGCATCATGAAAATATATTCCTGTATATATATGAGGATATCAACCACGTGTGTCCATCAACGACACATCAAAATCATAGAACTTGAGTGTCCAACACTGATACTCGAAATCTCATGAAACCCGTGTCCAGCATTGACACGTAAATTCTCATCTCTCAGGCGCCACATACTCATATCGGACCTCATATCTATCTCATCTCAGGCACCGTATTCTCAGATCGGTTCTCATATCCATCTCATATCATAACTCCAAAACGGTATTCTCCAGATATCCGCCGAGTTCTATACAATCACTGGTAGGTAGTGCTCCTACGCAAGGCTCACCGCCTAACAATACGAGCTTCTTGTCCCGGGGTACCTCACCGGGTCCACCATGTACCCGCAGACGGTGTCTACCACTCCTCGAATCAGGTATACTCACTGCTTAGAACCAAGAAAACTCATGGTGGACACCTAGAAATATGATATCAAGAGAAACTGCATTTTTTTAAAACAATACACAATTTCCTTTGAAATTAAACTGCGGTTCTCAAATCTAGAGATCTCATAAAAATGGCATCTCAATGCATATAACCATAAAGTACGATGTATGCAACATAGAGTAGTAATATGAGCATATCGGGTATCTCATGTAAGCATATAACCATAAGGTGCGATGTATGCAACATAAAGTAGTAATATGAGCATATCGGGTATATCATGCAAGCATGGCAAGCGATAGTACTGAACAATGAATGTACTTTTACTTTTAAGATTAATATCATGATAGGGCAGTTCTCCTATGTAAATAGCACGATAATTCTACTGTATAAGTGACATGGCAATTCTACTTTGTAAGTGACATGGCAATTACCGATGAAGAATGTGTGTGAGCCGGAAAATCTGTGTACGTGTAACATGCGCATCAACGGTAATTGTGCAGGTGTACTAGCAAATGCTATCATATAGCATTAAATACCGGCATGTGGTATGTACATCACGAGGGGTAATATCTTACACAACATGAACAATAAATAGGTGTATCTATCTACACAAGAATCATACGGTCACTTTTTAAACGGTACACATCATCATTTTTAAAATAGGTATGGTTTGGGTGGAAATCTTTATATCGGCGATCCCGCCTCATAACATCCGATATGACACTAATTATCGATCATCATCCTCAAATCACTAGCACGGATCAATCATCCGGTACATCTCATCGCGTACGGTAATCCATCTTACAGAGTCATCAAACAGAATAGGGAATCTATCGACCTATACAATAATGAGAGTACGGATCTAAAGTCTCGTACAGTATATTACTCATTATACTCATAAATACACACACACACACACACACACATCTCAAATCACATTTTTATAAACATCGTATTTTATTAATTTCACAACACCTCTATCTCAATATCGTGTCGTGCTTATCGATCTCGCTCTCCTGTCATACCATTATCAACTCATATTTGTTCTCTTTCAATTCATACTTATCATGATTCACTTTCTCATTTCATATTCTCATATATCAATATATTCATTAGTGTCAATTTTTATCATACTAAATCTTACTAAATCCTTTAATAAGGTTATCTTAAGCTCGTAGCATATCTTTTATTTGATTATAATTTATATCACAATCTTCCATATCAATGTTTGCGGGGGTGCTATATGCCATCCACACGACTTCCCCCGTAGATATAAATCTACTCACCTGCTAAACTCCTCGCTTAGCCGAAGTCGATGTGGTTCGTCGTCTCTGAAGTCCACGCGAAAGTACCTACAATCAATACACAATCGCAATTCTATTAAAACCAATATCCGAAAACCGATACGGCACATGGATTGCTTATAGGTTAGAACCTATAGCTTACGCATGAAAAATCAACCAAACAACCCTTATCCGTTGGCGTACAAACGTCCAACGACGGAATCAAATCCAAAAACCAAAACCACGAATTCACATATCGGAAAACATTAGCCCAAGCACTCGCGAACAACTCCCAGATTTTGGCTCAGGTAAATGGGAACTAAACAAGCAAGTACAGAGAATAGGTTGTATTGAGTGTGTGCTACAGGCAAAACCAGAACTCCATAGGAGATAGGGGGTCCGGCGACATTGTCAAAAAGTCCGGTCTCGCCGGTCGAACTAGGGTAGAATGGGTTTGTACTTCTGTGGTGGTTTTCTAATGGTCTATCTAGGTTAATGGACTTGCTTGATTTTCTTAGAAATACCCCAGATAGCTCCAAATACCCTGTAGGCCTTTAGGTTCACAAAACCGACACGGAACAATTCTAACTTCATGTATCGGGTTCTATTCACTTTTCTGGTCTAGCAAAGCAATCTCTAAGGTCTTAAAAACACTCACTAAACCTCTATTTACCACTTAACAGTAACTTGGAATTTTCTAAAATCACATATCCTAATTATATCAAATTCTAAACTAAACTAGGATATTTAACACAAATACTAACTAAAAGTGAAAAGATTACCTCATTTGCAACTAAAGAAAATTCTTGAGTCACCCAAAATCTTCAAAATCCAAAATTGAATGGTTCTAAGGGTTTAGGATAGGCTTGTGCATGTTTATTGTGAAGAGGGCATGAGGTTTTGGAATGGGATTGGAGATGATACATGGAGGGTGGTGAGATGAATGAAAGGAAGAAGAAATGGTGAAGAAACAAAAGGGAATGAAAGGATAAGGGCAGCCAGGTATAACCCTCTCTCTCTCTTAACCTCACTCTGTTTCATAAGCTCACTCTCTCATCTCCAAAATATCTATTTTGTTTTTCATTCTTAACTCCTTTCACACACAACTCTTTTCTTTTCTTTTCTTTTCTCATTCACACCACTCACAAATACACAAGTCACAAACACAAGCATAACATGCGCATGATACGGTGCATTAGCCATGGAAAAATGTAAAAATACAGATTTGGCCAAAAATTCGATAAATATCATTATAATAAATAAATCATTTTAATCTCCGATAAATTTCCAAATATTGGTATATACTCATACCATTTTACGAAAAATCCCTATTCGCAAATCGAATAGTTTTCGCGAAATATATTATTTTAATATTAAATTTCCAAAAATAATATTTTATATTTATGAAATGTTACACTTTCACAGTCAAGATAAATCGGCACCATACTAAAAAGATTTAGTATGGAAGATTCAAAGTGCGGTAATCTACCGGCTTGTCACGGAATCACCCTCTCTAAAAAAATGTCTCCCAAGACTGATTGAAAAAGGGATCGCATGACTATTATACCCTACGCTTCTGCGGTAGGCTCTAGAATGATTGCGATGTTCTGTACCAGACCAGATGTATCTTACACACTGAGCATTGTAAGCAGGTATCAATCAAACCCAGAGGAGAAGCACTGGACAGCGGTGAAGAACATTCTCAAATACCTGAGAAGGGCTAAAGAGATGTTCTTGGTGTACGGCAGTGAAGACCTCTAGATCGAGGCCTTCGTCGACTCCATCTTCCAGAGTGACAAGGATGACTCCGGGTCCATGTCGGGTTATGTCTTTACCTTCAATGGAGGGGCGGTATGTTGGAAGAGCTCCAAGCAGGACACCGTTGCTGACTCGACGATGGAAGCGGAGTATATCGCTGCATGTGACGCCACAAAAGAAGCAATCTGGATCAGGAAGTTCATGACAGAACTTCAAGTGGTTCCGTCCATTGTTAATCTAATACCTCTGTATTGTGACAACAACGGGGCTATAGCTTTAGCGAATGAACTAAGGTTCCATCAGAAGTTCAGACATATCTTGAGGCGGTACCACCTGATCAGGAAGATCGTTGATCGCCGGGAGATCAAGGTGCGGAGAGTAGAGACAGAGAATAACACTGCAAATCCACTCACAAAGTGTCACGACCCGAAAGAGCACGTGACTAGCCCTTGAACCATATGAAGTCTAAAGGACACCATCTGATCCAAGTAAGCCAAAGCCCAGAAATCTAAAACCATTTAAGGAGTAAATAAATAAAACTAGTTTAAAGAAGTGGAGAAAATATGTTTTGAAGTCAAGGTTTTTAAATAGCTAAGCCGAATGCGCGTTTTTAAAGTGTATAGTCTTTTCTAAAAATTTCTGCAGAGTTTCCTTTGTAAATACTGGCCCCGAACGGGGTACAACAAGAACAATATATATGCAATGATAAAAGGCATCCCTAAGCGGGAGCTAGCTCTTCGTCAATCGATAGTCACAACCACACAAGCAATATGATATACAACGCCGAATGGAGAGGATCAAACTCAAAAAGAAACTCACAATAACATGAAAAGCTTAATACTGCTACGCGCGACTCAAAGGTCGAAATAATACATCACTAGTGTCTAAATCTGAAACAATATACAAGTTTTGGTTGATGGAATTTCTAGATATAAAAGAATAATACATGTACTATAGTGGTTCTGATGCAAAAGAACCTACCTACCAAATGCAATTCACCCGCAAAGGAAGCAGTGTGCCAGAAATGCCGCTATGGAACCTGTACGGCAAAACCTGCAAGAACTATGGCACAACGGGGGTGAGTTGCCAACTCGTGAATAGAAAATATCGACAAGAAGAAATCGAATGCATGACAAAATTCTTTTTCAATACGATGAGACATAATATAAACCTCAAATGAATAAGTCTGAAGCATGGTAAAGTGGCAATGTAACATCTGAACATATGTGTAGTGCCAAGTACTCATGCCAGTGCCTCACGTAATAACATATCATAAATATGATATATGTATGCGGTAAAATGGAAACGGAAGACATCATGAATGAAATCGTCAGAAAATCAGTGTCGAACATCGACACAAACTATATATCTCAATATCAAGTACTCCTATTATATGATGCAATGCATATAAAATAAATGTGGGATAGGGGAGATATAATATGCAATCGACCATAAAGGCCCCTCACATTGACCATAAAGGCCCCGAGCACATAGGCTCCGAGCACATAGGCTCCTCTCATATCGAGCACATAGGCTCCTCTCATATCCACATAGGCTCCGAGCACATAGGCTCCTCTCATATCCACATAGGCTCCGAGCACATAGGCTCCGAGCACATAGGCTCCTCTCATATCGAGCACATAGGCTCCGAGCACATATCATAATGCATATGTAAATTTGCATAGATCATCATGATGATATATTAAGTAGGTGTATATATATATATCAGCGTCCCATACCACTAATATATATATATATATATTCTATGGGTATACATATATATTTCAGCGTCCCATACCACTGATATATATACGCAGGAGTAAAACAAACCAGAATTATCATATGCAACCATATCACAGTGCGAAATCCATGAATTATAATACATGCAACATGAAACACTAATATGAGCATGCAACTATGTAAAGGCATATGCACAAAGGAATATGAATCAATAACATATAAGCATGCAATGCAATGCGAGCCGTAGAATAAATGGTAAATGAATAGTAATGCAGCTTTCCATTTGAAATAAGACAAATCAGGGTTTTTAGTAAAATAAGGGCTACAGTGTTTTTAAGATATTCCCGATTCGTTAGTTTTTGAAATAGGTTTGACTCGGGTCTAGTCTAACATCTACTATGCAAACTACAGATCTAAGTATCAAGTCAACCGGGAGGGGTATGGAATCTACCTAAATCTGAGTCGATATAAATATATATAAATATAATAGCCGGTGATGCCGCTTCAATAGTATCGCGTACGATACAACATACCATATGACAATCCTTAAGTCATGAGTGCGGATCTATCATCAATATAAAGCTCGTACGGTAAATCATCGTACGGCATCCCAATAGCTGGGTACGGGTCAATATCACATTATCTCATCAATTACCTGGTATTCTTATCATCATATCACATAATCTGGGGTACTGATCTAAGTCTAGTACAAATCGATACCATCTATATAAGTATGAATGCGTGTGTAAAACACACGTCCAAAGTCCCGCTAAAATCACATGTCGTATCCCAAATACGAATCATCTCAGATAACCGATCTCGCGGCACTATGCCCAATATCATCGACTCATCTCCAATGTCATCCAATATCATCAACACAGTGCAAGTATAATGAATATGCAAGGGTGTGCGTGTTGGTGTAAACCTATTCTAGAGTTCGCAACTAGGAACTATACTAGTTTACTTCTAACCCTAATCTATACATAGTACCCCTAACACAAGGACCACAACACACTAAAAACTATCTTATATATAATATATACATCGTATATCAGCTACAGACTGTGGGGTGCTATACGCCATCCACCCGACTACCCCCTGTAGATATAATCTACTCACCTTGCGTCTTCGTTTATCGACGTCGCCACGCGCTTGCTTGTCGTCCCGAAGTCTTCATGGGGTACCTACACGTCAAAGTATCGTAAATGCGTATTAAAACCAAATCAAAGCTAAAACGGCACACGAAACCCAAAACGACACGATAAGGAGCCTATAGGTTAGAACCTATGGGCACGCTATCAAAACCATCAATCAATCCTCGATATCGTCGTATAAACGCCAAATTATCGAGGTAAAACGAAATACGCAAATGCAGAATTAAAAAAATACGGAATACGGAAACACGAATCTAAACAGCAACTAAGGAAATAGGCTCCAGATTTCACCCTAGGTCAAACTAGACAAGTCTACACATGCCACAGGCCTAAACTATAGATGTAGGAGCTACATAACCAAAATGACACAATTTGGTCCAGGTCTGGCCGCAATTTGAGGCCAAAGGGAATTAATCTGCGGCCGGGTCATGGAGTTAGGGGCTAGGGTTCTGGTGGTACCGTCCTGGTTGCCTGCACACTTCACTGTCCACTCAAAAAAAAATTTAGAGTCTCGGGTTGATAGCAGATCCCAAATAACCTTCACAGATTCCACAAACTTTCCGATATCGGTTTCTAAATCCGTATTTCGGGTCTTAAGTCTCAGGTTTGGGTCTCAAATCATGCACTATGGTGTTTATATAACCTCTACTGAGCTCAACTTCACATTACAACACAAAATTCCCTCAAACCCTAACTAGGTTTTCCTTAAGTCCACAAAACACACAATATTGGTTCAATCTAAATATGGGGTATAAATAATGCATAAACTAAGCTAATGATCCAGAAATTACCTCATTTGGCAACTCAGGAAAATTCTTGAGTTACCCCTAGTGGCCAAAATCCTTACTTTCTTGGTCCAATGTGTAGATCTTGAGCTTATGCACACTTTTAATGAAATGGGGGTAGGGTTTTGGTGATGTATTCATGATGATTTGGGGCTTGAAGAGGGGAGGGAGATGAGGGGCAGCAGCAGCTGAAGGGGAAGAGGGAGAGAGGGAGTGAGTTGAGGAAGTGAAGGGAAATGACTAAGTCAAAGCTGGCCCCTCTCTTTTCTCTCTCACCCATACCTACTCCCATAATATAATCCTTTTCCTTTTTTTTCTCTAAATCCTTCTCACTAGAATAGTAACCCCAAAAGAAATATGGTGGAAAAATGCACAAGTGTAAGAAAAATGATATGTGCATGTTTTGCACAAAAATGCTAAAAACTGATTAGCGATTTTTAATCGCGATTAGTACTAAATTAGTATATAACTAGTCATAAAAACTTTAAAATGGCATAATTCCCTAAAATACCCTATTTTAGAATTCTCCATAATTTTTCCAAATTTTTTCTGTATTTAATTATACCAAAATATTAAAATATTCAATAAAATAATATTGAATTATAAAAATTCCCAAAAAATAATATTTTTTTTTTTTGAAATATTACAATCTTCCCCCCTTAAATAAATTCGGTCCCCGAATTTAAATTTAAACCCCCAAATCCTAAAACATTTCAGTAAAAATCCAAATTGTCGGGCTCCGAATACATCAATACATAAAACGCATGTAAGAATACCCCTTGCATCTGGTGCGCCCGGAATTCAAAAGCCCTATATATGCCATACATGTTCAGAAAACAACATCTAGGTGCAACTGGTGTGCACGAAACATCTGTCATAGGTAACGTGTGTACCTGACAGCAAAATCAGGTGCATCTGACATACACGAAGAATCCCGATTTAGTGCATCTGGTGTGCACCAGAATCGTATCTCTAAGCATGCGCTGAACACGCGCGGAAATCCAAATCAGGTATACCGCAGTGTATAAGCTCACAAACATGTGCATCAGTGTGCACAAAACATAAATATCGTCGTCGGTAATCCCTCCTTCAAAGTCGAGAAGGTGTCGGTGCATCCAATGCTATCAGCGCAAGATATCTACTTGCCTCTTGCTCACGGTCTGGCGTCCTCTGTCTCTGGGTCCTTATCTTCTCTGTGGATTACCAATCGGCTCATCGGCGTGTGCTAACGGGGACGATTCCGTTCTGGCACTTCCCTGGTCATCTCTCGGTCAATCCTCACAACAACTCGTAAAGCAGCATGTCACTGGCGTCGGCCTCTGGCTCTCTGAATGCATGTGACACATATAATCCTGGGTGCAAATATCATTGCAGCAGTGTCCTGGAAGGAATCCTGCTCAAGGTCTCTTCCGATCTTGCCTATGCCGGTCTGTACGGAGTCTGGTACTCTTGCATAATCTCTTCTCGCTCGATGTACATCTGCGTCCTCAGCACAGCATTTTCTCGGAAACTGGTCGCATCCCAACGCCTCTGTAAGCATATCAGGTCTCTAGCCTCGACAGAAAGTAATGACAGCTCGTCAGCGTCTCGCACGAACCTCTGGTTCCACTTGTCTCTATCATCGTCCACTATGACGTCACGCCTTGCTATCTACACACTGCACTGTTCTCGGCCACGGTCAATCTGAAGTCTCTCGCACGGACTCGAAATCGCGTACTCTGTAGCTTCATCATTCGGTAGAAGATGTGTGGCCGAACAGGTCCTCGAGAATGCGTCCCAACCATCGGAGGAATACTCAATACTCATCCGTCCTCGATCAACTCGCAACGCATCTGGGTAAGGTCCTTTGTCCGAACCTTGTCAACTATCTCGTCGACGATGCCGAACTCTGGCCGGCTGGGTGTGCGCAATATGACCACTCCTGGGTCCAGTTCTTCTCGTACAATATTCCAGAAAGGTCCTGTCGAGCTCTCTCTCAAATCGCATTCCTGCCGAGTTGCCCGGAAGTCATCGTCCATTGCTTAAGCTAATTCTTATTCCGGAACGGCTGCATACTCGTCGCAACTCCTTCTAGAAGGTATATCCATATACAATGCCTCTGCGTGCGTATCGCAACTCTGATGTCAGCGCAGTGGGACGCCATCTCGTCGAAATCTCTTGCGAACTTCTTACTTTACTCTGCTTCAATGTCGACTGCTTCGGACTCGTCTCATCGCGGCTGCATGGACTGCGCTCCAACGGCTATGTTCGTATCTGGAGTCTCCCAAGCAGTATGTCCCATCACATGATATACGAATGTGCTAGGTTCCTAGGCACCCTAGTGAGGTCTCTCAAGGCATCTACCATGCCAATTTCAAAAAATCTAGGTGCCGAGAAACCCGACTACGGATCGTTGGCTAGAATTCTAGGCGTAAAAGCAAACTAGTTAACACTTAACTAAAAGAATACGGAAATACAACCTTTGTAGATCCGGTGCTCCACCTCCATAGCTCCGCAACAAAGTTCCCTCGCTGTCCAAATGAATTCCCGGGCTCTAGCGTCGGCTTCGTCGGAGAAATGGCGAGCTAGGTCGTCGATGTCCATGCCGAAGATGATCTACGTCGAAGCATCGCAAGATCAAGCTCTCACTTCACCAAGTCATCAAACTTGTGAAGGAAACACACTCTACTACTTGGCAAGAGGTAGAGGATGAAGAAATAGGAAGTGGGTAGACTTTAGAATTGGATTTCTCACTCTTTTTCTCACTTTGCCATTAAAGCTTTCAAGCTTTTTCTTGAAGTGAAGAAGAAGAAGAAGATGAAGAATATAATAAGTTATTTTTAATAATAAAAACAATATGATACTTATCATAATCTCAACCATGGTTTAGTGTAGAGATTTAACTAAGGTTAGATGAGTGGTTAGGGTTAGAGAAGAGACAAGAATGGTTGACTTGTTCAAAGCTTCAAGAAGCTTCAAATAAAACAAAATTAGCAACCATTCTTTTCTCTTTATCTTTTCTAAATGAAATAAAAAAATAAATAAGAAAAGGAAATGAAACCCTAACCACTTATGTAACCATGGTTTAATACTTTACACAAACCCAAACTAGCATGTATCATCAAACATGATACAATCTTGTGCATAAAAAATATATCATATATACAATGTGCACAAACAAGTGAGAAAATCCATTTAAAGTGAACCAATACTAGTTAATACAAAGTAATATATCAAATATATAATTATGCATTAAATCATTAAATCAACACTTGATTTAACGACCCGGTCATATCGCATATAACCGACTAGTATTCAATGTATCGGCTTATCGAATCAATCCTTGATTCGATAACTAGGTTATATCGCATACAACCATTCGATACATTCATCGCGAGAATGGAATACGGTATCACATACACGCATTATTCTCGGTCCCGCACATATCTCATATGCGCTCCTATTTCGTTTCGCTTGAGCCAGGAAACCTCTGTGTAGGACTCTAAAGACTCGTCAATACGCCGGCAGTAGGTGATGATCATATCAAACACCCGCAAGCCGTAAGCGGTCTGCTAAACGTAATGGCCACCCGGGTATTGAGCGATGAGAAGATCGACGAGCAAGCCCGCTCACCCTCCAGTGAATCCAACCAGTAACACTACCGTACAGTCCGGTCTGATCGTCTGATATGTCGCATATCTTGCCTAGGGGTGGTATACGTCAGACCCCAATAGCTCGATAAGTCGTGTCGATATGAGGTCTATAACAATTCGAGAAACTACTGGTAACACTTACCAGTAAATCTCAGCAACCATGGCCAGGGATTTCCTGTTATAGCCAATCGAACACAGCGCAACATCAACTCCCTATACCGGGAAAGATGAATCCCCTCCTATCGCTCATTGCCTCCATGTGATTCGGGACTGTACCCAAAAACCACCGTTTTGCACGCCCTCTTGGACGTGGTAAGATAGATATCAAAGCACAGTGGGAACCACACAAGACTCTATGACGATCTCGAGTCAACAGACTACTCTGTACCAGTGTCACCAGAGAACTGCCATCTGACGTGAGGTATAATACCATCTGGGAGTTCTCGGCGAGTCCGTCCAGTGTACCCAGTCTCCACTGAGCACCCGTATATCATCTCCGATGTCAAACACCAATGGATATGGGATCATCCATCGCCCATCTGTATGGGTCGAGAAGGTATACGCTAGTCTACTCTGGTATATCGATGCCCCGTCTCGATACACCCACGACTAGGGACTTTGAAGGATGTACTTATGGACTACCATGTCCCCACTAGTATGATCCGCATCATAGTCCAGGTAGTCAAGTACACATCCTAAGGGCTTTACCAACATGTAACAGAGAGACAATCAGTATACACGTTAAGGTAAAGAGTAACCAGATAGCATACTATAATGTTGAGCAAGAAAGTCCTCCTTATATATGTCCCAGCATCCACTACAATATACATCCTATGTACAGTAATGGCCTCTAGGGCATACATATAACTAACAATCTCCCACTTGCACTAGGGCCATCTGTAGCAGTGGTTGTAGTATCTCATACTCAACCATCCCATAAAAGTCTATCTCTGGGAATAGGCCTTCGTGAGTGGATCCGCTGCGTTATCCTCTAAGTCTGCTCTCCTTGCCTCGATCACCCTGGAGATCAACCATCTCCATGATCAGGTGATACTGCCTTAGAATAAGTCTGGATCACTGATGGGACCGGCGTTCCTTGGCATAAGCCACAACTCCATTGTCTCACAATGGTAGGAACGTAGTTCATCTTATTAACTAATATACACCCAAACATCCTCTATGGTAGCATCTTAAGTAGCGATGTATCCAGCCTTTATCATCTAGTATGTCACGGTATCTAGCTTGGAACTCTTCCAACATACCGTCCCTTTACTAAGGGTAAAGACAATGCCTGCGACTGACATTCAGTCGTCTTTATCACTCTGGAACACTTCCAGTGATTCTCCCCAGGATCGATTGATACCATCTCACTACTACTAGTGAGTGTCCTAACATCCAATTAGATCTATCTCATAGATCCAAAAATCAGGATATAGGAGGTATCACTTTGATCCTATATGGAGAATCATTGTGATAAGCGGAGATTGATCGAGCGTAGCATAGGAAACTCCTTCCCTATCAAGAGTATGTCATCCACGTACTCTACGAGGATCACTACCATACTCCCTACTACCTTTTTGTTTATACAAGGTTCATCTACCATTTTGATGATGTCAAACTCTTTGACTAATCCATCAAAACAGATGTTCCAACTCCGCGATGCCTGCTTTAATCCTATAAAGCATCTTGCACACGTTTCCGCTGCTCCCACTGTCTACGAAGCCCTCTGGCTGTGTACTTATAGACGCACTCTTCTAAAACATCATTTAGAAAAGCTGTCATGACACCCAACCACCAGATATCATAGTCATGGTATGTAGCCGTGGCAAGTAGGATCTGGATGGACTTAAGCATAGGTACTGGAAAAGGTTTCATCATTATCCACGCCTGGTCAATGACGAAAACCTTTAACAAGTCTAGCTTTGAAAGTCTCAACTTTTCCATGTACACCAAGTAATCTTCTCAAGATATACTTGCTCCTGATGGGGATTTAACCCTTCAGATATAGCAACCAAAGTCCATACTTTGTTGGTGCACAAGGATTCCATCTCAGATCGCTAAACATCCAGCCATTCTTACAGAGTCATACTCCTGATGGCCAGCTCGAAACTAGTTGGGTCATCATCTCATGATGCAATCCTCGCTCCCACTGTCATAGAAAACCCAAGTATCTCTCAGGTGGGTGATGAACCCTACTAGATCGGCGGAGAGGCTGAGGTTCGTTGAAATCTACTGAATCCTTTGGTTCTATCAAATCATCAGCTGCAGTTTGTATAGCTGGAACCTTTCCAGTTCTACATTACAGATCTTGCCTCGAGCTTGTCCGGATTTTGCTTTTAGACATAGGCCAGACAACCCCAAATCTTAACCAGCTTAAGACATGGGCTCTTCCCTTTCCATATCACATATGAAATGGTAGGCAACTGATTTGATTGGAACCCTATTAAATAGGTATGCAACTTCTCAAGTGCATAACACCCAATAGGAAAAAGGTAACTCAGTAGTACTCATCATAGAGCACACCATATTAAATAGGGTGTATCTGCTCCGCCCCGATATACCATCGTGCTATGGTGTATACAGAGGAGTAATGCTGAGAGAGAATCTCATTCTCCTTTAGAATAGTCCAGGATTTCTGTGCGCAAGTATTCTCCTCCTTGATCTCATCAAAGGACATAATACTTATACCCTTATTGGTTCTCTACTTCTAAATCATATTCTGTGAATATCTCAAAAGGTTCGGACTCATGTTTCAACAGGAACATAGATCTGAATCTCGAAAGATCATCAGAGAATGTAATGAAGTACAAAGAACCAATCTTGGCATGTGTAGACAGGGGACCTACATACATCAACATGTATCATCCCAAGAGTTTACTAACTCTTTCTCTGTTTCCAATAAACAGAGCTGTGGTCATCTTATCTCTGTGACATAGCTGGCAAGTTTTCATAAGATGTAAATTCAAACTGATTTAAATATGCATCTAAATGTAACTTAGCTAGTCGGGTCGCATTGAAATGACCTAGTCTACAAAGCCTCAAGAAGGATTCGTTCATTTCTGAACTTATCCTCTTGTGTGTGTTCTGTATACTAAGAACTGTAGTTTGATTTAGAACATCAATTCTTTTATATAACATGCCTGAACCGATTAACTTTTAATATAGGAAATGTTCAAAACATTATCCAACAATACAAAATTTTATCATTTCTTTACTAATAAAGAGACTGATATGATTTTGTATATCAGGTTCGGTATCTAATAACATTTGTTCAGAATCAATGTATTGGTAATACAGGGTGACAGTGACCGACAGACTTGGCTGCAACACTTGCCCCATTTTCTGTCTCATGAAACTTATCACCCGTTCTCAGTTTTTCTACCCTTTTGTAGCCCTATGTAACAGATTACATATCTGGGATCCTGATCCGGTATCATATACCCAGGATGCGGAGGATACTGAGAAACAGTTCTGTATAATGAACACACCCGAAGATGATGCATCAGCAAGCACTCTCTTCGTTTGGGCGGCACGGGAATTCTGGTAATCCCCAATTTCCTGCTCTGTCTTATAACATGTATAAGTAGGAGCGGGACCAACGTTCCCCAGCTCAGTATAACAAGCGGGTTCGGTCAATAATCCGTATTATTATCTTGATTAAGGCGTGATATGGTCGCTACCAGGAGAGAGAGAGAAGAAAACACTCAGCGTGCGCTCTGTCAAGAATAGATTGGTTATTATTTTATCTAATCAGGATGGATCCCACTGCTTTTTATCAAATCTTCCTTCAAACCCTAAAAGCAAAGACTAGCCGGGATTAATTACACACTACAAGTTCGCCAATCTTTCAGCTAGGCCAGTGTCGGTACTTTGAAGGAGGTCCCCCGTGCTTTCGCTCGAACCTAATTAATGTAAACCTCGTTTTCCCAGAGGCGTAACCTCGTTAACACCTTTCTAGACACCTACTTGATCGGCTAATTGTAATGTATAAAACTCTACCAGGAATAACTCTTACTCGCAGCGGGTATCGGGATCCAACTATCTCATAGAAGGTATGCAATCTCATTGCAAATTTCAACACTTGAAATTCCCGATAATGCTTTTGCCCCTAGCGTCCTATGACCTTGACGGAGGCCAAACAACCCATAGTCCGCCAGTCAAGTTCAACCCGTACATTTCTTGATTGAATTAAACCCACCCGCACGACCCTTGACGGAGGCCAAACAACGCCGTACGAATACCCTAATCCAATCGCATCATATGCTAGCAGATAAGCACTAGTTAGCTACCGTACACTACGCCTTGACGGAGGCCAAACAACCGCAGCACGAATACTAACTAGTACATATCTGAAATGACGGAAGGCTACGACAGGTTTTTCTGAAAACCTATTGCGTAATGAACTTGATATCGTTGTAGGATCGAATAATTTTGAAATGGAGTGTTTTTGAGGATTTTCTAGTTTTACTAAAGGAGTCACTCCCGGTGAAGGGATCGTCGGTCCTTTCCTCGTCGAATGAGGTGCGGGATATATCATATATATCACTGTGCAAAGCAAAAATTCTTAAAAGCAATCAAAAGACAAACCGAGTGTGTAGCATCTGCCAGTTATTGCTAAAGGAGTCACTCCCGGTGAAGGGATCTCGGTCCTTTCCTTATTGAATAAGGTTCAGGATATATCACATATACCGCTGTGCAAAGCAAGAACTGTAGCTACCTGTTTTATTTTGAAATTCGATTCTACAACATCTTAGGTTTCTTCTATTTCATTAATCTCATTAATGAAGTCCCATCTTTTAAGTACCTAAACATCACAGATAAATACGACGTACACTTATGCCATCCACATTCGCCTCGATGTCCCCTCGTGCACCGTTAGGTTAGGTAACTAACGGCAGAGCGGGGCAGGGCTAGCGCGGGTGTAAAACATAAGTAACGTCTATATAATATATCATATATACTATATACTGTATCTATCACAGAACATCACATGATCACATCACAGATATTGCAGCAGAAGAAACATATGAAATATTGGATATTCTAGGACGTCCGTGTTTTCAATACGAGCCAGTATAAAACACGGATTCCACGGTCGTGATGAATAGCCAAACCCACACCCCTAGACCCCTACGAGAGCGGCAAGCAACCCTACCAATTCTGGAGTTAGGAGAACCGGACTCGACTCCTCGAGTTGGTCTCCCACTGGACTCCAGAACCCGGTTACTTGTGCTCCCCTCCTTGGGTCTTTCCTAGTGCGGAAAAGTAAATAATATACATCAACGGTGACAACTTCCGCAACCTGGAAGTGCCCCAAATAAAAGAATATTACATACAAGTTTTTACATGAATGAAAATGAAAAACACTCATCTCACATAAAAAACCCCGGCTATTTAAACACGACGATCCAATATAACATATCCAGCAACACATAACATCACATGTCATCAACGTAAGTAAATATGCGCATCCCAATTGTCGTTGACATATAGCAACGAAACCGGTGATATCACATATTACACTTACGGTCACAGAAAAGAAAGTGTAAAACTACAACAGTTGGAATCCGCAACCACCTCAGACATCGCATGCCTGACCAAATGAATTACTTAGACATCGCATGCCTAACAATTATAAACCCCGCATTTTAGTCTCAAAAGCGAAAACTCTTTTCAATATCAAGTCGGGCAATTCAACAAGATTCCCGACATCGTGATCGAATGCTCGTCGCAAACTTCAGTAGACGGTCGCACCCTCGATACCGTCGACGAAGTGCACCAAGGCGGAACACCGCTACCGGGAGCACCCGAACGGATGCTTTCGGCGACGGGGTTCTCCTACAGTCACTTGGTCGGGGCTATGGAGTGAGGCTGTCTATTAAGTTTATCCGGCGAGTATCCGCGTACACAACGTGATTGTGACGGACTTTTGATCACATCAAAATTCCGTGGCAACCGATCAAGTGAGACTAAAGTGCTATGTTTATAACATTCATTCTGTTATCTCATAACTGTTTGTGAATTCCAATTATTGTATCACATTCCAGATAAATAGAAAATGTTAAACTTTCCGATCGAACAATCGAACACCCAAGTTTTCCCGATACAGATCAACACATGAAACAAGTCTAAAAACATTCAGTTCGTGCCTCAGTACCAACGGTCCAGCCGTAGAAGGGTCAAGCCAACGCCTCACATGTGGCACGCCGTACTGCCCCAAACCCGAAGGTTCAAAGGGCAGTTCAAGACGGTCACATAATCGAGTTAAGGTTTGTTGTCTTCTAGAGGGTCCATCACGTTACTTGCACTACTTAGAACGTCTTTAAACTTCGGAAAAATCCAACACTTGGAAATTTCCCGACAGGGGAAAAATTGGGTATTTATATCCGGTCGAACTTTTTAACATATTCTAAAATTTATCCGGAAAGCCACATGGACAAAATTTGATACCCCGATCGAACATTCGAATCCCCAAAATAACCCCAGAAAACCCAACTCTTGAATAAATATAAAAAATTCCCAGAAAACTCAGCATCTGAAAACATGAATTACTGTGCAAAAAGGGGAGGATGACGTCACCATGTTGCCGCGGAACCGCCGCAGAAGCTAGGCTTCTGCCGCGGTTCCGCCGTCGTTTACACTGTTCATGAATAAATTTTTGCGCCGTAATTCTTAGAATTCCCTGCTGAATTTTTTACGAATTTTTAATTTGGAAAAACTCCCGATTTTAGAAAAAGTCCAGAGAGCTATTTTGGGGTTAGGTTTTCGGTTCGTCCGGCTTTCAAACTCTGTCAGGACTTCGCCTAAGGCTCTAGCTAGGCTCTGATACCACTGCTGGGTTCCTAGGTATCCTAGTGAGGTCTCTCAAGGCATCTACCATGCCAATTTCAAAAAATCTAGGTGCCGAGAAACCCGATTACGGATCGTTGGCTAGAATTCTAGGCGAAAAAGCAAACTAGTTAACACTTAACTAAAAGAATACGGAAATACAACCTTTGTAGATCCGGTGCTCCACCTCCATAGCTCTGCAACGAAGTTCCCTCGCTGTCCAAATGAATTCCCGGGCTCTAGCGTCGGCTTCGTCGGAGAAATGGCGAGCTAGGTCGTCGATGTCCATGCCGAAGATGATCTACGTCGAAGCATCGCAAGATCAAGCTCTCACTTCACCAAGTCATCAAACTTGTGAAGGAAACACACTCTACTACTTGGCAAGAGGTAGAAGATGAAGAAATAGGAAGTGGGTAGACTTTAGAATTGGATTTCTCACTCTTTTTCTCACTTTGCCATTAAAGCTTTCAAGCTTTTTCTTGAAGTGAAGAAGAAGAAGAAGATGAAGAATATAATAAGTTATTTTTAATAATAAAAACAATATGATACTTATCATAATCTCAACCATGGTTTAGTGTAGAGATTTAACTAAGGTTAGATGAGTGGTTAGGGTTAGAGAAGAGACAAGAATGGTTGACTTGTTCAAAGCTTCAAGAAGCTTCAAATAAAACAAAATTAGCAACCATTCTTTTCTCTTTATCTTTTCTAAATGAAATAAAAAAATAAATAAGAAAAGGAAATGAAACCCTAACCACTTATGTAACCATGGTTTAATACTTTACACAAACCCAAACTAGCATGTATCATCAAACATGATACAATCTTGTGCACAAAAAATATATCATATATACAATGTGCACAAACAAGTGAGAAAATCCATTTAAAGTGAACCAATACTAGTTAATGCAAAGTAATATATCAAATATATAATTATGCATTAAATCATTAAATCAACACTTGATTTAACGACCCGGTCATATCGCATATAACCGACTAGTATTCAATGTATCGTCTTATCGAATCAATCCTTGATTCGATAACTAGGTTATATCGCATACAACCATTCGATACATTCATCGCGAGAATGGAATACGGTATCACATACACGCATTATTCTCGGTCCCACACATATCTCATATGCACTCCTATTTCGTTTCGCTTGAGCCAGGAAACCTCTGTGTAGGACTCTAAAGACTCGTCAATACGCCGGCAGTAGGTGATGATCATATCAAACACCCACAAGCCGCAAGCAGTCTGCTAAACGTAACGGCCACCCGGGTATTGAGCGATGAGAAGATCGACGAGCAAGCCCGCTCACCCTCCAGTGAATCCAACCAGTAACACTACCGTACAGTCCGGTCTGATCGTCTGATATGTCGCATATCTTGCCTAGGGGTGGTATACGTCAGACCCCAATAGCTCGATAAGTCGTGTCGATATGAGGTCTATAACAATTCGAGAAACTACTGGTAACACTTACCAGTAAATCTCAGCAACCCTGGCCAGGGATTTCCTGTTATAGCCAATCGAACACAGCGCAACATCAACTCCCTATACCGGGAGAGACGAATCCCCTCCTATCGCTCATTGCCTCCATGTGATTCGGGACTGTACCCAAAAACCACCGTTTTGCACGCCCTCTTGGACGTGGTAAGATGGAAATCAAAGCACAGTGGGAACCACACAAGACTCTATGACGATCTCGGGTCAACAGACTACTCTGTACCAGTGTCACCAGAGAACTGCCATCTGACGTGAGGTATAATACCATCTGGGAGTTCTCGGCGAGTCCGTCCAGTGTACCCAGTCTCCACGGAGCACCCGTATATCATCTCCGATGTCAAACACCAATGGATATGGGATCATCCATCGCCCATCTGTATGGGTCGAGAAGGTATACGCTAGTCTACTCTGGTATATCGATGCCCCGTCTCGATACACCCACGACTAGGGACTTTGAAGGATGTACTTATGGACTACCATGTCCCCACTAGTATGATCCGCATCATAGTCCAGGTAGTCAAGTACACATCCTAAGGGCTTTACCAACATGTAACAGAGAGACAATCAGTATACACGTTAAGGTAAAAAGTAACCAGATAGCATACTATCATGTTGAGCAAAAAAGTCCTCCCTATATATGTCCCAGCATCCACTACAATGTACATCCTATGTACAGTAATGGCCTCTAGGGCATACATATAACTAACAGAATGATGTCGAATCATCCGACCGAATCGTCAGACCCTCATATTCCCCCAAGAGATCAACATCTTGGTACAGTTTAATAGTATCGAATCCATATCATAGCATCAGTGGTCCAGCCGTAGAAGGGCAAACCCAAGCCTCACTAATGGCGCCGCGGAACTGCCGCAAACCCTAAGGTTCAAAGGTTTTCACACGGTCATTAAGTCGAGTTAGGGTTTCATTCTTCTAGAGGGTCCATAGAATCGCTTGCATGTCTTTCCGAATACTTTAAACTTGGAAAATGGGCTCCTAACATTCGATCGTCTCAATCGACTCTCAACGAACCTGCATGAAGTCGCCTCTAGCTGGAATCAATCTATCTGATGACCTCGCATCGGGATAGGCGAACAATCCACATGTCCTAGTCATTCGTCCTCGATGACTAGCGACCTTCTATCATCTCCTAGTACAACTCGTACCGCAATAGCTCCAACATCTGGGGCAATTTCACGTTGTTCCCAGCAGCAACTGGCTCCTTCGCCTGTACGCTGAACAGCGCCTCAATCCTCCAAGAAAGGCGATACATTGGCGGTCATCTCTAAATCGGTCTGCTCTAGATCTGAGTAAGACTCTCCACACTGGAAATCTTCAACTCAACTAGGCCTGCTCCGGTGCATAAATCGGACGAATCACCTTCGTCTCTCAAATCGGGTAGACAAGCTATCATCTGTCTCATATCTTCCTGGAAGCTCCGGCGATCTCAGCTCGTAAGCTCCGGAAGCGACATCCTAGCAACCTCAGCAACAGATAATCCATCTGTCTGCACGGTAGGCGGCATCATAATCTCTGAGGTATGTTGTACATCAACCGTCCTCTCTCAACTGGCAGCAATAACAATGGCCCGATCACCCGGCGTTACACCAAGCACTCGCCTCCACAAGAGGTCACAATCATCAATACCACTCGAGACGTTCCTATGTCACCAGAAAACACAATGGTCAGCCCTCGTACCAGACGAGCTCGCCCTGACCGTAACCCTAGCAGCAGGCCAAACTGCGCTCAAACAATAGCGACAGGAACCTCAATCAAGTATCGAAGAGAGCAGATCAATGGCAAGAAAGAAAACAACAGATCCAGAATGGATACATGATCATAAGAAGGAACAGCATCAATGAAAGTGAGATCATGGAACAAATAGAATCGAGGATCTCAAATGGGTGTATAATCATGGATATGAAGAGAACCACTGATCTCGAAAATATATACATCCTAAGGTTTCTTAAGCGGAGTGGCGTGTCGTAAGTTTGCCGTGGAACATACCCCCGGTACGTCACTCTACTTTAGTCACCTATTCCATCAACCAAGGGCCATCCTACGCGATGAAAGTTCGGGTCTAATACCCCCTCGACTAAGTCTAAGTTCCGTAAGGTCAAGCCTAAGTTCCGTTTATATATAGATGCCCTAGGCTCCACATAGTCAAACTTAGACTCGAACCTAGGTTAACCAACCGGTCTGATACCAACTTTGTCACGACCCAAAAGAGCACGTGACTGGCCCTTGAACCATATGAAGTCTAAAGGACTCCATCTGATCCAAGTAAGCCAAAGCCCAGAAATCTAAAACCATTTAAGGAGTAAATAAAGAAAACTAGTTTAAAGAAGTGGCGAAAACATGTTTTGAAGTCAAGGTTTTTAAATAGCTAAGCCGAATGCGCGTTTTTAAAGTGTATAGTCTTTTCTAAAAATTTCGGCAGAGTTTCCTTTGTAAATACTGGCCTCGAACGGGGTACAACAAGAACATTATATATGCAATGATAAAAGGCATCCCCAAGCGGGAGCTAGCTCTTCGTCAATCGACGGTCACAACCACACAAGCAATATGATATACAACGCCGAATGGCGAGGATCAAACTCAAAAAAAAACTCACAATAACATGAAAAGCTTAATACTGCTACGCCCGACTCTAAGGTCGAAATAATACATCACTGGTGTCTAAGTCTGAAACAATATACAAGTTTTGGTTCATGGAATTTCTAGATACAAAAGAATAATACATGTACTATAGTGGTTCTGATGCAAAAGAACCCACCTACCAAATGCAATTCACCCGCAAAGGAAGCAGTGTACCAGAAATGCCGCTATGGAACCTGTACGGCAAAACCTGCAAGAACTGTGGTACAATGGGGGTGAGTTGCCAACTCGTGAATAGAAAATATCTACAAGCAGAAATCGAATGCATGACAAAATTCTTTTTCAATACGATGAGATATAATATAAACCTCAAATGAATAAGTCTGAAGCATGGTAAAGTGGCAATGTAACATCTGAGCATATGTGTAGTGCCAAGTACTCGTGCCAGTGCCTCACGTAATAACATATCATAAATATGATGTATGTATGCGGTAAAATGGAAACAGAAGATATCATGAATGAAATTGTCAGAAAATCAGTGTCGAACATCGACACAAACTATATATCTCAATATCAAGTACTACTATTATATGATGCAATGCATATAAAATAAATGTGGGGTAGGGGAGATATAATATGCCATCAACCATAAAGGCCCCTCACATCGACCATAAAGGCCCCGAGCACATAGGCTCCGAGCACCTAGGCTCCTCTCATATCGAGCACATAAGCTCCGAGCACATAGGCTCCTCTCATATCGAGCACATAGGCTCCGAGCACATAGGCTCCTCTCATATCCACATAGGCTCCGAGCACATAGGCTCCTCTCAAATCCACATAGGCTCCGAGCACATGGGCTCCTCTCATATCTAGCACATTGGCTCCGAGAACATAGGCTCCTCTCATATCAAGCACATAGGCTCCGAGCACATATCATAATGCATATGTAAATTTGCATAGATCATCATGATGATATATTAAGTAGGTGTGTGTGTGTGTATATATATATATATATCAGCGTCCCATACCACTAATATATATATATATATATATATATATATATATATATATTCTACGGGTATACATATATATTTCAGCGTCCCATGCCACTGATATATATAAGCAGGAGTAAAACAATCCAGAATCATCATATGCAACCATATCACAGTGTGAAATCCATGAATTATAATACATGCAACATGAAACACTAATATGAGCATGCAACTATGTAAAGGCATATGCACAAAGGAATATGAATCAATAACATATAAGCATGCAATGCAATGTGAGCCGTAGAATAAATGGTAAATGAATAGTAATGCAGCTTGCCATTTGAAATAAGACAAATCGGGGTTTTTAGTAAAATAAGGGTTATAGTGTTTTTAAGATATTCCCGATTCGTTAGTTTTTGAAATAGGTATGACTCGGGTCTAGTCTAACATCTACTATGCAAACTACAGATCTAAGTATCAAATCAATCGGGAGGGGTATGGAATCCACCTAAATCTGAGTCGATATAAATATATATATAAATATAATAGTCGGTGATGCCGCCTCAACAGTATCGCGTACGATACTGTAAGTCCACGTTGCTCATCCCGGTTCTTACGGGGAGGCGGAAACGACGAAAAACAATAATTCGGCGCAAGGCAACATGGACTTAAAGCACGGATCTTTGCTAAACTAGTAACTAGTAAACTACAAGAGGCTTTAACTACTATGCTGTAGAAAGTATACCTCACGAAACCGGTCATTTGGGTCTTCATTCCGCTGTCCCGCTCGTCCATCCAGGCTCCAAGTGTCGATCCGAACCTTGGGCACCTCCGCGGCCTTCTTGAGTCGAAGACGATCCACCCGAGAGTTGTACACCGAGCTCCACCTCGAGCCGAGGCAACTAGGGCGATGTGATCGCTAATCTAGAAGCCCTAGGTTGTGTAGAAGTGGTAGAGGGATGGTTTTGTCAAGTGAAATCATTTTTCTCTCAACACATGAGATCAAAGGAAGAATCAAGAGGAGAAAGAAGGAGGAGCCACCATGGAACTCTTTCTCATTTCTTTTCTAAGAGAGAGAATGAGAATGAAGAAATGAAAAAGCTTAACCAAGAGAAAAACAACCATGGTTGCAATAATACTCAAATATCATCATTACTAATCCTATCATGATAAAGTTGATGGCACTAATGACATGACCATTTTCATAACTCAAGAAATAAAAAGAAATCCAAAGAAAACTCTAGACCTCTCATGAAGGTCAAAAGTCCACTTTTGTCAAACGGTCAACAAAGTCAAGTTTGGTCAAAGAAGGTCAAATGGTCAAAGCAATTAGCCATCATATAATTATCACTAATAGGATTAGTAAACAATGTCTCCGACTCATAATGGTTTTGACCGAACAAATTGCCAAAACTCTAATGAGCCTGCCACATAATGGTTTTGGCCGAACCAACTGCCAAAACCCTAATGAAGCACCTCTTCCTTCATCACTCCTCAAAACTGTGCATACACACCCGCATCCGCATTCCGTAGAATGTAAATGCACTAAAGACAAATCCATCCGTGCAATACTAGGATCCGGCTTAAACCAAAGCCCACTAGTATTGCCTGCCCGAACAACATACGCACACAAGTGTATGCAAGTGATCGCAGCCCTGCCGTAAAACCATACGGCCTCTACACGTTTCGCTCAGTGCAGGGAAACTCTCTGTGTGGGACTCTAAAGACTCGACACTACGCTGGCAGTGGGTTTAACTACAGACCATAAGAGGCACTAGCTGTACGTAACGGTCCCCAGGTAGATGTCGATAAGAAGGCCGATGAGGTAAACCCATCCGAACTCCTACTGAGCCTGTATGTGACAATCTCCGTACAGTCCGGTCTGTTCGTCTGATACATCGCATGGCGGGCCTAGGGGGGCGGTAAACGTCAGTCCCCTAATAGCGGTACAAGTCGTGTCGGAGTGAAGCCCAGAACACCCTGAGATAACACTGAAAACCTACCAGTATATCTCGCTTGCCCTGGCCAGGGACTACTCGTGTAATGGCTCTCCTAGACACAGCGCGATGTCAACCCCCAATACCGGGAGAGACGAATCCTGTCTAACCGTCACTGCCTCCAAGTGCTTCGGGACTGCACCCAACTACTACCTGTTTGCATGACTCCTTTGAGCCGTGGTAGGGTAGTAATCTAAGTACAGTGGGAACACACTCGAGGCAAAGTGACAGTGTCAAGTCAGCGGACTAAGCTGTACTCATGTCACCTGGGAACTGATAACTGACGATAGGTATAATACCATCTATCAGTTCCCGACGAGTCCTGTCCAGTGTACTCGTAACCTAACGAGCACCCGCATACTATCACCAGTACGACGTGCTGATGGCTGTGGGACAGACCACCTTCCGTGCTGGGATGAGAAGCGTATGCGCTAGTCTACTCCAGAGTATCGATGCCCTGTCTCGATAGTCCTACGACTAGGGACCTGTATAAGGATGTGCTTATAGATTACCCAGCCCCCACAAGTATGACTGCCATCACAACGCTGGTAATCAAGCAAAGATCCTAAGGGCTCTACTAATATGTATAAGCGATATGCTAAAAGAAACACATGCACATATTGAAGTAGAAACAAACCAAGTAGCATACTACCATTTTGAGCAAGATTGTCTATACAACTGTGAATATCCCAAGCTTCCATTAAGTAATATACAATCTAGTATGATACAGTAATGGCCTCTAGGGCATATACACTAACAATCTCCCACTTGCACTAAGGCCATGTAATGGCGTAACGAAGACCTATCATCTCGATCAGCCGCTCGAACTGAGTCTGGGGTAGGGCCTTCATGAGTGGATCTGCAGTGTTATTCTCCGTATTTACTCTCTTTACCTCGATCTCCCGGCGATCTACGATCTCCCTGATCAGGTGGTACAGCCTCAAAATGTGCCTGGACTTCTGATGGGACCTGGGTTCCTTCGCTAAAGCTATAGCTCCATTGTTGTCGCAATACAACGGTATTGGATCAACAATGGTATGAACCACCTGAAGCTCCGTGAGGAACTTCTTCATCCAGACAGCTTCCTTTGCGGCATCGCAAGCAGCTATGTACTCCGCTTCCATAGTTGAGTCAGCAACGGTCTCCTGTTTGGAACTCTTCCAGCAAACCGCCCCTCCATTGAGGGTAAAGACATAACCCGACATGGACTTGGAGTCATCCTTGTCACTCTGGAAGCTGGAGTCAGTAAAGGCCTCGAGCTGGAGGTCTTTTCCGCCATACACCAAGAACATCTCCTTAGTCCTTCTCAGGTACTTGAGAATGTTCTTTACCGCTATCCAGTGTTTCTCCCCTGGGTTTGATTGATACCGGCTTATAACGCTCAATGCGTATGCTACATCTAGTCTGGTACATAACATCGCATACATTATAGAGCCTACCGCAGAAGCATAGGGTATAATAGACATGCGATCCCTTTCCAAATCAGTCTTGGGAGACATCTCTTTGGAGAGGGTGATCCCGTGACAAGCCGGTAAATTACCGCGCTTGGAATCTTCTATACTGAATCTTTTCAGTATGGTGTCGATGTACCTTGACTGTGAAAGTCTCAACATCCTCTTAGATCTATCACGATTGATCTGGATCCCCAGAATGTAGTTGGCATCGCCCAGGTCCTTCATGGAGAACCTCTGTGACAAGAATCCTTTGACTGACTATAGCATAGGAATATCATTTCCTATTAGGATAATGTCATCCATGTACAAGACGAGGAATACCACAGTTCTCCCTACAATCTTACTGTAAATGCATGGTTCATCTGGGTTTTTGATAAAGTCGAATTCTTTAACAGTATCATCAAAGCAGATGTTCCAACTCCGCGATGCCTGCTTAAGTCCATAGATGGACTTGAGCAACTTGCACACTTTACCGCTGCTCCCACTCTGAATGAATCCCTCCGGCTGATCCATATAGACGCACTCTTCCAAATTTCCATTTAGAAAAGCCGTCTTTACGTCCATCTGCCAGATTTCATAATCGTGGAAGGCGGCAATGGCAAGAAGGATCCGAATGGATTTCAGCATAGTCACTGGAGAAAAGGTCTCGTCATAGTCCAAACCAGGTCTTTGACAAAAACCCTTTGCAACAAGTCTAGCTTTATAGGTCTCAACCTGCCCATCTACACCAATCTTCCTTCTGAAGATCCATTTGCATCCTACGGGTTTTACCCCTTCTGGAGCAAAGTCCAAAGTCCAAACTTTGTTGGTGTACATAGACTCCATCTCGGCCCACATTGCATCCAGCCATTTTACCGAGTCACCGCTCTGAATGGCTTGCTGGAAGCTAGTAGGCTCACCATAATCCATAGTGCAATCCTCTCTATCCCCGTCTATGAGAAAACCGTAGTATCTCTCGGGCGGATGAGACTGCCTACTACTCCTGCGGAGTGGCGCTGGGATGTCCGGTTCTCTTGAAACTTCTGGTTCTTCCAAGCTTTCAGTAATAGCTTGTGGTTTTGGAATTTCTTCCAGTTCTACTACGCTCCCACTTGCTTCTTTTTCTAAAAACTAATGTTCCAGAAAGTGGGCATGACGAGAAACAAAAACCTTTTGTTCCTCTGCGTAATAGAAAAAAATACCCCATGGAGTTTTTTGGGTATCCCACAAACTTACACAGTACTGAGCATGCCTCGAGCTTGTCCGCATGCTGCTTTTTTACAAAAGCTGGACATCCCCATATCTTCAGATACTTAAGACAGGGTTTCTTCCCACACCACATTTGATATGGTGTGGTAGGCACAGTCTTGGAGGGAACCTTGTTCAAAAGATATGCAACTGATTCTAGTGCATAACCCCAGAAGGATCGCGGTAACTCAGCCTTACTCATCAAGGAACGAACCATATCCAATAGGGTTCGATTCCTCCTTTCCGATACACCATTTTGTTGTGGTGTGTATGTAGGAGTAAGCTGAGAGAGAATTCCATTCTCTTTTAAGTAGCCCAGAAACTCGGCACTCAAGTATTCACCACCTTGATCAGATCTCAGTGTCTTGATACTTTTGCCTGTTTGTTTTTCAACTTCATTCTTGTATTCCTGAAATTTCTCAAAGGCCTCGGATTTGTGCTTCATCAAGAAGACATGCCCATACCTAGAGAAATCATCTGTGAAAGTAATGAAGTATGAATAACCACTTCGCGCATGTGTAGACATTGGACCACACACGTCACTGTGTATGCGTCCCAAGAGCTCGCTCGCTCTTTCTCCGTGTCCAGTGAACGGAGTCTTTGTCATCTTTCCCATAAGACAAGATTCACAAGTGGCATAAGACTGGTACTCGAACAGATCCAAGTATCCTTCTTTATGTAACTTTGTCAACCGTGTCTCATTGATGTGACCCAGTCTACAATGCCATAAGAAAGCCTGATTTAATTCCGGAGACTTTCTTTTAAGTGTGTTCTGGACACTGAAGACCTGAGCTTGATTCAAAACATATATACCGTTTTTCAATGTACCTGACCCAATCAGAACTTGATTTAGGTGGATGTTTACTACATCGCTTACAAAAGTAAAATCATATCCTTCCTTAGAAAGTAAGGATACAGATATGATATTACAAGTCGCACCTAGTACATAAAAACAGTCACGCAGAATCAATATCTGCCCAGTTGTCAGTCCTAAATGATATTCCCTTACGGATTCAGCATACATGCTAATTCCGTTAGCAACCCTGAGAGTCATATCACCTTTTCTGATAACCCTACGGTTTCTCAGAGCCTGTAACAAATTACAGATATGAGATCCTGATCCGGTATCCAATACCCAGGAAGTAGGGTTAACTGACATACAGTTCTCTATTACAAACACACCCGAAGCCGAAGCCACAACATGCTTTGAATTTTGGCTACTGGCTATGCTAGCCCTGCAATCCTTCTGCCAATGTTCATTCCTGTAACAATAGGAACGTCCCTCTTTTACTACATCCAGTCCCGAAACTTCTGCCCTTCCTTTTCTTTCTACTTCCCTGGTTTCCTTCAGGGTAGTAGGTAGGGACTGTTGAACTAAGTCAGGATCTGACCCGTTCTTCAACGTGGTCTTCAGGTCCGCGAGCTCAAAAGAGCTGGTCTCTGTAAGGACGTTGCCCCCTACAGATGACCCGATAGCCAACCTCGCTGGAAGAAATTCGTTCGAGGTCTCATATCTTGCGATACGAGATTTCTCTCCATATAAATCTTTGTTATGGAGGAAGATAAAAACTAAGTCCATCTTCTCGTCCTGCCTTTGATATGCACCATCAACTAAGGCTAACACGAGGCACTTGGCTTTCGCACAGTCTTTTTCCGATGAGTCGCGGATATGAATATCCGTGACAGGGGAAACTGGACCTGAGACGGCAGGGGTTGGATTAGTCAAGAAGTGTCCCAGCTTGTCATGGGCAATAGACATCTGAACAGACCTTTGCCAGTCATAACAGTCAGATTCAGTCATTTTATTATCTAGATGTAACCTAGGTGCGGTCACTGGGTCGCTGCAATTAAGAGAGAGAGAAGAAAACACTCAGCATGGTGCTCTTGCAAGTTTAGAATGGTTTTTAATTTATCTAAACAGGATGGCTCCCACTGTCTCTCGAATCCCTCCTCAAACCATAAAGGAAGAATTAGTCAGGATCAATCTCACCGTACAATACTTGCTTAACCTTTCAGCCAGGCCAGTGTCGGTACTTCGAGGGAGGTTTTCCAACGCTTTCGCAAAGTTCCTTAATTAAGTAACCTCTTTTCCCTGTGGGCGTAGCCCCGCTAACACCTTTCTAGACACCTACTTGGTTTATAGCATTGATCGTTAAGCGAGAAAGTTCCCGAGGAGTAGCATATACTCACAGTAGGATCGGGATCCAAATATCATCGCGTGACAAAACTGAAGGTCCTACCAGAATCATCACACTCCAAATGGTATGCAGCACTAGCAAGTTTCAGTCCTTTTGAAACTCCCGATGTGGATTTTTGCCCCATGCTCTTATTGTAAGTGCACGGCGGTGCCCCGGCCGTCAATCCGACGCCGGAATGCGGAAGCGGTGAATAACTTAAATTTTTGCAGACTTAGCAAACCGGCACCACCGCGCACTAAACACCCGGATCGAACCATTAACTAGTCCTAGCTAACTACAAGAAAGGGAATAGAGATATACCGACGATCCAAGTTCTCCGGTCTTCTCGTCATGGTCCCGATCTCCTGCGGAAAGTCCTGTCTCCTCCTCGTCGCCGGATGTGCACCACATCGCCTACTTTGTTTACGGGCTCCCACCTCAATGCCGAGGCAACTCGGGCACGAAGCCGGCTACTCGACGTGCCCAAGGTTCGCTGTAGAATGCGTAGTACTCAAGTCTCACTTTGGGGTTCATGGAGATTGCCATTGTGGTGGAGGAAGAAGAACTTGAAGAGAGGTGAGGAAAAATGTATCATGCAAAGAATGAATGTGACAATTTTCTCACTACCAAAAGAAAAGCCCCCACCCTCATTAGTGGCCGGCCAAGCATGATGGTGGTAGGTGGGAATGGAGTGAAGTCAAATGAAAGACAAGGGAGTGGGTGAGCTATCATGGAAGGAAGAATAATGAGTGATGATCAAAACAATATCATCACAAACAAAAACAAACACTCCAAAGCAACCATGATGACTCCAAATGGTCAAGCCATCATGAAGAAGTCAAGAAGTCAAGGTCAATGGAGCAACCATCATGATCCAACCAATAAGCAAAGACCCCCTCCAAAAATACTTATTTGCAACAATGCAAATAAGCCCTCCTCCACCAATCTTCGGCCAATGAACGATACAAAGGAAATTGGCCGAAACGGAAAGCAAACTGGCAACTCCAGAAAACTGGTCCCGTAATAAATTACAGGAAAACCCCGATACTGTGCATACACACCCGCCTTTGTATTCCAACCGAAATACAAATGCAATGAGACAAAATCTACACTGTACTATACTAGGATCCGGCTTATACCAAAGCCGGCTAGTATTATCCGTTCGATCCTGATCTGTGTAATACCGCACGTATCTGATCGAACCCTGCCATATAACCATACGGCCTATAGTACAGACTGTCCGATCCTGATCCGTGCAATACCGCACGTATCTGATCGGACCTTGCCATATCTCCATACGGCCTCTACAACCTTTCGCCCGAAAGCTGAGTAACTGAAATGTGGGGGACTCTAAAGACTCATCAACACCTTGGTTGTGGATTTAACCACCAGCACGTCAGAGGTATAAGCCAATACGTAACAGGCTACCAGGTACTGACTAAAAAGGGATGTCTGTGAGTGAACTCAGCCTGACAACCCTACTGAGCCTGACAGTGACAATATCCGTGCAGTCCGGTCCGTTCGTCTATGAGTATCGCATGGCGGGCCTAGGGGGTTGGTAAAAGTCAGACCCCCAAAAGCGGTACAAGTCGTGTCGGAGTGTAGCCCAGAACACCCTGAGATACTACTGGAATACCTACCAGTAAATCTCCTTGCCTTGGCCAAGGACTTTGTGTAATGGCTCTCCTAGACACAGCACGACCTTACCCCCAATACCGGGAGAGACGAACCCCTGAAGATGCGCTCACTGCCTCCATGTGGCTCGGGACTGTACCCAACTAAAACCTGTTTGCATGACTCCTTTGAGCCGTGGTAGGGTAGTAATCAAAGTACAGTGGGAACTCACACGAGACAAATGACGATCCCCAGGTCGATGAACTAACCTGCACACATGTCACCAGGGAACTGCCATCTGACGTCTGGTATATGACCAACTAGCATGTTCCCGGCGAGTCCTGTCCGGTGTACTCATAACCCAATGAGCACCTGTATACATCTTAGGTGATCCAACTGACACCAGTGGCTTGTGAGACCGGCCACCGCCCCTTGTCGGGGTCTCGACTGTATACACTAGTCTACTAATGGAGTATCGATGCCCAGTCTCGAAACTCCCACGACTAGGGACCTTTTAAGGATAAGCTTATAGACCCCAGCTCCCACTTATACGATCGCCCTCATACTGCTGGTGGTCAAGCAAGAATCCTAGGGGCTCTATCAACGTGTAATAGCGACGTGTCAGGTCACCTAAAGCAGTACACGATGATAAAGGTAAACCAGATAGCATACTATCATCTCGAGTAAGACTGTCCTACCGGGATAGGTCCTCCCTCAATCATTACAATCACGTACCTGTGACCTAATAATTGACTCTGAGGGCACTATTTCCAACAATCTCCCACTTGCACTCAAGGCTAATTATTGCGATGTCGCATACTCACAGCCCGTGTGATACCGAACATCCAACTCCTCTACTAGTCAGTCTCACAAAGCTCGTTTGCGGAACTATTGCGTTCGAGGAATAGCCTCAGTGAGTGGATCCGCTTAGTTTTTTCTTTCTATTGCTCTCTATATCTCAAGTTCGCGGAGAAAACCATCTCCCGAAAAGAGCAATACCTGTCTCAGAATATGTCTGGATGTCTGATGGGACCTAGCTCATAAATGAACTCCAAATCCAAACTTCTTAGACTGTATCGTCAACTGAACTTAATCAGTATCCTGCGCGCCATGCCTCCCTCAGTATTGCCTTGGACCACCTGTCCAAAATACTGCCCCTCATCAGAAGGAAAAATATAACTCTGACAACCTGCTTGTCGTCCATGTCACCTTGGAAGCCTGGAATGATAACTGTCTCCTGAATGAGGCTGTCGTTGTCATCTCCCTAGAACATCCACTTATGTTCTAAAACTGCTTCCGACTGTTTCTCCAGGATTGGATTAATGTCAACTTATTGCATCTAGTGCAAGAACAACATCTGGTGTGGTACTTGACATCTCATGATTGACTCAATTGCCTGAGCAAGTGATCTGCCAATCATGCCCGTCTCTCTCCTCTTTAGTCTGTAAGACACCTTTGGAGAGGGTGACTCCATTACCTGTAGGTACACTACCGTGCCAGGAGTCGTCCATCCTAAATACTCTTAGAATGCTGTCAAGTACCCTGATTGGGAAACCACCCAAATCTAGATCTAAGACCATGGATCTAGTAACCAGTATGTCTGATGTAAAATCCATTTCCTTTGTGGAGAAACAACTGTGTGACGACCAAAGTATAACCGATCGTAGTGTAGGAGTTTCTTTTCCTACTTTGTGTATGTCATCCAAATACCAGGATATCACACCCAACTACCTTCTCAACAGATCCATCCCCTATTCTGATGAAGTCAAACCCATGACTGTCACGTCAGAAATAGATGATCTATCTCCGCTACATCTGCTCTAGTCTATAAATAGACAGAAGCAACCTGTCCACCAATGCTTCCGCGGCTCCCACTGACTACGACAACCCTCTGGCAGAGTCATATAGACGCACACTTCTAAAACTGGTTTAGAACGACGCTATACTCATCCTCCCGCCGGGTCTCGCACCCTGGAACAACAGCAATGGTAATTGTGGGTAAACAAGAACTTCCCTGTCACCGTCCTTGAGGCTACCGTAGTGCCTCTCGGGTGCCTGAAGTTACCCACCTTATCTGCGGAGTGGCCAATGGAATGTCAATCCAGATTGAATCTTTAGGTTCCTTATCAAATCTTCAGTAATCGTTTGTGGTTCTGGAATCACTTCCAGTTCTACCATACTCCCACTACTGTTTTCTGAAAAAATCCATTTTTAATAAAACTGTGGCGAGTCTAGAACAATATCGCTATTGTTCATCCAGATGGTAGAAAGTCAACCCTCATCATAGCCTGGGTCAACCCACAAACAGCCATTACAGAAACGTGCCTTGAGTTGTCCAGTGTCTGGTTTTAATCATAAACCGGACAACTCCCCGTACCTTAACATCGTTAAGATACGAACTGTTCTATATCCCATATAGGACCAGAGGCACTGATTTGATTGAACCAGATCCAAATGCAGCTGTCCCCAGCGCATGTCAACTAAATGGAAGGAGGCCGATCAGCGTTACTCAACTTAGGAATACTTCCAATTATGAGTAACCTGAAAGAGAAGCAAGATCTCTTTATCATTACTATCAACTGAATACCATACACAAGTATCTACATCTTCGATCTCTTTGAAGAATCCCGATACTTGCTATACCTGGTTCTCTACTCTATTCAAATACCTATAACTTCTCAAAATTTGGACCCTGTGTTTCCACGAAACACCTGTCTAAAAACTAGAGAAGTCATAAGTAAACCGAATATAGTACGAGGACCAACCCCTCTGTCCTGATGGACCCTGGACAACATACAATACTCTGTACAAGTCCCTTGAGTCTGATAACTCATTCACTGTGTGTCGTAGGTTGAAAACTGTACTTATGGTTAAGAAGAATTACACCGCTGTTTAATGCTTCTTACCTAACCATCCACTGATATAGGTAAATGTCGTAGACATAATTTCAGAAAGGTATATCTCACTCTATGAAAATAGACGTACAGATATATCAATTTGAAATTGGTGCATAACAGCGGATATTCAAAACCAAATATTTGCCGACCGGCAAACAGCCCAGGTGATTTCCTCAAATATCACCGATTACAACGAATCCCGATATAATGAGGATAATCACCCAATTCCCAATAACTTACTCCCACTCATCATCTGTAAAACCATACAGATGTGAGAATCGTACCTGGTAAATACATACCCTGGAGTAAGTATCTAATCGGGAAATCAGTCTTCCTTTAACATTACACAGTGAAACTGAAACATTGAAATGTTCCGATGGGGTATTCTGGTATTCCTAGTAATGCCTCTTCCAGATTCACGACTGTAACCGTATAGTTCTTTGCCACCTCTCCAAATCCCTTCATATGTCTTTAGTCTTTACCTTCTGCACACCCTTTTTAGGCCAAATGGTTTTCTTCCTTCCCTACCGTTCGGCACCAGCCTATGGTTTGGAAGAAGACTATCCAATAAGCATAATGGGTGTACTGTCCCAATCCTAGGAACACTCGCAATGAGAGAGGGTGAAGATAAAAGACAACCGAATAAACCTTATTCCTATTTCTCCTGAGCCAGAATCCATCCCCGAACTGGAACAAGTTCCATTCGAGTTCGTATATAACCATACGATGGAGTATCCAAATAAACTGTGGATCTTCGTAGTGATACGGAGTGTCCTGGAGAAATACAAAGGTGATGTGGGAGTGGTAACGAAATATTTGGTTTGGTCGTGAATATCTGTTGCAATTTACTTTGCCCTCTTACTAATCCCTTGCTTTGTCTGAACTTAATACCTTCTGCACACCATCGTTATGCTAATTGGTTTTCTTCATTCCCTACCGGTCGGCACCAGCCTAAGGTTTGGAAGAAGATAATCCAATTTGCGTAATAGGTGTACTACCCCTAAACCAAGGAGTACTCGTAACCTGAGAGAGGGTAAAAGGAAAAGACAACTGAATAATCCTATCCGTTTTCTCCAGAACCGGAAACCATCCTCGAATAAATTCTTTCGAGTTCGTATCTAACCATACGATGGTTTTGTCCAATGGAAGTGGACGTTCGTGGTAAAACGGGGTGTCCTGGAGAAAAGGGTAAAAGTAGGAGTGGCAATGAGGTTTGCAACTCTGACAATCCAAAAGCCGGTGTTTAAGAAGGTTCGGTCAACTTGGTCACTGAGTCATAGTCTTAGGGTCGGGTCAATGGTCGCTGCCAAAGAGAGAGAGAAAAGAAACACTCAGCGTGCACTCTAACCTAGATCAGAATGGTTACCAATTTATCTAATCTGGAAACCTCCCACTGTACCTCAAATTCTCCTCCAAACCTGAAAGAAGAATTAGTCGGGGTCACCCGAGGAGTAAACTAACTCATCAGTGGGAATCGGGATCCAACTATCATTGCATGATAACGTGACGGAATCCGCTCACGCTATCACACTCCAGAAGGTATGCGCATATCTGGCAAGTTTCAGTTCTTTTGAAACTCCCGATGTGATTTCTACCCCATGCTCTTATGACCTTGGCGTGAGGTCAAAATATCATAAGTCACATGTCAAGTTCTGCCCGTCATTATCCAGGTTAATTTGAATCCACCCGTACAAGCCCTTGACGAAGGTCAACAAGGCTATACGACTGTCCCAAATCAACGCATCTATCTATGCAGCAGAAAGGTAACAAGCAGCTACCATACACTTTGCCTTGACGAAGGTCAACAAACATAGCATGAATACTACGTGCTACCCGTCTGAAACGACGGAGGGCTACGAATGGTTTCTGGCGAAAACCTTTAACGTAATGAACTTGATATCGTCGAAGGAACGGATAGCTTTTTAAAATATAGTGACGAAAACCTTTGCTAAAGAGGTCACTCCCGGTGAAGGGATCTCGGCTCTTTCCCCGTAGAATGAGGTGCAGGATATTCCAACTGAATACCACGGTGCAAAGCAAAAGTAATCGGCTATAGTGAAGTTAATGCCCTGACGCAAACTTTTGTCCAAGGGGTCACTCCCGGTGAAGGGATCTCGGCCCTTGCCTCGTCGACTGAGGAGCAGGATATTCCAACTGAATACCACGATGCAAAACAAAAGTGAACGTCCTTGCAATAACAGCTTTTTGAAAAGTGTTCCAACAACATCAGATTAGGTTTGTTTTAACTTGCATTGATCCGAATCAATGCAGTCCTATCAATTGATCACACCAAAAAGAACGAAAATATACTGATGTACGTATATGCCATCCGCATTCGCCACTGGGTCCCGTCATTACCCGTTAGGTTAGCTTACTAACGACAGAGCGGGGACTGGACTAGCGCGGATGCAAAACATATACGACATCTACTAATATATATACCAATATATAGTATTCGCTCAAGGCGTGAATAAAAATGCAACATCACAGAAATGTACAGCATCACAGAAACAATACAGATATCTGGGACCCCCGGGTTTCACAGAGCCGCTGAAACCCGACGTTCCCCTGGTCGTGTGGATAGCCTGTGCAATGAAATCCTAGACCCCTACGGGCGCGGCAAGTTACCCGCCAAAACCTGAAGCGAGGCAGCCCCCTTCAGCACCGTGAATGGACCACCCATCACTTCACGGAATCCGGTAACTTGGGCACCCCTCCTGGGTCAACCTGTACCCCCTACGAGTGCGGCGAATAGCCCGCCAATCCTAGAGTGAAGCCCCCTCCGTCTCAATGCCATGAGATGCGGGCTTGTTGCCCTCCAGAACCCGGCTATCCGTGCACCCCTCCGCGGGGTAATCCTAGTACAGAAAGTAAAATATACATACACCGGGTACATCGACCGCAACCAGGTCGTGCCCCAAAATAATAATACAATCAGGCAGTGACGGCAGTCCACATGTCGGACGCTCGCCCCGCAATATCAAATGTACATAATACAACAGAACTGTACTAGCATTGCATCCAGGCTATCCCCCACGACCGATCCGTAACATCACAGCAAAAACAAAACATCAACGTGAAAGTCACGTTCGCAAATCCGTCTAACCGGGCTATAGCAGTTAGACCGGATTTACCGATCAAGTGACATTCACGGTCGCAGATATAATGTAAATACTGTGAAAAATGTGTTTAAAATTTTCCGATTGACCAAAAATTAACAAGTGGGCCCCAAACAAAACTGTAGCACTCACAGAAAACTTGGGCCCAATTTTAATATTCCAAAACCCCTAGTTACAGCCCATAAGCCTACTGCAAAAAAAATTTCCACACGAACCCATACAACTGCGGCGGAAGCGCGGCCCGAAGGGGATTTTGGCCGCCCTTCCGCGGTCGTACGGACGAATTGTGTCAGCAAATTTTTCCAGTGTTCTTATAACTCCCTGCACATCATTCTGAGACCACCTGAAAAATTTTTAGACTCCAAAAAATTTCGACAGAAACTGATGCGAAGGCAATACGGGTTTTGGAACTTTTTGATCGATCGGAAATGCAAACACATTACACAAAGCTAGACTAAGTTAATGGCGAGGCTCTGATACCACTGTAAGTGCACGGCGGCGCCCCGGCCGTCAATCCGACGCCGGAATGCGGAAGCGGTGAATAACTTAAATTTTTGCGGACTTAGCAAACCGGCACCACCGCGCACTAAACACCCGGATCGAACCATTAACTAGTCCTAGCTAACTACAAGAAAGGGAATAGAGATATACCGACGATCCAAGTCCTCCGGTCTTCTCGTCATGGTCCCGATCTCCTGCGGAAAGTCCTGTCTCCTCCTCGTCACCGGAAGTGCACCACATCGCCTACTTTGTTTACGGGCTCCCACCTCAATGCCGAGGCAACTCGGGCACGAAGCCGGCTACTCGACGTGCCCAAGGTTCGCTGTAGAATGCGTAGTACTCAAGTCTCACTTTGGGGTTCATGGAGATTGCCATTGTGGTGGAGGAAGAAGAACTTGAAGAGAGGTGAGGAAACATGTATAATGCAAAGAATGAATGTGACAATTTTCTCACTACCAAAAGAAAAGCCCCCACCCTCACTAGTGGCCGGCCAAGCATGATGGTGGTAGGTGGGAATGGAGTGAAGTCAAATGAAAGACAAGGGAGTGGGTGAGCTATCATGGAAGGAAGAATAATGAGTGATGATCAAAACAATATCATCACAAACAAAAACAAACACTCCAAAGCAACCATGATGACTCCAAATGGTCAAGCCATCATGAAGAAGTCAAGAAGTCAAGGTCAATGGAGCAACCATCATGATCCAACCAATAAGCAAAGACCCCCTCCAAAAATACTTATTTGCAACAATGCAAATAAGCCCTCCTCCACCAATCTTCGGCCAATGAACGATACAAAGGAAATTGGCCGAAACGGAAAGCAAACTGGCAACTCCAGAAAACTGGTCCCGTAATAAATTACAGGAAAACCCCGATACTGTGCATACACACCCGCATTTGTATTCCAACCGAAATACAAATGCAATGAGACAAAATCTACACTGTACTATACTAGGATCCGGCTTATACCAAAGCCGGCTAGTATTATCCGTTCGATCCTGATCTGTGTAATACCGCACGTATCTGATCGAACCCTGCCATATAACCATACGGCCTATAGTACAGACTGTCCGATCCTGATCCGTGCAATACCGCACGTATCTGATCAGACCTTGCCATATCTTCATACGGCCTCTACAACCTTTCGCCCGAAAGCTGAGTAACTGAAATGTGGGGGACTCTAAAGACTCATCAACACCTTGGTTGTGGATTTAACCACCAGCACGTCAGAGGTATAAGCCAATACGTAACGGGCTACCAGGTACTGACTAAAAAGGGATGTCTGTGAGTGAACTCAGCCTGACAACCCTACTGAGCCTGACAGTGACAATATCCGTGCAGTCCGGTCCGTTCGTCTATGAGTATCGCATGGCGGGCCTAGGGGGTTGGTAAAAGTCAGACCCCCAAAAGCGGTACAAGTCGTGTCGGAGTGTAGCCCAGAACACCCTGAGATACTACTGGAATACCTACCAGTAAATCTCCTTGCCTTGGCCAAGGACTTTGTGTAATGGCTCTCCTAGACACAGCACGACCTCACCCCCAATACCGGGAGAGACGAACCCCTGAAGATGCGCTCACTGCCTCCATGTGGCTCGGGACTGTACCCAACTAAAAACTGTTTGCACGACTCCTTTGAGCCGTGGTAGGGTAGTAATCAAAGTACAGTGGGAACTCACACGAGACAAATGACGATCCCCAGGTCGATGAACTAACCTGTACACATGTCACCAGGGAACTACCATCTGACGTCTGGTATATGACCAACTAGCATGTTCCCGGCGAGTCCTGTCCGGTGTACTCATAACCCAATGAGCACCTGTATACATCTTAGGTGATCCAACTGACACCAGTGGCTTGTGAGACCGGCCACCGCCCCTTGTCGGGGTCTCGACTGTATACACTAGTCTACTAATGGAGTATCGATGCCCAGTCTCGAAACTCCTACGACTAGGGACCTTTTAAGGATAAGCTTATAGACCCCAGCTCCCACTTATATGATCGCCCTCATACTGCTGGTGGTCAAGCAAGAATCCTAGGGGCTCTATCAACATGTAATAGCGACGTGTCAGGTCACCTAAAGTAGTACACGATGATAAAGGTAAACCAGATAGCATACTATCATCTCGAGTAAGACTGTCCTACCGGGATAGGTCCTCCCTCAATCATTACAATCACGTACCTGTGACCTAATAATTGACTCTGAGGGCACTATTTCCAACACTTATGACCTTGACGAAGGCTAACATATCATAAGTCACATGTCAAGTTCTACCCGTCATTGTCCAGGTTTATTTGAACCCACCCGTACATACCCTTGACGAAGGCCAAAATAGTAGTACGACTGTCCCAAACCAACGCATCTATCTATTCTACAGATAAATATTCAGCAGCTACCAATCACTATGCCATAGCGAAGGTCAAAATACATAGCTTGAATACTACTGAATATTTAACTGAAATGACGAAGGGCTAAGAATGGTTTTGGCGAAACCGTGAACGTAGTGAACTTGATATAATCGATGGAACGAGATAGCTTTTAAAAGGAGTGGTTCAAGCTCCGCATTTAAAAAGCTGGTTTTTGAAAAGAACCGAGTGGTTTTAAAAGTGTTCCAACGACTTTTACTTAGTTTATTCTTCTTGCATTAGTTCTTTTAATGCGTCCCATCATTTAATCCTACCATTGCAGAAAACAACCTAAATATGACGTACGCTTATGCCATTCGCATTCGCCACGGGGCCCCGTCATCACCCGTTAGGTTACTTAACTAACGACAGAGCGGGGGCTGGGCTAGTGCGGCTGAAAAATATAAGCAACGCCTAAATAGATATCATATATAGATATATAGCAATGATAGCCAATCCAGATCACAGATGAACACTTTAGATATACTAGGAATCCGCGATCCGTTCGAGCCTGCAACGAAAAGCGGATTACACGGTCGCGATGAATAGCCAAACCCTACCCTAGACCCGTACGGGTGCGGCAAACTACCCGCCAAGTACCCGAAGCGAAGCAACCTCCCTCAACCCGTGAGTAGGCCACTCGGCACTTCGAGATACCCGGTAGTTTGTGCACCCCACCATAGGTCTATCCTAGGAGCAAAAAAAGTAAAAAGAATTATACAATGACGGCTACAACCCTGACCCGGTTGTGCGGCCATACAAATAATATTACATCAATTTACAAATTTTACAATGAATGAAAGAAAAAGAAACTCTCATTTCACATCCATTCCCGGCTATTCATCCGCGACAATCCACCGAGTTCATATACACAAACCATCAACATTACAGATCACAGATATGTATAACCCCCACTAATCGACTTATAGCGATTAGTAGACGTTCAATACATATATTACATCACAGATAATATCCATTAGCCAAAGTCTACGGAATATCGATCAAAATACGGATTTTTAACCACCCCAAAAGTCAATTTGCTCTCTGGAAAATCTGGGTAGAAAAAACATGTCTTAAAAATCCCAAAACAGCCAAACTAAAACACTGCACAAAACCCGATCCAGTGCCGAGTTAAATCGGCCGCGGAACCGCGGCAATAAGCATGTTATTGCCGCGGAACCGCGGCGGTTTGATCGAATCACTGGATCGTTTTTCTACAGTGTTTTTACAAAACACTGAGATGATTTTTCATATATTTTAAATCACTTTTTGAGCAGCAAAAAAATCGACAGAAACTAGAGGTTTTGCGGACGTGTTTTGCGACTTTTTTTCGATCGATATCCTAAACACTTTGCTAACTTACTAGTTTATGTTTAGCTAGGCTCTGATACCACTGTAAGTCCACGTTGCTCATCCCGGTTCTTACGGGGAGGCGGAAACGACGAAAAACAATAATTTGGCGCAAGGCAACATGGACTTAAAGCACGGATCTTTACTAAACTAGTAACTAGTAAACTACAAGAGGCTTTAACTACTATGCTGTAGAAAGTATACCTCACGAAACCAGTCCTTCGGGTCTTCATTCCGCTGTCCCGCTCGTCCATCCATGCTCCAAGTGTCGATCCGGACCTTGGGCACCTCCACGGCCTTCTTGAGTCGAAGACGATCCACCCGAGAGTTGTACACCGAACTCCACCTCGAGCCGAGGCAACTAGGGCGACGAGATCGCTAATCTAGAAGCCCTAGGTTGTGTAGAAGTGGTAGAGGGATAGTGTTGTCAAGTGAAATCCTTTTTCTCTCAACACATGAGATCAAAGGAAGAATCAAGAGGAGGAAGAAGGAGGAGCAACCATGGAACTCTTTCTCATTTCTTTTCTAAGAGAGAGAATGAGGATGAAGAAATGAAAAAGCTTAACCAAGAGAAAAACAACCATGGTTGCAATAATACTCAAATATCATCATTACTAATCCTATCATGATAAAGTTGATGGCACTAATGACATGACCATTTTCATAACTCAAGAAATAAAAAGAAATCCAAAAAAAACTCTAGACCTCTCATGAAGGTCAAAAGTCCACTTTGGTCAAACGGTCAACAAAGTCAAGTGTGGTTAAAGAAGGTCAAATGGTCAAAGCAATTAGCCATCATATAATTATCACTAATAGGATTAGTAAACAATGTCTCCGACTCATAATGGTTTTGACCGAACAAATTGCCAAAACCCTAATGAGCCTGCCAAATAATGGTTTTGGCCGAACCAACTGCCAAAACCCTAATGAGACACCTCCTCCTTCAACACTCCTCAAAACTGTGCATACACACCCGCATCCGCATTCCGTAGAATGCGAATGCACTGAAGACAAATCCATCCGTGCAATACTAGGATCCGGCTTAAACTAAAGCCCACTAGTATTGCCTGCCCGAACAACATACGCACACAAGTGTATGCAAGTGATCGCAGCCCTGCCATAAAACCATACGGCCTCTACACGTTTCACTCAGTGCAGGGAAACTCTCTGTGTGGGACTCTAAAGACTCGACACTACGCTGGCAGTGGGTTTAACCACAGACCGCAAGCGGCACTAGCTGTACGTAACGGTCCCCAGGTAGATGTCGATAAGAAGGCCGATGAGGTAAACCCATCCGAACTCCTACTGAGCCTGTATGTGACAATCTCCGTACAGTACGGTCTGTTCGTCTGATACATCGCATGTCGGGCCTAGGGGGCGGTAAACGTCAGTCCCCTAATAGCGGTATAAGTCGTGTCGAAGTGAAGCCCAGAACACCCAGAGATAACACTGGAAACCTACCAGTATATCTCGCTTGCCCTGGCCAGGGACTACTCATGTAATGGCTCTCCTAGACACAGCGCGATGTCAACCCCCAATACCGGGAGAGACGAATCCTGTCTAACCGTCACTGCCTACAAGTGCTTCGGGACTGCACCCAACTACTACCTGTTTGCATGACTCCTTTGAGCCGTGGTAGGGTAGTAATCTAAGTACAGTGGGAACACACTCGAGGCGAAGTGACAATGTCAAGTCAGCGGACTAAGCTGTACTCATGTCACCTGGGAACTGATAACTGACGATAGGTATAATACCATCTATCAGTTCCTGACGAGTCCTGTCCAGTGTACTCGTAACCTAACGAGCACCCGCATACTATCACCAGTACGACGTGCTGATGGCTGTGGGACATACCACCTCCCGTGCTGGGATGAGAAGCGTATGCGCTAGTCTACTCCGGAGTATCGATGCCCTGTCTCGATAGTCCTGCGACTAGGGACCTGTATAAGGATGTGCTTGTAAGTCGATGTTCAACACCCCAATACTTGTGGGGAGGCGGAAATATGAATAACAATCTTGTTCTATGATCAAACATCGATTAACCGTATGAATCGTTTGCTAAACAAGTTTTAACAAAAGCAATAGAGTTCTAAACTATTTTGTTAAGAGATTATACCAAACGGTTCTAGTCCTTCGTCTTAATGTTATCTACGGCCTCTTTGGATCTCCACGTCCTCTTCGGCTTTCTCCCGTGATAGACGATCCACCCGAGAACCCTAATCCAAGCTATAACCTTTAAACTTGAGGTTACTTTGTTTCTCTAGTTGCTAAATAGAGTAGCTAAGGTGATGTAGAGATGGGTTATGGAGTAATTAGTCTTTCCTAATCCTTGTTCTCAACTCATGAGGGTAGGATTAGGTTTGGTGAAGGAGAGAGAACTTGAAGAGAGAGAGTGAGAAGATGATAATGATAATAATAATGATAATGAAAAAGCTTCTCACTTGATATATGAAACATAATGAATAAGAAAGAAATGAATAATATGAGATTATTCATCATGTTTCATTAATGCAAGTGGGTGATTCATTATGTGAGTCATTAAGCATTTAATAATGCATTAATGACATGATGAATCACTCACAATGAGTCACTAATTCATTAAATGAAAATGCCACCTCTCTCTCCATGTCACATCCTTCTAGAAGCTTCTCGGAAAATTACGAGAACGCCCCTCTCATCTGTGAAAACACGGAAAAACTTTAGACTGTATAAATCCAATAACCTGATACTAGAATCTGGCTTAAACCAAAGCCGACTAGTAAAAACTGTCCGAATGTCGTACGTGCGTTCAAACACGTATGCGTCCGAACCTTTGTCGTAAAACCATACGACCTCTATATCTTTTCGCCTGGGTTTGGGAAAGCTCTGTGTGGGACTCTAAAGACTCAACTACTACGCTGGCAGTGGGTTTAACCACAGACCGCAAGCGGCACTAGCTGTACGTAACGGTCCCCAGGTAGTTGTCGATAAGAAAGCTGATGAAGTAACCCATCTGAAATCCTACTGAGCCTGTCTATGACAATATCCGCGCAGTCCGGTCTGTTCGTCTAAGAGTATCGCATGTATGGTCTAGGGAGGTGGTGGACGTCAGACCCCTAATAACCGTACAAGTCGTGTCGGTATGGTTCAAGACCACACGAGAATCTACTGATCATTCCATCAGTAATTCTCAATCAGCCCTGGCCAGGGACTTATGATAATGACCAACCGACCACAGTGCGATATCAACTCCCTATACCAGGAGAGACGAATCCCTAACAGTCGCTCACTGCCTCCACGTGGCTCGGGACTGTGCCCAACTGAAACCTGTTTACACGACTCCTTTGAGCCGTGGTAGGGTAATAATCAAAGCACAGTGGGAACTCACACGAGACAAATGATGACCTTAAGTCAACGGACTATCTGCACACATGTCACCTGAGAACTGCTATCTGACGTTAGGTATAATACCATCCAGTCAGTTCTCGGCGAGTCCTGTCCGGTGTACTCACACCCAGTGAGCATCTGTATACAATCTTAGGTGAACACCACCAATGGTTGCGGGACCAATCCATTGCCCCTCGTCAGGGTCTAGATATGTATACACTAGTCTACTCCGGAGTATCGATGCCCAATCTCGATACTCCTGCGACCAGGGACTTATAAGGGTGTGCCTATTGACTATCCAGCTCCTGTTCATACCAGAATACTGCATTTTATACCGCCCATTCTTACGCTCGTGTGTTTATAGGTAGGTGCTTTTTATCCGTGTTTGTTACATATTTGCAGGATACAGGTTCTCGGTTCTAAAACGGTGAAATTCATGGAAAACACGACAAAATCCGGGTTCCTGCCAACCACTGATAAAACACGGTCTCCGCTCTTCATCCGTATGCTGCCAGATACCAGTTTAGGAAGACAAAATGTCAAATCAATGTCGTTTTCAGGCACAAGGCTCAATGGTAGCACAAGATCCAAGAGATCTACACGGAGCTCGAGGCAATCATGACAAAAGCATCCACAAAAGTCCACCTTTCCTCAATAGAAATTCTGGAAGAAATGTGAAAGTATTTTCAGAAAATATATATACCAGACAACAGGGGACAACAAACCAGGAAAAGTACCAAAACCCCACGACCTAACTCACCTAGATGGCCGCGGATCCGCGGCCAATAGGGGGTATTGGCCGCGGTTCCGCGGCCATGTGGGGCCCACTCACTGACGTTTTTTGGGGGTATTTTTGGGACTTCATTTCTGGTCTGGTGGATGACCTAGAATTCCATTCTCCAGCCTATAAATACAGAAGACCTGAGCTTAACCAAGGGAGCTTTTTCTTTAGTTTCTTCTTTGTGTAATTTTGTTCTTCTTCTTCCTCTTCCTCATTCCTTCTCCATGAAATTGTAGTGAGAGCTTTTGAGTGGAAGATTAATGAAGATGAGGGCTTTTTATCTTTCTTGTTAGTTTGCTCCCCCTTGAGATTCTTGCTTTCTCTTGCTCATTCAACCTCTTCATTGAGCTTGAATGGGTAAGGGTTAGTTATTGATCTCAAGGGTCGTATTTTCTCCCGGGACTAGCACTTCATTTCACATGCGTTTTCTACCCTTCCCTTGATCTTGCAACCTCTTCATTGAGCTTGCAAGTTTAAGGGTTGGCTATTGATCACATGCTTGTCTTGAGTCCTGGTTCCGTATTCTTTTTATCGCTTTTTATTACTTGCTTTTTATTACCTTGTCTTTATTTCCATGCACTTTTATTTCATGCACTTAATACTTGTATCTTTTCTTTTCTTTGTTCTTTTCTTTTTGTTCTCTTTTGTTCATTTTGTGAATGTTGTAATTATTATTGTTAAGAAGAAATACGGTATTATAAGTTAACACATTTCTTTGCCAATTCCTTTTCCCGTTATTTTCCATTTGAACTTCGCCCAAACCATACGCAAGCGCTCCGTTAAGCACCGTACCCTAACAAGGTAACGGTGATTCCTAACCGCGACCGGTTGCGTTCGGTTTGGCCGGAGGCGAAAGCAAGAGACAAGAACTGAAGGACAAGGGTAAATAAGCCGTATTCCACGAATACCGCGCTTAAATCCCCTAATCCACGTTATTGCCGATTGCTTAGCTTCAATTGGTCAAGACTCAGCTCAAAGGTTTTGAGTACGGATTTCTTAGCTTACAATCTCGTATCTTTTCTTAACAACTTTATACTTGCAAATAAACACATAGGTTAGACCGAACAAACATACAGATTCTTTATTGACTTGGCTAAGACAAGGAAGGTAAAATACCACCATCTCCCTGTGGACCGACCCGTACTCACCGGCTAGCTGCAAAGCGACACCGTCCTGATCGCGGTTATACTTAAATTCTTTGAACATCCGACACGCCATCGGCGTGCGATCAAATGGCGCCGTTGCCGGGGAGACGATAGCGTATTTTCTTTCTTGTTATTCGGGTTAATATTCTTTTTGTATATATTTATAATTAAAAAAAAAAAACCCTTTTTGTTTTTTTTGATCATTTTTGTGGGCAAGTGTGCAGATTTTTGCGTATTTGCAAACTGCGATTGTGGGAGCAAAGTGTATGTTCAAAGTTAAGGTGATTACGAAGTACAGTGCCAAAGATCCGGGTAGTTTGACCCGCGCAAGCGAACCTTTCAAGCTTACCGGATTTGATTCAACGGGGGTTTCCTAACCCAAAACTTAACGGTACGTACTTTACCAACACCTTCTTCTCAAATCCGACGCTTCCAATATACTATTCTTTGCAGGATTCTTTGCAAGTTCGCTAGCAAACGCTAAAAAAATTGACTAACCCGTATTTGTTGCAGCGCCGCGCTTAAACTAAAAAACGATTGTTTGATTCTTTATAGAATTTTTGAATTGCGCATTGCATACATTAATACGGACTTAAGGGCAAGCGAACCCCACAACATACGGTAAAGGATTTCATCACCTTTTCCGTGGCCCACAAATCACGAACTTGCGCATAACGTTTACCCGCACAAATTTAAAAGAAATTAGACTTTAAGCCTTAAGGACTTCGCTCTCACTAGGAGAAGTTAACTGTGTTTAGAACCTTGCTTAATGGTATATTGTTTACGAGGTGTCTAGGAAAGTGTTAACGGCGAAACCGCCAAAAGAGAAAGGGTTATTTAATTAAGGAACTTCGCGAAAGCGTTGGAAAACCTCCCCTTATCTCTGCACTTACCTGGCCTCGTGATCAGTGTATCTTGAGCCTGTTTCTCGACACAGTTTTACTTCGACAATCAAGTTCTGGAGCAGGTCTAGTTGACCTAGGTAAATCCTAGAGCGATTAGGTGTGTGGTATTTTTGAGTCGTGATTATTTTTGTCCATATTCTTTTTGTGTGTATATTTCATTCTTTTGTTAATATATAAAAATAAAAAAATAAAAAAATATCACATTCCTTTTCCCCTCCTTTTCTCTGCCTTTCTCTCTTTCTCTCTTCATATCATGGGTACTCCACCTCGCAAAACTCTTGCCGAACTTTGGTACCCACAACCAGATATTACTTCCTACAGTTCTTGTTTTGGTCGAACTTCGAACGATCCATCCATGCCAAAAATTTCTTTGAAAGATCGGATAGACGCGTCTAGGACGAACAACTGGACCCCGCAATCCACTTCGTATCAACCGTTTCAAACATTCACACCTTCTTGCGTTGATACCCCTTTTGAAAATCCAGTTGTAACCCCGAGACCTATGTCTATTGCTGAACGTATTGAACAATCTCGTAGCCGATCTTTCACTCCTTTCACCACTACAAATTCTTGGGATCAACAATTCCATTCACCTTCTTATTCCAATGTTGATCCCACTCCTGTCCAGCCATTCAATTCCTACCAGTCCTATCCAACTTTTACACCTTCCCTAGACATTGTATCAGAACCGCCATTTGGGAGTTTTCAGTATCCAAACAACTTTGAATCTTTTACTGAAACCCCTTCACAACCAATGTCTAGTCTAGAACAGTCGTTGGAAGATTTTAGGGTAGCGTCCAGCCAACAGATGATGGATTTGAATGCGTCCATGGCCGCTCTCATACAACCTACTGACCCGATAGCTAGTTTCCAACTAGCTCCTAATTTTTCAATGTATGATGAGGCGGCAGGACAGGCTGTGAATTTGAGTGGAGAGAGTGAGATGTACCCCCTTCCAAATCAAACCTACCCGTCCCAAATTGAATCCCACAACTCCTGTTTTGAAAATCTATCGAGTATCCCACAAGATTTATCAATTGAAGATAGAATGATGAATGAGTTGTGCGACTTCGTAGTGTTTGATTTACCTGATTGTGAAGGGTCCCTTCCAAGTGAAACCAACCCCAATCCTTTTGACCTCTACACCTCCATCTTAGAACCAGAATCGATTAATATCCATGCTTTTGATGAGGTGTCTGAGAAAATAAACTTTCACTTGATTGAGGATATTGACGCAGGGAACATTTTGGATGATGAACCCATAGATTTGGCTGAGTTTGTCTCTTCAAATCATCATCCCGAGTCTTTAACTGTTTTTCCCGAACTTCATATGCGTCTTGATATTGATGATAAATGCATGGATGAGCTAAATTTTGAGGAGAATATTGAGGATAGCACTGAGGATGAAACGGTTTTAATTGATGAGTCGGATTTTCCAATTCATCCTAATCCTTCCACTGACTGTGTACACCCTCCTGAACCCTTAACCGATACCCTTCCTCAACCACTTCCCTCCATCCTTTCCATCGTTCCGACCTTGCAAGAACTCGTCTCACTTACATTTCATATGTCTGGTTTACCAAGTTCGGCGTACCCATGGTTTCTCACGAATCTTGAGGGATTTGACCCAATCTCTCGACGGGTTAATAGATTAGCACAATCGATTTTTACACATCGCTCATCATAAATTGTGCTAATCTATTCACTCCATTTGCACCCTCAAGTTCGTACTCCACTTCTTTCTCCCATCCGCCATTCTTCTCTTCCACCGAGACCGGACGCCACTTCTATGCCCACACGGTCTCGCGTGTTTCTTATTTCTTTTCTCTACACTCCATTCTTTCACCAACTGTCGCTTTATAACGATAAAATTTTTGAATGGTTGGTGTTAACTTTTGGCCTGTGTAAGGCCTTGTATAGTTTGATACTGTCCTTTCCCCCCTAATCCTGAATTTCAACGCTTAACAGTGGAAACACTGTTTTACTTAAGTTTGGGGGGGACATTTTTTTGTATATATTTTTGGTTTTCCTTTTTTTTGTTTTGTATATAATTTGTTTTTAGGAAGCGCCGATAATTTTGACCCTCTTGGTATAGCCTGACAGTGAGGGCACTGTCAAGTTTAAGTTTGGGGGTGTGCTCGGTAGCTTTCTTCCTTCGCATTCATATGTATATTTTGCATCTGCATTTTAAATCCATAAAATCCATAAAAATCTGAAAATTTTCTAAAAATATAAAAACTTTTTGTCAAGTTAGATTGTGGAAGAACTCTGATCCAACATTCGACGGTTTTTGTTTGAAAAAATAGGAATAACTAAATCTTATGTTTAGATTTTGAAAACCAGAAAGATAACTCTCCTTTGAAGTTAACTATAGCTGATATACGTCTTTACATCACACTACACGTGTCGTGAATTTTGGGAATTAGATGACAAGTCTTTCATGTTTAAACTTTTAAACAGATAAATGATTTTCTGAGGATCAAATAGGTTTGTTCTGAAATAAGTAATGTCAAGAATAGTTTATGAAGTAAAGCGAATATGAAGGAATGTTATTGATGCCGTAATTGGAGCTAAATCTAAAAAATAACCCATCTAAAACTTGATTGGAATGATTACACACCAAACCCACTAAACACGTCTTTTATCCAAAAAAAATATTTGAACTACCGGTTATACCTCCGTTCGTATTAAATCATCTGATTTTCACGACAAAACTGTCTTTTGTTTTTGGACCTAGGTAACTTGAGTAATTAAGTCCGCTGGGGTGTTTCTACACCTAATGCCCTAAAACCAACTGGTTTGGGTGCATTGGCCCAAAGCTCGCTAAGAAGCCTAGAAAGTCCAGTTTTAAAACAAAGTCAAGCAAGTGTTCTCTCCGAGTTAAAATTCCTAACGGTTCTTTGTGTGAGAATAATCTTGATAAAAGACAGGCTTTTATAAAAAAAATTTTAACGGAGATATGAAGGTTTTATTCTATGATAAAGACTATTGCACGTTCACAGAGGTGTGTATGAAATGAAAACAAGAAAAAGGTGGAGTGAAAAATACGACTTAGTTTCCTGTTAAGGAAGATAGAAATTCTGAAGTTGAAACCTTACTGGAAAAAGAAACTTGAAAAATGCTTAACTCTTTATAAAACTTATGTGATCCTTTTAAAATTGTTATCTGGGCTTTATTGTGCGACATGATGACTTTAATCGATCCTTCTGGAACTTAACGACACTAATTGCACTGCACGTAAAGACATATAAAATCTGTAGTTAAATAAGAAGCGAGGTGTGAAAAATAAAGGTTCGATAGTCTAGACTTAGGATTATAGAATTGTTATTTTCTGAAACAAAAACTTTAGGGTTTGAATCTTAGTTATTGTACAAAACCAACTTGACCGGATTTTGTGGGTAGTATCCGCTGAAAACCCTCAGGAGACAACACTCCTCCTACTAGGGACACCTAGAGGTTTAACGGCTTGTTGCACGTGCTCAGTGCAATCGCGTTCCCTGCGAAAGTGCGGTTAGGATTTTATTTTTATGAATAAATTGGTTTTGCTCGGGACGAGCAAAAGTTAAGTTTGGGGGTATTTGTTCATACCAGAATACTGCATTTTATACCGCCCATTCTTACGCTCGTGTGTTTATAGGTAGGTGCTTTTTATCCGTGTTTGTTACATATTTGCAGGATACAGGTTCTCGGTTCTAAAACGGTGAAATTCATGGAAAACACGACAAAATCCGGGTTCCTGCCAACCACTGATAAAACACGGTCTCCGCTCTTCATCCGTATGCTGCCAGATACCAGTTTAGGAAGACAAAATGTCAAATCAATGTCGTTTTCAGGCACAAGGCTCAATGGTAGCACAAGATCCAAGAGATCTACGCGGAGCTCGAGGCAATCATGACAAAAGCATCCACAAAAGTCCACCTTTCCTCAACAGAAATTCTGGAAGAAATGTAAAAGTATTTTCAGAAAATATATATACCAGACAACAGGGGACAACAAACCAGGAAAAGTACCAAAACCCCACGACCTAACTCACCTAGATGGCCGCGGATCCGCGGCCAATAGGGGGTATTGGCCGCGGTTCCGCGGCCATGTGGGGCCCACTCACTGACGTTTTTTGGGGGTATTTTTGGGACTTCATTTCTGGTCTGGTGGATGCCCTAGAATTCCATTCTCCAGCCTATAAATACAGAAGACCTGAGCTTAACCAAGGGAGCTTTTTCTTTAGTTTCTTCTTTGTGTAATTTTGTTCTTCTTCTTCCTCTTCCTCATTCCTTCTCTATGAAATTGTAGTGAGAGCTTTTGAGTGGAAGATTAATGAAGATGAGGGCTTTTTATCTTTCTTGTTAGTTTGCTCCCCCTTGAGATTCTTGCTTTCTCTTGCTCATTCAACCTCTTCATTGAACTTGAATGGGTAAGGGTTAGTTATTGATCTCAAGGGTCGTATTTTCTCCCGGGACTAGCACTTCATTTCACATGCGTTTTCTACCCTTCCCTTGATCTTGCAACCTCTTCATTGAGCTTGCAAGTTTAAGGGTTGGCTATTGATCACATGCTTGTCTTGAGTCCTAGTTCCGTATTCTTTTTATCGCTTTTTATTACTTGCTTTTTATTACCTTGTCTTTATTTCCATGCACTTTTATTTCATGCACTTAATACTTGTATCTTTTCTTTTCTTTGTTCTTTTCTTTTTGTTCTCTTTTGTTCATTTTGTGAATGTTGTAATTATTATTGTTAAGAAGAAATACGGTATTATAAGTTAACACATTTCTTTGCCAATTCCTTTTCCCGTTATTTTCCATTTGAACTTCGCCCAAACCATACGCAAGCGCTCCGTTAGGCACCGTACCCTGACAAGGTAACGGTGATTCCTAACCGCGACCGGTTGCGTTCGGTTTGGCCGAAGGCGATAGCAAGAGACAAGAACGGAACGACAAGGGTAAATAAGCCGTATTCCACGAATACCGCGCTTAAATCCCCTAATCCACGTTATTGCCGATTGCTTAGCTTCAATTGGTCAAGACTCGGCTCAAAGGTTTTGAGTACGGATTTCTTAGCTTACAATCTCGTATCTTTTCTTAACAACTTTATACTTGCAAATAAACACATAGGTTAGACCGAACAAACATACAGATTCTTTATTGACTCGTCTAAGATAAGGAAGGTAAAATACCACCATCTCCCTGTGGACCGACCCGTGCTCACCGGCAAGCTGCAAAGCGACACCGTCCTGATCGCGGTTATACTTAAATTCTTTGAACATCCGACACGCCATCGGCGTGCGATCAGCTCCCACTAGTATGACTGCCATCATAACGCCGGTAGTCAGACAAAACACCCTATGGGCTTTATCAACATATATATATAAATACCAAGTAAAATATATCATACGTTAAGACAAAGTCAAACCAAATAGCGTACTATCATATCAAGCAAGACTGTCATATACATACATATCCCAAGCATCCTATACAATGTAATCCTCTAGGGCATATATATCCAACAATCTCCCACTTGCACTAAGGCCTATAATTGGCGCAATGAGTACCCACTGTCTCTACCAGATCCAGTTGCTTGCGTACCGCATGCCCAACATCTCAAATAGCCTCTCGAACTGTACTTGAGGAATGGCCTTGGTGAATGGATCTGCCGTGTTGTCTTTTGTGTCCACTCTCCGTATCTCGATCTCCCGACGATCCACGATCTCCCTGATCAGGTGAAACCGCCTTAAGATATGCCTGGATTTCTGATGGGACCTTGGTTCCTTCGCTAAAGCTACAGCGCCATTGTTATCGCAATACAAAGGTATTGGATTGGCAATGGACGGAACCACCTGAAGTTCAGAAATGAACTTCCTTATCCAGACAGCCTCTTTTGCGGCTTCACTAGCAGCTATATACTCAGCCTCCATAGTTGAGTCTGCGACGGTATCTTGTTTGGAACTCTTCCAACATACCGCCCCTACATTGAGGGTAAACACAAAACCCGAAATAGATTTAGAATCATCCTTGTCACTTTGGAAGCCGGAGTCGGTAAAAGCCTCTACCTGGAGGTCCCTATTACCGTAAATCAAGAACATCTCTTTAGTCCTTCTCAGGTACTTGAGAATGTTCTTCACCGCTCTCCAATGTTTCTCACCTGGGTCAGACTGATATCTGCTTACCACACTAAGTGCGTAAGCTACATCCGGTCTGGTACATAACATCGCATACATTATTGATCCTACCGCCGAAGCGTAGGGTATAATGCCCATGCGTGCCCTCTCTTCATCAGTCTTTGGAGACATCTCCTTGGAGAGGGTGATTCCGTGACAAGCGGGCATATTGCCGCGCTTGGAATCTTCCATACTAAATCTCTTTAGTATAGTGTCTATATACCTGGACTGTGAAAGTCCCAATATTCTATTAGATCTATCTCGATAGATCTTAATGCCCAGAATGTATGATGCATCTCCCAAGTCTTTCATAGAGAATTTCTGTGACAAAAAGAGCTTTACTGATTGTAGTATAGGGATATCATTCCCTATCAGTAGTATGTCGTCGACGTACAAAACGAGGAAGACTACTGCTCCTTCTACAATCTTCCTATAAATACATGGTTCATCTACATTTTTGATAAAGTCAAATTCCTTGACTGTTTCATAAAAGCAGATGTTCCAACTCCGCGATGCTTGCTTTAACCCATAAATGGATTTAAGCAATTTGCACACTCTTCCCCTGCTCCCACTGTCTAAGAAACCTTCTGGTTGATCCATGTAAACACTCTCTTCTAGATGTCCATTTAGAAAAGCTGTTTTTACATCCATTTGCCAGATTTCATAGTCATGGAAGGCAGCAATGGCAAGCATGATCCGAATGGATTTAAGCATAGCTACTGGTGAAAAAGTTTCATCATAGTCCAATTCTGGTCTTTGACGAAAACCTTTTGCTACTAGTCTAGCTTTGTAGGTTTCCACTTGTCCAAATGTACCAATCTTCTTTTTGAAGATCCATTTGCACCCAAATGGTTTTACCCCAGGAGGAGCAACTTCTAAAGTCCATACTTTATTGGTGTACATGGATTCCATTTCGGATCTCATTGCATCCAGCCACTTCACTGAGTCGCTACTTGTGATAGCCTGCTGAAAACTAGTAGGCTCATCATCATCGATGATGCAATCCTCTTGATCCCCATCAAGAAGAAAACCATAGTATCTTTCAGGAGGATGAGAAAGCCTACTAGATCTGCGGAGTGGCGTTGGTTCGTCATGTTCTATTGAAATCTGAGATTCTTCTAACTCTTCGGTTGCAGTTTGAGGTTCTGGAATTTCTTCCAGTTCTACCGCACTCCCACTAATTTCTTTTGCAAGAAATTCGCTTTCTAAGAAGACAATGTGACGAGCGACAAACACCTTTTGTTCTTCAGTGTGGTAGACCATGTACCCCCTTGAATGCTTAGGGTATCCTACAAACTTGCATAAAACATATCGTGCTTCGAGCTTGTCCGGATTATGCTTTTTAACATATACCGGACACCCCCATATCTTGATATACTTCAGATATGGTCTCTTTCCACACCACATTTCATATGGAGTGGTAGGTACAGACTTAGTTGGAACTCTATTTAATAGATATGCGGCTGATTCTAGAGCAAATCCCCAGAAGGAAAGTGGCAACTCAGCACTACTCATCATTGAACGCACCATATCTAATAGCGTGCGATTCCTTCTTTCTGATACACCATTATGCTGAGGTGTATAAGGTGGAGTAAGCTGAGAGAGAATTCCATTCGCTTTCAAGTATTCAAGGAAACTGGTACTTAAGTATTCTCCACCTCGATCAGATCGAAGTGTCTTGATGCTTTTACCAGTTTGTTTCTCTACTTCATTTTTATACTCCTTAAACTTCTCAAAAGCCTCGGATTTATGCTTTATTAAGAACACATGTCCATACCTAGAGAAGTCATCAGTAAAAGTGATGAAGTAGGAGTGACCACTTCATGCATGTATAGACATCGGACCACATACATCACTATGTACTAGTCCCAAGAGTTCAGTGGCTCTTTCTCCGTGTCCGGTGAACGGAGATTTGGTCATTTTTCCTTTGATACATGATTGACAAGTTGCATATGATGAATATTTAAACGGATCTAGATATCCATCTTTATGTAACTTAGTCAACCTTGTTTCATTTATATGACCAAGTCTACAATGCCATAGGAAGGCTTGATTCGAATCTGGAGCCTTTCTTTTACGCGTGTTTTGAATATTGAAAATTTGTGGTTGATTAAGTATGTATATGCCGTTTTCCAGTGTGCCAAACTCAATCAGTTCTTGATTTAGGAGAATGTTCATGACATTTCTTTCAAGCACAAAATTATATCATTTATTAGACAACAAAGATACTGACATAATATTACACAACATACTGGGAATACAAAAACAGCTATACAATACCAAAATGTGTCCACTATTCAACCCTAGGTGATATTCCCCTATTGCAACTGCATCTACATGCATTCCATTGCCCATCCGGAGAGTCATATCACCTGCCCCCAGTACTCTACTATTTCTCAGATCCTGCAAAGAATTACAGATGTGAGAACCAGAACCGGTATCAAGTACCCATGAAGTAGAGTTAACTGAAAGACAATTTTCGATTACGAACACACCTGAAGCAGAAGCAACAGCTTGCTTCATGTCCTTGGCTTTAAAGGCCAAACAGTCCTTCTTCCAGTGCCCTTGCTTGTGACAATAGAAGCACTCGTTCTTTTCTGCCTTCACCCTTCCTGCCTTGTTCGTTCCCTGCACCTTCTTGACCCCACCCTTCGGTTTGGTGGCTTTCATCTTCTTCTTCCCTTTAGCTTTCGCTTTAGATTTAGAAGAAGATGATTGGCCAACATACAGAACGGGGGTCTTCTCCTTTTTCAAGGAGGTCTCTGCTACCCTCAACATATTGAGGAGCTTTGGAAGATCCGCTTCCATTTCGTGCATGTTGAAGTTCAGCACGAACTGAGAGAAGGTGTGGGGAAGGGACTGCAAAATCAAGTCGATATACAAATCATTCTCTAGCACGCATCCCAGGTTTGCGAGTTCCTCAATGAGGGTGATCATTTTGAGGACGTGCTCTCCAACAGGCGATCCTGGAGCTAACCTCATCTGGAAGAGTTTCCTTGAGGTTTCGTACCTCGCGATACTGTAAGTCTACGTTAGCGCCCCGGCAGTCTACAGACGCCAATCGCGGAATAAAACTTTTTAACTTGGCGCTATCGTATACTTTAACCCGGATCTGCCATTATTGCTAAACTAACAAACAGTAAAGAGTGAAGAAATGTTGTACCGACTGATCCGAGTCCTCCGGTCTTCATCTCCACTCCGATCTCCTCGCGGGATCTCCGTCCGTCTCCTCCTCGTCGGAAAGGGCACCACATCGCCTGTAGCTTTTACGGGCTCCCACCTCAATACCGAGGCAACTCGGGCGCGAAGCTGGCGAATCGACGCGTCCAAGATTTGCTGTAGGAAGTGTAGTGTAGAGTGCATGTCTCACTTTAGGGTATGTTGCCTTGATGGAGGAATCAAGATGATGTGAACTTGGGGATTTTGGTAGCAATGGAAATTGAGATGGATGATTAATTTCCACACAAAATGAAGCCTCTCATTTTCTCCCCTCCTCACCAAAGTGGCCGGCCCCTTGTTAAATTGGTGGAGGAATCAAGAATGGAAAACAATGAAGGGAGGTTATTGTAGTAAAAGTGAAAAGGGTGACCTTAACAAAACATGAACCATGCTTCATGTAAACCCACCCATACCTTCATCAAATCACAATAAATGCAAGTCATGGTGCAAAGATATCATAATCAATAGTTTTGCAAGAAACCCCCCTCCACAAAGATTATTTGCACAATTGCAAATAACCCCCTCCATCGGAAAAGTCCGGCCGGGAAAGAACAAAGGAAAACCGGCCGGAACGGAATGCAAACTGGCAACTCCAGAAAACTGGTCCCGTAATAAATTATAGGAAAACCCCGACACTGTGCATACACACCCGCATCTGTATTCCGTCCGGATACAAATGCAAAGAGACAAAATCTACACTGTACTGAAATAGGACCGGCTTAAACCAAAGCCGGCTAGTAATATCCGTTCGATCCTGATCCGTGCAATACCGCACGTATCTGATCGAACCCTGCCATATACCTATACGGCTACAAGTACAAACCGTCCGATCCTGATCCGTGCAATACCGCACGTATCTGATCGGACCCTGCCATATCTCCATACGGCCTCTACAGCGTTTCGCCCGAAACTTGAGTAACTGAAAGTGTGGTGGACTCTAAAGACTCGTCAATACTATGGCTGTGGATTTAACCACTAGCACGTCAGAGGTATAAGCCAATACGTAACGGGCCACCAGCTATTGACCAAAAGGGACGTCGATGAGCGAACTCATCCTGACACCCTACTGAGCCTGTCAGTGACAATATCCGTGCAGTCCGGTCCGTTCGTCTATGAGTATCGCATGGCGGGCCTAGGGGGTTGGTAAAAGTCAGACCCCCAAAAGCGGTACAAGTCGTGTCGGAGTGTAGCCCAGAACACCCTGAGATACTACTGGAATACCTACCAGTAAATCTCCTGCCTTGGCCAAGGACTTCGTGTAATGGCTCTCCTAGACACAGCGCGACCTCACCCCCAATACCGGGAGAGACGAAACCCCCGAAGATCCGCTCACTGCCTCCATGTGGCTCGGGACTGTACCCAACTAAAACCTGTTTGCACGACTCCTTTGAGCCGTGGTAGGGTAGTAATCAAAGTACAGTGGGAACTCACACGAGACAAATGACGATCCCCAGGTCGATGAACTAACCTGTACACATGTCACCTGGGAACTGCTATCTGACGTCAGGTATAAGACCAACTAGCATGTTCCCGGCGAGTCCTGTCCGGTGTACTCATAACCCAATGAGCACCTGTATACATCTTAGGTGATCCAACTGACACCAGTGGCTTGTGAGACCGGCCACCGCCCCTCGTCGGGGTCTCGACTGTATACACTAGTCTACTCTGGAGAATCGATGCCCTGTCTCGAAACTCCCACGACTAGGGACCTTTTAAGGATGTGCTTGTAGACTCCAGCTCTCACGTATATGATCGCCCTCATACTGCCGGTAGTCAAGCAAGAATCCCAGGGGCTCTATCAACGTGCAATAGTGACATGTCATGTCACCTAAAGCAGTACACGATGATAAAGGTAAACCTGATAGCATACTATCATCTCGAGTAAGACTGTTCTACCGGGATAGGTCCTCCCTCAATCATTGCAATCACGTGCCTGTGATCCAATAATTGACTCTGAGGGCACTATCACCAACAATCTCCCACTTGCACTCAAGGCTAATTATTGCGATGTCGCATACTCACAGCCCGTGTGATACCGAACACCCAACTCCTCTACTAGTCAGTCGCACAAAACCTGTTTGCGAAACTATTGCGTTCGAGGAATAGCCTTAGTGAGTGGATCCGCTCTGAAGTTTCTTTCTATGTCTCTCTATATCTCAAGTTCGCGGAGAAACCCATCTCCCGAAATGAGCAATACCTGTCTTAGAATGTGTCTGGATGTCTGATGGGACATAGCTCATAAATGAACTCCAAATCCAAACTTCTTAGACTGTATCGTCAACTGAACTTAATCAGTATCCTGCGCGCCATGCCTCCCTCAGTATTGCCTTGGACCACCTGTCCAAAATACTGCCCCTCGTCAGAGGGAAAACTATAACTCTGACAACCTCCTTGTTGTCCATGTCACCTTGGAAGCCTGGAATGATAACTGTCTCCTAAATGAGGCTGTCGTTATCATATCCCTAGAACATCCACTTATGTTCTAAAACTGCTTCCGACTGTTTCTCCAGGATTGGATTAATGTCAACTTATTGCATCTAGTGCAAGAACAACATCTGGTGTGGTACTTGACATCTCATGATTGACTCAATTGCCTAAGCAAGTGATCTCCCTCTCCCCTTTAGTCTGTAAGACACCTTTAGAGAGGGTGACTCCATTACCTGCAGGTACACTACCGTGCCTGGAGTCGTCCATCCTAAATACTCTTAGAATGCTGTCAAGTACCCTGATTGGGAAACCACCCAAATCTAGATCTAAAACCATAGATCTAGTAACCAGTATGTCTGATATAAAATCCATTTCCTTTGTGGAGAAACAACTGTGTGACGACCAAAGTATAACCGATCGTAGTGCAGGAGCTTCTTTTCCTACTCTGTGTATATCATCCAAATACCAGGATATCACACCCTACTACCTTCTCAACTGATCCATCCCCTATTCTGATGAAGTCAAACCCATGACTATCATATCAGAAATTGATGATCTATCTCCGCTACATCTGCTCTAGTCTATAAATAGACATAAGCAACCTTTCCACCAATGCTTCCGCTGCTCCCACTGACTACGACAACCCTCTGGCAGAGTCATATAGACGTACACTTCTAAAACTGGTTTAGAACGACGCTATACTCATCCTCCCGCCGGGTCTCGTAACCTGGAACAACAGCAATGGCAATTGTGGGTAAACAAGAACTTCCCTGTCACCGTCCTTGAGGCTACCGTAGTACCTCTCGGGTGCCTGAAGTTACCCACCGTATCTGCGGAGTGGCCAATGGAATGTCAATCCAGATTGAATCTTTAGGTTCCTTATCAAATCTTCAGTAATCGTTTGTGGTTCTGGAATTACTTCCAGTTCTACCATACTCCCACTATTGTTTTCTTGAAAAAATCCATTTTTAATAAAATTGTGGCGAGTCTAGAACAATATCGCTATTGTTCATCCAGATGGTAGAAAGTCAACCCTCGTCATAGCCTGGGTCAACCCACAAACAGCCATTACAGAAACGTGCCTAGAGTTGTCCAATATCTGGTTTTAAGCATAAACCGGACAACTCCCCGTACCTTAACATCGTTAAGATATGAACTGTTCTATATCCAATATAGAATCAGAGGCACTGATTTATTTGAACCAGATTCACATCATGCAGCTGTCTCCAGTGCATGTCAACTAAATGGAAAGAGGCCGATCAGCGTTACTCAACTTAGGAATACTTCCAATTATGAGTAACCTGAAAGAGAAGCAAGATCTCTTTATCATTACTATCAACTGAATACCATACACAAGTATCTACATCTTCGATCTCTTTGAAGAATCCCGATACTTGCTATACCTGGTTCTCTACTCTATTCAAATACCTATAACTCCTCAAAACTTAGACCCTGTGTTTCTACGAAACACATGTTTAAGAACTAGAGAAGTTAAAAGTAAACAGAATATAGTATGAGGACCAAACCCTCTGTCCCAATGGACACTGGACAACATACAATACTCTGTATAAGTCCCTTGAGTCTGATAACTCATTCACTGTGTGTCGTAGGTTGAAAACTGTACTTATGGTTAAGAAGAATTACACCGCTGTTTAATGCTCCTTACCTAACCATCCACTGATATAGGTAAATGTCATCGACATAATATCAAAAGGTATATCTCACTCTATGAAAATAGACTTACAGATATATCAATTTGAAATTGGTGCATAAAAGCGGATATTCAAAACCAAATATTTGCCGACCGGCAAACAGCTCAGGTGATTTCCTCAAATATCACCGATTATAACGAATCCCGATATAATGAGGATAATCACCCAATTCCCAATAACTTACTCCCACTCATCATCTGTAAAACCATACAGATGTGAGAATCATACCTGGTAAATACATACCCTGGAGCAAGTGTCTAATCGGGAAATCAGTTTTCATTTAACAGTACACAGTGAACTGAAACATTGAAATGTTTCGATGGGGTATCCTGGTATTCTTAGTAATGCCTCTACCATTATCTAGATTCACAACTATAACCGTATAATTCTTTGCCACCTCTCCAAATCCCTTTATATGTCTTTAGTCATTACCTTCTGCATACCCCTTAGGCCAAATGGTTTTCTTCCTTCCCTACCGTTCGGCACCAGCCTATGGTTTGGAAGAAGACTATCCAATAAGCTTAATGGGTGTACTGTCCTAGTCCTAGGAGCACTCGCAATGCGAGAGAAGGTGAAGATAAAAGACAACCGAATAAACCTTATTCCTATTTCTCCTGGACCAGAATCCATCCCCGAACTGGAACAAGTTCCTTCCGAGTTCGTATATAACCATACGATGGAGTACCCAATAAACTGTGGATCTTCGTAGTGATACGGAGTGTCCTGGAGAAATACAAAGGTGATGTGGGAGTGGTAACGAAATATTTGGTTTGGCCGTGAATATCTGTTGCAATTTACTTTGCCCTCTTACTAATCCCTTGCTTTGTCTAAACTTAATACCTTCTGCACACCATCGTTATGCTAATTGGTTTTCTTCATTCCCTACCGGTCGGCACCAGCCTAAGGTTTGGAAGAAGACAATCCAATTTGCATAATAGGTGTACTACCCCTAAACCAAGGAGTACTCGTAACCTGAGAGAGGGTAAAAGGAAAAGACAACTGAATAATCCTATCCGTTTTCTCCAGAACCAGAAACCATCCTCGAATTCCTTCGAGTTCGTATCTAACCATACGATGGTTTTGTCCAATGGAAGTGGACGTTCGCAGTAATACGGGGTGTCCTAGAGAAAAGGGTAAAAGTAGGAGTGGCAATGAGGTCTGCAATTCTGACAATCCAAAAGCCTGTGTTAAGAAGCTTCGGTCAACTTGGTCACTGAGTCAAAGTCTTAGGGTCGGGTCAATGGTTGCTGCCAAAGAGAGAGAAAAGAAACACTCAGCGTGCACTCTAACCAAGATCAGAATGGTTACCAATTTATCTAATCTGGAAACCTCCCACTGTACCTCAAATTCTCCTCCAAACCTGAAAGAAGAATTAGTCGGGGTCACCCGAGGAGTAAACCAACTCATCAGTGGGAATCGGGATCCAACTATCATCGCATGACAACGTGACGGAATCCGCTCACGGTATCACACTCCAGAAGGTATGCGCATATCTGGCAAGTTTCAGTTCTTTTGAAACTCCCGATGTGGATTTTTACCCCATGCTCTTATGACCTTGACTTTGGCCAACAAATCATAAGTCACATGTCAAGTTCTGCCCGTCATTCTCCAGGTTAATTTGAATCCACCCATACATACCCTTGACTTTGGCCAACAAGGCAGTACGACTGTTCCAAACCAACGCATCTATCTATGCTGCATATGAATACCCAACAGCTACCAAACACTGTGCCTTGACTTTGGCCAACAAACACAGCTTGAATACTATTGACTACCCATATGAAACGACGGAGGGCTACGAATGGTTTCTGGAGAAAACCTTTAACGTAATGAACTTGATATCGTTGAAGGAACGGATAGCTTTTTAGAAAATATAGTGACGAAAACCTTTACTAAAGAGGTCACTCCCGGTGAAGGGATCTCGGCTCTTTCCCCGTAGAATGAGGTGCAGGATATTCCAACTGAATACCACGATGCAAAGCAAAAGTAATCGGCTATAGTGAAGTTAATGCCCTGAGGCTAACTTCTGTCCAAGGGGTCACTCCCGGTGAAGGGATCTCGGCCCTTGCCTCGTCGACTGAGGAGCAGGATATTCCAAATGAATACCACGATGCAAAACAAAAGTGAACGTCCTTGCAATAACAGCTTTTTGAAAAGTGTTCCAACAACATCAGAATAGGTTTGTTTAACTTGCATTGATCCGAATCAACGCAGTCCCATCAATTGATCACACCACAAAGAACGAAAATATACTGACGTACGTATATGCCATCCGCATTCGCCACTGGGTCCCGTCATCACCCGTTAGGTTAGCTTACTAACGGCAGAGCGGGGACTGGACTAGCGCGGATGAAAAACATATACAACATCTACTAATATATATACCAATATATAGTATTTCGCTCAAGGCGTGAAAAGAAATGCAACATCACAGAAATGTACAGCATCACAGAACAATACAGATATCTGGGATCCCCGGGTTTCACAGAGCCACTACTGAAACCCGACGTTCCCCTGGTCGTGTGGATAGCCTGTGCAATGAAATCCTAGACCCCTACGGGCGCGGCAAGTCACCCGCCAAAACCTGAAGCGAGGCAGCCCCCTTCAGCACCGTGAATGGACCACCCAGCACTTTACGGAATCCGGTAACTTGGGCACCCCTCCTGGGTCAAAACTGTACCCCCTACGAGTGCGGCGAATAGCCCGCCAATCCTGGAGCGAAGCCCCCTCTGTCCCAATGCCATGAGATGCGGGCTTGTTGCCTTCTAGAACCCGGCTATCCGTGCACCCCTCCGCGGGGTAACCCTAGTACAGAAAGTAAAATATACATACACCGGGTACATCGACCGCAACCAGGTCGTGCCCCAAAAGAATAATACAATCAGGCAGTGACGGCAGTCCACATGTCGGACGCTCGCCCCGCAATATCAAATGTACATAATACAACAACACTGTTCTAGCATTGCATCCAGGCTATCCCCCACGACCGATCCGCAACATCACAGCAAATACATAGAACATCAACGTGAAAATCACGTTCGCAAATCCGTCTAACCGGGCTATAGCAGTTAGACCGGATTTACCGATCGAGTGACATTCACGGTCGCAGATATAATGTAAATACTGTGAAAACTAACGTGTTTAAATTTCGATCGACAAAATATCAAGAAGTGGGCCCCACGACTTACTGGTGAACAGTAACAAAATCTGGGCAAAAATGATATATATCAAAAACCCCAAAATCCAAGTGAGAACAACCTGACAAAATTTGGGAGCACGTGCTCCCCACGTGGCCGCGGTTGCGCGGCCAAACCATGGGTTTGGCCGCGCTTCCGCGGCATCTTGGAGGGATCACGACCCCAAATTTTGTCGTGACTCTTAAAAGTTCCTGCTCTGATTTTTAAGACATCCAGAAATAATTTTTGAGACCGTTTAAAAACAACAGAAACTGTCGGCTTGGATTTTTGCAGTTTTCGATTTCCGGTCGGATCGAAGTTTTAAACGCGTTAGCACAAGTTAGCATAGCAAAATGGTGAGGCTCTGATACCACTGTAAGTCTACGTTAGCGCCCCGGCAGTCTACAGACGCCAATCGCGGAATAAAACTTTTTAACTTGGCGCTATCGTATACTTTAACCCGGATCTGCCATTATTGCTAAACTAACAAACAGTAAAGAGTGAAGAAATGTTGTACCGACTGATCCGAGTCCTCCGGTCTTCATCTCCACTCCGATCTCCTCGCGGGATCTCCGTCCGTCTCCTCCTCGTCGGAAAGGGCACCACATCGCCTGTAGCTTTTACGGGCTCCCACCTCAATACCGAGGCAACTCGGGCGCGAAGCTGGCGAATCGACGCGTCCAAGATTTGCTGTAGGAAGTGTAGTGTAGAGTGCATGTCTCACTTTAGGGTATGTTGCCTTGATGGAGGAATCAAGATGATGTGAACTTGGGGATTTTGGTAGCAATGGAAATTGAGATGGATGATTAATTTCCACACAAAATGAAGCCTCTCATTTTCTCCCCTCCTCACCAAAGTGGCCGGCCCCTTGTTAAATTGGTGGAGGAATCAAGAATGGAAAACAATGAAGGGAGGTTATTGTAGTAAAAGTGAAAAGGGTGACCTTAACAAAACATGAACCATGCTTCATGTAAACCCACCCATACCTTCATCAAATCACAATAAATGCAAGTCATGGTGCAAAGATATCATAATCAATAGTTTTGCAAGAAACCCCCCTCCACAAAGATTATTTGCACAATTGCAAATAACCCCCTCCATCGGAAAAGTCCGGCCGGGAAAGAACAAAGGAAAACCGGCCGGAACGGAATGCAAACTGGCAACTCCAGAAAACTGGTCCCGTAATAAATTACAGGAAAACCCCGACACTGTGCATACACACCCGCATCTGTATTCCGTCCGGATACAAATGCAAAGAGACAAAATCTACACTGTACTGAAATAGGACCGGCTTAAACCAAAGCCGGCTAGTAATATCCGTTCGATCCTGATCCGTGCAATACCGCACGTATCTGATCGAACCCTGCCATATACCTATACGGCTACAAGTACAAACCGTCCGATCCTGATCCGTGCAATACCGCACGTATCTGATCGGACCCTGCCATATCTCCATACGGCCTCTACAGCGTTTCGCCCGAAACTTGAGTAACTGAAAGTGTGGTGGACTCTAAAGACTCGTCAATACTATGGCTGTGGATTTAACCACTAGCACGTCAGAGGTATAAGCCAATACGTAACGGGCCACCAGCTATTGACCAAAAGGGACGTCGATGAGCGAACTCATCCTGACACCCTACTGAGCCTGTCAGTGACAATATCCGTGCAGTCCGGTCCGTTCGTCTATGAGTATCGCATGGCGGGCCTAGGGGGTTGGTAAAAGTCAGACCCCCAAAAGCGGTACAAGTCGTGTCGGAGTGTAGCCCAGAACACCCTGAGATACTACTGGAATACCTACCAGTAAATCTCCTGCCTTGGCCAAGGACTTCGTGTAATGGCTCTCCTAGACACAGCGCGACCTCACCCCCAATACCGGGAGAGACGAAACCCCCGAAGATCCGCTCACTGCCTCCATGTGGCTCGGGACTGTACCCAACTAAAACCTGTTTGCACGACTCCTTTGAGCCGTGGTAGGGTAGTAATCAAAGTACAGTGGGAACTCACACGAGACAAATGACGATCCCCAGGTCGATGAACTAACCTGTACACATGTCACCTGGGAACTGCTATCTGACGTCAGGTATAAGACCAACTAGCATGTTCCCGGCGAGTCCTGTCCGGTGTACTCATAACCCAATGAGCACCTGTATACATCTTAGGTGATCCAACTGACACCAGTGGCTTGTGAGACCGGCCACCGCCCCTCATCGGGGTCTCGACTGTATACACTAGTCTACTCTGGAGAATCGATGCCCTGTCTCGAAACTCCCACGACTAGGGACCTTTTAAGGATGTGCTTGTAGACTCCAGCTCTCACGTATATGATCGCCCTCATACTGCCGGTAGTCAAGCAAGAATCCCAGGGGCTCTATCAACATGCAATAGTGACATGTCATGTCACCTAAAGCAGTACACGATGATAAAGGTAAACCTGATAGCATACTATCATCTCGAGTAAGACTGTTCTACCGGGATAGGTCCTCCCTCAATCATTGCAATCACGTGCCTGTGATCCAATAATTGACTCTGAGGGCACTATCACCAACAGATACGGGAGTGTTCACCATACAATTCCTTGCAATGGAGGAATATGGATACAATATCCATACTCTCGTGCTGTTTCTGGAGTTCATTATTCATGGACGCCAGCACGATACACTTAGCTCGCTCACAGTCTAGATCCCAGGTTTTACGAACTTCCTTGTCCGCAACTGAGGAATCTGGTCCTGGGATAAGGGGAGGAACAGCGGTGGTAACATATGCAACTTTGTCATAAGTCAGCGCAATATTGACGTTTCTTAGCCAATCTTTATAGTTCTGCCCGGTCAGTATATTCTTTTCAAGTAATAGTTTTAGTCCAGTCATGGTAGCTGCCAGAGAGAGAGAAAAGAAAACACTCAGCATATGCTCTTGCAAGTTTAGATTGGTTATTATTTTATCTAAACAGGATGGCTCCCACTGTTTCCTCAAATCCTTCTTCAAAACCTAAAAGAAGAACTAGTCAGGATTTAATCACACGTCACAATTCTTGCTTCACCTTTCAGCCAGGCTGGTGTTGGTACTTCGAGGTAGGTTTTCCAACGCTTTCGCGAAGTTCCTTAATTAAAGAACCTCTTTTCCCTGGAGGCGTAGCCCCTCTAACACCTTTCTAGACACCTACTTGGTTTATAGCATTGATTGTTAAGTGAGAGAAATTCCCGAGAGTAATCCTACTCATCAGTGGGATCGGGATCCAACTATCATTGTATGATACCCTAGATGGAAGCCACTCTAGTCACCACACTCCAGAAGGTAAGCCAAATCTGCAAGTTTCCTTTATGTTTGAAACTCCCGATGTGATTTTTACCCCAAGCTCTTATAGACCTTGACGTAGGCCAACAAGTTATATGATGCAAGTCAAGTTCTACCCATCGTTGTCCTGATCAATTTAAATACATCGTACAAGCCCTTGACGTAGGCCAACAAGGTGTACGTCTGTATTAAACTAATGCATCTATCTATGCAACAAATAGGCACACACACTGCTACCATTCACTATGCCTTGACGTAGGCCAACAAGCATAGCATGAATACGATGTGCTGTCTATCTGAAACGACGGAGGGTTACGGCTGGTTTTTGGCAAAAAACCGTTTAACGTAGTGAACTTGATTTGATCGAAGGAACTAAGATAGCTTTTAAAAGGAGTGGTTTAAGCTCCGCATTTAAAATTTTGCTTTTTCAAGAAAACCGAATGGTTTTTAGAAATTGTTCCAACGATTCAGTTTAGGTTTTATTTTCTTTGCATTAATAATAATACGTCCCATCTTTAACCTATCATTACAGATAACAACGAAAATACGACGTCCTCTTATGCCATCCGCATTCGCCACGGGGTCCCGTCATCACCCGTTAGGTTACTTAACTAACGACAGAGCGGGGGCTGGGCTAGTGCGGGTGTAAAACATAAGCGACGTCTAAATAGCTATCATATATAGATATTGTACATTCGTCAGACGCAATAATAGGCATTCCAGATCACAGATAAACAATATTGGATTTGCAAGCAATCCGCATTTCAATTGAGCCTGCAATGAAAGACGGATTACACAGTTGTGATGAATAGCCATTTTCCCACCCCCAGACCCCTACGGGTACGGCAAACTACCCGCCAAGTACCAGAAGTGAAGCGGTCTACCCCAACACTTCAAAATACCGGGTAGTTTGTGCACCCCACCTTGGGTCTATCCTAGGAGCAAAAACAGTAAAAAGAAATAATACAACGGTGGCTACAACCGCAACCTGGATGTGCCCCGCAAAATAATATTACAACTTGTTACTTTTACATCAAATGAATTAATACAAAAACCCATCACAAATCCCGGCTAAACACCACAACTGTCCAATACAGTTTATATACACAAACAGTTATATATAACATCACAGATATGTGCAACCCCCTTCCAACCGACATACTAGCAGTTAGGGGAGGTTTATGAACACATAAAACATTTCACAGATATAATCAAACAAGAAAATACCGTATAATTTCGATCGATTAAACACATTTAATATTGCTCCAATACTTCTCTGTAAATCTGAAACCTGAGCAAAAATAAAAATTACCAGAAAACACCAAATATCACAGAGAACCAACACAAGAAACTTGGGATGATGAATCGTCCAAAGCGCGGCGGAATCGCGGCGGATCGCAGGGATCGGCCGCGGTTCCGCGGCGCTATGGCCGATTCATTAGCCCAATTTTCTTGGGTGTTCTAATACATTCATTTAGGTCATTCTGAAGGTCCCTGAAAAATTTTTGGACCTCATTTAAAATTCGACAGAAAGTACATGATATCGGGGTTTTTCCGGTTTGTTTTTCCGTTCGAAATTCATACAAATTTGCAAGTGTGTAAAATACTGTTTAGCTAGGCTCTGATACCACTGTAAGTCGATGTTCAACACCCCAATACTTGTGGGGAGGCGGAAATATGAATAACAATCTTGTTCTATGATCAAACATCGATTAACCGTATGAATCGTTTGCTAAACAAGTTTTAACAAAAGCTATAAAGTTCTAAACTACTATGTTAAGAGATTATACCAAACGGTTCTAGTCCTTCGTCTTAATGTTATCTACGGCCTCTTTGGATCTCCACGTCCTCTTCGGCTTTCTCCCGTGATAGACGATCCACCCGAAAACCCTAATCCAAGCTATAACCTCTAAACTTGAGGTTACTTAGTTTCTCTAGTTGCTAAATAGAGTAGCTAAGGTGATGTAGAGATGGGTTATGGAGTAATTAGTCTTTCCTAATCCTTGTTCTCAACTCATGAGGGTAGGATTAGGTTTGGTGAAGGAGAGAGAACTTGAAGAGAGAGAGTGAGAAGATGATAATGATAATAATAATGATAATGAAAAAGCTTCTCACTTGATATATGAAATATAATGAATAAGAAAGAAATGAATAATATGAGATTATTCATCATGTTTCATTAATGCAAGTGGGTGATTCATTATGTGAGTCATTAAGCATTTAATAATGCATTAATGACATGATGAATCACTCACAATGAGTCACTAATTCATTAAATGAAAATGCCACCTCTCTCTCCATGTCACATCCTTCTAGAAGCTTCTCGGAAAATTACGAGAACGCCCCTCTCATCCGTGAAAACACGGAAAAACTTTAGACTGTATAAATCCAATAACCTGATACTAGAATCTGGCTTAAACCAAAGCCGACTAGTAAAAACTGTCCGAATGTCGTACGTGCGTTCAAACACGTATGCGTCCGAACCTTTGTCGTAAAACCATACGACCTCTATATCTTTTCGCCTGGGTTTGGGAAATCTCTGTGTGGGACTCTAAAGACTCAACTACTACGCTGGCAGTGGGTTTAACCACAGACCGCAAGTGGCACTAGCTGTACGTAACGGTCCCCAGGTAGTTGTCGATAAGAAAGCTGATGAGGTAACCCATCTGAAATCCTACTGAGCCTGTCTGTGACAATATCCGTGCAGTCCGGTCTGTTCGTCTAAGAGTATCGCATGTATGGTCTAGGGAGGTGGTGGACGTCAGACCCCTAATAACCGTACAAGTCGTGTCGGTATGGTTCAAGACCACCCGAGAATCTACTGATCATTCCATCAGTAATTCTCAATCAGCCCTGGCCAGGGACTTATGGTAATGACCAACCGACCACAGTGCGATATCAACTCCCTATACCGGGAGAGACGAATCCCTAACAGTCGCTCACTGCCTCCACGTGGCTCGGGACTGTGCCCAACTGAAACCTGTTTGCACGACTCCTTTGAGCCGTGGTAGGGTAATAATCAAAGCACAGTGGGAACTCACACGAGACAAATGATGACCTTAAGTCAACGGACTATCTGCAGACATGTCACCTGAGAACTGCTATCTGACGTTAGGTATAATACCATCCAGTCAGTTCTCGGCGAGTCCTGTCCGGTGTACTCACACCCAGTGAGCATCTGTATACAATCTTAGGTGAACACCACCAATGGTTGCGGGACCAATCCATTGCCCCTCGTCAGGGTCTAGATATGTATACACTAGTCTACTCCGGAGTATCGATGCCCAATCTCGATACTCCTGCGACCAGGGACTTATAAGGGTGTGCCTATTGACTATCCAGCTCCCACTAGTATGACTGCCATCACAACGCCGGTAGTCAGACAAAACACCCTATGGGCTTTATCAACATATATATATAAATACCAAGTAAAATATATCATACGTTAAGAAAAAGTCAAACCAAATAGCGTACTATCATATCAAGCAAGACTGTCATGTACATACATATCCCAAGCATCCTATACAATGTAGGCCTCTAGGGCATATAAATCCAACAGTGCTTATAGATTACCCAGCCCCCACAAGTATGACTGCCATCACAACGCTGGTAATCAAGCAAAGATCCTAAGAGCTCTACTAATATGTATAAGCGATATGCTAAAAGAAACACATGCACATATTGAAGTAGAAACAAACCAAGTAGCATACTACCATTTTGAGCAAGATTGTCTATACAACTGTGAATATCCCAAGCTTCCATTAAGTAATATACAATCTAGTATGATACAGTAATGGCCTCTAGGGCATATACACTAACAGATACAGCATACCATATGACAATCCTCAAGTCATGAGTGCGGATCTATCATCAATATAAAGCTCGTACGGTAAATCGCCGTACGGCATCCCACTAGCTGGGTACGGGTCAATATCACATTATCTCATCAATTACCTGGTATTCTTATCATCATATCACATAATCTGGGGTACTGATCTAATTCTAGTACAAATCGATATCATCTATATAAGTATGAATGCGTGTGTAAAACATACGTCCAAAGGCCCGCTAAAATCACATGTCGTATCCCAAATACGAATCATCTCATATCACCGATCTCGCGGCACTATGCCCAATATCATCGACTCATCTCCAATGTCATCAAATATCATCAACACAGTGCAAGTATAATGAATATGCAAGGGTGTTTATGTTGGTGTAAACCTATTCTAGGGTTCGCAACTAGGAACTATACTAGTTTACTTCTAACCCTAATCTATACATAGTACCCCTAACACAAGGACCACAACACACTAAAAACTATCTTATATATAATATATACATCGTATATCAGCTACGGACTATGGGGGTGCTATACGCCATCCACCCGACTTCCCCCTGTAGATATAATCTACTCACCTTGCGTCTTCATTTGTCGACGTCGCCACGCGCTTGCTTGTCGTCCCGAAGTCTTCATGGGGTACCTACACGTCAAAGTATCGTAAATGCCTATTAAAACCAAATCAAAGCTAAAACGGCACACGAAACCCAAAACGACATGATAAGGGGCCTATAGGTTAGAACCTATGGGCACGCCTTCAAAACCATCAATCAATCATCGATATCGTCGTATAAACGCCAAATAGTCGAGGTAAAACGAAATACGCAAATGCAGAATTAAAAAAATACAAAATACGGAAACACGAATCCAAACAGCAACTAAGGAAATAGGCTCCAGATTTCACCCTAGGACAAACTAGACAAGTCAACACATGCCAGAGGCCTAAACTAAAGATGTAGGAACTACAGAACCAAAACGACACAATTTGGTCCAGGTCCTGCCGCAATTTGCGGCCAGAGGGAATTAATCTGCGGCAGGGTCATAGAGTTAAGGGCTAGGGTTCTGGTGGTAGCTTCCTGGGTGCCTGCACACTTCACTGTCCACTCAAAAAAGATTTCAGAGTCTCGGGTTGATAGCAGATCCCAAATAACCTTCACAGATTCCACAAACTTTCCGATATCGGTTTCTAAATCCGTATTCCGGGTCTTAAATCTCAGGTTTGGGTCTCAAATCATGCACTATGGTGTTTATATAACCTCTACTGAGCTCAACTTCACATTACAACACAAAATTCCCTCGAACCCTAACAAAGTTTTCCTTAAGTCCACAAAACACACAATATTGGTTCAATCTAAATATGGGGTATAAGTAATGCATAAACTAAGCTAATGATCCAGAAATTACCTCATTTGGCAACTCAAGAAAATTCTTGAGTTGCCCCTAGTGGCCAATATCCTTGCTTTCTTGGTCCAATGTGTAGATCTTGAGCTTGTGCACACTTTTAATGAAATGGGGGTAGGGTTTTGGTGATGTATTCATGATGATTTGGGGCTTGAATAGGGGAGGGAGATGAGGGGCAGCAGCAGCTGAAGGGGAAGAGGGAGAGAGGGAGTGAGTTGAGGAAGTGAAGGGAAATGACTAAGTCAAAGCTGGCCCCTCTCTTTTCTCTCTCACCCATACCTACTCCCATAATATAATCCTTTTCCTTTTTTTCTCTAAATCCTTCTCACTAGAATAGTAACCCCGAAAGAAATATCGTGGAAAAATGCACAAGTGTAAGAAAAATGATATGTGCATGTTTTGCACAAAAATGCTAAAAACTGATTAGCGATTTTTAATCACGATTAGTACTAAATTAGTATATAACTAATCACAAAAACTTAAAAATGGCATAATTCCCTAAAATACCCTATTTTAGAATTTTCCAAAATATTAAAATATTCAATAAAATAAAATTAAATTATAAAAATTCCCAAAAAATAATATTTTATTTTTTTATTTTTTGAAATGTTACAATCTCCCCCCCTTAAATAAATTCGGTCCCCGAATTTAAATTTAAACCCCCAAATCCTAAAACATTTCAGTAAAAATCCAAATTGTCGGGGCTCCGAATACATCAATACATAAAACGCATATAAGAATACCCCATTCGTCTGGTGCGCCCGGAATTCAAAAGCCTTATATATGCCATACATGTTCACAAAACAATATCTAGGTGCAACTGGTATGCACGAAACATCTGTCATAGGCAACGTGTGTGCCTGACAGCAAAATCAGGTGCATCTGACATATACGAAGAATCCCGATTTAGTGCATCTGGTGTGCACCAGAATCGTATCTCTAAGCATGCGCTGAACACGCGCGGAAATCTAAATCAGGTATACCGCAGTGTATAAGCTCACAAACATGTGCATCAGTGTGCACAAAACATAAATACCGTCGTCGGTAGTCCCTCGTTCAAAGTCGAGAAGGTGTCGGTGCATCCAATGCTAGCAGCGCAAGATATCTACTTGCCTCTTGCTCACGGTCTGGCATCCTCTGTCTCTGGGTCCTTATCTTCTCTGTAGATTACCAATCGGCTCATCGGCCCTGTCAGGTGTGCTAACGGGGACGATTCCGTTCTGGCACTTTCCTGGTCATCTCTCGGTCAATCCTCACGACCACTCGTAAAGCAGCATGTCACTGGCGTCGGCCTCTGGCTCTCTGAATGCACGTGACACATATGATCCTGGGTGCAAATATCATTGCAGCAGTGTCCTAGAAGGAATCCTGCTCAAGGTCTCTTTCGATCTTGCCTATGCCGGTCTGTACGGAGTCTGGTCCTCTTGCATAATCTCTTCTCGCTCGATGGACATCTGCGTCCTCAGCACAGCATTTTCTCGGAAACCGGTCGCATCCCAACGCCTCTGTAAGCATATCAGGTCTCTAGCCTCGACAGAAAGTAATGATAGCTTGTCAGCGTCTCCCACGAACCTCTGGTTCCACTTGTCTCTATCGTCGTCCACTATGACGTCATGCCATGCTATCTACGCACTGCACTGTTCTCGGCCACGGTCAATCCGAAGTCTCTCGCACGGACTCGAAATCGCGTGCTCTATAGCTTCATCATTCGGTAGAAGATGTGTGGCCGAACAGGTCCTCGGGAACGCGTCCCAACCATCGGAGGAATACTCAATACTCGTCCGTCCTCGATTTACTCGCAACGCATCTGGGTAAGGTCCTTTTTCCGAACCTGGTCAACTATCTCGTCGACGATGCCGAACTCTGGCCTGCTGGGTGTGCGCAATATGACCACTCCTGGGTCCAGGTCTTCTCGTACAATATTCCAGAAAGGTCCTGTCGAGGTCTCTCTCAAATCTCATTCCTGCCGAGTTGCCCGGAAGTCATCGTCCATTGCTTAAGCTAATTCTTATTCCGGAATAGCTGCATACTCGTCGCAACTCCTTTTGGAAGGTATATCCATATACAATGCCTCTGCGTGCGTATCGCATCTCTGATGTCAGCGGAGTGGGACATCATCTCATCGAAATCTCTTGCGAACTCTTTACTTCACGCTGCTTCAATGTCGACTGCTTCGGGCTCGTCTCATCGCGGCTGCATGGACTGCGCTCCAACGGCTATGCTCGTATCTGGAGTCTCCCAAGCAATGTGTCCCTTCACATGATATCCGAATGATGTCGAATCATCCGACCGAATCGTCAGACCCTCATAATCCTCCAAGAGATCAACATCTTGGTACAGTTTAATAGTATCGAATACATACCACAGCATCAGTGGTCCACCCGTAGAAGGGCAAACCCTGCAGGGTTCCTAGGCACTCTAGTGAGGTCTCCCAAGCCATCAACCATGGCAATTTCAAAAAATATGGTGCCTACAAACCCTAAAGTACGGATCGATAACTAGATGTCTAGGCGAACAAGAACTAGTTAACAATTAACTACTGAGAATACGGAAATACAACCTTTGTAGATCCGGTCCTCCACCTCCACGGCTCCGCAACGAGGTCGTCTCCGCTGTCCAAATCAAATCCGGGCTCTAGAGTCGGCTTCGTCGGAGAATGGGCAAGCTAGGTCGTCGATGTCCATGCCGAAGATGATCTACGTCGAAGCATCGATGAATCAAGCTCCATCTTCAACAAGTCATGAAACTTGTGAAGGAAACACACTCTACTACTTGGCAAGAGGTAGAGGATGAAGAAATAGGAAGTGGGTAGACTTTAGAATTGGATTTCTCACTCATATGCATCAATCACCATTGATGGACTTCAAGCTTCTTCACTTGAAGCATGAAGAAGAAGAAGAAAAACATTATGATAAGTTAATAGAAAAATGAAAAGAAAATGAATTCTTATCATAATATTAACTAGAGTTAAGTGTAGAGAATGAATCATGGTTAGTGGGAATGGTTAGGGTTAAGGATGAGATAAGTATGGTTGACTTGAACAAAGCTTCATGAAGCTTCAACTAAAGAACAAAAGAAGCCACCATTCTTTTCTCATTTTCTTTTATTCATTTATCAAAAATAAAAAGGATAATTAAATAGATAAATGAATAACAAAAAGGAAACCCTAAACTATTTCATTAACCAAGGTTTAATCTTTACACTTGAACCCTAGCATGACATGTATCATCAAACATGATACAAGCAAGTGCACAAAAGTATATCGCATATACAATGCGCACATCCGAGTGAGAAAATCCGTCTAAAGTGAACCGATACTAGTTAATGCAAAGTAATATATCAAATATATAATTATACATTAAATCATTAAATCAACACTTGATTCAATGATCCGGTCATGCGCACATAACCGACTGGTATCTAATATATCGGCTTATCGAATCAACGCTTGAATCGATAACTAGGTTATATCGCATACAACCATTCGATATATTTATCGCGAGAATATAATACGGTATCACATACACGCATTATTCTCGGTCCCGTACATATCTCATATGCACTCCTATTTCGTTTCGCTTGAGCCAGGAAACCTCTGTGTAGGACTCTAAAGACTCGTCAATACGCCGGCAGCGGATGATGATCATATCAAACATCCACAAGCCGCAAGCGGTCTGCTAAACGTAACGGCCACCCGGGTATTGAGCGATCTGAAGATCGACGAGCAAGCCCGCTCACACTCCAGTGAATCCGACCAGTAACACTACCGTACAGTCCGGTCTGATCGTCTGATATGTCGCATATCTCGCCTAGGGGTGGTATACGTCAGACCCCAGTAGCTCAATAGGTCGTGTCGATATGAGGTCTATAACCGTTCGAGAAACTACTGGTAACACTTACCAGTAAATCTCAGCAACCCTGGCCAGGGATTTCCTATTATAGCCAATCGAACACAGCGCAACATCAACTCCCATATACCGGGAGAGACGAATCCCCTCCTATCGCTCATTGCCTCCATGTGACTCGGGACTGTACCCAAAAACCACCGTTTTGCACGCCCTCTTGGACGTGGTAAGATGGAAATCAAAGCACAGTGGGAACCACACAAGACTCTATGACGATCTCGGGTCAACAGACTACTCTGTACCAGTGTCACCAGAGAACTGCCATCTGACGTGAGGTATAATACCATCTGGGAGTTCTCGGCGAGTCCGTCCAGTGTACCCAGTCTCTACTGAGCACCCGTATATCATCTCTGATGTCAAACACCGATGGATATGGGATCATCCATCGCCCATCTGTATGGGTCGAGAAGGTACACGCTAGTCTACTCTGGTATATCGATGCCCCGTCTCGATACACCCACGACTAGGGACTTTGAAGGATGTACTTATAGACTACCATGTCCCCACTAGTATGATCCGCATCATAGTCCAGGTAGTCAAGTACAGATCCTAAGGGCTTTACCAACATGTAACAGAGAGACAATCAGCATACACGTTAAGGTAAAGTTCAACCAGATAGCATACTATCATGTCGAGCAAGAAAGTCCTCCCTATATATGTCCCAGCATCCACTACAATATACATCCTATGTATAGTAATGGCCTCTAGGGCATACATATAACTAACAATCTCCCACTTGCACTAGGGCCATCTGTAGCAGTGGTTGCAGTATCTCATACTCAACCATCCCATAAAAGTCTCTCTCTGGGAACAGGCCTTTGTGAGTGGATCTGCTGTGTTGTCCTCTGAGTCTGCTCTCCTTGCCTCGATCTTCCTGGAGATCAACCATCTCCATGATCAAGTGATACTGCCTTAGAATATGTCTGGATCACTGATGGGACCGGCGTTCCTTGGCATAAGCCACAACTCCATTGTCACACAATGGGAGGAACATAGTTCATCTCATGAACCAATATACACCCAAACAGCCTCTTTGGTAGCATCTTAAGTAGCGATGTATCCAGCCTTTATCGTCTAGTATGTCACGGTATCTAGCTTGGAACTCTTCCAACATACCGTCCCTTTACTGAGGGTAAAGACAATGCCTGTGACTGACACTCAGTCGTCTTTATCACCCTGGAACACTTCCAGTGATTCTCCTCAGGATCGATTGACACCATCTCACTACATCTAGTGAGTATCCTAACATCCATTTAGATCTATCTCATAGATCCAAAATCCAGGATTTAGTAGGTATCACTTTGATCCTAAGTGGAGAATCATTGTGATAAGCGGAGATTGATCGAGCATAGCATAGGAAACTGCTTCCCTATCAAGAGTATGTCATCCACGTACTCTACGAGGATCGTCACCATACTCCCTACTACCTTTTTGTTTATACAAGGTTCATCTACCATTTTGATGATGTCAAACTCTTTGACTACTTCATCAAAACAGACGTTCCAACTCCGCGATGCCTGCTTTATCCTATAGAGCATCTTGCACACGTTTCCGCTGCTCCCACTGTCTACGAAGCCCTCTGGCTGCGTACTTATAGACGCTCTCTAAATCATCATTTAGAAAAGCAGTCAAGACACCCAACCAGATATCGCAGTCATGGTATGTAGCCGTGGCAAGTAGGATCTGGATGGACTTGAGCATAGCTACTTGAAAAGGTTTCATCATTATCCACGCCTGGTTGATGATGAAAACCTTTAACAAGTCTAGCTTCGAAAGTCTCAACCTTTCCATGTACACCAAGTAATCTTCTCAAGATATACTTGCTCCTGATGGGGATTTAACCCTTCAGATATTGCAACCATAAGTCCATACTTTGTTGGTGTATAAGGATTCCATCTCAGATCGCTAAACATCCAGCCATTCTTACAGAGTCTTACTCCTGATGGCCAGCTCGAAGCTAGTTGGGTCATCATCTCATGATGCAATCCTCGCTCCCACTGTCATAGAGAAACAGAAGTATCTCTCAGGTGGGTGAGGAACCCTACTAGATCGGCGGAGAGGCTGAGGTTCGTTGGTAACTACTGAATCCTTTGGTTCTTTCAAATCATCTTCTGCAGTTTGTATAGCTGGAACATTTCCAGTTCTACATAACAGACCTTGCCTCGAGCTTGTCCGGATTTTGCTTTTAGACATAGGCCGGACAACCCCAAATCTTAACTAACTTAAGATATGGGCTCTTCCCTTTCCATATCATATATGAAGTGGTAGGCGACTGATTTGATTCGAACCCTATTCAATAGGTATGCAGCTTCTCAAGTGCATAACACCCTAAAGGAAATAGGTAACTCAGTAGTACTCATCATAGAGCACACCATATCATATAGGGTGTGTTTGCTCCGCCCCGATATACCATCGTGCTATGGTGTGTACGGAGGAGTAATGCCGAGAGAGAATCTCATTCTCCTTTAGAATAATCCAGGATTTTCGTGCTCAAGTATTCTCCTCCTTGATCTCATCATAGGACATAATACTTATACCCGTATTCTGGTTCTCTACTTCTAACTTATATTCCGTGAATATCTCAAAAGGTTCGGACTTGTGTTTCAACAGGAACATATGTCTGAATCTTGAGAGATTATCAGAGAATATAATGAAGTATAAAGAACCAGTCTTGGCAGGTGTAGACAGGGGACCTTACATACATCAACATGTATCATCCCAAGAGTTCACTAACTCTTTCTCTGTTTCCAATAAACGGAGCTATGGTCATCTTATCTTTGTGACATGACTGGCGAGTTTCATAAGATGTAAATTCAAACTTATTTAAATATGCATCTATATGTAACTCTAGCTAGTCGGGTCACATTGATCTGACCTAGTCTACAATGCCTCAAGAAGAATTCGTTCATTTCTGAACTCTTTCTCTTGTGTGTGTTCCATATACTAAGAACTGTAGTTTGATTTAGAACATTAATGCTTTTAGATAACGTGCCTGAACCGATCAACTTTTGATATAGGAAATGTTCAAAACATTATCCAACAATACAAAATTATATCCTTTCTTTACTAACAAAGAGAGTGATATGATTTGGTATATCACGTTCGGTATCTAACAACATTCGTTCAGAATCAATGTATTGGTAATACAGGGTGACAGTGACCGACAGACTTGGCTGCAACTCTTGCCCCGTTTTCTGCCTCATGAAACTTATCACCCGTTCTCAGTTCTCTACCTATCTGTAGCCCTATGTAACAGATTACATATCTGGGATCCTGATCTGGTATCACATACCCAGGACGTAGAGGATACTGAGAAACAGTTCTGTATAATGAACACACCCGAAGATGATGCATCAGCATGCACTCTCTTCGTTTGGGCGGCACGGGAAATCTGGTATTCCCCAATTTCCTGCTCTGTCTTATAACAATTATAAGTTGGAGCGGGACCAACGTTCCCCAGCTCAGTATAACAAGCGGGTTCGGTCAATAATCCGTATTATTATCTTGATTAAGGCGTGATATGGTCGCTACAAGGAGAGAGAGAGAAGAAAACACTCAGCGTGCGCTCTGTCAAGAATAGATTGGTTATAATTTTATCTAATCAGGATGGCTCCCACTGCTTTTTATCAAATCTTCCTTCAAACCCTAAAAGGAAAGACTAGCCGGGATTAATTACACACTACAAGTTCGCCATTCTTTCAGCCAGGCCAGTGTCGGTACTTTGAGGGAGGTCCCCCGTGCTTTCGCACGAACCTAATTAATGTAAACCTCGTTTTCCCAGAGGCTTAACCTCGTTAACACCTTTCTAGACACCTACTTGATCGGCTAATTGTAATGTATAAAACTCTCCCAGGAGTAACTCTTACTCGCAGCGGGTATCGGGATCCAACTATCTCATAGAAGGTATGCAATCTCATTGCAAATTTCAACACTTGAAATTCCCGATAATATTTTGCCCCAAGCGATCTATGACCTTGACTAAGTCAACAAATCATAGACCACAAGTAAAGTTCAACCCGTCATTTCTCGATTGAATTAAACCCACCCGCACGACCCTTGACTGAGTCAACAAGGCCGCACGACTACCCTAATCCAATCGCATCATATGCTTTGCAGATAAACAATAATCAGCTACCGCACACTACGCCTTGACTGAGTCAACAAACGCAGCACGAATACTAACTATTACCTATCTGAAATGACGGAGGGCTACGACAGGTTTTTAAGAAAACCTTTTGCGTAATGAACTTTATATCGTTGTAGGATCGAATGAATTTTGAAATGGAGTGTTTTTGAGGCTTTTCTAGTTTTGCTAAAGGAGTCACTCCCGGTGAAGGGATCGTCGGTCCTTTCCTCGTCGAATGAGGTGCGGGATATATCATATATATCACTGTGCAAAGCAAAAACACTTAAAAGCAATCAAAATACAAACCGAGTGTGTAGCATCTGCCAGTTATTGCTAAAGGAGTCACTCCCGGTGAAGGGATCTCGGTCCTTTCCTCATCGAATAAGGTGCAGGATATATCACATATACCGCTATGCAAAGCAAGAACTGTAGCTACCTGTTTTATTTTGAAATTCGATTCTACAACATCTTAGGTTTCTTTTATTTCATTAATCACATTAATGAAGTCCCATCAATTAAGTACCTAAACATCACAGATAGATATGACGTACACTTATGCCATCCGCATTCGCCTCGATGTCCCCTCATGCACCGTTAGGTTAGGTAACTAACGACAGAGTAGGGCAGGGCTAGCGCGGGTGTAAAACATAAGTAACGTCTATATAATATATCATATATACTATATACTATATCTATCTCAGAAACATCACATGATCTCATCACAGATATCGCAGCAGAAGAAATATATGAAATATTGGATATACTAGGACGTCCGTGTTTTCAATACGAGCCAGTATAAAACACGGATTCCACGGTCGTGATGAATAGCCAAACCCACACCCCTAGACCCCTACGAGAGCGGCAAGCAACCCTACCAATTCTGGAGTTAGGAGGCCCGGACCCGACTCCTCGAGTTGGTCTCCCACTGGACTCCAGAACCCGGTTACTTGTGCCCTCCTCCTTGGGTCTATCCTAGTGCGGAAAAGTAAATAATATACAACAGGTGACAACTCCCGCAACCTGGAAGCGCCCCAATAAAAGAATATTACATACAAGTTTTTACATGAATGAAAATGAAAAACACTCATCTCACATAAAAACCCCCGGCTATTCAAACACGACGATCCAATATAACATATCCAGCAACACATAACATCACATGTCATCAACGTAAGTAAACATGCGCATCCCAATTGTCGTTGACATATAGCAACGAAACCGGCGATATCACATATTACACTTACGGTCACAGAAAAGAAAGTGTAAAACTACAACAGTTGGAATCCGCATTCACCTCAGACATCGCATGCCTGACCAAATGAATTACTTAGACATCGCATGCCTAACAATTATAAACCCCGCATTTTAGTCTCAAAATCGAAAACACTTTTCAATATCAAGTCGGGCAATTCAACAAGATTCCCGACAGCCTGATCGAATGCTCGTCGCAAACTTAAGTAGGCGGCCGCACCCCCGATACCGGCGACGAAGTGCACCAAGGCGGAACACCGCTACCGCGAGCACCCGGAGGGATGCTTTCGGCGACGGGGTTCTCCTACAGTCACTTGGTCGGGGCTATGGAGTGAGGCTGTCTATTAAGTTTACCCGGCGAGTATCCGCGTACGTTACGTGATTGCAACGGACTTTTGATCACATCAAAATTCCGTGGCAACCGATCAAGTGAGACTAAACTGCTATGTTTATAACATTCATTTAGTTATCTCATAACTTTTTGTGAATTCCAATTATTGTATCCCATTCCAGATAAACAGAAAATGTTAAACTTTTCGATCGAACAATCGAACACCCAAGTTTTCCCGAAACAGATCAACACATGAAACAAGTCTAACAACATTCCGTTCGTGCCTCAGTACCAACGATCCAGCCGTAGAAGGGTCAAGCCAACGCCTCACATGTGGCACGCCGTACTGCCCCAAACCCGAAGGTTCAAAGGGCAGTTCAAGACGGTCACATAATCGAGTTAAGGTTTGTGTCTTCTAGAGGGACCATCGCGTTACTTGCACTACTTAGAACGTCGTTAAACTACGGAAAAATCCAACACTTGGAAATTTCCCGACAGGGGAAAAGTTGGGTATTTATATCCGGTCGAACTTTTTAACATATTCTAAAATTTATCCGGAAAGCCACACAGACAAAATTTGATATCCCGATCGAAATACCGAATTCCCAAAACAACTGCAGAAATTTCAACTCTTGAAAAATTATTAAAAATTCCCAGAAACACCAGCACAGTACAATAAGAAATACTGTAGAAAACAAGCTGCGCAAAACGACAAAATGGCCGCGCTTGCGCCGCACGAGCCAGGCTCGTGCCGCGGAAGCGCGGCGCACTGTTGGAGTTAGGCAGCCGAATTTCACAGAATTTCTTATAATTGCCTGCTGATTTTTTTGAACATTTTTAATGTAGAAAAAGGCCAGATTTTAAAAATTGTACAGAGAGCATATTTGATTTGGAATTCCGGGTTCGTTCGGACTTCAATTTCCGTCTGGACTTCGCCTAAGGCTCTAGCTAGGCTCTGATACCACTGCAGGGTTCCTAGGCACTCTAGTGAGGTCTCCCAAGCCATCAACCATGGCAATTTCAAAAAATATGGTGCCTACAAACCCTAAAGTACGGATCGATAACTAGATGTCTAGGCGAACAAGAACTAGTTAACAATTAACTACTGAGAATACGGAAATACAACCTTTGTAGATCCGGTCCTCCACCTCCACGGCTCCGCAACGAGGTCGTCTCCGCTGTCCAAATCAAATCCGGGCTCTAGAGTCGGCTTCGTCGGAGAATGGGCAAGCTAGGTCGTCGATGTCCATGCCGAAGATGATCTACGTCGAAGCATCGATGAATCAAGCTCCACCTTCAACAAGTCATGAAACTTGTGAAGGAAACACACTCTACTACTTGGCAAGAGGTAGAGGATGAAGAAATAGGAAGTGGGTAGACTTTAGAATTGGATTTCTCACTCATATGCATCAATCACCATTGATGGACTTCAAGCTTCTTCACTTGAAGCATGAAGAAGAAGAAGAAAAACATTATGATAAGTTAATAGAAAAATGAAAAGAAAATGAATTCTTATCATAATATTAACTAGAGTTAAGTGTAGAGAATGAATCATGGTTAGTGGGAATGGTTAGGGTTAAGGATGAGATAAGTATGGTTGACTTGAACAAAGCTTCATGAAGCTTCAACTAAAGAACAAAAGAAGCCACCATTCTTTTCTCATTTTCTTTTATTCATTTATCAAAAATAAAAAGGATAATTAAATAGATAAATGAATAACAAAAAGGAAACCCTAAACTATTTCATTAACCAAGGTTTAATCTTTACACTTGAACCCTAGCATGACATGTATCATCAAACATGATACAAGCAAGTGCACAAAAGTATATCGCATATACAATGCGCACATCCGAGTGAGAAAATCCGTCTAAAGTGAACCGATACTAGTTAATGCAAAGTAATATATCAAATATATAATTATACATTAAATCATTAAATCAACACTTGATTCAATGATCCGGTCATGCGCACATAACCGACTGGTATCTAATATATCGGCTTATCGAATCAACGCTTGAATCGATAACTAGGTTATATCGCATACAACCATTCGATATATTTATCGCGAGAATATAATACGGTATCACATACACGCATTATTCTCGGTCCCGTACATATCTCATATGCACTCCTATTTCGTTTCGCTTGAGCCAGGAAACCTCTGTGTAGGACTCTAAAGACTCGTCAATACGCCGGCAGCGGATGATGATCATATCAAACATCCACAAGCCGCAAGCGGTCTGCTAAACGTAACGGCCACCCGGGTATTGAGCGATCTGAAGATCGACGAGCAAGCCCGCTCACACTCCAGTGAATCCGACCAGTAACACTACCGTACAGTCCGGTCTGATCGTCTGATATGTCGCATATCTCGCCTAGGGGTGGTATACGTCAGACCCCAGTAGCTCAATAAGTCGTGTCGATATGAGGTCTATAACCGTTCGAGAAACTACTGGTAACACTTACCAGTAAATCTCAGCAACCCTGGCCAGGGATTTCCTGTTATAGCCAATCGAACACAGCGCAACATCAACTCCCATATACCGGGAGAGACGAATCCCCTCCTATCGCTCATTGCCTCCATGTGACTCGGGACTGTACCCAAAAACCACCGTTTTGCACGCCCTCTTGGACGTGGTAATATGGAAATCAAAGCACAGTGGGAACCACACAAGACTCTATGACGATCTCGGGTCAACAGACTACTCTGTACCAGTGTCACCAGAGAACTGCCATCTGACGTGAGGTATAATACCATCTGGGAGTTCTCGGCGAGTCCGTCCAGTGTACCCAGTCTCTACTGAGCACCCGTATATCATCTCTGATGTCAAACACCGATGGATATGGGATCATCCATCGCCCATCTGTATGGGTCGAGAAGGTACACGCTAGTCTACTCTGGTATATCGATACACCCACGACTAGGGACTTTGAAGGATGTACTTATAGACTACCATGTCCCCACTAGTATGATCCGCATCATAGTCCAGGTAGTCAAGTACAGATCCTAAGGGCTTTACCAACATGTAACAGAGAGACAATCAGCATACACGTTAAGGTAAAGTTCAACCAGATAGCATACTATCATGTCGAGCAAGAAAGTCCTCCCTATATATGTCCCAGCATCCACTACAATATACATCCTATGTATAGTAATGGCCTCTAGGGCATACATATAACTAACAAACCCAAGCCTCACTAATGGCGCCGCGGAACTGCCGCAAACCCTAAGGTTCAAAGGCTTTCATATGGTCATTAAGTCGAGTTAGGGTTTCATTCTTCTAGAGGGTCCATAGAATCGCTTGCATGTCTTTCCGAATACTTTAAACTTGGAAAATGGGCTCCTGACATTCGATCGTCTCAATCGACTCTCAACGAACCTGCATGAAGTCGCCTCTAGCTGGAATCAATCTATCTGATGACCTCGCATCAGGGTAGACGAACAATCCACGTGTCTTAGTCATTCGTCCTCGATGACTAGCGACCTTCTATCATCTCCTAGTACAACTCGTACCGCAATAGCTCCAACATCTGGGGCAATATCACATTGTTCGCAGCAGCAACTGGCTCCTTCGCCTGTACCTTGAACAGCGCCTCAATCCTCCAGGAAAGGTGATACATTGGCGGTCATCTCTAAATCGGTCTGCTCTAGATCTGAGTAAGACTCTCCACACTGGAAATCTTCAACTCAATTGGGCCTGCACCGACGCATAAATCGGACGAATCACCTTCGTCTATCAAATCGGGTAGACAAGATATCATCTATCTCATATCTGCCTGGAAGCTCCGGCGATCTCAGCTCGTAAGCTCCGGAAGCGACATCCTATCAACCTCAGCAACAGCTGATCCATTTGTCTGCATGGTAGGCGATATCTTAATCTCTGAGGTATGTTGTACATCAACCGTCCTCTCTCAACTGGCAGCTCTAACAATGGCCCGATCACCGGCGTTACACCAAGCACTCGCATCCACAAGAGGTCACAATCATCAATACCACTCGAGACGTTCCCATGTCACCAGAAAACACAATGGTCAGCCCTCGTACCAGACGAGCTCGCCCTGACCGTAACCCTAGCAGCAGCCCAAACTGCGCTCAAACAATGGCGACAGGAACCTCAATCAAGTATCGAAGAGAGCAGATCAATGGCAAGAAAGAAAACAACAGATCCAGAATGGATACATGATGATAAGAAGGAACAGCATCAATGAAAGTGAGATCATGGAACTAATAGAATCGAGGATCTCAAATGGGTGCATAATCATGGATATGAAGAGAACCACTGATCTCGAAAATATATACATCCTAAGGTTTCTTAAGCGGAGTGGCGTGACGTAAGTATGCCGTGGAACATACCTCCGGTACGTCACTCTACTTTAGTCACCTATTCCATCAACCAAGGGTCATCCTACGCGATGAAAGTTCGGGTCTAATACCCACTCGACTAAGTCTAAGTTCTGTAAGGTCAAGCCTAAGTTCCGTATATATATAGACGCCCTAGGCTCTACATAGTCAAACTTAGACTCGAACCAAGGTTAACCTAGCGCTCTGATACCAACTTTGTCACGACCCGAAAGAGCACGTGACTGGCCCTTAAACCATATGAAGTCTAAAGGACTCCATCTGATCCAAGTAAGCCAAAGCCCAGAAATCTAAAACCATTTAAGGAGTAAATAAAGAAAACTAGTTTAAAGAAGTGGCGAAAACATGTTTTGAAGTCAAGGTTTTTAAATAGCTATGCCGAATGCGCGTTTTTAAAGTGTATAGTCTTTTCTAAAAATTTCGGCAGAGTTTCCTTTGTAAATACTGGCCTCGAACGGGGTACAACAAGAACAATATATATGCAATGATAAAAGGCATCCCCAAGCGGCAGCTAGCTCTTCGTCAATCGACGGTCACAACCACACAAGCAATATGATATACAATGCCGAATGGCGAGGATCAAACTCAAAAAGAAACTTACAATAACATGAAAAGCTTAATACTGCTATGCGCGACTCTAAGGTCGAAATAATACATCACTGGTGTCTAAGTCTGAAACAATATACAAGTTTTGGTTGATGGAATTTCTAGATACAAAAGAATAATACATGTACTATAGTGATTCTGATGCAAAAGAACCCACCTACCAAATGCAATTCACCCGCAAAGGAAGCAGTGTGCCAGAAATGCCGCTATGGAACATGTACGGCAAAACCTGCAAGAACTGTGGCACAACGGGGGTGAGTTTCCAACTCGTGAATAGAAAATATCTACAAGCAGAAATCGAATGCATGACAAAATTCTTTTTCAATACGATGAGATATAATATGAACCTCAAATGAATAAGTCTGAAGCATGGTAAAGTGGCAATGTAACATCTGAACATATGTGTAGTGCCAAGTACTCGTGCCAGTGCCTCACGTAATAACATATCATAAATATGATGTATGTATGCGGTAAAATGGAAACAGAAGACATCATGAATGAAATCGTCAGAAAATCAGTGTCGAACATCGACACAAACTATATATCTCAATATCAAGTACTACTATTATATGATGCAATGCATATAAAATAAATGTAGGGTAGGGGAGATATAATATGCCATCGACAATAAAGGCCCCTCACATCGACCATAAAGGCCCCGAGCACATAGGCTCCTCTCATATCGAGCACATAGGCTCCGAGCACATAGGCTCCTCTCATATCGAGCACATAGGCTCCTCTCATAATCACATAGGCTCCGAGCACATAGGCTCCTCCCATATCGAGCACATTGGCTCCGAGCACATTGGCTCCTCTCATATCGAGCACATAGGCTCCGAGCACATATCATAATGCATATGTAAATTTGCATAGATCATCCTGATGATATATTAAGTAGGGGTGTGTGTGTGTGTGTGTGTGTGTGTCAACGTCCTATACCACTATTATATATATATATATATATATATATATATATATTCTATGGGTATACATATATATTTCAGCATCCCATACCACTGATATATATACGCAGGAGTAAAACAATCCAGAATCATCTTATGCAACAATATCACAGTGCGAAATCCATGAAATATAATACATGCAACATGAAACACTAATATGAACATGCAACTATGTAAAGGCATATGCACAAAGGAATATGAATCAATAACATATAAGCATGCAATGCAATGTGAGCCGTAGAATAAATGGTAAATGAATAGTAATGCAGCTTGCCATTTGAAGTAAGATAAATCGGGGTTTTTAGTAAAATAAGGGCTACAGTGTTTTTAAGATATTCCCGATTCGTTAGTTTTTGAAATAAGTATGACTCGGGTCTAGTCTAACATCTACTATGCAAACTACAGATCTTAGTATCAAGTCAACCGGGAGGGGTATGGAATCCACCTAAATCTGAGTCGATATAAATATATATATAAATATAATAGTCGGTGATGACGCCTCAATAGTATCGCGTACGATACAGCATACCATATGACAATCCTCAAGTCATGAGTGCGGATCTATCATCAATATAAAGCTCGTACGGTAAATCGTCGTACGGCATCCCAATAGCTGGGTACGGGTCAATATCACATTATCTCATCAATTACCTGGTATTCTTATCATCATATCATATAATATGGGGTACTGATCTAAGTCTAGTACAAATCGATATCATCTATATAAGTATGAATGCGTGTGTAAAACACACGTCCAAAGGCCCGCTAAAATCACATGTCGTATCCCAAATACGAATCATCTCATATCACCGATCTCGCAGCGTTATGCCCAATATCATCGACTCATCTCCAATGTCATCCAATATCATCAACACAGTGCAAGTATAATAAATATGCAAGGGTGTGCGTGTTGGTGTAAACCTATTCTAGGGCTCGCAACTAGGAACTATACTAGATTACTTCTAACCCTAATCTATACATAGTACCTCTGACACAAGGACCACAACACACTAAAAACTATCTTATATATAATATATACATCGTATATGAGTTACGGACTGTGGGTGTGCTATACGCTATCCACCCGACTTTCCCCTGTAGGTATAATCTACTCACCTTACGTCTTCATTTGTCGACGTCGCCACACGCTTGTTTGTCGTCCCGAAGTCTTCATGGGGTACCTACACGTCAAAGTATCGTAAATGCGTATTAAAACCAAATCAAAGCTAAAACGGCACACGAAACAAAAAACGACACGATAAGAGGCCTATAGGTTAGAACCTATGGGCACGCCTTCAAAACCATCAATCAATCCTCGATATCATCATATAAACGCCAAATAGTCGAGGTAAAACGAAATACGCAAATGCAGAATTAAAAAAATACAGAATACGGAAACACGAATCCAAACAGCAACTAAGGAAATAGGTTCCAGATTTCACCCTAGGTCAAACTAGACAAGTCAACACATGCCAGAGGCCTAAACTACAGATGTAGGAGCTACAGAACCAAAACGACAAAATTTGGTCCAGGTCTGGCCGCAATTTGCGGCCAGAGGGAATTAATCTGCGGTCGAGTCATGGAGTTAGGGGCTAGGGTTCTGGTGGTTGCTTCCTGGGTGCCTGCACACTTCACTGTCCACTCAAAAAAAAATTCAGAGTCTCGGGTTGATGGCAGATCCCAAATAACCTTCACAGATTTCACAAACTTTCCGATATCGGTTTCTAAATCCGTATTCCGGGTCTTAAGTCTCAGGTTCGGTTCTCAAATCTTGCACTATGGTGTTTATATAACCTCTACTGAGCTCAACTTCACATTACAACACAAAATTCCCTCAAACCCTAACTAGGTTTTTTTAAGTCCACAAAACACACAATATTGGTTCAATCTAAATATGGGGTATAAGTAATGCATAAACTAAGCTAATGATCCAGAAATTACCTCATTTGGCAACTCAAGAAAATTCTTGAGTTGCCCCTAGTGGCCAATATCCTTGCTTTCTTGGTCCAATGTGTAGATATTGAGCTTGTGCACACTTTTAATGAAATGGGGGTAGGGTTTTGGTGATGTATTCATGATGATTTGGGGCTTGAAGAGGGGAGGGAGATGAGGGGCAGCAGCAGCAGAAGGGGAAGAGGGAGAGAGGGAGTGAGTTGAAGAAGTGAAGGGAAATGGCTAAGTCAAAACTAGCCCCTCTCTTTTCTCTCTCACCCATACCTACTCCCATAATATAATCCTTTTCCTTTTTTTTCTCTAAATCCTTCTCACTAGAATAGTAACCCCAAAAGAAATATGGTGGGAAAAAGCACAAGTGTAAGAAAAATGATGTGCATATTTTGCACAAAAATGCTAAAAACTGATTAGCGATTTTTAATCGCGATTAGTACTAAATTAGTATATAACTAATCATTTAAACTTAAAAATGGCATAATTCCCTAAAATACCCTATTTTAGAATTTTCCATAATTTTTCCAAATTTTTTCTTTATTTAATTATACCAAAATATTAAAATATTCATTAAAATAATATTAAATTTTAAAAACTCGCAAAAAATCATATTTTTTCTTTTGAAATGTTACAATCTTCCCCCCTTAAATAAATTCGGTCCCCGAATTTAAATTTAAACCCCCAAATCCTAAAACATTTCAGTAAAAATCCAAATTGTCGGGGCTCCGAATACATCAATACATAAAACGCATATAAGAATACACCATGCGTCTGGTGCGCCCAGAATTCAAAAGCCCTATATACTCCATAGATGTTCACAAAATAATATCTAGGTGCAACTGGTGTGCACGAAACATCTGTCATAGGCAACGTGTGTGCCTGACAGCAAAATCAGGTGCATCTGACATACACGAAGAATCTCGATTTAGTGCATCTGGTGTGCACCAGAATCGTATCTCTAAGAATGCGCTGAACATGCGCGGAAATCTAAATCAGGTATACCGCAGTGTATAAGCTCACAAACAAGTGCAACAGCATGCACAAAACATAAATACCGTCGTCCATAGTCCCTCCTTCCAAGTCGAGAAGGTGTCGGTGCATCCAATGCTAGCAGCGCAAGATATCTACTTGCCTCTTGCTCACGGTCTGGCGTCTTCTGTCTCTGGGTCCTTATCTTCTCTGTGGATTACCAATCGACTCATCGGCCCTGTCAGGTGTGCCCCCGGGGACGATTCCGTTCTGGCACTTCCCTGGTCATCTCTCGGTCAATCCTCACGACCACTCGTAAAGCAGCATGTCACTGGCGTCGGCCTCTGGCTCTCTGAATGCACGTGACACATATGATCCTGGGTGCAAATATCATTGCAGCAGTGTCCTGGAAGGAATTCGGCTCAAGGTCTCTTCCGATCTTGCCTATGCCGGTCTGTACGGAGTCTGGTCCTCTTGCATAATCTCTTCTCGCTCGATGGACATCTGCGTCCTCAGCACAGCATTTTCTCGGAAACCGGTCTCATCCCAACGCCTCTGTAAGCATATCAGGTCTCTAGCCTCGACAGAAAGTAATGACAGCTTGTCAGGGTCTCGCACGAACCTCTGGTTCCACTTGTCTCTATCGTCGTCCACTATGACGTCACGCCATGCTATCTACGCACTGCACTGTTCTTGGCCACGGTCAATCCGAAGTCTCTTCCACGGACTCGAAATCGCGTACTCTATAGCTTCATCATTCGGTAGAAGATGTGTGGATCATTCGGTAGAAGATGTGTGGCCGAACAGGTCCTCGGGAACGCGTCCCAACCATCGGAGGAATACTCAATACTCGTCCGTCCTCGATCAACTTGCAACGCATCTGGGTAAGGTCCTTTGTCCGAACCTGGTCAACTATCTCGTCGACGATGCCGAACTCTGGCTTGCTGGGTGTGCGCAATATGACCACTCCTGGGCCCAGGTCTTCTCGTACAGTATTCCAGAAATGAACTATCGAGGTCTCTCTCAAATCTCATTCCTGCCGAGTTTCCCGGAAGTCATCGTCTATTGCTTAAGCTAATTCTTATTCCAGAATGGCTGCATACTCGTCGCAACTCCTTCTGGAAGGTATATCCATATACAATGCCTCTGCATGTGTATCGCATCTCTTATGTCATCGGAGTGGGACGTCATCTCGTCGAAATCTCTTGCGAACTCTTTACTTCACTCTGCTTCAATGTCGACTACTTCGGACTCGTCTCATAGCGCTGCATGGACTGCTCTCCAATGGCTATGCTCGTATCTGGAGTCTCCCAAGCAGTGTGTCCTATCACATGATATCCGAATGATATCGAATCATCCGACCGAATCGTCAGACCCTCATAATCCCCCAAGAGATCAACATCTTGGTACAGTTTAATAGTATCGAATACATACCACAGCATCAGTGGTCTACCCGTAAAAGGGCAAACCCAAGCCTCACTAATGGCGCCGCGGAACTGCCGCAAACCATAAGGTTCAAACGCTTTCACACGGTCATTAAGTCGAGTTAGGTTTTCATTCTTCTAGAAGTTCCATAGAATCGCTTGCATGTCTTTCCGAATACTTTAAACTTGGAAAATGGGCTCCTGACATTCGATCGTCTCAATCGACTCTCAACGAACCTGCATGAAGTCGGCTCTAGCTGGAATCAATCTATCTAATGACCTCGCATCGAGGTAGGCGAACAATCCACGTGTCCTAGTCATTCTTCCTTAATGACTAGTGACCTTCTATCATCTCTTAGTACAACTCGTTCCGCAATAGCTCCAACATCTGGGGCAATATCACGTTGTTCGCAGCAGCAACTGGCTTCTTCGCCTGTACGCTGAACAGCGCCTCAATCCTCCAGGAAAGGCGATACATTGGCTGTCATCTCTAAATCGGTCTGCTCTAGATCTGAGTAAGACTCTCCACACTGGAAATCTTAAAATCAACTGGGCCTGCACCGACGCATAAATCGGACGAATCACCTTCGTCTCTCAAATCGGGTAGACAAGCTATCATCTATCTCATATCTTTCTGGAAGCTCCGGCGATCTCAGCTCGTAAGCTCCTGAAGCGACATCCTATCAACCTCAGCAACAGCTGATCCATCTGTCTGCACGGTAGGCGACATCATAATCTCTGAGGTATGATGTACATCAACCGTCCTCTCTCAACTGGCAGCTCTAACAATGGCCCTATCACCCGGCGTAACAATAAGCACTCGCCTCCACAAGTGGTCACAATCATCAATACCACTCGAGACGTTCCCATGTCACCAGAAAACACAATGGTCGGCCCACGTACCAGACGAGCTCGCCCTGACCGTAACCCTAGCAGCAGCCTAAACTGCGCTCAAACAATGGCGACAGGAACCTCAATCGAGTATCGAAGTGAGCAGATCAATGGCAAGAAAGAAAACAACAGATCCAGAATGGATACATGATCATAAGAAGGAACAGCATCAATGAAAGTGTGATCATGGAACTAATAGAATCGAGGATCTCAAATGGGTGTATAATCATGGATATGAAGAGAATCACTGATCTCGAAAATATGTACATCCTAAGGTTTCTTAAGCGGAGTGGCGTGTCGTAAGTATACAGCGGAACATACCCCCGGTACGTCACTCTATTTTAGTCACTTATTCCATCAACTAAGGGTCATCCTACGCGACGAAAGTTCGGGTCTAATACCTCCTCGACTAAGTCTAAGTTCCGTAAGGTCAAGCCTAAGTTCCGTATATAAATAGACGCCCTAGGCTCCACATAGTCAAACTTAGACTCGAACCAAGGTTAACCTAGCGCTCTGATACTAACTTTGTCACGATCCGAAAGAGCACGTGACTGGCCCTTGAACCATATGAAGTATAAAGGACTCCATCTGATCCAAGTAAGCCAAATCCCAGAAATCTAAAACCATTTAAGGAGTAAATAAAGAAAACTAGTTTAAAGAAGTAGAGAAAACATGTTTTGAAGTCAAGGTTTTTAAATAGCTAAGCCGAATGCGCGTTTTTAAAGTGTATAGTCTTTTCTAAAAATTTCGGCAGAGTTTCCTTTGTAAATACTGGCCCCGAACGGGGTACAACAAGAACAATATATATGCAATGATAAAAGGCATCCCCAAGCGGGAGCTAGCTCTTCCTCAATCGACGGTCACAACCACACAAGCAATATGATATACAACGCCGAATGGCGAGGATCAAACTCAAAAAGAAACTCACAAAAACATGAAAAGCTTAATACTGCTACGCGTGACTCTAAGGTCGAAATAATACATCACTGGTGTCTAAGTCTGAAACAATATACAAGTTTTGATTCATGGAATTTCTAGATACAAAAGAGTAATACATGTACTATAGTGGTTCTGATGCAAAAGAACCCACCTACCAAATGCAATTCACTCGCAAAGGAAGTAGTGTGCCAGAAATGCCGCTATGGAACCTGTACGGCAAAACCTGCAAGAACTGTGGCACAACGGAGGTGAGTTGCCAACTCGTGAATAGAAAATATCTACAAGCAGAAATTGAATGCATGACAAAATTCTTTTTCAATACGATGAGATATAATATAAACCTCAAATGAATAAGTCTGAAGCATGGTAAAGTGGCAATGTAACATCTGAACATATGTGTAGTGCCAAGTACTCATGCCAGTGCCTCACGTAATAACATATCATAAATATGATGTATGTATGCGGTAAAATGGAAACAGAAGACATCATGAATGAAATCATCAGAAAATCAGTGTCGAACATCGACACAAACTATATATCTCAATATCAAGTACTACTATTATATGATGCAATGCATATAAAATAAATGTGGGGTAGGGGAGATATAATATGCCATCGACCATAAAGGCCCCTCACATCGACCATAAAGGCCCCGAGCACATAGGCTCCTCTCATATCGAGCACATAGGCTCCGAGCACATAGGCTCCTCTCATATCGAGCACATAGGCTCCTCTCATATCCACATAGGCTCCACATAGGCTCCTCTCATATCAAGCACATAGGCTCCGAGCATATAGGCTCCTCTCTTATCGAGCACATAGGCTCCGAGCACATATCATAATGCATATGTAAATTTGCATAGATCATCATGATGATATATTAAGTTAGTGTATATATATAGATCATCGTCCCATACCACTAATATATATATATATATATATATATATATATATATATAAATATATATATATATATATTCTATGGGTATACATATATATTTCAGCGTCTCATACCACTGATATATATACGCAAGAGTAAAACAATCCAGAATCATCATATGCAACCATATCACAGTGCGAAATCCATGAATTATAATACATGCAACATGAAACACTAATATGAGCATGCAACTATGTAAAGGTATATGCACAAAGGAATATGAATCAATAACATATAAGCATGCAATGCAATGCGAGCCGTAGAATAAATGGTAAATGAATAGTAATGCAGCTTGCCAATTGAAATAAGACAAATCGGGGTTTTTAGTAAAATAAGGGCTACAGTGTTTTTAAGATATTCCCGATTCGTTAGTTTTTGAAATAGGTATGACTCAGGTCTAGTCTAACATCTACTATGCAAACTACAGACCTAAGTATCAAGTCAACCGGGATGGGTATGGAATCCACCTAAATCTGAGTCGACATAAATATATATAAATATAATAGTCGGTGATGCCGCCTCAATAGTATCGCGTACGATACAGCATACCATATGACAATCCTCAAGTCATGAATGCGAATCTATCATCAATATAAAGCTCGTACGGTAAATCGTCGTACGACATCCCAATAGCTAGGTACGGGTCAATATCACATTATCTCATCAATTACCTGGTATTCTTATCATCATATCACATAATCTGGGGTACTGATCTAAGTCTAGTACAAATCGATACCATCTATATAAGTATGAATGCGTGTGTAAAACACACGTCCAAAGGCCCGCTAAAATCACATGTCGTATCCCAAATACGAATCATCTCAGATCACCGATCTCGCGGCACTATGCCCAATATCATCGAATCATCTCCAATCTCATCCAATATCATCAACACAGTGCAAGTATAATGAATATGCATGGGTGTGCGTGTTGGTGTAAACCTATTCTAGGGTTCGCAACTAGAAACTATACTAGTTTACTTCTAACCCTAATCTATACATAGTACCCCTAACACAAGGACCACAACACACTAAAAACTATCTTATATATAATATATACATCGTATATCAGCTACGGACTGTGGGGGTGCTATACGCCATCCACCCGACTTCCCCCTGTAGATATAATCTACTCACCTTGCGTCTTCATTTGTCGACGTCGCCACGCGCTTGCTTGTCGCCCCGAAGTCTTCATGGGGTACCTACACGTCAAAGTATCGTAAATGCGTATTAAAACCAAATCAAAGCTAAAACGGCACACGAAACCCAAAACGACACGATAAGGGGCCGGTAGGTTAGAACCTATAGGCACGCCTTCAAAACCATCAATCAATCCTCGATATCGTCGTATAAACGCCAAATAATCGAGGTAAAACGAAATACGCAAATGCGGAATTAAAAAAATACAGAATACGGAAACACGAATCCAAACAACAACTAAGGAAATAGGTTCTAGATTTCACCCTAGGTCAAACTAGACAAGTCTACACAAGCCAAAGGCCTAAACTACAGATGTAGGAGCTACAGAACCAAAACGACACAATTTGGTCCAGGTCTGGCCGCAATTTGCGGCCAGAGGGAATTAATCTGCGGCCGGGTCATGGAGTTAGGGGCTAGGGTTCTGGTGGTAGCTTCCTGGGTGCCTGCACACTTCACTGTCCACTCAAAAAAAATTCAGAGTCTCGGGTTGATAGCAGATCCCAAATAACCTCACAGATTCCACAAACTTTCCGATATCGGTTTCTAAATCCGTATTCCGGGTCTTAAGTTTCAGGTTTTGGTCTCAAATCATGCACTATGGTGTTTATATAAGCTCTACTGAGCTCAACTTCACATTACAACACAAAATTCCCTCAAACCCTAACTAGGTTTTCCTTAAGTCCACAAAACACACAATATTGGTTCAATCTAAATATGGGGTATAAGTAATGCATAAACTAAGCTATTGATCCAGAAATTACCTCATTTGGCAACTCAATAAAATTCTTGAGTTGCCCCTAGTGGCCAAAATCCTTGCTTTCTTGGTCCAATGTGTAGATCTTGAGCTTGTGCACACTTTTAATGAAATGGGGGTAGGGTTTTGGTGATGTATTCATGATGATTTGGGGCTTGAAGAGGGGAGGGAGATGAGGGGAAGCAGCAGCTGAAGGGGAAGAGGGAGAGAGGGAGTGAGTTGAGGAAGTGAAGGGAAATGGCTAAGTCAAAGCTAGCCCCTCTCTTTTCTCTCTCACCCATACCTACCCCCATAATATAATGCTTTTTCTTTTTTTTCTCTAAATCCTTCTCACTAGAATAGTAACCCCAAAAGAAATATGGTGGAAAAATGCACAAGTGTAAGAAAAATGATATGTGCATGTTTTGCACAAAAATGCTAAAAACCGATTAGCGATTTTTAATCGCGATTAGTACTAAATTAGCATATAACTAATCATAAAAACTTAAAAATGGTATAATTCCCTAAAATACCCTATTTTAGAATTTTTCATAATTTTTCCAAATTTTTTCTGTATTTAATTATACCAAAATATTAAAATATTCACTAAAATAATATTAAATTATAAAAATTCCCAAAAAATAATTTTTTTTTTTTGAAATGGTACACAAAGGCCATCACTCAGACACAGTTCGAGAGGCTAATCGAGATGATAGGTCTACGATATACCAATACATGGTCTTAGTACAAATGGAAGATTGTTAGTGATATATGCCCTAGAGGCTATTATTGCATCGTACTGGATTGTATATTACATTTTGGAAGCTTGGGATATTCAAAGATATAATAACAGTCTTGCTCAAAATGGTAATATGCTACTTGGTTTGTTTCTATTTGAATATGTGCATATGTGTCTTTTAGCATATCGCTTATACATATTGGTAGAGCCCTTAGGATTTTTGCTTGACTACCAGCGTTGTGATGGCAGTCACAGTAGTGGGGGTTGGGTAGTCTGTAAGCACATCTTTATACAGGTCCTTAGTCGTAGGATTATCGAGACGGGGCATCGATACTCCAGAGTAGACTAGTGTATACGCTTCTCATCCTAGCAGGGGAGATGGTCTGCCCACAGCCATTGGTATGTCGTGCTGGAGATAGTATACATGTGCTTATTGGGTTATGAGTTACTCTAGACAGACTCGTTAGGAACTGCTGGTTTGTATTATACCTATCGCCATGTAGCAGATCCCGAGTGGCATGAGTACAGGTTAGTCCATTGACTTAACATCATTATTCGTCTCGAGTGCTTTCCCACTGTACTTAGATTACTATCCTACCATGGCTCAAAGGATTCGTGCAAACAGGTAGTAGTTGGGTGCAGTCCCGAAGCACTTGGAGACAGTAGCGGTCAGATAGGATTCGTCTTTCCCGGTATTGGAGGTTGATATCGCGTTGTTTTCGGAAAACCATTATACAAAGTCCCTGGCCAGGGTAAGCGAGATTTACTAGTAGGTACTTCAGTAGTTTCTTAGGGTGTATTGGGCTCTACTCCAGCACGACTTATTGCGCTATTAGGGGTCTGACGGTTACCATCCCCTAGTCTCGATATGCGAGTATCTTAGACTAAAAGACCGGACTGTACGGAGATTGTCGCATATAGGCTCAGTAGGAGTTCGGATGAGTTTTCTCATCGGCCTTCTTATTGACAGATACCTGGGCCGTTACGTGCAGCTAGTACTGCTGACGGACTTGTAGCTAAACCTATTGCCAGCGTACTATCGAGTCTTTAGAGTCCCACACAAAGGGTTTCCCTGCTTCGGGTAAAACGATGTAGAGGTCGTATGGTTTTACGGCAGGGTTCCGATCACATACGTGTACTGGCTGCACGATTGTTGTTCCGGCAGATAATACTAGTGGGTTTTGGTTTAAGCCGGATCCTAGTATTATATTATTGGATTGTTATCATCTCATTGTATTCGTATTTTTTGGAATATGAATACGGGTATGTATAAACAGTGATGGCATTCTTGTAATTTCACAAGAGATGCTTCTAGAAGAGGACATCTCATTATTTGGTTTATCTATTTTTGAAAATAGATTAATGAGGTGGAAAATGGAGGCATGAGAGTGAAGCATGGCTTATGTATTTGTTTATTAGTTTGGATACACTATTGAAGCATGGTTGTTATTTTTTATATGAAAATAATCCATGCTTCATGAGTGAAAAGAGATGAGCCATTCTTCACTTGAAAAAGACTTGATCATTTGCAAACTTTCCTTCTCTCTCCATTTTCTCCTCCTTCTTCCTCAAAAACTCTAACCTTCACATGTGTTGTGAGCCATAGGGTTATATGAGATAAAATACTTCATTAGACACTCTACATCTTCTAGGCTACCTAGTTAGCAAACTAGGTACCTTAGTTACCTCGGTTTAGAGGTTGGAGCTTGAAGTACATACTCTTGGGTGGATCGTCTTCGATACGAGGAGGCCGACATTTCAAGCACAATCCGATCTTCGAGGAGCTCAAGAAGAGGAGGAGGAGAAGAAGACCCGAAGGGCTTGTGAACAAGAAGGTATAAATCTCTTACCGAGTAGTTAAACCTCCAAGTAGTATAACTAGTTAAGGTTTCCGTAAAGATCCTGGAGTTAAAGTCGGTGTTTCATAGTATGAAATTTTGTTTTTTGTAAATTCCATATCCACACAAGTGCGTGGGGTGTGCGATATCGACTTACATATCGGGGACCTCACAGAGTTTATGGGGGTCCCACTATCCGGATAGCGGGCTAGGGGTCAAGGGGGCTTGCAGACCTCTTGCGGAGTGCGGGGCAGCGCCATGTTAGAAAATTTTTTTCTAGCGGGAGATGTGTTTTGAGTGTAGAGTGTATGAAAAAAGAAAGAAGAAAAGAAAAAAACGGTGAGTAACGTCCTAAGGACATATGGGAGCTGGGCGCTGGGTGTCAACGCCTCACGTGCCCGGCATTTGGGCGCTGGGTGCTAGGTGTTGGGCGCCAGCGCCTCACGCGCCCGGTACGTGGGCGCTGGGCGCTAGCGCCTCATGCTCCCGGCACGTGGGCGCTGGGCTCCTGCAGAAAGAAGTGGCTTAGTCCCGTAATGAGGAGTTGATCTTCCAAAAAGGATTTTTTTATCTATGGAGTTAAACTCCAAAAGGTGTTGAATGGAGTTAAACTCCAAAAAAAAGTTTTATTTATGGAGTTGAACTCTTAAAAAAGGTTCCATTTATGGAGTTAAACTCCATAAGATCTTGACAAATGCAGTTGAACTCCCATAAATCTTTGAAGATGATTAAAGGTGTAACGTTTTGAAAATCATTTAGGTGAAATTTCCGAAAAATCGGTAAAATAGCCGATGTTTCCTGTAAAAACCAAGATATAAATATTTTCTTCATAGACCTAAATATACCTATTCTAGCTATGTAATGGCTAGTACTGATATTTATTTTGTCACTTATAAATTGTTAGTTTACTTAAATATTTTTCTCAAATTAATTATTTAATTTATTATTTTAAGATTTCACTAACACATTTAATTAGTGATTATTACAAATTGGAATAGGTTAATCATTCATTTGTGAACCATGACAACTATATAACAATATTGTGATATATTCTTTTTCTTTACAATTGTCTCTAAGATTCTAGAGAATTCTAGGATTGGTTAGAAAACAAAACAAGGAAATTAATTAAGCTATTAGTTAATAAATGATATAATAGGCCTTGTCTTAACATGGAAAATTCCACACACCCACACATATTCCTCTCCCCACTTGGCCGAGCCTAATATGGCAGCCCCCCCCCCCTCTCCTCACAAGTTTTCATCTCATCTTCACAACAAAAGAAAAAAAAAAGAATAAGGAAAATAATAATTAAAGGAGGTATGGGGGTAATTGTTGACTTGTGATTTTTTTTCCCAACACAATCACTCTCTCTCTTTCTTTCTCCTCTCCAAAACTGCCCGAGCCCCCTAGAACAGCCCCCCCCCCAATTTTCCCACTTTATTCCAACACAAAATTCCTCACAAATTCATCAAAAATCCAAACTAAAACCTTCCAAACTCCAAATTAAGCCTTGACCATTTCTCCTTAGCCTATACTAGCATGGTTCTTGGAGAAAGTTAGTATTTTGGAGGCCAAGATTTGTCAAGCTAGATGTCACGTCCTGAAAGTACAGAACATGACCGGCACTTAAACTACGAAACGTCTCGAGGCGTACGTAATCTAAGTAAGCCGAAAACCCAGAAATCCAAACCAAGAAAGTAGTAGAGTGAAGGAAAACCAATTTAAATCAAGTAGTTTTAATAGCATAAGCCGAATTATGCGTTTTTAAAAATATCAAATATTTCCTGAAAATTTCGGCAGAGTCTCCTTTGTAAATACTGGCCCCCAAACGGGATACAACATGAATAGTATACGAAATCAAAAAAAGGCATCCCCAAGCGGGAGCTAGCTCTTCGTCAATCGACGGTCACAACCACACAAGCAATATAATATACAACGCCAAGGGCGAGAATCAAAACTCAAAAGGAACTCAAAACAACAAGAAAACCACAGAAATATAACGCGCGACTCTAAGGTCGAAAGAATAACATCACTGGTCTCTATCTCAAAAATAAATAAATGTTTGGTTGATGGAACTTCTAAATACAACAGAGTAATAATATACAAGGTATATAATGGGGGGTACGATACAAATAAACCCACCTACTAGCAAATCACCCGGAAAAGAAAGTAGTGCCAGCAAAACCGTAATGAAACCTGTACGGCAAAACCTGCAAGAAACTGTGGCACAACGGGGTAAGTTGCCAACTCGTGAGTAGAAAAACATCTACGAACAGAAATCGCATGAACAACGCAATCCTAGGTCAACAATCATAATATATCCTCAAATATATAACCAGCAGCCTATAACAATGGCTAGGGTAAAAGTCTAACCCAAGTGTAATCCCATGTGCCCGTGTCAGTGCCTCAGGTAGCAATATATCATATGGATGATGTATGAATGCATGAAACAGAATGCATGTACTGAAGAAAACTGCTTTCAAAATTTAGTGAGATTTCTGTATCTTTTTAAAATGAGGTATCATAATAAAATCAGCATAAACAGTACCTAGCATCGACACAAAACAAATATCCAAATATCTCGATATCTCTGTGCCGCAATCTCTGTACCTCAATATCTCAAATATCTATGTATGTCTCAATCTCACTATCTAGGGCGTCGTCAGTCCAGACCAGCCCCAACCATCAATCTCAAGACCACGACGGTATCCTCCGGATATCCGACGCGTCGGGTAAAATCACCGGTCGGTAGTGCTCCCCCGCCAGGCTCAACGCCATCATCTGCGATCCTCTTGCCCCGGGGTACCGCACCGGGTCCACCATGTACCCGAAACGGTTCCTCCACTCCTCGAACTCGGATCTCGAAATCCATCAGCAAACTCATGGTGGACGACTCATACATCATGGAAAAACCACACTTTTTATTTAAAAAAGAGAGAGAAGAAGTTTATATAAGTTTTGCGGTTTCCCCCAAATCCAGAAAATCTCATGGAAATCCGAATCCAAACCTCAATAGCATGTAAACAGTGAATATAGGCATAAAATTCATGAATGTGGCATAACAATGAATAACAGTATGCATGAAGTGACAAGTAATAACTACAATGTATAAACTAGCATATAAGGCAAATACACTAATATCATGTCAAAACTACTAGCTAACAAGCTAAGTCAAGCAAAAGTATTTTCTAAGTGTACGTGACATGGCAATTACCGATGAAGATGTGTGTGAGCCGGCAAGTAAGTGTATGTGGTACATACGCATCATCGGTAATGGTGCTGGTATCCTAACAGCATGATATCAACAAAAGAATATGAATCATAATATAAACATGCGATGCGGAGCAACAGCAATAATGAGCGGAAGCTAAATACTAGACACAAAGATAACAAATCTATATTTAATATAAATCTAGTCTAACAACTACACTAAACTAAAGGGCTAAGCTAACTGGCTACTAAAAGTAAGGAACCCGCCTAACCTCTGAGTCGATACATATACCTACATGTATATGTTAGTCGGTGATCCTGCCTCAATAATATCACATCCGATACCATATCTATAATCAGACATTCCCAAGTCAAGAGTGCGGATCAAACATCAATATATAGCTCGTACGTAAATCCGTCGTACGGCATCCCCAAATCTGGGTACAGGTCAGTATCACATTCATCAAATTAATCATTTAGTATCCTCTTTATCAAAGATCATAATCCGGGGTACTGATCTACGTCTAGTACAATACTAATATCATCAATCTAATCATGATCTGACTGCTGCTCGACAGCCTCATACAAACTGATATCATCATCAAATATCGTCATAAAGAGGTATACATCGCCTAATGCGACCTATTATGAATATCTTAACTCATATCACGATCACATGTCAACCATTCAATGTATAACACTATTCACATGTATAGTCGTCCCAAGGTCCGCTATAACATCAGGACGTATCTCAATTACGAATCTTGCTATATCACCGATCTCACGGTCTCAAATCAATCTCATCGACTCACCTCAAATCCCAAATACTATTCTCAAATCCAGTATGTGAACACATAGTCCCATACCCATGTGAACACATAAATACATATTCCCGTATAAGCACAATGAAAGAAGAATGTATGCAAGTATGGGTGTGTGTGTATGTGTGGTGCAACCTCTACTCTAGGGTTTCGCAACACTAAACCTATCCAATCACACCTAAAATCTATCTTTATCATCAATAACCTCAACAATATAATCAATATATATGTGTGTATACGTATTCGTATACATCACCACGAATTGCGGAGGTGCTATACGCCATCCACCCGACTTCTCCCCGTAGATATAAATCTACTCACCTAGTCCTTGCTCGCCGGTGCCGACGTCGCCACACGCTTACTTGTCGTCTCGAAGTCCACATGGGGTACCTACATATCATAACGCACCGTATCGCATTAAAATCCGACTCATGACCAAAATGACAGACGAATCCCACATAGGTCAAAACCTATGGTTGCTTTCACAAATCAACCCAAAAACCCTCGACGTCGGCGTACAAACGCCAAACCATCGAGAAAAACCCAAACACACTCATTTGCACAATCACAAGCACTAATTATAATATAAAATAGGTTAAAATTCACAAAAATCTCAAACTCACTTTAAAAGCTATTTTTCCGAAAATCTAGCAAGCAAAATTAACCGTTTTTGTACAAAACTCGACGTTTAAACAATTCTAATGGCCACAATATCCACTCAATATCATAACCAAGTCATATAAACCATTCCAATAATTTATTCTCCTCAAAATATATACAATTACAAAACCTAGTTAACAAAATTGGCACAATTTTCCATTTTAGCTCAAAACTTGGGTTTTAACCAACAAAACATTTCAACAATTTTTTTGTGGCCAAAATGCTCACTAAATAACTTAATTAGGTCATACAAATATGCACTACTATTTTATCTCACTAAAATATATACATTTCAAAAAAACTAGTTTGCAAATTATATAATTATTACAATTTAATTTAACAAAAAAGCAAACTAGCAACTAAATTAATTTTAGCACTAAGGTTACACTTTGCATGACTTAGCATGTTAACTACCCTATGCAAACATAAACATTTTAATAAAACCCTAACTTGATTTTAAAATCCAATTCTAGAATTTCCAAACCCTAACTTGAAGATTTATAACTAGCAATTCAACCACTTTAACACTTGAATACAATAGCTTATCATAATTAAACAACAATCTAGCTATAAGGTTAAGAATTTACCCCACAATTATCTTGAGATCTAACAAGAATATAGACCTCCAAATTAAAATCCTTGCACCAAGATCCATACTATAGGGGCTACGGAAAAATGGGTAGGAGCTTGATTTGGATTTTGGGAATTTTTTGTAGGGATTTTGAGGCAAAAATGGGAGATTTTTTATGGGGAAAGAGAGGAAGAAATGGAGGGGGCTGAAGGATGGGGCTCGGCCAGGTGCAGGTGGGAGGGGGTGTGGGAGTGTGTGAGGTGGGGAAAGGTCAAATGGGGAAAATCAAAGCCCACTCCTTTTACTAATTTCCTTCTCTCTTTTGTTTTCTTTTCTTTGATTTTGTGAGATGAGGGGCCCAAGATGTTGGGCTGTTCAAGGGGGGGCCGGCCAATTGGGATGGGGAAGAAAGGGTGAGGTGTGGATGTGTGGGTTAGGAAAAAAGATAAATGTATTACCCCAATTCCCATTACACTAATTTCACCAAAAAAGCTTTTTTTCTTCAATAATTTCTAACACCGTTTGGCAGTTTCATTTTGTTTCAAAAACAATATGTTAAAATTTTTTTTAATGTGTTATGATGCACAAAATTTGTTTCAACTCATTCCAATTTGTAATTTTCCCTAATTAAATGTATTAGTGACGACTTAAAATAATATTAAAATAATTAATTTCGGAAAAATTTTCAGAAAATTTGAAATTTCACCAGTGGCTCAATAAACACCAAATAATAGCAATTATATAGCTAGAATATATTTATTTAATTTTATAATAAAAATATTTGTATTTTGATTTTTTACAGAAACCCCCCTTATTTTACCAATTTTTCTAAATTTCACCGAAACGATTTTCAAAACGTTACACTAGATCTACAAATTTTGAGGTATAAATCCTAACCCTATTGTTCAATTGTTGGTGTAATTCCTCAATCTAGCTTATTAGGTGTTAAATATGATTTATTTGCAAGTTTGGAAATCTAAAGAGAAGGAGTTTGAATTAAAAAGTTAGGGTTTGAATTCAATTAGGGTTGTTGTAACTTGTTTAAGTTTACAATATGTAGTTTAACCTCTTGAGACTTGGAAAAGCTAATCTAGTTGCTAAATTATTGTAGGGTTAGTATAGCACCTTGTCAAGGTTTAGGAAGGCATCACACATGCCATATTGAAATTTTTGGGGTGCTAAACAAACCCTAACCAAGATCTTTACTAGAGAATTAGGCAAATAAGCATGTTAAACATTTTAACATCTAAGAGTTAGGGATTACAACCTTTGTAGTCCGTTCCTTCACTTCATAAGCTCCGTGTTGAGGTCCCTTCGCTGCGATCATCATGTACCCGGACTCTAGAGAGGCTCCATGAAGAGAAAGATACAATCTTGCTTCTGATCTTCAATAACTAAGATGATCTAACCTGAAGAAACTCAAACCCAAGCTCTTGCTTCACTAATCAAGTATTAGCAAAGCAAACACCCTAATCTAAGTGGCTAGAATAGATGAAGATGATGAAGTAGGAATTTAGCTCTCTTTTGTTTTCAATTTCTCACTCATTATCATCACATGTCAAAAAGCTAGAAAGCTTTTTTCAAGAGGAAGAAGAAGAAGAAATCTATTTGTGATGAATAATGAAATCATTGTGTGAGGTTAGAAATACAACCATGGGTTAAGAATGAAGACTTAACCCTTGTATAGAATTAACTATGGTAAAGGGTTTTGGTTGGGTTAAGAAATATCTACACAAAATATCACAAGTCAAACTCAAAGCTTCAAGAAGTTTCTTGAAAGCTTCATCCAAGCTTAACCCTAATCCAAACCCTAACCATATTTAAACTTCATAAAACATGTTGCATTTGTAACCATAATATGTTACAATATTATATATCACATATACAATATTTATTGTAACAAAATAAAATAATACAATTAACATATATCACATATATATCAATGTATTATCCAAGTGAGAAAAAGAATCTTTAAGTGAGCTAATATTAGTTAATGTAATATAATATATCAAATATATAATTATACATTAAATTATCGAATCAACACTTGATCCGATAATTGTTGGAGATAGTGCCCTCAGAGTCAATTATTGGATCGCAGGTACGTGATTGCAATGATTGCGGAGGACCTATACCGGTAGGACAGTCTTACTCGAGATGATAGTATGCTATCTGGTTTGCGTTTATCAGTCGTGTACATATTCAGGTGACTGATTACATGTTACACTTTGATAGAGCCCTTAAGATCTTGCTTTACCACCAACTGTATGATGGCGATCATATACGTGAGAGTTGGGTGGTTTATACGCATATCCTTAATTATGGTCCCTAGTCGTGGGAGTTTCGAGACATGGCATCAATACTCCGGAGTAGACTAGTGTATACAGTCGAGACCCCGACGAGGGGCGGTGGCCGGTCTCACAAGCCACTGGTGTCAGTTGGATCACCTAAGATGTATACAGGTGCTCATTGGGTTATGAGTACACCGGACAGGACTCGCCGGGAACCTGCTAGTTGGTATTATATATATCGTCAGATAGCAGTTCCCTGGTGACATGTGTACAGGTTAGTTCATCGACCTGGGGTCTTCATTTGTCTCGTGTGAGTTCCCACTGTGCTTTGATTTCTACCCTACCATGGCTCAAAGGAGTCGTGCAAACAGGTAGTTTTTGGGTACAGTCCCGAGCCATATGGAGGCACGTGAGCGGATCGGCAGGGGATTCGTCTCTCCCGGTATTGGGGGCGAGATCGTGCTGTGTCTAGGAGAGCTATTACACAAAGCCCACGGCCGAGGCAGGAGATTTACTGGTAGGTACTCCAGTAGTATCTCAGGGTGTTATTGGGCTTCACTCCGACACGACTTATACTGCTATTGGGGGTCTGACGTTACTAGCCCCCTAGGCAGATATGCGATACTCATAGACGAACGGACCGGACTGTATATACATTGTCGCTGTTAGGCTCAGTAGGGTTTCCGGATGAGTTCTCTCATCGGCCTCCCTTGAGGTCAGTCCATGGGCAGCCGTTACGCATAGCTAGTGCCGCTGACGGTTTGTGGTTAAACCCACTGCCAGGGTACTGACGAGTCATTAGAGTCCCCTACAGACAGTTTCCCAAGGTCGGGCAAAACGTTGTAGACGCCGTATGGTTTTATGGCAGGGTTCGGAAAATGCACGTGCGTTTACGCACGTGTCGTTTTTCGGGCAGATATTACTGGTCGGTTTTGGTTTAAGCCGGATCCGAGTATTATATTGAGTAGATATAATATCTTTATCTCAGTTGCATTTGTATTCGGTCGTAATACAAATGCGGGTATATTTATACAGTTACGGGGTTATTCTGAAAGTCGTTTCAGGATCACTTTTGGAAGTTGTCAGTTTCCAGTTTTCTATCTGCCGTCTTTTAACATTCGGTTAAAGACGGATTTGTCTTTTCTTGAGATGAGTGTGGATGCTTCTAGAAGGTTCTAGAAGTGATGAGGTGGCTAATGAGTCATCTTGAAATTAATTGGTGCATTAAAGACTTGATGATGTGTTATAATGACTCATGCTTTAAGCTTTAATGTTTCTTGTTTACTTAAGGATATTTACTTTAGATCTTTTTGCTTACACTCACCTCCTTTGCTCCTACACTCACTCTCCTCCTTCTACTTAAAGTGGCCGGCCACCATTGTGAGAGAGAGAGAGAGATTGATTTCATTTTTGGTAAAAAGACTATGGTTTATGGTGCATGGAAATTTCATAACCTTTTTCATTCCATCACCCGATAAAATGGAAACTTCATTTACCGATCGTCCACGGCTTTGGACGAAGTGAGACAAAGTAATCTATTCATTCTCTATATCTTTCTTGGTCGTCTCTTTTAGCAAACTTGACGACCGAGTTGCCTCGAGTCAGAGACGGGAGCCCGTTTAAAGAATCGTTGACGTGGTGCCACCTGACGAGGAGATCGCAGATCAACGAGATCGGAGCAGCTGCAACGGAGCGTGGGATGATGGTTGAAGAACGAAGGACTCAGATCGTTCGGTATAACCTTTCTACACTCTTTACAGTTTGTTAGTTTAGCAATAATGGCAGATCCGGGTTAAAGTATACGATAGCGCCAGATAAAAAGTTTTTGTTCCGCATTTGGCGTCTGTAGACGGCCGGGGCGCTACCGTAGACTTACAGTGGTATCAGAGCCTCACCATTTTGCTATACTAACTTGTGCTAACGCGTATAAAATATCGATCGAACCGGATATCGAAAACTGCAAAATCTCCATTCACAGTTTCTGTCGATTTTAAATGATGTCCTAAAATTATTCTACATATCACAGAAAGTTGTGCAGGGTTTTAGAAGCACACCGACCAAATTTGAGCATGTGATTCCACCAAACTGCCACAGAATCCCGGCCAAACCCATGGTTTGGCCGCACATCCGCGACCGTTCTATTGAATCAGTGCACCAAATTTGCACAGTGTCTTCTCTGTTGGAATTTAGGGTTTTTGGTATATATCTTTTGGGCCCAGATTTTGTTACTGTTCACCAGTTGTTCGTGGGGCCCACTTCGTGATATTTAGTCGATCGAAATTTAAACATGTTAGATTACAGTGCTTACATTATATCTCCGACCAGGAATGTCATTTGATCGGTAAACCGCGTCTGATTGCTATAGTTCTTTTAGACGGGTTTGCGAACGTGACATTCGCGTTGATGTTCTGTGTTGTGCTGTGATATTGCGGATTTGTCGTGGTGGATAGCAGTGTGCAATGGTAGTGCAGTTTGAGTTTATTTATACATTTGATATTGCGGGGCGAGCGTCCAACATGTGGACTGCCGTCACTGCCTGTTGTATAATATTATTTTTTTTGGAGCACGACCATGTTGCGGTCGATGTACCTGTTGTACTATTTTTCATTACTGTACTAGGTTTTGCCCCGTGACGGAGTGCACGGATAGCCGGGTTCTGGGGGGCAACGGGTCCGCATCTCATGGCTTTGAGAGGCAGAGGGGCCTCACTCTAGAATTGGCAGACTATTCGCCGCACTCGTAGGGGGTACAGGTTGACCCAAGGAGGAGTGCTCAAGTTACCGGATTCCGTGAAGTGCAGGGTGGTCCATTCACTTTGCTGTAGGGGCTGCCTCGCTTCAGGTTTTGGCGGGTAACTTGCCGCACCCATAGGGGTCTAGGTTTCATTGCACAGGCTATCCACACGACCAGGGAAACGTCGGGTTTCAGCAGCGGCTCTGTGAAACCCGGGGATCCCAAATTATCTGTATTGTTCTGTGATGCTTATTACTTTTCTGTAATGTTGCATATTATCACGCCTGGAGCGATTATTGTATATTGGTTTATATACTATTAGATGTTGTATATGTTTTTACACCCGCGCTGCTCCAGTCCCCGCTCTGTCGTTAGTTAAGTAACCTAACGGGTGATGACGGGACCCAGTGACGAATGCGGATGGCATATACGTACATTTTATTTTCGTTCTTTTCTGATGTGATTGATTGATGGGACTGCATTGATTTTGATCAATGCAAAGTAAAGCAAACCTGTTTACTTTTGTTTGAACAAATTTAAAAAGTGTTATTGCAAAGACGTTTCCTTTTGTTTTGCATAGCGGTATTCAGTGGAATATCCTGCACCTCATTCGACGGGGCAAGGGCCGATATCCCTTCATCGAGACTGACCCCTTGGGCAGAAGTTTGCGTCAGGGTAATAACTTCACTATAGTCGATTACAAGTTGCTTTGCATCGCGGTATTCAGTGGAATATCCTGCACCTCATTCCACGAGGAAAGAGCCGAGATCCCTCCACCGGGAGTGACCTCTTTAGTAAAAGGTTTTCGCCACTATATTTTAAAAAGCTATCAGGTTCCTTCAGCGATATCAAGTTCGTTACGTTAAAGGTTTTTCGCCAAAAACCAGCCGTAGCCCTCCGTCACTTCTTTTGGGTATTCAGTAGTATTCAAGCTATGCATTTTAGCCAAAGTTAAGGCATAGTGTTTGGTAGCTGCTGGGTATTCATTTGTTGCATAGATAGATGAGTTGGTTTGGGACAGTCGTTCTGCCATTTGGCCAAAGCCAGGGGCATGTGCGGGTGGGTTCAAATTGACAAGATAGTGATGGGTAGAACTTGGCATGTGACTTATGACATTTTGACCAAAGCCAAGGTTATAAAAGCATGGGGCAAAAATCATATCGGGAGTTTCTAAAGAAACTGAAACTTGCCAAGTATGCGCATACCTTCTGGAGTATGAGTAACGTGGATGCATTCCATCACGTTATCATGCGATGAGAGTTGGATCCCGATTCCCACTGATGAGTTGGTTTACTCTTCGGGTGATCCCGATTGATTCTTCTTTCAGGTTTGGAGGAGAATTTGACAGGACAGTGGGAGGTTTCCGGATTAGATAAAGTAATAACCATTCTGATCTAGGTTAGAGTGCACGCAGAGTGTTTCTTTTCTCTCTCTCTTTGGCAGCGACCTTTGACCGACCCTAAACTATGACTCAGTGACCAGATTGACCGAACCTTCTTAAAATACTGGCTTTTGGATTGTCTGAGTTGCATAAGTCATTGCCACTCCTTCTTTTACCCTTTGGATTTCTCAGAACACCCGTATTACTACGGACATCCACTTCCATTGGATAGATCTATCGTATGGTTATATACAAACTCGAAGGGACTTCTTCGAGGATGGATCCAGGTTCAGGAGAAATAGAATTGGTTTATTCAGTTGTCTTTTATTATCACCTTCTCTCAAGTTGCGAGGGCTCCTTGGTTTAGGAGAGTACACCTATTACGCTTATTGGATAGTCTTATTCCAAACCATAGGCAGGTTCCGAAAGGTAGGGAATGAAGAAAACCAATTAGCCTAAGTAGGGTGTGCAGAAGGTAATATCTAAAGAAAAATAAAGGGATTAGAAAGAGGGTAAAGTAAATTGCGACTGTTATCATTCACGAACAAACCGCGTACTTCATCGCCACTCCTATTTCACCTTTAAAAGAATAAGGTATTATTCAGTTGTCTTTTATCATCACCTTCTCTCAAGATGGGAGTACTCCTTGGTTTAGGAGGGTACACCTATTATGCTTACTGGATAGTCTTCTTCCAAACCATAGGCTGGTGCCGAACGGTAGGGAAGGAAGAAAACCATTTAGCCTAACGATGGTGTACAGAAGGTAATGACTAAAGACAAATAAAGGGATTTAGAGAGATGGCAATAAAATATACGGTTAAAGTCATGAATTGGATTATGGAAGAGGCATTACTAGGAATACCAAGATACCCCTACGAAACATTTTCATGTTTCAGTGCATTGTTAAAAGAAAACTGTTTTCCCGATTGGATACTTACTCCAGGTTATGTATTTACCAGGTTTCATTCTCATATCTGTATGGTTTTACAGATGATGAGTGGGAGTAAGTTATTGGGAATTAGGTGATCATCCTCATTATATCGGAATTCGTTGTAATTGGTGATATTTGAGGAAATCGCCAGGGTACAGTTTTCAACCTACGACGCACATGTTATGAGTTGCTTAACTCAGCGGACTTATACAGAGTATTGTATGTTGTCCAGTGTCCATCAGGACAAAGGGGCAGGTCCTCGTACTATGTTCTGTTTACTTATAACTTCTGTAGTTTTTAGACAAGTGTTTCGTAGAAATACATGGTCTAAGTTTTGAGAAGTTGTGGGTATAAGAATAAAGTAGAGAACCAGGTATCACAAGTATTGGGATTCTTCAAAGAGATCGAAGATGTAGATTCTTGTGATTGGTATTCAGATGATAGTGATGGTTTTGAGAAACGTGTTTCTCTTTCAGGTTGCTCATAATTGGATGGATTTCTAAGTTGAGTAATGCTGATTAGCCTCTTTTCATTAAGTTGATATGCACTGGAGACAGTTGCATGATTTGAATCTGGTTCCAATTAAATAAGTGCCAAAGTTTCTATAGTGGATATAGAATGGATCATACCTTAAAAGATGTTAAGGTACGGGGAGTTGTCCAGCTTTTGCTTAAAACCAGACTCTGGATAACTCAGGGCACGTTTCTGTAATGGCTGTTTGTGGGTTGACCTTGGCTATGACGAGGGTTGATATTCTACCATTTGGAAGATCAATAGTGATATTGTTCTTGACTCGCCACTGTTTTAGTAAAATGGATCTTTTTCAGAAAACAGTAGTGGGAGTATGGTAGAACTGGAAGTAATTCCAGAACCGCGAACGATTACGGAAAATTTAATAAGACCTATATATTCAATCAGGTTTGACATTCCAATAGCCACTCCGCAGATATGATGGGTAACCTCAGACACCCGAGAGGTACTCCGGTAGCCTCAAGGACGGTGACAGGGAGGTTCTTATTTACCCAGACTTGACACTACTGTTGTTCCAGGCTATGAGACCCGGTAGGAGGGTTGTCGTAGTCAGTGGGAGTAGCGGAAGCATAGTGGGCAAGATGCTTATGTCTATTTATAGACTTGAGCAGTTATAGCGGAGATAGATCATTCATTTTTGATGTGACAGTCATGGGTTTGACTTCAATCAGAATAGAGAATGGATCTGTTAAGAAGGTAGTAGGGTGTGATGTCATGGTATCTGATGACATACACAGAGTAGGAAGTAAAATTCCTATACTACGATCGGTTGTACTGTGGTCGTCACACAGTAGTTTCTCCAGATAGGATATGGATATAATATTTGACATTCTGGTTTCTAGATCTATGGTTTTAGATCTGGATTTGGGTAGTTTCCCAATATAGGTACTTTGACAGTATTCTAATGGTTTTTAGAATAGATGACTCCTGGCATGGTGGTGTACCTGCAGGTAATGGAGTCACCCTCTCTAAAGCTGTCTTACAGACTGAAGTGGAGAGGGAAGTGCATGATTGGCAGATCACTTGCTTAGGCAATTGAGTCAATCATGAGATGTCAAGTACCACACCAGATGTTGTTTTTGCACTAGATGCAATAAGTTTGTATTAATCCAATTCTGGAGAAACATAAGGAAGCAGTTTTAGAACATAAGTACATGTTCTACGGATTTGATGACGGCAGCCTCTTTCGAGAGACGATTATCATTCCAGGCTTCAAAGGTAACATGGATGACAGAGTGATTGTCAGAGTTATAGTTTTTCCCTCTGATGAGGGACAGTATTATGGACAGGTGGTCCAAGAGGATACTGTAGGAAGCATGGTGCAGGATACTGATTAGGTTCTGTGATCGATACAGTCTAAGAAGTTTGGATTTGGAGTTCATTTATGAACTAGGTCCCATCAGATATCCAGACATATTCTAAGACAGATATCACTCAATTCGGGAGATGGCTTTCTCCGCGAACTTGAAATTAAGAGAGACATAGAAAGAAACACCTAGGCGGATCCACTCACTGAGGCTATTTCTCGAACACAATAGTTTTACAAACGGGCTTTGTGAAACTGATTAGTAGAGGAGTTGGATGTTCGGTTTCACACGGGCTGTGAGTAGTCGACATCGCAATAATTACCCTTGAGTGCAAGTGGGAGATTGTTGGAGATAGTGCCCTCAGAGTCAATTATTGGATCGCAGGTACGTGATTGCAATGATTGCGGAGGATCTATACCGGTAGGACAGTCTTACTCGAGATGATAGTATACTATCTGGTTTGCCTTTATCAGTCGTGTACATGTTCAGGTGACTGATTACATGTTACACTTTGATACAGCCCTTAGGATCTTGCTTTACCACCAACTGTATGATGGCGATCATATACGTGAGAGTTGGGTGGTTTATACGCATATCCTTAATTATGGTCCCTAGTCGTGGGAGTTTCGAGATAGGGCATTGATACTCCAGAGTAGACTAGTGTATACAGTCGAGACCCCGACGAGGGGCGGTGGCCGGTCTCATAAGCCACTGGTGTCAGTTGGATCACCTAAGATGTATACAGGTGCTCATTGGGTTATGAGTACACCGGACAGGACTCGTCGGGAACCTGCTAGTTGGTATTATACATATCGTCAGATAGCAGTTCCCTGGTGACATGTGTACAGGTTAGTTCATCGACCTGAGGTCGTCATTTGTCTCGTGTGAGTTCCCACTGTGCTTTGATTTCTACCCTACCACGGCTCAAAGAAGTCGTGCAAACAGGTAGTTTTTGGGTACAGTCCCGAGCCATATGGAGGCACGTGAGCGGATCGGCAAGGGATTCGTCTCTCCCGGTATTGGGGGCGAGATCGTGTTGTGTCTGGGAGAGCCATTACACAAAGCCCACGGCCGTGACAGGAGATTTACTTGTAGGTACTCCAGTAGTATCTCAGGGTGTTATTGGGCTTCACTCCGACACGACTTATACTGCTATTGGGGGTCTGACGTTACTAGCCCCCTAGGCAGATATGCGATACTCATAGACGAACGGACCGGACTGTATATACATTGTCGCTGTTAGGCTCAGTAGGGTTTCCGGATGAGTTCGCTCATCGGCCTCCCTTGAGGTCAGTCCATAGGCAGCCGTTACGCATAGCTAGTGCCGCTGACGGTTTGTGGTTAAACCCACTGCCAGGGTACTGACGAGTCATTAGAGTCCCCCACAGACAGTTTCCCAAGGTCGGGCGAAACGTTGTAGAGGCCGTATGGTTTTATGGCAGGGTTCGAAAAATGCACGTGCGTTTACGCACGTGTCATTTTTCGGGCAGATATTACTGGTCGGTTTTGGTTTAAGCCGGATCCGAGTATTATATTGAGTAGATATAATATCTTTGTCTCAGTTGCATTTGTATTCGGTCGTAATACAAATGCGGGTATATTTATACAGTTACGGGGTTATTCTGAAAGTCGTTTCAGGATCACTTTTGGAAGTTGCCAGTTTCCAGTTTTCTATCTGCCGTCTTTTAACATTCGGTTAAAGACGGATTTGTCTTTTCTTGAGATGAGTGTGGATGCTTCTAGAAGGTTCTAGAAGTGATGAGGTGGCTAATGAGTCATCTTGACATTAATTGGTGCATTAAAGACTTGATGATGTGTTATAATGACTCATGCTTTAAGCTTTAATGTTTCTTGTTTACTTAAGGATATTTGCTTTAGATCTTTTTGCTTACACTCACCTCCTTTGCTCCTACACTCACTCTCCTCCTTCTACTTAAAGTGGCCGGCCACCATTGTGAGAGAGAGAGAGATTGATTTCATTTTTGGTAAAAAGACTATGGTTTATGGTGCATGGAAATTTCATAGCCTCTTTCATTCCATCACCCGATAAAATGGCAACTTCATTTACCGATCGTCCACGGCTTTGGACGAAGTGAGACAAAGTAATCTATTCATTCTCTACATCTTTCTTGGTCGTCTCTTTTAGCAAACTTGACGACCGAGTTACCTCGAGTCAGAGACGGGAGCCCGTTTAAAGAATCGTTGACGTGGTGCCCTGACGAGGAGATCGCAGATCAACGAGATCGGAGCAGCCGCAACGGAGCATGGGATGATGGTTGAAGAACGAAGGACTCGGATCGTTCGGTATAACCTTTCTACACTCTTTAAAGTTTGTTAGTTTAGCAATAATGGCAGATCCGGGTTAAAGTTTACGATAGCGCCAGTTAAAAAGTTTTTGTTCCGTATTTGGCGTCTGTAGACGGCCGGGGCGTTACCGTAGACTTACAATAATCTGGCTATTTCATAAATAACCGACTAATATAATCTGTATCAGTTCATCGAATCAACACTTGATCCGATGACCCGGCTATATCACATATACCCGGCCGATATCACAAATCGTAAGAATCTAATACGGTATCGCATACACGTATTATTCTCGGTCCCGCACATATCTCATATATGCTCCTACTCCATTTTGCCTGAGCTAGGAAACCTCTGTGTAGGACTCTAAAGAATCGTCAATACGCCGGCAGTAGGTGATGATCATATCAAACACCCACAAGCTGCAAGCGGTCAGCTAAACGTAACAACCACCTAGGTATTGAGCGATCAGAAGATCAACAAGCAAGCCTGTACATTCTCCTGCGAATCCAATCAGTAACACTCCCGTACAGTCCGGTCTCTTCATCTGATATGTCGCATATCTCGCCTAGGGGTGGTAAACTTCAGACCCCAGTAGCTTGATAAGTCGTGTCAATATGAGGTCCATAACAGTTCGAGAAACTACTGATAACACTTACCAGTAAATCTCAGCAACCCTGGCCAGGGATTTCCAGTTATAGCCAATCGAACACAACGCAACATCCACTCGCTATACCGGGAGAGATAAAACCCCTCCTATCGCTCATTGCCTCCATGTGATTCAGGACTGTACCCAAAAGCCACCGTTCTACACACCCCCTTGGACGTGGTGAAGTGGAAATCAAAGCACGGTGGGAATCACACAAGACTCTATGACGATCTCGGGTCTACAGACTAACCTGTACCAGTGTCACCAGAGAACTGTCATCTGACGTGAGGTATAATACCATCTAGAAGTTCTCGGTGAGTCCGTCCAGTGTACCCAGTCTCCACTGAGCACCCGTATACCTTCTCTGATGTCAAACACCAATGGATATGGGATCATCCACCGCCCATCATATGGGTCAAGAACCGCATACGCTAGTCTACTTTGGTATATCGATACCCTGTCTCGATACACCTACTACTAGGAACATTTGAAGGATGTACTTAGCGACTACACTGTCCCCACTAGTATGATCTGCATCATAGTCCCGGCAGTCAAGTACTCATCCTAAGGGCTTTATCAACATGTAACATAGAGACAATCAGAGTACATGTTAAGATAAAGAGCAACCAGATAGCATACTATCATGTCAAGCAAGAAAGTCCTACCTATATATGTCCAAGCATCCAATACAGTATACATCGTATGTACAGTAATGGCCTCTAGGGAATATATATAACTAACAATTGTTACATTTAAAATTGTCCAAATTATATAATTTGGAAACTAGATTTTTATAATTAATGCTAATAGGCGAGATAAAATTTTAGTAAGGGTTGTGTGGCTTAATTAAGCTATTATGTGATCATTGTGGCCACTAGATTTGTTAAAACACCTATATTCGCACTAAAATGGTAAATGGTTGCTTGCTAGGTTTTTGAAATAAATCGTTTTGAAGTAAGTTTAAGGTTTGGATGGGTTACAACCCTATTTCATATATATTTAGTGTGTTGTGAATGCGCGATTGGTGCGATTGGGTTTTTGGTTTGGTAGTTGCCACGTATTGCGACCCTAGTTGTAGTTTGTGGCGTTGTCGCGGCGCGTTTCGTGCACCAAGTGCGTGCGCGTTTAGTTAGTGCACGTGCTTGACTTGTTTTGGTTGTGTCCGTGACTAATTTTATATTTATTCTCTTATTTGCTTGTGTGCTATTCTAGGATCGGGTGCAGAGGCGTCAGATGTGGCGCGGAAAGGACAGAGCTGAAATCGGAGCAGATTAGCCAAGGCGTCCATGTAAGTCCATGCTACCTCTCCCGGTACTTTCGGGAATGCGGAATTTGGTAAAAAATAATTTTTACGGAGGTGGTAACATGGACCTAAAACCCGGATCTTGGTTAAACATCTATCTAACATCCTAACTATGAGTTTCTAGCTACTCGGTTAGGGGGTTATACCTTGTTTGTCTTGAACTCCTTCGTCTTCAAACTCCGATGGTGGTCCGATTGGCTTCTTCTCGTCGTCTCCGTACGCCGAAGATAGATCCACCTGAAAGCTCCAACCTTTAGCTCCTTCTTCGTTCTTTGAAGAAACTAGTTCACTTGGTTTGCTAAACCTAGTGAACTAGAATGAGTAGAGAATACTTTGTGTGGGATTTTATCTATGGTTCTTGATTCTCAACTCATGAGACAAGAGAACCATAGAATCAAGAGAGGGAGGAAGAGGTTGAGGGTGAGAGCAAAAGGAGAGCTCAAGAACAAGAGAGAGAATGAGCAAGAAAGAATGAGACTCTCTTTTGTCTTTCATCCTCTCATAATCCAAAGTGATGATAACTCATCATATCAAAAAAAGTCTTATGTGATGGTTGAAGCAACCATAACCATATCATTTCATGCACTCATTTTACACAAATGAGCAAGTAAACAAAAGTCTTTGCCATGAAATGATGGCTATGGTTATCATGATGGTCAACTAGTCAAGCCTAGTCAACCGGTCAACAAAGTCAACAAGTCAACAAAAGTCAACAAGTCAACAAAGTCAACTAGTCAACGGTCAACTGTCAACAACCCTAATGAGAATCCGCTGCCTCTGCCTCCCTGTCAACTGTGCATACGCACCCGCATCCGCGTTCCGAGGAACACGAACGCACACTGGATAAATCCAATCCCAAAAGGTACACTAGGATCTGGCTTAAACCAAAGCCCGCTAGTGTATACTGTCCGGACACTGTACGTGCACAAGTGCACGGATGTGACCGAACCCTGTCGCAAAACCATGCGACCTGTCGCAATACCATGCGACCTCTACTCTTTTGCCTAAAGGCGAAAAGCTTTCTGTGTGGGACTCTAAAGACTCGACACTACGCTGGCAGTGGGTTTAACCACAGACCGCAAGCGGCACTAGCTGTGCGTAACGGTCCTCAGGTAATGCCGACAAGAAGACCGACGAGGCGAAACCCATCTGAACTCCTACTGAGCCTGAGTGTGACATTCTCCGTACAGTCCGGTCTGTTCGTCTGATACATCGCATAGCGGGCCTAGGGGGCGGTAAACGTCAGTCCCCCAATAGCGGTACAAGTCGTGCCGGAGCGAAGCCCAAAACACCCTGAGATAACACTGGAAACCTACCAGTATATCTCGTTTGCCCTGGCCAGGGACTACTCGTGTAATGGCTCTCCTAGACACAGCGCGATGTCAACCCCCAATACCGGGAGAGACGAATCCTGTCTAACCGTCACTGCCTCCAAGTGCTTCGGGACTGCACCCAACCACTACCTGTTTGCACGACTCCTTTGAGCCGTGGTAGGGTAGTGATCAAAGTACAGTGGGAACACACTCGAGGCGAAGTGACAGTGTCAAGTCAGCGGACTAAGCTGTACTCATGTCACCTGGGAACTGATAACTGACGATAGGTATAATACCAACTAGTCAGTTCCCGACGAGTCCTGTCTAGTGTACCCGTAACCTAACGAGCACCCGCATACTATCTCAAGTACGACGTAATGACGGCTGTGGGACAGACCGTCTCCCACACTGGGATGAGAAGCGCATGCGCTGGTCTACTCCGGAGTATCGATGCCCTGTCTCGATAGTCCTGCGACCAGGGACCTGCATAAGGATGTGCTTATAGATTACCCAGCCCCACTAGTGTGACGGCCATCACATCGCTGGTAATCAAGCAAAGATCCTAAGGGCTCTATTAATGTGTATAGGCGATATACAAAAATAAACACATGTACACATTGAAGTAGAAACAAACCAAGTAGCATACTACTATTTTGAGCAAGATTGTATATACAAGGTGAATATCCCAAGCATCCATTAAGTAATATACAAACCAGTATGATACAGTAATGGCCTCTAGGGCATATACACTAACAATCTCCCACTTGCACTAAGGCCATGTACTGGCGTATCGAAGACCTATCATCTCGATCAGCCGCTCGAACTGAGTCTGGGGCAAGGCCTTGGTGAATGGATCTGCAGTGTTATCTTCTGAAGCGACTCTCCGAACCTCGATCTCCTGGCGATCTACGATCTCCCTGATCAGATGATACCGCCTCAAGATGTGCCTGGATCTCTGATGGGACCTGGGTTCCTTCGCTAAAGCTATAGCCCCGTTGTTGTCGCAATACAGAGGTATTGGATCAACAATGGACGGAACCACCTGAAGTTCTTTCAAGAACTTCCTCATCCAGACAGCTTCTTTTGCGGCATCAGATGCAGCGATGTATTCCGCTTCCATCGTCGAGTCTGCAATGGTTTCTTGTTTGGAACTCTTCCAACACACCGCCCCTCCATTGAGGGTAAAGACAAAACCCGACATGGACTTGGAATCATCCTTGTCACTCTGGAAGCTGGAGTCAGCAAAGGCCTCGATCTGGAGGTCTTTTCCGCCATACACCAAGAACATCTCCTTAGTCCTTCTCAGGTACTTGAGAATGTTCTTTACCGCTATCCAGTGTTTCTCCCCAGGGTTTGACTGATACCGGCTTACCACACTCAGTGCATAAGCTACATCCGGTCTGGTACACAACATCGCATACATTATAGAGCCTACCGCAGAAGCGTAGGGTATAATAGACATGCGATCCCTCTCCAAATCAGTCTTGGGAGACATCTCTTTAGAGAGGGTGATCCCGTGACAAGCCGGTAGGTTACCGCGCTTGGAATCTTCCATACTGAATCTTTTCAGTATGGTGTCGATGTACCTGGACTGTGAAAGTCCTAATATCCTCTTGGATCTGTCACGGTAGATCCGGATACCCAGAATGTACGAGGCATCACCCAGGTCTTTCATGGAGAACCTGTGTGACAAGAACCCCTTGACAGATTGTAGCATAGGAATGTCATTTCCTATTAAGAGAATGTCATCCACGTATAAAACGAGGAATACTACAGTTCTCACTACAAATCTACTATAGATGCATGGTTCATCTGGATTTTTGATAAAGCCAAATTCTTTGACCGTCTCATCAAAGCAGATGTTCCAACTCCGCGATGCCTGCTTTAGTCCATAGATGGACTTAAGCAACTTGCACACCTTTCCGCTGCTCCCACTCTGAATGAAACCCTCTGGCTGGTCCATATAGACACACTCCTCTAAATTTCCATTTAGAAAGGCGGTCTTTACGTCCATTTGCCAGATCTCATAATCGTGGAAGGCAGCAATGGCAAGAAGGATCCGAATGGATTTCAGCATGGCTACTGGAGAAAAGGTTTCGTCATAGTCCAAGCCAGGTCTTTGACGAAAACCCTTTGCTACCAGCCTAGCTTTATAGGTCTCAACCTGTCCATCTACACCAATCTTCCTTTTGAAGATCCACTTGCATCCTACGGGTTTTACCCCGTCTGGAGCAATGTCCAACGTCCATACCTTGTTGGTGTACATGGACTCCATTTCGGTCCGCATTGCATCCAGCCATTTCACTGAGTCAACGCTCTGAACGGCCTGCTGGAAGCTAGTAGGCTCATCATAATCAATGATGCAATCCTCTCTATCCCCGTCTATGAGAAAACTGTAGTATCTCTCGGGCGGATCAGACTGCCTACTACTCCTGCGGAGCGGCGTAGGAATGTCCTGTTCTTCCGAACCCTCAGGTTCCACTAAACTTTCAGTAATAGTCCGTGGTTCTGGAATTTCTTCCAGTTCTACTGCACTCCCACTTATCTGGGTTTCCAAAAACTCAGTTTCCAAGAAGTAGGCATGATGAGAAACAAGAACTTTTTATTCCTCTTCACAGTAGAAGAAATATCCTTTGGAGTTCTTCGGATACCCCACAAACTTGCACTGTACCGAGCGTGCCTCGAGCTTGTCCGCATGCTACTTTTTGACAAAAGCTGGACATCCCCATGTCTTAATGTGCTTAAGATAGGGTCTCTTCCCACACCACATCTCATATGGTGTAGTAGGCACAGTCTTAGTAGGAACTCGGTTCAAAAGGTATGCGGCTGATTCTAGCGCATATCCCCAGAATGATCGCGGTAACTCAGCGTTACTCATCATGGACCGCACCATATCCAATAGGGTGCGGTTCCGTCTCTCCGATACACCGTTATGTTGCGGGGTGTATGGAGGAGTAAGCTGAGAGAGAATTCCGTTCTCTTTTAAATAGTCCAGGAACTCGGCACTTAAGTATTCTCCACCTCGATCCGATCTTAGAATCTTAATACTTTTGCCGGTCTGTTTCTCTACTTCATTCTTATACTCTCGGAATTTTCCAAAGGCCTCGGACTTATGTTTCATTAAGAAGACATAACCGTACCTTGAGAAGTCATCCGTAAAAGTAATGAAGTAAGAATGTCCGCTTCGGGCATGTGTAGACATTGGACCGCACACGTCACTGTGTACGAGTCCCAAGAGCTCGCTCGCTCTTACTCCATGTCCAGTAAATGGAGTCTTTGTCATCTTTCCTTTGAGACAGGATTGACAAGTGGCATACGACTGATATTCGAACGCATTCAAATACCCTTCTGTATGTAACTTCGTCAACCTTCTCTCATTGATGTGACCCAATCTACAATGCCATAAGAAAGTCTGATTTATTTCTGGAGACTTTCTTTTGTGTGTATTCTGGACATTAAAAATCTGTGGTTGGTTTAACACGTATATACCATTACTCAATGTACCTGACCGAATCAAAACTTGATTAAGGTGAATGTTTACAACATTACTTACAAACGCAAATTCATAACCTTCTTTAGAAACTAAAGATACAGAAATGATATTACAAGTTGCGTTGGGTACAAAAAAGCAATTACGCAAAACCAAAACATGTCCATCTGACATTCCCAGGTGATAGTCCCCCACGGCTTTAGCATCCATGCTAGCTCCGTTCGCAACTCTGAGGGTTAAGTCACCTGCCTTCAAAACCCTACGGTTTCTCAACGCCTGCAAAGAATTACAGATATGAGATCCTGATCCGGTATCCAATACCCAGGAAGTAGAGTTTATTGAAAGACAGTTTTCAATAACATACACACCTGAAGCTGAAGCTGCAACCTTCTTCAATTCCTGTGTTCTAGCCTTCCAGGCCCTGCAAACATTCTTCCAGTGTCCTTTCTTATGACAATAGAAGCATTCTTCCTTATCCACAAGCTTCCCCGCTATCTTTGTTGCTTTACCTTTTCCCTTCGTATCCACTTTACTAACACCGCCCCTTGGTTTGGCGGGGGCCTTCTTCTTCTTTCCCTTGGCTTTCGCCTTGGACCTAGAAGAAGATGATCCTCCTACAAACAAAGTGGATGTATCCCTACCTTTCTGTAGGGTGCCCTCTGCGCTCCTCAGCATGTTGAGGAGCTCTGAAAGTTCAACCTCTTTTTCTTGTAAGTTGAAGTTCAGTATAAACTGGGCGTAAGTGGAAGGAAGGGACTGGAGAACTATATCCGTATATAGCTCACTCTCCAATGTGATCCCTAGGTCAGCGAGCTCCTCAATGTAGCCGATCATCTTTAGCACGTGCTCGGCTACTGATGATCCGACGGCCATTCTTGTCGAAAATAACTTTTTCGACGCTTCGTATCTTGCGATACGAGATTGCTCTCCATACAGTTCTTTTGTATGAAGCAATATGGATTCCATATCCATATTCTCGTGCCTCCTCTGATGTTCGTTGTCCATCGAGGCAAGCAGGAGGCATTTGGCCTTCGCGCTATCAATCTCCCAAGTCTTGCGGATTTCCTTATCCGCGACGCTGGAAGTTGGACCAGGGACAGGGGGAGCTTTGGTGGTAAGAAGATACCCCAGCTTGTCGTAAGTGATTGCTATCTTGACATTCCTGAGCCAATCTTTGTAGTTTGGCCCTGTCAGTTTGTTTTTATCTAGGAGTAACTTAAGTCTAGTCATGTCGATTTGGTCGCTGCAATTAGGAGAGAGAAGAAGAAACACTCAGCATGATGCTCTTGCAAGTTTAGAGTGGTTTTTAGTTTGTCTAAACAGGATGGCTCCCACTGTTTCTCGAATCCCTCCTCAAACCATAAAGGAAGAATTAGCCGGGATCAATCCCACCGCACAATACTTGCTTAACCGTTCAGCCAGGCCGGTGTCGGTACTTCGAGGGAGGTTTTCCAACGCTTTCGCGAAGTTCCTTAATTAGAGAACCTCTTTTCCCTGGGGGCGTAGCCCCGCTAACACCTTTCTAGGCACCTACTAGGTTTATAGCATTGATCGATTAGTGAGAAATTTCCCGAGGAGTAGCATATACTCACAGTAGGATCGGGATCCAAATATCATTGCGTGACGAAACTGAAGGAATCCTACCAGAATCATCACACTCCAAATGGTATGCAAATCTAGCAAGTTTCAGTACTTATGAAACTCCCGATGTGGATTTTGCCCCATGCTCTTATGACCTTGACTTTGGCCAACAAATCATAAGTCACATGTCAAGTTCTGCCCGTCGTTCTCCAGGTTAATTTGAATCCACCCGCACCTACCCTTGACTTTGGCCAACAAGGCAGTACGACTGTTCCAAACCAACGCATCTATCTATGCTGCACATGAATACCCAATAGCTACCAATCACTGTGCCTTGACTTTGGCCAACAAACACAGCTTGAATACTATTGACTATTCATGTGAAACGATGGAGGGCTACGGATGGTTTTGGCAAAACCGTGAACGTAGTGAACTTGATTTGGTCGATGGAACGAGATAGCTTTTAAAAGGAGTGGCTCAAGCTCCGCATTTAAAAGTTGTTTTTTTTTAAAAGAACCGAGTGGTTTTTCGAAAGTGTTCCAACGACTTTAACTTGGTTTATTATCTTGCATTAGTTCTTTTAATGCGTGATATTCTTGCATTAGTTCTTTTAATGCGTCCCATCATTTAATCTTACCATTACAGAAAACAACCAAAATATGACGTACGCTTATGCCATTCGCATTCGCCACGGAGCCCCGTCATTACCCGTTAGGTTACTTAACTAACGACAGAGCGGGGGCTGGGCTAGCGCGTCTGTAAAACATAAGCAACGCCTAAATAATATCATATATAGATATACTGCAATGATAAACATTTCAGATCACAGATGAATACATTGGATATACTAGGAATCTGTAATTCGTACGAGCCTGTAACGAAAGACAAATTACACGGTCGCGGTGAATAGCCAAAACCCCACCCAAGACCCCTACTGGTGCGGCAAACTACCCGCCAAGTACCCGAAGCGTAGCAACCTCCCTCATCTCCATGAGTAGGCCACTCGACACTTCGGCATACCCGGTAGTTTGTGCACCCCCTCCATGGGTCTATCCTAGGAGCAAAAACAGTAAAAAGAAATTATACAATGACGGCTACAACCCCGACCCGGTTGTGCGGCCATACAAATAATTATTACATCAATTTACAAATTTACATGAATTGAAAGAAAAGAAAACTCTCGTCTCACAACCCCCGGCTATTCACCCGCGACAATCCAACATATTCATATCCACATTCCATCAACATTACAGATCACAGATTTGTATAACCCCCACTAATCGACATATAGCGATTAGTAGACGTTCAATACAAATATCACATTACAGAAAAACCCGTTAGCTTAAGTCTTTTAGAAGTTCGATCAAAAATACGGATTTTCGGGACCCCAAAATAAAATTTTCGTTCTGGAAAATCTGGGCAGAAAATATATATACTAAAAATCCCAAAATACCCCAATTAGCAAACTGCAAAAAAGAAAACCCATGACCGAGTCAACTCGGCCGCGGTTCCGCGGCGGGAGCGTGCTCCCGCCGCGGAACCGCGGCGCTTTGATCGAGTGATGGGCCCAAATTTTTGCAGTTTCTTTAAAAAAGCCTGAGTCGATTTTTGGTGTGTTTCAAAAAAGTTTTCCAGCACATTTAAAATCGACAGAAAGTTTAAAATTCCGGGGTTCGTTTCGGGACTTTTGCGTTGATCGATCTTCTAGTTACTTGCTAACATGTTAGATAGAGTTTAACCTGTCTCTGATACCACTGTAAGTCCATGCTACCTCTCCCGGTACTTTCGGGAATGCGGAATTTGGTAAAAAACAATTTTTACGGAGGTGGTAACATGGACCTAAAACCCGGATCTTGGTTAAACATCTATCTAACATCCTAACTATGAGTTTCTAGCTACTCGGTTAGGGGGTTATACCTTGTTTGTCTTGAACTCCTTCGTCTTCAAACTCCGATGGTGGTCCGATTGGCTTCTTCTCGTCATCTCCGTACGCCGAAGATAGATCCACCTGAAAGCTCCAACCTTTAGCTCCTTCTTCATTCTTTGAAGAAACTAGTTCACTTGGTTTGCTAAACCTTGTGAACTAGAATGAGTAGAGAATACTTTGTGTGGGATTTTATCTATGGTTCTTGATTCTCAACTCATGAGACAAGAGAACCATAGAATCAAGAGAGGGAGGAAGAGGTTGAGGGTGAGAGCAAAAGGAGAGCTCAAGAACAAGAGAGAGAATGAGCAAGAAAGAATGAGACTCTCTTTTGTCTTTCATCCTCTCATAATCCAAAGTGATGATAACTCATCATATCAAAAAAAGTCTTATATGATGGTTGAAGCAACCATAACCATATCATTTCATACACTCATTTTACACAAATGAGCAAGTAAACAAAAGTCTTTGCCATGAAATGATGGCTATGGTTATCATGATGGTCAACTAGTCAAGCCTAGTCAACCGGTCAACAAAGTCAACAAGTCAACAAAGTCAACTAGTCAACGGTCAACTGTCAACAACCCTAATGAGAATCCGCTGCCTCTGCCTCCCTGTCAACTGTGCATACGCACCCGCATCCGCGTTCCGAGAAACTCGAACGCACACTGGATAAATCCAATCCCAAAAGGTACACTAGGATCTGGCTTAAACCAAAGCCCGCTAGTGTATACTGTCCGGACACTGTACGTGCACAAGTGCACGGATGTGACCAAACCCTGTCGCAAAACCATGCGACCTGTCGCAATACCATGCGACCTCTACTCTTTTGCCTAAAGGCGAAAAGCTTTCTGTGTGAGACTCTAAAGACTCGACACTACGCTGGCAGTGGGTTTAACCACAGACCGCAAGCGGCACTAGCTGTGCGTAACGGTCCCCAGGTAATGCCGACAAGAAGACCGACGAGGCGAAACCCATCTGAACTCCTACTGAGCCTGAGTGTGACATTCTCCGTACAGTCCGGTCTGTTCGTCTGATACATCGCATGGCGGGCCTAGGGGGCGGTAAACGTCAGTCCCCCAATAGCGGTACAAGTCGTGCCGGAGCGAAGCCCAAAACACCCTGAGATAACACTGGAAACCTACCAGTATATCTCGTTTGCCCTGGCCAGGGACTACTCGTGTAATGGCTCTCCTAGACACAGCGCGATGTCAACCCCCAATACCGGGAGAGACGAATCCTGTCTAACCGTCACTGCCTCCAAGTGCTTCGGGACTGCACCCAACCACTACCTGTTTGCACGACTCCTTTGAGCCGTGGTAGGGTAGTGATCAAAGTACAGTGGGAACACACTCGAGGCGAAGTGACAGTGTCAAGTCAGCGGACTAAGCTGTACTCATGTCACCTGGGAACTGATAACTGACGATAGGTATAATACCAACTAGTCAGTTCCCGACGAGTCCTGTCCAGTGTACCCGTAACCTAACGAGCACCCGCATACTATCTCAAGTACGACGTACTGACGGCTGTGGGACAGACCGTCTCCCACACTGGGATGAGAAGCGCATGCGCTGGTCTACTCCGGAGTATCGATGCCCTGTCTCGATAGTCCTGCGACCAGGGACCTGCATAAGGATGTGCTTATAGATTACCCAGCCCCACTAGTGTGACGGCCATCACATCGCTGGTAATCAAGCAAAGATCCTAAGGGCTCTACTAATGTGTATAGGCGATATACAAAAATAAACACATGTACACATTGAAGTAGAAACAAACCAAGTAGCATACTACTATTTTGAGCAAGATTGTATATACAAGGTGAATATCCCAAGCATCCATTAAGTAATATACAAACCAGTATGATACAGTAATGGCCTCTAGGGCATATACACTAACAGTCCAGGTGAGTACATGTATATCTACGGGGGAAGTTGGGTGGATGGCGTATATCACCCCCGCAATTTTGTAGGATATGATGTGTTATGATATATATATATATATATATATATATATATATATATATATATATGAGATATGAATACTTAGCAAGCAAGATTTTAGGAAAACCATGAGTTGGTTTTAGTGTAATTGGAAGAAAACGCTTTTAGTGTAGTTCTTAGTCGCGAGACCCTAGAGTAAAGGTTGACACATACACACACATGCACACACGTGTTATGATTTTCTGGGTGTATATGTTTATATGTATATATATAGATAGATGCGTTGGTGTGTGTGTGTGTGTGTATGTGTGTGTGTGTTTATACGTATACACGGATGATGAGGATGGTATATTATACTTGGTGATGAGTCGATACGATCGGGCTTGATGCCGTGAGATCGGTTACGTGATTTGGGTCGTGTTATGAGATATGGCATGATATTATAGCGGATCGTTTGGCGATGTGTTTTATTCACACGCGGATATATATTTGATGGTATCGGAATATACTAGACTTTAGAATGGTACCCCTAATTCAGGATATTATGATAATAATACCATATGAATAGTGAGATATATGCGATATTTGATCCGTACCCCGATTTGGGATGCCGTACAATGGATTTTACCGTACGAGGCATTGATATGATGATTGATCCGCACTCTTGATTCGAGGATGTCGTATTATATATTTCACCGTATGTGACACTATTGAGGCGGGATCGCCGACTACTAGATATATCGACTCGGACTTTAGATGGTTTTCCTTACCCTTTCGATTAGTCCTGTAGTTATCAGGTAGATGTTAGACTAGGCTCGAGTCATACTTATTTTCAAACTACCGAATCATGAGTATTTTAAAGACAGGCCGAGAGATACTACGGATATTTCAAAGGACGTGCCTTTTCTTAAAAACAACATAGCCCCTGTTTTCTAAAAACCATGATTCGTGTTATTTCAAATGCCAAAACTATATGACTCGTATATATATAAATGTATATTCTTATATGTCGCGGTTACTATATCTTTTTCCATATATCCATGTTGTCCTTATCGCATTGCATGCGTATACTTGTGATTTTTTTGTTATTATGAACCCATGCTGTCAGGACACCAGCACAATTACCGATAATGCGTATGCTCTACGTACACTTGCTTTCCGGCTCATGCACGTCATCATCGGTAATTTCCATGTCACGTACACTTTAGAAAATATTACTTCATGGATATAATTGGTTGTAGATACTTTCGATATCTAATTACTATGCTAGTTTAAATATTGCATTCTTTGCTTAAATACCATGCATGTATATGTATTCATTTGTCATGCGATATCATGGAGCTTTATTCCGATATTCACTGTTCACCGACTCGTGATTTTGAGATTTCGGATGTTTTATGAGATTTCTGGATTTGGGAAACTGCATGTGAATGTTTATAAACTTATGATTTGTTTTAAAAAGAAAGATATGGTTTCCTTAATATGATGTTTTCTTGAGATATTGAGATTTGATGATATGGGCCGATCCTGATCATGCGGAGCCCATGGGCCGATCCTGTTCATGCAGAGTCCGAGACATTAAGATATTCAGATGGTTATGGGTCGATCCTGTTCATGCGGAGCCCGAGATATTGAGATATTGAGATATTGGGATATATATTTTGTGTTGATACTTGACACGGATTCTCTGTTGATTTCATTGATGATATTTCGGTTTTTATACAAAAAACCTCACCAAGATAAGAAAACAGTTGTTCTCATTCATGATGTCTTTTGCTTTCATTCTTAGTGCATCCGTACATCATATATGTGACATATTCCTACCAGATGCACTGACACGAGCACTTGGTATTACACTTATGTATAGATATTTACCCTTGCCATTATTAGATGCTTCAGGTTATATATTGAGGATATTATTATTGTATGACCTAGGAGAGAGTCATACATGTGATTTCTTCTCATTGATGTTTTCTACTCACGAGTTGGCAACTCACCCCCGTTGTGCCACAGTTTCTTGCAGGTTTGGCCGTACAGATTTCATTGCGGCTTGCTGGCATACTGCTTCCTTCCGGGTGACTGCTTGGTAGGTGGGTTCACTTGCATCGTGACCACCATTGCACTTTATATATTTCAGTTGTATCTAGTAAACTCTATCAACCAGACTTGTATTATTTGATAATTAGAAGTCCAGTTGTATATTCTTCGACCTTAGAGTCGTGCGCTTGTATTATTATGGGTATTCTTTGGTTTTCTTGAGGATGTTGGATTTCTTTCTGAGTTTTGATCCTCGCCCTTCGGCGTTGTATATTTTTTTGCTTTGCGTGGTTGTTTCCTCCAATTGGCGAAGAGCTAGCTCCCGCTTGGGGATGCCTATATTCATTATTATGTATTTCATGTGTTGTACCCATTTGGGGGCCAGTATTTACAAAGGAGACTCTGCCGAAATTTTTGGGAAAATATGATATTGCTTTTAAAATGTTTAATGCCACTTATTTTGTTAAAACCACTTGTTTTAAATAAGTTTTTCCTTCACTCTCTTTCCAAATGGTTTAGATTTCTAGACGTTTGGCTTACTCGAATTAGGTGGGGTCCTATAGACTTCACATGATTCAAGTGCCTGTCACGTGCCATTTCGGGTCGTGACAAAAGGGGACCCATTTCTTCTGTCCTTTAGCCCTGAATTTTTTTTAAGTCTTGGATCTTCCCGAAGTGGAGTTTTTGGAGATGGGTCTCCTTCTTCCTCCTCTCTGTTGGCTGGATCTTGAAGAAAAGGGGATGAAACTTAAAAATCTCCTCTTTTGGAGATTTGATGGAAGATCTGAGCTCCCCTTCAAGGGTTTTATGGTGAAAAACTGTTTCTTTTTGGAAAAAAAAGAGTTAAACGCTTAATTTAATTCACAAAGGGTAAGAAGGTTTAGAACCTTGAGGAAGGAGAAGGAGGCACGGTAACCCTAACTTTTGAGGGGAATGAATTTTTATTACTATTTTTTTCATTTCATTACCATGTTGCCTTATATAGGCTTACAGGTTTACATATAACCCCTTGGGTTTTACAAAATGGCATTTTTCCCTTCTCATATCTCATGTGCTTGTTTCTTTTTGCACATGACCCATGGACTTTCCAAAACTTTGGCTTTTTGCCAATTTATTTTACATTCATGCATGAAAATTATATCAAACTTATTTATTACATAATTTTCTTCTTGGCATGGGGAAGGCCGGCCACAGGGCTCGATTTGGGCATAGGCCCACTTGACCTGGGCTTGGGCACACCTGACTTGGGGTTGACTTTGACTTTGACTTGGTCAACCGAAGTGTAATTTTTTACCCCAACAATGTCACGCTGTTCATTATATGACTATAATCAGAAATCCCTGGTCAGGATGGTTGAGATAAACTAATAAGTGTTATCAGTTGTATATCGGATGGTTATGAGTTCGATGTCTACTTGACTTATTAAGTTATTGGGGGGTCTGATGGTTTCCACCCCTCAGATCCGTTATGTGACACTTTTTGACGAAAAGACCGGACTGTACGGTAATTATCACTGGTAGGCTTTATTTGGTTTGGATGAATTTACTTGTCGGCCTATCATTTGATCAATACTTAGGTAACTGTAACGCCTTGAAAAGTCGTTTTGGTGTTTTCCTGAAAATCGGTGAAAATTCGGTATTTTTCCGAAAACCGTCCTTTTTGTTATTTTGCAGTTTAGGACTAATTATACCTAATTTGGATAGGTAATTTGCTAGTTTTTAGTAGAAAATGAGTTACTTATGAAATTCTGGTCGTTTAAAAATTTTCCCTAATTTTTCAATTTTTAATATTATTTTAAGCCGGTTAGAAAATACATTAAATTAGCGATAAATACAAATTTAAATGGGCTAAATTTAAGCTTTAAAATCATGTTAATTAAAATCTATTTGTAACATAAATTTTTAGTATTTTATTTCAAGTTTTAACTAATTTTTATTATGGGAAACGAAATTTATTGAATTTAAGCTTAAACTTGCAATTTTGGACTTGTAGGGGGTCTTTTTGCACAAAAATTTTTTTGTGCACTCTCTCTCACTTTTCCCTCACCCTAGGCCGGCCCATTTCCAGTAGCTCATGGAAAAAATTCCATGCTCCTTTGACTTTTTATATTGTATGGGAATAAGGTTTTTTTAATGGATTTTGAATTGTTAATTGGGTATGGGTCTTTTGTGGGTTGGTAGGGGTTGACCATGACTTTTTCCACACACCCCACACCACTCCCCTCTCCCTCATCTGGCCGAGAGCAGCCCCCCCCCCATTCCATTATTTTTCCTTCTCTTTTCTCTCATTTTCTTCAAAAAATTGCATCAAAATTCAATAAAAATCAACAAATCCTTCACTATTTCAACACAAAACCTTAATCCATCTCTTCTCACACCCACTTTAGTTTAAATCTTGGAGAAAGGAGGCATCTTTGGAGGCAAATTGTTCTTGCTAGATCTCTAGTTGAGGTATAAATTCTTCCTAATTAAATTCTTTTGGTTAATTCCTTTAATTTAGTTGTTTTAGTGTTAATTTTAGTGCTATTTGCATACTAGTTTTTTTTAAAGTTTGTGGTTTGAAATTAATTTAGGGTTTAGAACACCATTAAGAGATTAATTAAGCTATTTTGTTATCTAGTTATTTTGTTAGCTTAATCTAAGTGGTTAACTTGCTAATTGGGCTAAAATCTAGTGTTAATTTAGTATTAGTTTCTAATCTAGTTTTTAAAGGTTTATGGTTAGAGTTAAACTAGGGTTTTTAGAAACCATTATTTAGTTAATTAAAGCAAATTAGCTATCTAGTTTTTTACTAAATCAATCTTTAAGGTTACTTTGCTTAAGTGGCTTCATATTATGCTAATCTATGTTAAACTAGTGTGAAATTTTCATTAAGATTGCTAATTACCAAATTCAAGAAAGGGTTGTGTTTGGATATTGGGTTTTGTAGCATGGTAAATGAGTTAAAATTGTGTTATTGTGGCTAACTAGTTGTGTGGTTGGATGGTTGTGTTGGACTGTGATAACTTTGTCGCTAGTTATCGATGGTTGCACCAAATTGCAAATTCTAGCTTACTAGTTTTTATTAAAATATTGTGATGAATTAATTGCGATGTCTTTATGACATTTTTAGCATATCCTATGACTTTTAGGATGTGTGAGTGCGGATTTTTGAGTGTTCGGGTTTTAGTCTTTCCGGGCGACCAAATCGACGATTCTAGTTAGTTTTGCGATTTTCGCGTGCGTTCCGCGCACCTGTGCACGTTGTACCTAGCTTGTGAACGTTAGTATCTTCGTTTGGGTTTTGCGTCGTTCTTGATATGTAACCTTATGTTTGGTATTGATGTAATTCCAGGTTCGGTCGCGGAGACGTCAGACGCGGCTCGAAAGGGGAAAGCGGTGATTGGACGTGACTAGCTAGGGATTCCGGTGAGTAGATGTAACATCTACGGGTGACTATCGTTGGATGGCGCAAGTCGCCCGATAGTTTTAGTAGCTTAAAAAGATTCTTAGTAATGTTAGTAATTAGGGGTGTAATACTTGTATGATTATTTGCTACATTCATGCCTTATATTGACATACATATATGAACCCATTCTATAGGACACCTGCACCATTGCCAGGGTTTTTATATGCAGCACGAGCACTATTCATGCTTACACACACACCCTGGTAATTGCCATGCCACCACACTAGATAACCTTTAAATTGAAACCTTTTACTATAATTGATACTTAAACATGTGCTATTGCCTTTAATTCCTTAAAATGAAATCGTAGGATTGCTATTCATGTGCACGTACCTCATCATATTATTTGTTCATGCCTAGTCTATTAATCATACATCGCAACTTGATTATTGATACCACATGCATTCATTATCATTGACATATGCACTTATGAGGACTTCTTGAGATTTTATGATATTTCTGGATTTTGGGGAAAAGCCGCAAAATTTCTAAACTTATTACTTTTTTTAAAATATGTAAATTGCGGTTTTCTAGTGATGTAAGTGTCGTCCACCATGAGTTTGCTGTGGTTTTCGAGATCCGTGTCGAGGAGTGGAGAAACCGTCATGGGTACATGGTGGGCCCGGTAAGGTACCCCGGGGCAAGAGGAATGTGTTGTTGACGTTGAGCCCGGCAGGGGATGGATTACATACCGGTGACTGTTTTAGCACGGCGGATATCCAGAGGATACCGACCGTGGCCGCGAGATGATGAGATATTGATATTTGAGATGGGTCAGCCGGACGGCTGAGGCCAGAGATACTTTGATATGAGATTTGAGACAGTTTTGAGGTGTCGTTGCTGGACACGGATTCTGTTTGGTTCTATTGGTATTGTGCTGATATTTCAAAGGAGATTCCTAAAGGAAAAAGGTGATTTCTTATACTTACATATGCGGATCACGAGTATATTTATATTGCATACATACTTGCTAGTATAGTCATATTGCATACATACCTGCTATTATATCCTGCCATACCTGTATTGTGGATGCTAGGATGCTTGTGTGCATACTTGTGATAGCCTCTATAGATGTTATTTATTACTCACGAGTTGGCAACTCACCCCCGTTGTGCCACAGCCTTTTGCAGGTCCGCTCCGTCAGTACAGTAGCGGCGGGCGCACTTGTTTCTTTTGCCTCCTTTGCCTGGACTCGAGGTTTTGCTCTTAGGTGGGTTATATTATTATTTTTTTTGTACCACCTTGTATATTCTTGTATCTAGTGCACTCCATCTACTGTATCTACCAGTATTGTTGTATATTGACCTAGAGATGAGACTGTGAGATTGTGGACTTTTCATGCTGTATTTTGGGGTCGAGCTCACTTGAGTCGACATGCTGTTTTCTCATGCTTCCTTATGATTATTTCGCATGTTGTTGCTTTATATTGCGTGGGATTTGTGACCGCCTTGTGGCGAAGAGCTAGCTCCCGCTTGGGGATGCCTTATTTGTTGGATTCATATATATTCTTGTTGTACCCATTTTGGGGGCCAGTATTTACAAAGGAGACTCTACCGAAATTTTCGGAAAAATTTGTATTGTTTTTAAAAAGGGTTTTACATGACTTATTTGATAAACTCGCTTTCAACTGATTGGGTTTTCTTCACTCTTTTACTTATTTGGTTTTGGTTTTCTGGGCTTTGGCCTACTTAATTTACGGACGTCTTGAGACGTTTCGTAAACTTAAGTGCCAGTCACGTTCTGTACCTTGCGGGTCGTGACAAAGTTGGTATCAGAGCGATAGGTTTTACCTTTTTAAGTGTAGGATGACCCTTGGTAGATAGAGTAAGTGACTTAAGTAGGGTAACGTAGCGTGTGTATGTCCGCGGCATACTTGCGATACGGTACTCCGCCTAAGTGACTTTAGGATATACTTGCTTGAAATTTTCTTCTTCAATTCCGTGTATCCTATGATCCTATTGCACTGTTCTTATTATCCCTTTTTCTGTACCAGCCACTATGCCGCCGAAGGCTACGAGGGCACAGAGGGCTGCCGCCCGAGACGAGATTCGAGCTGGCTCGTCCGAGACTAGGACTGAGCAGGGTGGTATGTCTAAGCCGCAGGGACAGACCGATCCACCTTCCCCAGGCCGTATGGATAGGCTCGAGACTGGTATGGAGGAGTTGCGACAGATGATAGGGGGCATGCAGGAGCTACGTCAGATGGTAAGATCCCTAGTTGCAGCCAGTCGTACACCGAGGCCGGATGACGCACCTACTACATCCCAGACTGCTATGATACCTGCTCCTACTACTACCGCCGTGACTATCCCGGTTTCACTACAGGATTTCATGAGGCTGAGACCTCCAGTATTCACCGGCACCGAGGCAGCGGAGGACCCACAGACGTTCCTTGACAGTTTAGCCAGGATCTGCCGTTCGCTGAGATGTTCGGATGATCGATGGGTAGAGCTCGCGAGTTTCCGACTAGAGGGTCTCGCGCAGATATGGTGGGAGTCAGTCTTGAGAGGTCGAGCTGCAGGTCTACCGCCTATGACTTGGGCCGAGTTTACAGCGGTCTTTCTAGCTCGTTTCCTCCCAGAGAGCGTTCGTGACGCCAGAGCTCGTAGTTTCGAGGCCTTAGTCAAGACACCTGGGATGACGGTGTCTGAGTATGACATCCAGTTTACACAGTTATCCCGATATGCTCCTTATTTGGTGGATACCGAAGAGAAGATGATGAAGAGGTTCGTACAGGGACTCGATGCCCAGCCATATCTTTCCATTGGCGCCCAGCACTATGACACTTATTCAGCTGCTATGGATACGGCATTACGGATGGAGGCACGCATATCACAGACTTCGGCCGTTTCTGGGCCGAAGAGGATTCGCACCGATGTACCGTCTCAGAGGCAGCGTGCCAGATTCTTTCCGAGAGATAGGCCTGGCAGAGGATTTGGACGGGGACAGCTATATGGTTCTTATCCCCAGGGACAGAAGCCGTCGCCAGGGTGTTTTGGGTGCGGGAGTCTGCACCATCTTGTCAGAGACTGTCCGGCGAGACGACAAGGAGCAGCGACAGTTCCGCATGTGACCCTACCACCATCACCACCCCCTCCTCAGAGAGCCCTACTTCCTACCACAGGCGATGCTCCACGCCAGTTAGGTGCACCCAGAGGCCGTGGACGCGGCGGTCCTGTTCAGAGAGGACGAAGAGGCAGAGGCCGAGGTCGAGGTCAGCCCGCTATCGGTGGAGGACAGGCCCGAGTATTTGCAGGCATCCAATGCCGTTGTGACAGGTACCTTGCCAGTTTGTTCTTTCGACGCACGGGTATTATTCGACCCAGATTCCACACATTCGTACGTCTCTACACACTTTGCACCGATGTTGGGCCATGAGTCGTCGTCGTTAGATCTTCCGCTTGTTGTTAGTACTCCGGTAGGCGAGTCGTTTGTCGCTCGTTTTGTATTTCGTTTGTGTTCCGTTCGTATCAGAGAGAAGGATTCATCGGTTGATTTGATTCTCCTCGATATGTTGGACTTTGATGTGCTTCTGGGCATGGATTGGCTAGCCACTTGTTATGCTTCGGTGGACTGCCGTGAGAAGGCAGTCAGATTTAGCTTTCCGGGAGAGCCAGTCCTTGTTATTCAGGGAGACCGCAGCGTCACCCTTCCCAGCTTGATTTCGTCTCTTCGCGCTGGTCAGCTCTTGCGGAAGGGATGTCAGGGATTCTTAGCATATATTTGTGATACTCGAGCTGCAAAGGTTCCGTTGGACCGGGTCCCGGTTGTTTGTGAGTTCCCTGATGTTTTCCCTGATGAGCTACCTGGGCTACCACCTGAGCGCGATGTTGAGTTCTGCATTGATTTGATTCCCGGTTCGGGGCCTATTTCTATACCACCTTATCGGATGGCCCCGGCAGAGCTTCGAGAGCTGAAGGATCAGTTGCAGGATTTGTTAGAGAAGGGGCTTATTCGACCTAGTGTTTCTCCGTGGGGTGCTCCGGTCCTGTTTGTCAAGAAGAAGGATGGAAGTTTGCGCTTATGTATCGACTACCGCCAGCTGAACAAAGTTACCGTTCGGAACAGATATCCGTTGCCACCCATTGATGATTTGTTCGACCAGCTTTAGGGTGCGGGGTATTTTTCGAGGATCGACTTGCGATCAGGATACCATCAGCTGCGAGTTCGACAGGAGGATATACCGAGGACAGCTTTTCGCACGCGATACGGCCACTACGAGTTTTTGGTGATGTCGTTCGGACTCACCAACGCCCCAGCAGCATTCATGGATTTGATGAACCGTACATTCAGGCCGTATCTTGACTTGTTCATCATTGTGTTTATCGACGATATCTTGGTGTACTCCTGGAGCAGAGAGGAGCACGAGCAGCACTTGCAGATTACGTTACAGACTCTGAGGGAGCACCAGCTGTTCGCAAAGTTCTCCAAGTGTGCATTCTGGCTGGACAGCGTCGGATTCTTGGGTCACGTGGTTACGAGAGACGGAATTTGTGTGGACCCGAAGAAGATTGAGGCTGTTCAGCAGTGGCCCCGACCTACATCGGTTACTGAGATCCGTAGTTTTCTAGGCCTGGCAGGCTACTACAGGCGTTTTGTTCAGGACTTCTCCCGTATAGCTGCACCTTTGACCGGTTTGACCCGGAAGGGAGTTCCTTTCGTTTGGACAGAGGAGTGCGAGCGCAGTTTTCAGCAGCTACGGACTTGTTTAACTACGGCGCCGGTATTATCTTTGCCTTCGGGATCAGGCGGATTTGTGGTCTACTGTGATGCTTCGCGAGTGGGGTTAGGATGCGTATTGATGCAGCATGGCCGGGTGATCGCTTATGCTTCTCGGCAGTTGAAGAAGCATGAACAGAACTACCCCACTCATGATTTGGAGATGGCTGCAGTGGTCTTTGCATTGAAGATTTGGCGACATTACCTATATGGCGAGTCGTGCCAAATATTCACAGACCACAAGAGCTTAAAATACATATTTCAGCAGCGAGACCTGAACCTCAGACAGCGTCGTTGGATGGAGTTGGTGAAAGAATACGACTACGAGATCTTATATCACCCAGGCAAGGCGAATGTGGTGGCAGATGCGTTGAGTAGGAGGCCCGGGGGTAGTCTATCCTTTTTGCGCGCAGTGCAGAGGCAGTCGTCAGCAGATTGGCAGATGTTATGCGACAGCCGAGTTGAGTTCGAGTTCACTCAGACAGGGGGACAGCTCACGCATGTTCGTGCACGCCCACAGTTGCTTAACCGTATATATGAGGCACAGCGCAGTGACGACCGTTGCTCAGAGATCATGGCACAGATAGGACAGGGCAGATTTTCCGAGTTCGTGATTGACGATCAGGGGATTTTACGCTATGGATCTAGACTGTGCGTACCAGATACTGATGGATTGCGGCGCGACATCCTTGAGAAGGCACACCGATCAATGTATAGTGTCTACCCCGGTTCCACCAAGATGTACCAGGATATGAGAGAGACCTACTGGTGGGACGGAATGAAGAGGGACATTGCGGAGTTTGTATCGAGATGCCTGACTTGTCAGCAAGTTAAGGCCGAGCACCAGAGGCTCGCAGGAGAGCTACAGCCGTTACCCATTCCGGAGTGGAAATGGGAGCAGATTTCGATGGATTTTGTTGTGGGTCTACCCAGGACCAGTCGAGGGTATGACTCCATCTGGGTGATCGTAGATCGATTGACGAAAGCGGCTCACTTCCTGCCAGTGAAGACGACTTTCAGCTTCGCTCAGTATGCCCAGCTTTACATCGACGAGATCGTGCGGTTGCATGGCGTACCGACTTGTATCGTGTCAGATCGAGGCACCCAGTTCACCGGCCGACTTTGGCAGAGACTTCAGGAGGCTTTGGGCACTCGTTTGAGCTTCAGCACAGCGTTTCATCCGCAGACCGACGAACAGTCAGAGCGGACCATTCAGACTCTCAAGGACATGCTCAGAGCGTGCGTTTTAGACTTCGGCGGTAGCTGGGATCGTCATTTACCTCTATTGGAGTTCTCCTACAACAACAGCTTCCAGGATACTTTTCAGATGGCACCTTTCGAGGCATTGTATGGGAGGAGATGCAGATCGCCCGTCTGTTGGACAGAGCTCAGCGAGAGCAGTATTTTGGGGCCGCAGCTTATTGAGGAGACGACAGCGAAGATACAGTTGATCCGAGACCAGATGAGAGCGGCTCAGAGCAGGCAGAAATCGTATGCGGACAGGCGCCGTCGCAGATTAGAGTTCGCAGTTGGCGACCATGTTTTTCTGAGTCTCTCCGATGAAGGGCGTGATGCGTTTTGGGCGAAAGGGAAGCTTAGCCCTAGATTCGTAGGTCCCTTCGAGATCCTCGAGTGTGTCAGCGCTGTTGCATATCGTTTGGCCCTTCCACCCAGCTTTCCCGATGTTCACCCCGTCTTCCATGTTTCGATACTCCGCAAGTACCTTCACGACCCTTCGCATGCGATTCAGCACCCGACAGTCCAGCTAGAGCGCGACCTTTCGTTTGCAAAGCAGCCGGTGGCCATCCTGGATCGGCAGGTGAAGAAGTTGAGATCGAAGATTATACCAACCGTCAAGGTCCTTTGGCGTAGCCCGAGCAGCGAGGAGGTTACCTGGGAGACCGAGGGCGAGATGAGGAAGAAATATCCCCATCTCTTTGAAGGTACGTGTAGTTATATTTTTAAATTCGGGGACCGAATTTTTTTAAGGGGGGAAGATTGTAACGCCTTGAAAAGTCGTTTTGGTGTTTTCCTGAAAATCGGTGAAAATTCGGTATTTTTCCGAAAACCGTCCTTTTTGTTATTTTGCAGTTTAGAACTAATTATACCTAATTTGGATAGGTAATTGCTAGTTTTTAGTAGCAAATGGGTTACTTATGAAATTCTGGTCGTTTAAAAATTTTCCCTAATTTTTCAATTTTTAATATTATTTTAAGCCGGTTAGAAAATACATTAAATTAGCGATAAATACAAATTTAAATGGGCTAAATTTAAGCTTTAAAATCATGTTAATTAAAATCTAGTTGTAACATAAATTTTTAGTATTTTATTTCAAGTTTTAACTAATTTTTATTATGGGAAACGAAATTTATTGAATTTAAGCTTAAACTTGCAATTTTGGACTTGTACGGGGTCTTTTTGCACAAAAATTTTTTTGTGCACTCTCTCTCACTTTTCCCTCACCCTAGGCCGGCCCATTTCCAGCAGATCATGGAAAAAATTCCATGCTCGTTTGGCTTTTTATATTGTATGGGAATGAGGTTTTTTTAATGGATTTTGAATTGTTAATTCGGTATATATGGGTCTTTTGTGGGTTGGTAGGGGTTGACCATGACTTTTTCCACACACCCCACACCACTCCCCTCTCCCTCATCTGGCCGAGAGCAGCCCCCCCCCCCCCATTCCATTATTTTTCCTTCTCTTTTCTCTCATTTTCTTCAAAAAATTGCATCAAAATTCAATAAAAATCAACAAATCCTTTACTATTTCAACACAAAACCTTAATCCATCTATTCTCACACCCACTTTAGTTTAAATCTTGGAGAAAGGAGGTATCTTTGGAGGCAAATTGTTCTTGCTAGATCTCTAGTTGAGTTATAAATTCTTCCTAATTAAATTCTTTTGGTTAATTCCTTTAATTTAGTTGTTTTAGTGTTAATTTTAGTGCTATTTGCATACTAGTTTTTTTTAAAGTTTGTGGTTTGAAATTAATTTAGGGTTTAGAACACCATTAAGAGATTAATTAAGCTATTTTGTTATCTAGTTATTTTGTTAGCTTAATCTAAGTGGTTAACTTGCTAATTGGGCTAAAATCTAGTGTTAATTTAGTGTTAGTTTCTAATCTAGTTTTTAAAGGTTTATGGTTAGAGTTAAACTAGGGTTTTTAGAAATCATTATTTAGTTAATTAAAGCAAATTAGCTATCTAGTTGTTTACTAAACCAATCTTTAAGGTTACTTTGCTTAAGTAGCTTCATATTATGTTAATCTATGTTAAACTTGTGTGAAATTTTCATTAAGATTGCTAATTACCAAATTCAAGAAAGGGTTGTGTTTGGATATTGGGTTTTGTAGCATGGTAAATGAGTTAAAATTGTGTTATTGTGGCTAACTAGTTGTGTGGTTGGATGGTTGTGTTGGACTGTGATAACTTTGTCGCTAGTTGTCGATGGTTGCACCAAATTGCAAATTCTAGCTTACTAGTTTTTATTAAAATATTGTGATGAATTAATTGCGATGTCTTTATGACATTTTTAGCGTATTCTATGACTTTTAGGATGTGTGAGTGCGGATTTTTGAGTGTTCGGGTTTTAGTCTTTCCGGGCGACCAAATCGATGATTCTAGTTAGTTTTGCGATTTTCGCGTGCGTTCCGCGCACCTGTGCACGTTGTACCTAGCTTGTGAACGTTAGTATCTTCGTTTGGGTTTTGCGTCGTTCTTGATATGTAACCTTATGTTTGGTATTTATGTAATTCTAGGTTCGGTCGCGGAGACGTCAGACGCGGCTCGAAAGGGGAAAGCGGTGATTGGACGTGACTAGCTAGGGATTCCGGTGAGTAGATGTAACATCTATGGGTGACTATCGTTGGATGGCGCAAGTCGCCCGATAGTTTTAGTAGCTTAAAAAGATTCTTAGTAATGTTAGTAATTAGGTGTGTAATACTTGTATGATTATTTGCTACATTCATGCCTTATATTGACATACATATACGAACCCATTCTATAGGACACCTGCACCATTGCCAGGGTTTTTATATGCAGCACGAGCACTATTCATGCTTACACACACACCCTGGTAATTGCCATGCCACCACACTAGATAACCTTTAAATTGAAACCTTTTACTATAATTGATACTTAAACATGTGCTATTGCCTTTAATTCCTTAAAATGAAATCGTAGGATTGCTATTCATGTGCACGTACCTCATCATATTATTTATTCATGCCTAGTCTATTAATCATACATCGCAACTTGATTATTGATACCACATGCATTCATTATCATTGACATATGCACTTATGAGGACTTCTTGAGATTTTATGATATTTCTGGATTTTGGGGAAAAGCCGCAAAATTTCTAAACTTATTACTTTTTTTAAAATATGTAAATTGCGGTTTTCTAGTGATGTAAGTGTCGTCCACCATGAGTTTGCTGTGGTTTTCGAGATCCGTGTCGAGGAGTGGAGGAACCGTCATGGGTACATGGTGGGCCCGGTAAGGTACCCCGGGGCAAGAGGAATGTGTTGTTGACGTTGAGCCCAGCAGAGGATGGATTACCTACCGGTGACTGTTTTGGCACGGCGGATATCGAGAGGATACCGACCGTGGCCGCGAGATGATGAGATATTGATATTTGAGATGGGTCAGCCGGACGGCTGAGGCCAGAGATACTTTGATATGAGATTTGAGACAGTTTTGAGGTGTCGTTGCTGGACACGGATTCTGTTTGGTTCTATTGGTATTGTGCTGATATTTCAAAGGAGATTACTAAAGGAAAAAGATGATTTCTTATACTTACATATGCGGATCACGAGTATATTTATATTGCATACATACTTGCTAGTATAGTTATATTGCATACATAACTGCTATTATATCCTGCCATACCTGTATTGTAGATGCTAGGATGCTTGTGTGCATACTTGTGATAGCCTCTATAGATGTTATTTATTACTCACGAGTTGGCAACTCACCCCCGTTGTGTCACAGCCTTTTGCAGGTCCGCTCCGTCAGTACAGTAGCGGCGGGCGCACTTGTTTCTTTTGCCTCCTTTGCCTGGACTCGAGGTTTTGCTCTTAGGTTGGTTATATTATTATTTTTTTTGTACCACCTTGTATATTCTTGTATCTAGTGCACTCCATCTACTGTATCTACCAGTATTGTTGTATATTGACCTAGAGATGAGACTGTGAGATTGTGGACTTTTCATGCTGTATTTTGGGGTCGAGCTCACTTGAGTCGACATGCTGTTTTCTCATGCTTCCTTATGATTATTTCGCATGTTGTTGCTTTATATTGCGTGGGATTTGTGACCGCCTTGTGGCGAAGAGCTAGCTCCCGCTTGGGGATGTCTTATTTGTTGGATTCATATATATTCTTGTTGTACCCATTTTGGGGGGCCAGTATTTACAAAGAAGACTTTGCCGAAATTTTCGGAAAAATTTGTATTGTTTTTAAAAAGGGTTTTACATGACTTATTTGATAAACTCGCTTTCAACTGATTGGGTTTTCTTCACTCTTTTGCTTATTTGGTTTTGGTTTTCTGGGCTTTGGCCTACTTAATTTACGGACGTCTTGAGACGTTTCGTAAATTTAAGTGCCAGTCACGTTCCGTACCTTGCGGGTCGTGACAGTAACCATTACGTATAGCTAGTGTCGCTGACGTGCTTATGGATTAACCCGTTAGGAGATTGATCTGAAATAGTTTCAGATTCAATCAGATATGATCCTATTAACCTACTGCCAGCATATTGCCAAGTCTTTACAGTTCTGCACCGAAAGTACCCGTTCAAGTGAAACGATGATGTGGATTGGTATTGTGCGTATAGTTGATACGTGCGGGAGTTCGATTAAACAGGTGTATATGATACATGTATATTAATCGGTGATTTGATAATACTAGTTGGTTTATTTATGAGCCGGAAAATTAAGTCAAGTGCTGACTTAATATCCATATATATATATGATTGCTAGTATTGTGTATATGATACACACACGCGCGCACACACACTCTCTCTCTTTCTCACTAGTATATGATACTAATGTATTAAAGTGTATAAGATACACACACTCTCTCATTAGTATATGATACTAATGTATTAAAATGTATAAGATACATACACACTCTTCCTTTGTATTTGATACAAACATGCAAATTGTATATGTTACCTAAATATACATCTTTTGTCACTTTGTGACATGCGAGGCATGTGGGTTGTGAGGGCCACTTGAGAAAATGCCTCTCATGACACATAAGAACAGAGAAAAGAGAAAAAGAGAGATTGATTATTCATTCATCTTCTTCCTCCATTTTTTTCAAAAGAGAAAGAGAAGAAAAGAAAAGAGAGTTTTTCATTATCATCTTCTACCTCTTACTAGCAATTTGTGAGAGCTAGCAGATTCACAATAGAAGTGTTCTATAATAAAGTGGGAGTTTGGATGGGTTATTTTCAAGATGGATCATCTTCGATGAGAAGATCGTAGATCAAGCTCGATCGCTACATCTAGGAGCCAGCCTTTGGTCTTCCATTAGAGAGTGGACATACTATAAAGGTTGTAGCCTCTAAAACCCTTAGATTAGCTCTCTTGATCTTTTACAATTGCTAGTTTTGGATGATTTTAGGTGTAGTGTTTGGTGCTATTGTTAGAAATATTTATTTTATATTCCGCCGCAGTTCGCAAGTGTTGCGATCTTAATATCATACACTTACAGCTCGAGCCGAATAAGCCAAGGCTTGGTTTGTATGACTCGAGTAACAGCCTTGTTCAACACCAACCAAGCTATGTGCTAATGTTTTTTATTCAAGACCAATTTCTTTTAATTGACAAGGATTATATCGGTAAAGGATGTCTTTTTGGTGATTTACAAAATTTAATACCTTCAAAAAGAAATGAGGAATTTCAATTTCAAGAGTTCGGGTCGCTGCTTTCCAAGAATTTCAATCGGTTATCTTGAAAGAGCCATCTCGTTGCTAAAATGTAGGTTGTTCATCTTATATATAACTTGTGTTTTGCACATGCGCTGCACGTATTTAAAAATTGGATTTTTTAAAAACCAAGCTAGTTAATTTAGATAGTGGAAACAGTTTGAGAGAGGGGTCAGAGAAGACTCTTATTAGGAAAAAGAAAAAAGAAAATAAATTGCATCCACTAGATTTGGTAGTTATGGTTATGAAATTTAATTTGATTTTTATGTGCTTTTTAGTTGATTTCTCTTGCAAAATAAGAATGTCACATCACCAAACTGATTTCAAATTAAAATTAGAGATACTCTTCCTTTTACCCTATAATAATAGAGAAGGATCATCGAAAAATATATATTAGACTAGAAGGCGGAAAATAAAGGTTTCTGTTCCTCCATTAGTAGTTTTGAATGGCCAAAAAGTCCAATTCGACATATTTATGTTCTTTTTTTTTCCTCCAAGAAAACTTATTAAGCATAAATGAAGAGTTACAGTACACACCTGTTGAATTAGCACGAGTAATCTTTTATCCTATGGTGAATCTTTTAGTGTGCTACGTGGTTTTGAAAGACCTATGAATATATATTTATCATGACAACCGGCGATCTATAAGGTGTGAAAAACATTTATATTATGATACACCGTTCGATTAGATCGCAATGAATTTTACCAGCGAGGATTATAACTCTTTCAGTTCTTATTCCCTAGTCATTAGCAAACTTACCATTAAAAAAGAAACAGGAATAAGCTAATTCTATTAACACCTTCACAACAACAATAACAACAAAAGGAAAAGAAAAGAAAATCATTCACCCCACACATGGAAAGTGTTTCTTCTAAAAGCTTCAACTTAACAATAATCAAGTTCCTAAGCAAATAATGTAGAACCTGGAACACTACCATTGTGCTTTGAGTATTTTAGTGAGGTTGCTTGCCACCATGACACGTTAGAACTAGTATCATAATGATGTTGTTTTAATGAGATGATTCCATTTGTTTAATAATGGGTTGACAAACTTAATTGGAAGCAAAGAAAAAGGAAGCTCAAAATATTCTCCACAAAAAGAGAAAATTGACCGATAAGTTGTTTGTCTCTCTTGTGGTTTCTTAGGGTTCCCACCTACCAAAAGACGGGGAAGAATTTTGAAAAGGGTTCTCACTTTCTTCTCAATGGAGGAAATTAAGCCGATCGTGCCACTTCATGAATGCGTCTTTCTTTTATATGGTTCGTTCTTTTGTTTAATTGTTTATTATATGCTAACTAAAGTATATATATCAATAATCATTTTTGGTTGTTACATTTAAATGTACCTCATAGCATCAAGGAACTTTGTGTCTTAAAACTAGTGTCTGTTTATTGAATCTATATATTAAGAAAAAGCAATACACAAGCTAGCGATAAATCCTTCAAAAACAATATCTACACATGCAATAGAGTTTGAGCGAATGAGGTACCTAAGAATTTTGGTAGGAGGGAACACTATATTTAGCAAGATTCCATTGAAAATTTGAAGTACATGATATAGTAACTTCAATTGAAAATATATAATGTAATTTTAAATTGATGTAATCATAGTGATAAACAGAGAATAATGGAGGAAAGGTGCCAAAGTGGGGAATTTCCTCCTATGGCGTCAAAGAAACGGACCCTTCATGATTTTTTTTGACGATCGGCATTCATCATCTTCTTCTTTATCATTAAAGACGTGGATACACCAAATTTTATATGATTTTACTGCATTTTCACCGTTGATTTAGCAGTGAAAAATTAGTGGTGTACCGACGATATAACTTTTTACATCGCTAATATTTTTGCTAACTTTTATATCTTGAATATACTATACAAATCACGCTTTAGTGAATGTAAGGAGGGGGTAATTCTATTGCACACATGTGGTGCACGTGGTTAGATATTCGGAGCAGTACATTCGTGATAATTACAAAATGCAAATTTATATTAGATAGAGATAATATCATTATTGTTGATGTTAAGGCACTTGAGACTTTTGTTTCCTCATTTCTTTTAAACATTTTCTTGTGAAATAGAGGACAAATTAATTTATTTGGTTTTGTTTATAATAGTATTGCTGATTCATGAAACAAGATCCTACTTAAAATATTTTGTTGTCTTCTTGTTTCTAATTGAGATCAAACTTTTTTGTTGATAAAAAGCATAGAATAGAATTTAGGGCAATTTGTCAGAAAGCCTCCGGCAAACTTGTGTATAAATCCATGGACTTTTTTCTCTTGTTAAAAAACTCATGGGCCCAATCAAAACCCTCTTTGTACCAGTTGCATGTAATATCTAAGCTCTTATAATATCTAAACAGTTGCATGTAATATCTAAACAGTTGTATGTAATATCCAGGCAGTTACAAAAATACAAGGCCTAAATGAAATAAAACACATGGTTTTTTCATAAAGAATTTGAACAGCAGGCCATTTCCAACAATTTTGAAAATTACAAAGGTTTTTAGAGAACCCCCAAACGGGCCGGAGGCTTTTTGACAATTTACCCTAGAATTTATACTAGATATAGTTAATATAAAAAAATAATAATGTTGGAAATTCAATCATCCATTCGATGGAAAATATGTCCTTCAATTTTGATTGTCCAACGAGCTATAGCGCCGCTGCCGGGTCTGAATTCTCTACTATCAATCTATAAATGTCTACGAGCAAGAGTTATGCTTGATCAGCAACGGAGCTTTCCCGGTTCTCTTCGTTGCCTTGCCAATGCTCCGGCCGCTCTCGTTTTGGCTGGTCGTTCTTTATTGCTTGTCCACGGTATGATCTCTCGGCTGGTGCATGGCTCTTATCATCACTGCCACTCTAAAGGGCCGAGATTTCTTGCTCTTCGGCAAACTCGTCTCATGGCCAATATATATTAGCGCAAACATGATGCGGTTTTGTTGCATAGTCGTTTAATGAAACACAGGGGCATTTACTCTTCGTTTTAATAAAAAAATATATATATAATTAAGTGCAAACAGTAACATAAGTTTTTTTATTTTATTTTAATGTCTTCATAAAAATATATTACTACTAATAGCAATATATATGGTTAATTATTTAGATTGTACATATGAAGTAATTTTAATGCAAAGTATTATTAAATTATAAAGCAATCGTATGATCAGGAAAAAGAAAAAGAATAAAGAATAAAGAAACTGCTTCAATTTGTCTTTTGTTTAGTTCTTAAAAAAATGGCTTGAAATTTTGATAATCCCCGTACATTAAGGAATCTGATTCTATTTCTGTATTGGAACCTTAAAGCTTTGTCGAGAGGTACATCCTGCACTATCCTTCATCTTAATTAAATGACTAAATATGGAACCTTTGTATAATTAAGCACCAGCATCAAATTATTACAAAATAAAACAAAACATGACCACGACAATTAAGAAAGATTGATATATATTATTAACATCCATCATCATACATCGGTCGGCCTAAGTGGCGGCCTTGTACAATATGAAATATGTGTTAAGACCAAATTACCGTGTATTGCACGTCGAGACTGTCTTCGGCCTTTTTACATTGAGATGTTATTCAATGAGTCAACAAATGTGCTGATTAAAAGATATTTATGCTCTTAGCAACATATCTTGAGGCTGTCTCTCAGCCTTTTTTACCTGTATAAGATAGGTAAAAGGAGACATATTTCTCCATTATTTATTTAGGATTTGAGATGAGGAAGATGATTTTCTTTGAGAATTAAATGCACGGTTTTTGCTGAGCTTATGGGGGTATTCTCTCTCTTGAGATTGATCTCTTAAGGTCCTTTATATAAGGGATGGAATTTTGCCAGGCAAGTAGAGAAAATATTTCTCTAATTGATCTTAAAATCAACTCGGATGCTTAAACATCGTTGGATTTTTATCCGGGGAATTTTATTAACCCGGCTGGTATTTTCTTTGTTTGGAAAAATTTTAGATTGATCTTTTGTTTAAAAAGATATGAAAATAGCTGATTGCATATTAGTGATATCAGCTCGGATGATTAAGCACCGTTGGATCAATTTATAGTGCATGGACACCTTTGGATCAGACGCCGTGTCAATCTCTTTATTAAGAGATATATTTTTAAATTAACAAAGAAGATTTTTCTTCTTTATCAGAAGCGCATGCTTCATTGGGCACAGTTGTGCACTATAAGGTTGTGCGCATGTGTATATCACGTGGCGAAGCCTGTTTCATGCCTCAGTTTACACATACGCATGTATATTGTTGCGCCTGTCATTAAAATAGCTTTTCACCGTATGCGCACTTGATATGCTTGCGTAAGTGCTCTTGCCTTTTTATGATAGGTGTGCACCTAACATATTTGCGCGTAAAAATTGGTGCGAACAAAGCAGATATTTGGCACCGCTTCCTTTAGAAGCAACTGAAGAGGGTCTCCAAAGATCTGAATGGATATAATCAGGAGTATCTTTTGCATTGTGAACCGCCGAACTGAATCCAACACGTTTTTGCATTTCCAAAAACACAATGTTCACAAAACTCCAAGTTCGTCATATTCTTTCTACCAAGTAGATCCTGTTTCGACAACTCGGTCATACCTCTTTCACTCATATATCCGAGCCTCATGTGCCATAATCTGGTAGTTTCGGAATCCGTGATAGAATTGGATGATAAAATAGCCTCCAATCCGGAAGTCGTCAAATCCTGCAACGAATACAAAAAACCTTTCTTCAAGCCTTTTATCACAACGAGAGAGCACTTTTGGTTACCTTCAAAACTCCACCTTCAGCGGAAAACTTGTAACTCTTATCGTCGAGTACACCCAAAGATACGAGGTTCTTCTTCAAGTCGGATATGCGCCCGATTTTCGCTAATGCCCTCACAACACCGTCAAACATCTTGACTTGGATCATCCATTTTTCAATAGCTCAACAGGAACTATGGTTGCTCATCAAAACCACTCCACCATCAACGGACTCGTACATGGTGAACAAAAATCTCTATTGGGATACATATAGTAAGGACAACCCGAATCCATGATTCACTCGTTCTTGGATCGCTGTGTGTTGTCAAGGACCACAAGAAAATCTCCTTCTTCAGCTATACCCGCTTCAGCCAAAAACTCCTTCGATTTGTCTTTCTATTTTAGCATATTCAGCAATTTAAAATAATCGACCTTGAAGCGCCCCTTCTTCTTACAATAATCGCAGGTCACATTCTTAGCCTTGGATTTCGACCGCGATTTCTTCCTATTTGCTTCCGGATATCTCTTCTCCTCTCTCCCTCCAACAAATAATCCAGACGATGAACCATCCGCTTCGGTAGAAGTCAACTCCTTATCGATCTTCTCTTTTTTCATCAAATTCTCCTTAACATTCTTGATTGAGATCGTGTGTCGTACATAAACCATGGTGTCACGGAAGTACTTATAAGAAGGTGGCAACGAACACAACAAGAGCAGAGCCGGATTTTCATCATCTATCTTAATATTGATCTTACCCAGAATGACCGCATTAAACTCACCGATGTGAGATTTTATTGGAGAGCCTTCTGACATACGAAGTGGGTAGAGACGCTGCTCAACAGGAATCGATTCGTGAGAGACTTTCTTAAATATAACTCCTCCAATTTATTCCACAAATCAGCCACCGTCTTCTCCCCTAAAACTTCTTGTACAACTTCATTTGTTAGACACAAGTGGATAGCCGTGAGGGCCTTTTCATCTATCTCCTCCCAAATTTCCTCCGTCATGGCGGAAGGTTTTTTATCCTTCCCTAGAATCACCTTTTTCAGAATGTTTTGAGTCAAAACGGCAACCATACAGACTTGTCACAAACTAAAACTCATATTTCCATTAAACTTAAACTCATATATCCATTAAACTTCTCGATATCGAACTTTATGATTGTCGGAGATATGATCTGGGATCAACAAAACACGATGTGCGAACAAACCCTAAACTTCAAAATCATGATCTAAGAAAGTAGGGAAGAGGATATAGCTATCGTTATCGATTGTTGATCTAGATCGCAAGATCGAAGACCTAATGGTTCAATCTAAAAGATCCAAAAAAACAATGGCTCTGATACCGGTTTGTTGCAGATCGAGACAATCACAAAGCCAAACTAGAGATATAGAGAAGTAGAACAAATCACAGGGGAATAGAAATATGAGCACTTACGAATTGGCATAGGCAAAGCTTTATTAATTAACAAAATCCGTAGGAATACAAATCGATGGATAATTACAAATCTCTCTTAAATAAACCCTAGCTCTCTCACAATACAATAGGATCTCTTAATCTATCAAAAGCTATCAGATCTACGGCTAATACAAACAATTATATAAATAGCATACAAAAGATTTCCCTAAAAAACTAATTTCTAAACAAAAAAAATATCTGGCCCCAAACAGACGACAGACGTCTGCTGAAGGAATAGACAGACGTCTGGAATTGTATCAAGAAAATCCAGAGCGCTACCAGATGCCTGCAGAAAGACCTGGCAGACGTCTGGAATTCCAATCGAAATAACAAAGTGCTTGGCAGGCGTCTGAACCTCAACGGGGCAGCCGTCTGTATAAAGGAATATCACGCGTACAAGACGAAGGCCGGCGTCTGTTGTCATGACTCGAAAATGGCATGTGACCGGCACTTGAATCATGTGAAGTCTATAAGACCCCACTGTAACCCAAGTAAGCCAAAAACCAGGAATCTAAAACTTTTTAAGTAAATAATAGAGGTGAAGTTTTGGAAAAGGGTGATTGTTAGGGATTGTGCGTGTTCAAGTTTAGTTAATTACCGCAATCAAGACAGTTTCGCTTGTAGCTAGCCGGTTGAGTACGGGTCGTCCGCAGGGAGATGGGAATCTTTTTCTAAGTGCTTTAACGAGTTAAGTCCGGTTTATCAGATTTTGTTGTGATTAATTAAGTGGTAAAATGATATGTAAAGAGAGCTTGTTAGGGTTAGGATTAGGTTAGTTTGAGTTAGGAGTCTCCCACATCTTTCGTTGCCCTTTTTAATATCGGTGTTACGGTAATCGGCAACAACGGGGATTAGCACGACTAGAAGGAACTTGCGAGTATAAGCTAGGCTTTCCAACGCATAAGTTCTTCCTTTTGGTGCTTGTCCGTCCGTTCTTGGCTCTTAGCCATAACCTCCGGTTAATTCAACCACAACCGGTCTCACTACGGAATCACCGCTATCATGTAGGATAGGGTGCTGTAAGGAGCGGATTGTGGTTCAATTAACGGGAGTCGAATTAAGTTGTTGGGCAAGGAAAGAGTGAGAGAGATTTTCTTCTCTCAAACTTCCCTTATCCTACCCTAACAAGTATGAAACTACTCACACATCATAATGAAAAGAAAACAAAACAAAAGAGGAAGATAGAAAGAAAGAGATTAGAAGATACCAACTAGCTATTTGCGACCTCACCTTGGCAAGGATCAAGCGTAAGCATCATGGTTGTTTTAAGGATAAAGAAAAAGAGAGAAGAAAGAAACAACAAGAAATAACAACAACTAAGTTAACAAATGAAAATTACAACAATTAACAAGAGAACAAGACAAGCATAATAATAAAACGAACTTCTTCATTCACCATTCTTCACTCACAAAAGCTCATTACAAGTTTTAATGGAGAAGAGATGAGAGGAGGAAGAAGAACAACAACTAAATCCTAAAAAATAAATACAAGATTATGCACACTTGGCTTCACAAGGTTCTGGGCTATTTATAGGCAGGGAACTGGAAATCTAGGGCAAAATTCTGCACCTATGTAAAAAGACCAAACAACCGCCAAAAAGTCTTCAAGTGCGGCGCCAGTACGGCCGCGGAACCGCGACCTAGACCCCCCTTTGGCCGCGGTTCCGCGGCGGTATGGAGGAGTTGGGCTCCCATTTTTTCTGTGCTTCCCTGGTTCTGTGTGTCCTTTACTCTGGTATATATATTTTTTCATATTTGCTTCACGATTTTTCCAGAATTTCTGTTGAGGAAAAGGTGATTTGATGTGGACTTTTTGTCATGATTTCCTCGAGCTCCGTGTAGATTTCTTGGATCTTGTGTTGCCATTGAGCCTTGTGCATGAAAGCGACATTGATTTTATATTTTGTCTCTTAAACTGGTGTGTGGCAACAGACGGATAAAGAGCGGAGATCCGTGTTTTATCTGTGGTTGGCAGGAACCCGGGTTTTGTCGTGTTTTTCCATGAATTTCACCGTTTAGAACCGAGAACCTGTATCCTGCAATTGACTAACAAACACGGCTCAAGAGTACCTACCGATATGCAATGTGATAAAAATTGGGCGGTATGAAAATGCAAAAATCTGATATGAACAAATACCCCAAAACTTATCATTTGCTCGTCCCGAGCAAAGCCAATTTATTCACAAAAAATTTCCTAACCTCACTTTCGTAGGGAACGCGATTACACTGAGCATGTGCAACAAGCCGTTAAACCTCTAGGTGTCCCTAGTAGGAGGAGTGTTGTCTCCTGAGGGTTTTCAGCGGATACTACCCACAAAATCCGGTCAAGTTGGTTTTGTAAAATAACTAAGACTCAAACCCTAAAGTTTTGTTTAGAAAATAACAATTCTATTATCCTAAGTCTAGACTATCGAACCTTTATTTTTCACACCTCGCTTCTTGTTTAACTACAGCTTTTATATGTCTTCACGTGCAGTGCAAATAGTGTCGTTAAGTTCCAGAAAGGTCGAATAAAGTCCTCATAGTAAAACCCGGATAAGAATTTTGAAAGGATCACATAAGTTTTATAAAGAGTTAAGCATTCTTCAAGTTTCGTTTTCCAGTAAAGTTTCAACTTTAGAATTTCTATCTTCCCTAACAGGAAACTAGGTCTTATTCTTCACTCCACCTTTTTCTTGTTTTCATTTCATACACACCTCTGTGAACGTGCAATAGTCTTTATCATAGAGTAAAACCTTCATATCTCCGCTAAGATTTTTTTATAAAAGCCTGTCTTTTATCAAGATTATTCTCACACAAAGAACCGTTAGGAATTTTAACTCGGAGAGAACACTTGCTTGATTTTGTTTTAATCTGGACTTTCTAGGCTTCTTAGCGAGCTTTGGGCCAATGCACCCAAACCAGTTGGTTTTAGGGCATTAGGTGTAGAAACACCCCAGCGGACTTAATTACTCAAGTTACCTAGGTCCAAAAACAAAAAACAGTTTGACGTGAAAATCAGATGATTTAATACGAACGGAGATATAACCGGCAGTTCAATTATTTTTTTTGGGATAAAAGACGTGTTTAGTGGGTTCGGTGTGTAATCATTCCAATCAAGTTTCAGATGGGTTATTTTTCAGACTTAGTTCCAATTAAGGTATCAATAACATTCCTTCATATTCACTTTGCTTCATAAACTATTCTTGACATTACTTATTTCAGAACAAACCTATTTGATCCTCAAAAAATCATTGATCCATTTAAAAGTTTTTCGATATAAAAGACTTGTCATCTAATTTCAAAAACTCACGACACGTGTAGTGTGATGTAAAGACGAATATCAGCTATAGTTAACTTCAAAGGAGAGTTATCTTTCAGGTTTTCAAAATCTAAACATAAGATTTAGTTATTCTTATTTTATCAAACAAAACCGTCGAAATGTTGAATCAGAGTTCTCCCACTAGCTAACTTGACAGAAAAGTTTTTGTATTTTTAGAAAATTTTCAGATTTTTATGGATTTTAATATGCAGATGCAAAATATACATATGAATGCGAAGGTAAGAAATGCGTACCGAGCGTACCCCCAAACTTAAACTGGACAGTGTCCTCACTGTCATTGCATGAAGAGATCACTTGAAGGGTCAAAATTGTCGGTTAGCGATACACAATTTTTTTGTTTTTGTTTTTAAAAGAAAAAGAAAAAGAATGGAAAAGAATATCCACAAATATATACAAAAGGATTTATACATACCCCCAAACTTATTTGGAACAGTGTCCACTGTTCTTGGCTGGATAACCGAAGTTTGGTGGTAGGCAGAGGAAGATCATGCAGGGTAAACCGGCTCCTGCAAGAACAGGAGCTCCTCTGTTGGTTCGGCGCTAAGGTACGGTTTGAGTCGGTGTCCGTTCACTTTGAAAAATGAACCGTCCTTTGGATTTTCCAAATCCACAGCGTCCTGCGGATACACATTCCGCACAAAATACGGCCCTTTCCAGCGAGATCTGAGCTTTCCTGGATGGAAGTGAAGTCGGGTGTCGTAAAGCAGTACTTGCTGACCAGGTACGAAGGTTTTGCGCAAAAGATGTTTATCATGAAACACCTTCGTTCTATTCTTAACGATAACCGCGTTATCGTAAGCCTCATCCCTAAGCTCGCTCAGTTCGTTCAACTGCAGCTTCCGATGGCTGCCCGCATCTTCAAGAGACAGATTCAGTTCCTTTATCACCCAAAATGCGCGATGCTCTATTTCGACAGGTAGGTGGCAGGCTTTTCCGTACACAAGCCGATAGGGAGACATGCCAAGGTCGGTCTTATAAGCGGTTCGAAATGCCCAAAGGGCATCAGTGAGTTTCAGCGACCAATCCTTACGGTTCTTGGAAACCGTCTTCTCCAGTATCTGCTTGATTTGCCGATTTGAAACTTCGGCCTGCCCGCAGGTTTGGGGGTGGTAGGGCGTGGATAGCTTATGATTAATGGAATATTTCCGCATCAAGGCCTCGAAAGTTTTGTTGCAGAAATGACTTCCATTGTCGCTAATGATCGCTCGGGGGTGCCCAAACCGGGAGAAAATGTTTTTTTTAAGGAACCTAACGACACCCTTGTTGTCGTTAGTCCGGCTGGGCACAGCCTCGACCCATTTAGAGACGTAATCAACAGCGAGAAGGATGTACAAGTTCCTAAAAGAGCTGGGAAATGGCCCCATGAAATCTATCCCCCAAACATCGAAAATCTCCACAACCAAGATCGGTTGGAGCGGCATCTCGTTCCTCCGGGATATCCGGCCCATGTGTTGGCACCGGGAGCAAGTCTTGCAATAGTTATGAGCGTCTTTGAAAAGTTGTGGCCAGTAGAAACCACATTGCAAGATCTTCTCAGCTGTCTTTCTGGGGCCAAAATGCCCGCCACATGCTTGATCGTGGAAAAACGACAGCACACTCTTGAATTCCTCGTCAGGGACACACCGACGAATAATCTGGTCGGGACAGTACTTGAACAGATAGGGTTCGTCCCAGTAAAAGTGTTTTACTTGGGATAAGAAGCGAAGTCTGTCCTGACTTGACCATTCAGTCGGTAGTAATCCCGTGGCCAAATAGTTCACAATATCTGCGAACTAGGGTTCGCAAGATACTGTCAAGAGCTGTTCATCCGGGAAAACGTCGTTGATCGGAATTGGAAGCGAAGGCGAAGAAGGAAGTCGTGAGAGATGGTCGGCAACTACGTTTTCACATCCTCGTTTGTCCTTAATGACAAGGTCAAACTCTTGAAGCAAGAGGATCCAACGTATTAACCGAGATTTTGCATCTTTCTTCGCAAAAAGATGGCGCAGAACAGAATGGTCGGTGTAGACAATGACTGGAGAGCCGATGAGGTAGGGCCTGAACTTTTCTAAAGCAAATACAACAGCTAAGAATTCCTTCTCAGTTGTTGTATAATTGAGTTGAGCGTCGTTCAGGGTTCGGCTCGCATAATAGATTACGTGCGGCATCTTGTTGATGTGTTGTCCAAGGACAGCACCAATGGCAAAGTCTGATGCATCGCACATAATCTCGAATGGGTGCGTCCAGTCAGGTGAAGAAAGAACGGGAGCAGAAGTGAGTGAGCGTTTTAGTGACTCGAATGCAGTCACACAGCTCGAGTTGAAGTCAAATGGTGTGTCCTTGGCCAGCAAAAGAGTTAAGGGCCTAGCAATCTTGCTAAAGTCCTTAATGAACCGTCTATAGAAACCGGCATGGCCAAGGAAGGCTCGGATATCTCTGACGCATCTGGGAGGAGGGAGATTGGAAATGACCTCAATCTTCACTTTGTCAACCTCTATGCCATTTTGCGAGATGATATGTCCTAAGACAATACCTTCGCGCACCATGAAGTGGCATTTCTCCCAATTCAAAGTGAGATTCTTGTCCTTACATCGGGTAAGGACAGCGTCAAGATGCAGCAAACACTCGTTGAAGGAATCGCCGAAGATGGAGAAATCATCCATGAAAATCTCCAGAAATTTTTCCACCATGTCTGAGAAGATTCCCATCATACACCGCTGGAAGGTAGCGGGCGCATTGCATAACCCAAAGGGCATGCGACGATATGCAAACGTGCCGAAAGGATAAGTGAATGTGTTCTTGTCCTGGTCTTTTTCGGCGATGGGAATCTGATTATAGCCGGAGTAGCCATCAAGAAAGCAGTAGTACTCGTGTCCGGCCAATCGTTCAAGCATCTGGTCAATGAAAGGTAGCGGAAAGTGGTCTTTCCGCGTTGCGGCGTTGAGTTTTCTGTAATCAATGCATACTCGCCACCCAGTTTGGGTGCGAGTAGGGATTAACTCGTTCGCCTCGTTGGTTATGACCGTGATGCCCGACTTTTTGGGGACAACATGAATGGGGCTAACCCACTGGCTATTATAGATAGGGTAAATGATACCACTATCTAGACATTTTACGATCTCCTTCTTCACAGCCTCTTTCATGACTGGATTGAGACGTCTTTGTGGATCCCGGGCTGGTTTGGCATCATCCATCAGATGAATGTGATACTCAACGATCAGGGGACTAATCCCCTTGATGTCCGCCATTGACCAGCCAAAAGCTTGCCTGTTGCTGTGCAAGACCGCGAGAAGGGCTTTCTCTTGCTCTGGAGCTAGAGAAGCCGAAATGATGACAGGGAGGGTCTCGTTCTCACCTAAGTAAGCGTACTTAAGGGAAGACGGCAAAGGCTTGAGTTCGAGCGCTGGAGGTGAAACGATTGAAGGCAATATTGGTGCAGAGGTCTCGAACTCAAAGGACTCCAGCAAAGGTTCAAAACGAGTGTAGGCGACCGAGTTGGATGGTTCAGGTAACTCATCCGGAAATTCGAAAGATTCAAACTCGGGTTGTGCGCGGCTAAGATCGTTCGAGAACGTGAAACACTCGTAGTCGTTGTCGGGCGCAGAAACAGCAGCAGGTTCGAGGAGGAATGCACTAGTGGCGTTAAGATTATCGTGATCAAACAGAAACTCCTCGAATTCATATTCTTCTGGGGTGATCTCCTGGATCGAGCAGACGTCCAGTATATGAGCATTAGGTTCGGCGGGCTGATTCCCCAACCTAAAAATGTTGAGTTCAATCGTCATGTTTCCAAAGGAGAGGTTCATCGAACCATTGCGACAATTGATCACAGCATTTGAAGTTGCAAGGAATGGGCGACCGAGTATCACCGGAATTTGATTCCGGAGGTTAGCTACAGGCTGTGTGTCTAATACAATGAAGTCAACGGGGAATATGAAGTCCCCGACTTTGATTAACACATCCTCTAGCTCACCCCTAGGATGGGTGATAGATCGGTCGGCCATTTGGAGAGTGCAGTGCGTGGGTTTCAGCTCTCCGACGCCTAATTGCTCGTATACTGAGTACGGAAGCAGGTTAACACTGGCACCAAGATCTAATAGTGCGCGGTTGATGTTCTTATCCCCAATGGTAATTGAAATCGTAGGACAGCCAGGGTCCTTCCGTTTTTGTGGTAAAGATTGGGTAAGCGCATCACTCACAGCACTAGCCAAGAAAACTTTCTTGGGTACCTGAGACTTCCTCTTTTTCGTGCACAAGTCCTTTAAGATTTTCGCGTAGGACGAGACATGTTGGACAGCATCTAAAAAAGGAATGTTAATGTTAACCTGCTTGAATAACTCCAGAATCTTCTCCATTTGAGGATTTTGTTTATTAGACCTCAACCGGTTTGGAAATGGAACATTTTTAAAATTGGTTGAGTCTAATGCTGAAGGAGGAGATTGTGGAGTTGGAACGGATCCCAGAACAGGTATTTTCGTGGAGTGAGAAGTGGGTCCATTCAGAGCAGAAGAAGAAGAAGAAGGAGAGCCTTGTGAAGAACGGAGAATAGGCTCAGAAGACGAAGAAGAAGAAGAAGAAGAAGAAGAAGAAGCAGCGGCCGGGGTGTCATCATTGATCCGTTTGCCAATGTTGTTTTGCAGCATCCTTCCCGATCTCAGTGTGGTCACGGCACTCACATTATGGTTTTGTTGTTCAAGAGCAACATGTGCATTATGTGGGTGACCGGGATTTGGGAGTGGCTGGGACGGGAGCTTCCCCTTTTCTCTCTCGCTTAAGGCCGCATTCAGCTGTGCAATCTGGGCCTCGATGGTCTTGATGCTTTGCCCGTGTGCGGCAGTGTGTTGCACTAAGGACTGAATGGAAGACTGGATGTTGGCGGTGAACTGAGTCGATTGTTTAACGAACGCCTCCAGACTTCGTTCGAGCGAGGAAACCTTATCGTTGTTGGACGGAACAAAGTTGTTTGGTGGAAAAGAATTGTTGGGTGCAAAGTTGTTCGTCTGATTTTGGAAAGGTTGGGGTTGGAAGGGCTGCTGAAACTGCTGGTGAGTTTGTTGTTGCGCTTGTTGTTGCGGCGGAGGGGCCCTTTGGAAATTGTTGCCTTGGAATTGATTCTGATTCTGATTCCAGGCGAAATTGGGGTGGTTCCTCCAACCGGGATTGTAGGTGGAAGAGTATGGATCATTCCTCGGTCTTTGCTGGAATGCATTAACCTGATCCTGTCCTTGTGATGGTGGATTGTAAGGACACTCTTCGGTTAAGTGAGAAGGATCGGAACAACAAGCGCATATGGTACGAAGGGGGAGAACAGGGGCAGGAGCAGAAGAAGAAAATTTGCTCTCTATTGCTTCAAGCTTTCGTGTTATTGCAGCCATTTCAGCCTTCATCGCAATAGAGACATCAAGTTGGTGAATTCCTACCCTAGACTGACCGGTAGAAGTGGAGGTAGAAGAAGAAGAAGTCAGTCTGGTGCTCTCCCACTGTAGCGTTTGCTCCGCAAGGTCGTCAAAGAATTGCCACGCTTCCTCGTCAGATTTCGATAGGAAGTGGCCCTGACAGATGGTTTCCAACAACTGCTTCGTTGCTGGGTTCAGGCCCTCGTATAAGGTTTGGAAAAGCTGCCATTTCTCTATACCGTGGTGAGGACACTGAACAAGAAGGTCTTTGTACCGGTCAAAGCACTTCCAGAATGGTTCAGAAGGAAGCTGAGAGAATTGGTTGATTTCATTGCAAATCCTTGCGGTTTTATGATTCGGATAGAACTTTTTGAGAAACGCTTTAACAAACTCGTCCCAACTGGTTATGGAATGGGAAGCGGTGCTATACAGCCATTTTTCAGCAAGATCGCATAAAGTGAACGGAATGACCCGTAGACATATAGCATCGTCCGACAGTTGGGTGGTTTTCATCATGGCACAGACGTTTTGAAATTTATTGATGAAGATATAGGCATCTTCAGATTCAAGCCCATGAAATCGTGGAAGCATGTTGATGAAGCGGGGCTTAATTTCAAAGTTATCCCCATTGGCCGGTGGAAGAGAAAGGCAGGTGGGAAGTGCAGAACGGGTGGGATAGAAACGATCCTGGAGCGCGATTCGCTGCGGCGCTACAACAGGCGATGGAGGTGGGATATTGGTCTCCATAGGAGGTGGAGCCAATCCAGCGGTAGTCAAAGAGATGTTCGGATTGAATCCTGACATCGCGGAAGAAGAGGTTGGTGAAGGTGAAGATGTATGAACAGAATTCCGGTCAACGTCGGAGTTGGCCGGCAAAGGAAGGGGTGAAAGAGGAGTGGACGGAGTTTCGACTTCGGAGTCGATCGCGTAGTCGGTAATGACTAACGTAACGCGGACTAGACGGGCGCTAGTGTCCCGAGTCAAAGCAGACATACACTAAACGAGTTTAATATAGTCAAAGCGGAGAATGTGAGGGTAAGAAAACGTCAATGGAGAAAACGATGGGTGGAGGGTGAAAAATGGATTTGGCGACAAAGGGCAAGTTTTTATAAAAGTTTTTTGATTTACAGAAATATGTACGGACTTACGGCTTTAAGCAATCACAAATAAGATATGCACAATCTCACCTAGATCTAGGGTCACCTAGGTCAACTAGACCTGCTCCTAACTGTTCCAGAGGGCTAGAAAAAGGACCTCAAACCGCCTCTTCTCCGTCTAATGCGGCCAGATAAGTGCCAGGTAAGTGGGAGGTTGTCCAACGCTTTCGCGAAGTTCCTTAATTAAATAACCACTCGCCTTCGTCACACTTGCCTAGGCACCGCAAAAGTCAGATAGGATAAACGGTCGATGCCTGTAACTGGTCCTCTGTCCTATTGAGCGCGAAGTCCTTAGGGCTGAGTCTAGTATTTTTTAATTTCAACAATGGTCAATGCATATACTTTTTGTGATTTTTGGGGTCCTGGGAAGGGTGATGAAATCCCCACCCAATCTGAATTGGTTTCAAGCCCCTTAAGTCCGTATTAATTAATGCAAAGCGATAACAAATCAACTGCAAACAATTTTTATTTTTAGCGCAGCGCAAAGAATCCTGCACAAGAACAGTTTATTGGAAGGGGAAAGAGAGTTTGCGCAAAGAAATCTCCAGAAAACACAGTTTATTGGAGTCCAGAGGAGTGGGAGAGAAGAAGAAAGACTTACCCAGAAATTTTCGCAGCCTGAGGCCACTAAGTGGCCGCGGATCCGCGGCAATAGGGCTCTAATGCCGCGGTTCCGCGGCTATATTAAGGAATTGGGGCTCCAGTTTTCTGGTGTGGGCTGCTTTGGGTGTCCTCTGCTGTTTTTAAGACCCTGAATCTGGATTTTCTCACTGTAACTGCTCCAGAATCTTACAGTAGACCGTTTGCTTCGTTTAGATCCGTCGGGGTGTAGCCATGAAATATGGGTCTATCTTCCCACGTCTTTGGCACTGAACTCGAACTCCGTATTTTCCTGCACACTTGTACAAAAACTAATCAAAAATAACAAGATGATTTTTTTACAAAGTATATTTTTTTTCGGTTGTTTTTATATTCACAAGTTAACCCGAAATTACACAAAGAAATAAACTACCATCTCCCCGGCAACGGCGCCATTTGATTGTTAGGGATTGTGCGTGTTCAAGTTTAGTTAATTACCGCAATCAAGACGGTTTCGCTTGTAGCTAGCCGGTTGAGTACGGTTCGTCCGCAGGGAGATGGGAATCTTTTTCTAAGTGCTTTAACGAGTTAAGTCCGGTTTATCAGATTTTGTTGTGATTAATTAAGTGGTAAAATGATATGTAAAGAGAGCTTGTTAGGGTTAGGATTAGGTTAGTTTGAGTTAGGAGTCTCCCACATCTTTCGTCGCCCTTCTTAATATCGGTGTTACGGTAATCGGCAACAACGGGGATTAGCACGACTAGTAAGGAACTTGCGAGTATAAGCTAGGCTTTCCAACGTATAAGTTCTTCCTTTTGGTGCTTGTCCGTCCGTTCTTGGCTCTTAGCCATAACCTCCGGTTAATTCAACCACAACCGGTCTCACTACGGAATCACCGCTATCATGTAGGATAGGGTGCCGTAAGGAGCGGATTGTGGTTCAATTAACGGGAGTCGAATTAAGTTGTTGGGCAAGGAAAGAGTGAGAGAGATTTCCTTCTCTCAAACTTCCCTTATCCTACCCTAACAAGTATGAAACTACTCACACATCATAATGAAAAGAAAACAAAACAAAAGAGGAAGATAGAAAGAAAGAAATTAGAAGATAACAACTAGCTATTTGCGACCTCACCTTGGCAAAGATCAAGCGTAAGCATCATGGTTGTTTTAAGGATAAAGAAAAAGAGAGAAGAAAGAAACAACAAGAAATAACAACAACTAAGTTAACAAATGAAAATTACAACAATTAACAAGAGAACAAGACAAGCATAATAATAAAACGAACTTCTTCATTCACCATTCTTCACTCACAAAAGCTCACTACAAGTTTTAATGGAGAAGAGATGAGAGGAGGAAGAAGAACAACAACTAAATCCTAAAAAATAAATACAAGATTATGCACACTTGGCTTCACAAGGTTTTGGGCTATTTATAGGCAGGGAACTGGAAATCTAGGGCAAAATTCTGCACCTATGTAAAAAGACCAAACAACCCCCAAAAAGTCTTCAAGTGCGGCGCCAGTACGGCCGCGGAACCGCGGCCTAGACCCCCCTTTGGCCGCGGTTCCGCGGCGGTATGGAGGAGTTGGGCTCCCATTTTTTCTGTGCTTCCCTGGTTCTGTGTGTCCTTTACTCTGGTATATATATTTTTTCATATTTGCTTCACGATTTTTCCAGAATTTCTGTTGAGGAAAAGGTGATTTGATGTGGACTTTTTGTCATGATTTGCTCGAGCTCCGCGTAGATTTCTTGGATCTTGTGTTGCCATTAAGCCTTGTGCATGAAAACGACATTGATTTGACATTTTGTCTCTTAAACTGGTGTGTGGCAACAGACGGATAAAGAGAGGAGATCCGTGTTTTATCTGTGGTTGGCAGGAACCCGTGTTTTGTCGTGTTTTTCCATGAATTTCACCGTTTAGAACCGAGAACCTGTATCCTGCAATTGACTAGCAAACACGGCTCAAGAGTACCCACCGATATGCAATGTGATAAAAATTGGGCGGTATGAAAATGCAAAAATCTGATATGAACAAAGGGCATCGGTGAAATCAAGTTTCTTTTAATATATAAATAATGTTTGTTTGAAAACATAATTGAGTTTTAGACTAAGCTTTGAAAACATTTTCGTCATTTAAAATTTGGGCAACACTTTCTTTGTAAATTTTGATCAAAACGGGTACATAAACAATAATAATATCAGCATCCTCAATCAGAAGCTATCTCATCGCCCAACGGCGGAAACACAACCACGTAGTATATACGACGCCCAAGGCGAAAATCTACTCAAGAAAAAGTAAAATAAATACCAAAAATATCATCAACTCAACTATAAAGAATAACATACATGTCTCGTCTCTAAGTCCAAAAGAATATACAAATCTGGTCTCTAAGTCCACAAATATATAAGTCCGGTTGATGGAGTTTTTAACTAGATTACAAATGAATAAAAATATACAAGCGGCGGTTACGATCTGTAATGTAACCCACCTACCAAGCAATTACCCAAAAGTAGAAACGTGCCAGCAAGCCGCTACTGATCCGAGCGGTCGGTCCTGCAAGAAAACTATGGCACAACGGAGATGAGTTACCAACTCGTGAGTAGAAAATATTATCAGGTATAAATCGAATGCATAACGATCTACCTAGGTCATACTGTATAATAATATCATGCTATGTAGTAACGAAAGTGAACGTGTGTGTGTGTATAATATCGTGTCTGTATCAATATTGGATAACACGTCATATATATATATATATATATATATATATATATAATGAGTATCCATCAACGATATTCGAAATTATCATAAAACACTGAGTGTCCAGTATCGACACTCGAAATCCTCATAAATCCCGTGTCCAGCATCGACACATAAAATCCTCATATCTCAGGTGTCGTCTCTCAGATCGGCCCTCTCTCTTAGGCGCCTTCTCATCGGATCGTCCCTCATATCCATCTGTATCATATCATTTCGGTCGGTATCCTCCGGATATCCGCCGAGTCCCATACTATCACCGGTACCGGCTATAGTGCCCTCAAAGCAATTATTGTAATCGCAGGCAGGTGATTATGATGATTGAGGGAGGACCTATACGGGTAGAACAGTCTTACTCAAAATGATAGTATGTTATCTGGTTTGCCTTTATCATCATGTACATGCATTATGTTGTATTACAGATCATTATTACATGTTGATAGAGCCCATATGATTCTTGCTTGACTACCAGCATTATGATGGTGATCATATACGCGGGAGCTGGGTGGTCTATAAGCACATCCTTAAATGCCCCTAGTCGAGAGAGTATCGAGACTGGGCATCGATACTCCGGAGTAGACTAGTGTATACTTATCGAGACCCCGACAAGGGGCGATGGCCGGTCTCTCAAGCCATTGGTGTTAGTCAGTCGCCTAAGATAGTATGCAGGTGCTCATTGGGTTGTGAGTACACTGGACGGACTCGCCGGGAACATACTAATTGGTATTATACCTATTGTCAGATAGCAGTTCCCAGGTGACATGTGTACAGGTTAGTCTGTCGACCTGAGATCGTCATTTGTCTCGTGTGAGTTCCCACTGTGCTTTGATTACTACCCTACCACGGCTCAAAGGAGTCGTGCAAACAGGTTTTAGTTGGGTACACTCCCGAGCCACATGGAGGCAGTGAGCGGATCGTCGGGGATTCATCTCTCATGGTATTGATGGTTGATGTCGCGCAGTGCACAGATGGCCATCACCAGAAATCCTTGGCCAAGGTAGTCGAAAATTACTGATTTGGATTAGTAGTTTCTCAGTTGGTGATGGGTTTCATACCGACACAAAATATCGCGTTGTTAGGGGTCTGACTTTATCCACCCCCTAAACCCGATATGCGATACTCTTAGACGAACAGACCGGACTATACGGATATTGTCACGGGCAGGCTCAGTAGGGGTTCGGATGAGTTTACTCCTCGGCCTTCCTTTCGCTCAATACCTGGGTAGCCGTTATGTACAGCTAGTGCCGCTGACATGCTTGTGGTTAAACGCACTGTCAGTGTATTGACGAGTCTTTAGAGTCCCACACAGAGGGTTTCCCTGCTTCAGGCGAAACGATGTAGAGTCCGTATGGTTTTACGGTAGGGTTCGATCATGTACGTACACTTGTGCACGTTTTATGATTCAGACGGATAATACTAGTGGACGTTGGTTTAAACCGGATTCTAGTATTATATTGTTGGATTATTTTCGTCTCATTGTATTCGTATTTTATCGGAATACGGATACGGGTATGTATATACGGATGAGGGGTATTCTTGTAATTTATTACAAGGTGCATTTAGAAGATGCCACCTTATTTTTGTTTATAACCATTTTTTTAAATGGTTAAATGAGGTGAAGGGATGAGGTGTGCATTTGCATTTATTGTGGCATGACTCACTTGGTGACTCATGGGGTGACTCATGAGTTACTATTGTGGCATGCTTGATATTTGTGTAGTGTTGTGAGATATTTTGGGAGCACGGTTCATTTCTTGAGCTCACAACGCTTAGCCATTTTTTCTTGAGTTGGCTTTGCTTCACTCTCTCATCTCCCTCAAGTTTCTTCTTCTACCTCCACCCTAAAACTCTCATGTGTTGAAAAACCTAGGGTGTTTGGAGACAAATTAATCCTTCATTAGATTCTACATCCTATAGGCTATCTAATTTAGCGAACTAGGTACCCTAGTGTAACGACCCGAAATTTAGCTCATGACCGGCACTTAAATCACGCAACGTCTAAAGGCGTAACGTAATTCAAGCAAGCCGAAACCCAGAAATCTAAATCTTTTTAAGAAAATAAAAGAGGTGAAGTTTTGAAATAAAGGTATGGAGAAATCAAAAGTTTTCTTAATGCATAAATAGTGGGACATGAAAAATGCAAGTGAAATTTATTAGTTGAAAAAACATGTTTTGTCTTTATAAAAATTTGGGCAGCACCTCCTTTGTATATTTTGATCCAAAACCACAAATACATGATAATATAAAAGACATCCCCAAGCGGGAGCTAGCTCTTCGCCAAACGGCGGAATCACAACCACGCAAGTCATAAAACATGTATACGACGCCCAACGGCGAAGATCAATACAAAAGATAATGAATAAAGCAAGACATCAACCCAATAAGCGAACATAAACCCTCGCTCTAAGTCTCGCAACCACAAGTCTCACTAAGTCTTACTACTTATACAAATACTAGTTTCTGATTGATGGAGTTGACTAGATAAAACAGGAATAATCAATACAAGAGGGGTACGATCCAACATGTACCACCTACCAAACCAAGTCATCCGAATGCAAGCTGTGTGCCAGCGATGCCGCTACTAATACATGCGGTCAACCTGCAAGAACTGTGGCACAACGGGGGTGAGTTGCCAACTCGTGAGTAGAAAACATCATCAGGTAGAAATCGAATAAAACAACGATTTCCTAGGTCAACTATATCATGAAGGTAATACTATGATATTTAGGATGACCGTATGTAAATATGTGCCAACAATATAATAATCAACGCCTGTATGCATGTGGATAATATCCAACAATATAATCAATGTCTGTATGCATGTGGATCCCGTCCACTTGAAACATCATAAAAGCATATGCATGTAAATATATGAGGATATCAAAGAATGTGTGTCCATCAATGACACATCAAATCATGGAACCTCAGTGTCCAACACCGACACTCGAAACATCATGAAACCCGTGTCCAGTATCGACACGTAAATCCTCATATCTCAGGCGCCGCATCCTCGGATCGGCCCTCAGTATATCTCATGTCATAACTCCCAAACGGTATCCTCCGGATATCCGTCAGGCCCTATACTATCACCGGTAGGTAGTATTCCCTCCGCTGGGTTCACCGCCTTTCTATACGAGTCTTCTTGCCCCGGGGTACCTCACCGGGTCCACCATGTACCCGCAGACGGTGCCTATCGCTCCTCGAATCGGATTTCACATGCCAATCTCAGAACCGAGAAAACATATGGTGGACGTCTCCAAATATCATATCAAGAGAAACCGGGTTTTTAAAACAATATATACTTTCTTTTGAAATAACCACGGTTCTCAAATCCAGAAATCTCATGAAAACAACATCTCAGTATATCATGCAACATGGAACGGTGATGTAGCAATATCGGTATATCATGCGACATATCATAATGATGTGAGCGTAGCAAGTATATCATGCAACATAGAATAATGATGTGGTAATTCTACCGTGTAAGTGACATAGCAATTATCGATGATGAAGTGTGTGAGCCGGCAAATCTGTGTAAGTGTAATATACGCATCATCGATAATGGTGTAAGTGTACTAGCACAGGTATATATAATATGAAATAAGAATAGCATGAACGTAGCATAAAGTAAATCGTGGGTGCAATGCTATAAGCAAACGTATCTAATCTAACATCTACACATGAACCATATGATCAGTTTTTAAAAGATGCGAATCGTAGTTTTGAAAGTAGGGGCTACGGTATTTTTAAGGAAAAGACACTATTTGAAAATCCGTAACGTCCCTCAAAGTATCTATTTAAGAGATGAATAAGATTCTTCAGTTTGGAAATATGTATGGTTCGGATAACATATTTACGTCGGCTATCCAGTCTTATAGTATCCGCTCGTATCATCATATTCCATCATATTGATATCTCAAATCTCGTCATCACGTATTAATCATATCATATCACTTCTAACTATCCTTTTAACCATAACCCTAATTTCCTAATATAGGTTTCCTTAACCATATCCTATATATCGGTTTCCATCAAAATTTGTGGGGGTGCTATACGCCATCCACCCAACTTCTCCCGTAGATATAAATCTTCTCACCTTGATCCTTGCTTGCCGAAGTCAATGACGCAATGCTCCGCCGTCTCGGAATCCACGCGAAGGTACCTACAATAAATACATAGTCGCAATGCTATTAAAATCAAGTCCGGAAAACCAATACGGCACACGGTGCGCTCATTGGTTAGAACCTATAGCCAACGCTTGCAAAACAATTAAACAACCCTTGTTGTTGACGTACAAACGCCCAACAACCAAATACAAATCCAAACATCAAAACCAAGCATTAAATATGGAAAACATAACCAAAAACACACCAATATATTCCCAGATTTTACTCATGTTACATTGGGACAAAACTAGCAAGTATAGGGTGTTGTATAAGGAGTATGTGGGCTACTTTAACAACCTAGGCACCAAATACCACAACTTGGCCGGCCACACACCCTAGAAATCCGGCGAGCTCGGCTAGAAGTGCTCCGTTGGGGTTCGTCTTCTCAGGGTGGTCTCCTATTGGTCCAACTAGGTCTCTGGAGTTGCTAGTTTTTCTCATAAACTTCTCAGGTCATCCCAGATTTCCTGTAGGCACACAATTAATACAAAATCAACACGGGGTATGTCCTAAGTCCGTATTCTCTGTTTTTGGGCATAAAATCCACACTAGGGTCTTGTAAACAGCCACTAGACATCACCAAATCCACACCTTCACCCAAACCCTCTCTTGGGATTTCTAACTTCACAATTCCACACTTAATCAACTTCTAAACCAAACGAGAATGCAAGAAACTAAAAACTAAACTAAATGAAAGAAATCATACCTCATTTGGGCAACTCAAGAAAAACCCTAGATGCCCAAGGTCATCAAAATCCAACTTAGAAAGGTCCAATGGGTTTGTAGAGAATTGGGGATCATCTTTTGTGAAGGGGGTATAGGATTTTGGTAAGGGAATTGAGATGGGTCATGAGGGTAGAGGAGGTGGAGAAGGAGTTGAAAGAGGAGATGTAGTAACAATGGGGGTGAGGACAGATGGCAGCCCTCTCTCTCTCTCCCTCTTATTCTCACCCTCTCTCCCAATTATTCAAGCCTAGTCACACTCTCTCTCTTGCCCATTCCTATTATTCTATTCTATTCCCTTTTCTTTTCTTCACAAAACCAAATATAACATGAAACCAAGAAATAACACAACATGCAACAACAATGCAACATGTCATGATGCACTAGCTATGATTAAAATGTAAAAACACGGATTTGGCCTAATCGCGATTAGCAGTGGACTAATCGGGTTTAATTTTTAAGCTTGCATATAATTAGTTATAAAAATGCCAAATCCAATAAATATATTTTTAAATGAATAAATCATTTTAAATCTCCAATTATTTCATAAATATTGGTATATATTTATAACATTTTACGAAAACCCCAATTTCGCAAATCGGGTATTTTTCGCGAAATATATTATTTTAATATTAAATTCCAAAAATAATATGTTATATTTTCTGAAATGTTACAATCTTCCCCTCTTAAATAAATTCGGTTCCCGAATTTAAATTTAAACCCCCAAATACTAAAATATTTCAGTAATTAACTCAAATCAACGGGGCTTCGAAATCACGGAAGATACAAAAATACCACAGCACATCAGGTGCACCTGAAAACGAGTACGAAACTCAAAAATCGAACTTCATCAAGCGTCACGCAAATCATCGGATTTGCACGCAAATCATCGGAGTTACAAAGGACACACAGATCTTAAAATCCACTACTTAAATCCAATATACACTAGTCAAATACTATAATACGTATGTAGTATGCATCCTTGGAAAAATCTCTTAAAACCGAATAAAACACATGCAGAATCTTTTCTGAATCGCCGTGTGATGCGTAACTCACGGCAAAAGTGACGGACGCTCATTTGTAAAGTAATAAACATATGTTCATATAGGTTTTGCTAAAATATACGTTCCGCCCTTTTAAAATATCCCAAAAGGTTTTCCTTTATAAACATTCGTGTCGCTCGCGGACACATAGAAAATAGCGAGACTATAACTCCTTTTTGAAAACCTTTTGCTAAACCTTTAATACATGCAAAGTACTCAGGTACTGTCCTCAGATCAGTCATGTTCGGCTACTACATAATATAGTGCCCATCATGAAAACAAAGTGCTCAAGAGAAAAATCAGCCCCAAAAGGCATATCCAATAATCACGTGCGTCTGCTGCGCACGGAAATCAAATACAAATACATGTGCCACAATATGCACAAAAGCAAAACTAAGTGCAACGGGTGTGCACAAAAGCATCTGTCCAGTGCAACGGATGTGCACGACAACAATATCAAGTGCATCTAGGGTGTACGAAAATCTCAACCCAGTGCAACTAACATGCACGAATGAAAATCCCAATCGACTGCATCCGATGTGCAAAAAATCATATCTCATATCATATGCCCAACATACGCGAAAATCCAAATCAAGTGCATCCGTCATGCATGAATAAAAATCTAAGTCAAGTGCATCCAACATGCACAAAAAAAATTTCAATCAAGGGCATTCGACATGCATGAATAAGGTCTCACTAAAGTGCATCCGATGAGCACGAAATCCAATACCAAGCGCCTAATATGCGTAAAAATCCAAATCAAATGCGTCAGGTCCGTAAAAAGCATCTAGTGCAGTAGCATGCACGAAAACAAGCTTCAAGTGCAAACGCGCACAAAAACATAAATCTGGAAAAACGAATACTCAAAGACATAAATCGGGTGCAACCAAGGTAAGGAGTATAAATCCGGTGCAACCAATGCACAAATACCAAGCTGGTGCAACAAATGCACGAAATAACAATTTAGTGCAACAAATGCACGAAATACGAATCTGGTGCAACAAATGCACAAAATACAATTCCGGTGCATCCAGTGCACGAAATACAAATCCAGTGCATCTAGTGCACAAAATACAAATCTAGTGCAACAAATGCACGAAAACTCATCAATAACTCAAATGCGTATAAAAAGCAACATCGAGTGTACCAAGGTGTACAAAATCATAACCGCAAGCAACTGTGTGCACAAAACTCGTATCAATGCACTACAAGCACATGTAAGTTATACCGAGTGCAAAAATCAAATCGAGTGCGTACCACATGCACAAAATCAAATCAACCGTATGAATTCCAAGAAATCATAAACCAACACAACGGCGTATAACACATATATTAAGTGCAATAACTATGCACAAAATATAAATACCCAGTAGGTGCAACCATGGTGCACGAAAATAATATCGCGAAACTCAATCATCAAAACTCAAATCCAAGCGATATAAGCGTGATACTCGGATCATAAACGCAAATCGAAACAAATAACATTGAGGTACACCTCCTACAATGTCGAAAAAAATCGGTGCGCCCAAAACTGGCAGAGCAAGAACATCCGCTTGCCTCCTGCTCACGGTCTGGCGTCCTCTGTCTCTGAGTCCTCATTTCTCTGTGGATTACCAATCTCGCAACTCATCGGCTCGTCGGCCTGGTCAGGTGTACTAACGGAAATTATTCCACTCTGGCACTCCTCTGGTCATCTCTCGGCCAATTAGCATGACCACTCGTAAACCAGCACGTCACTGGCGTCGGCCTCTGGCCCTCTGAATACACGTAGCACAACTGATCCTGGTGCAAATCTTATCGCAGCAGTTTCCTGGAGGGAACCTGCTCAGGGTCTTTTCCGATCTCATCTATGCCGAACTGTACAGAGTCTGGATCTCTTACATAATCATCTTCTCGTTTTCTGTACATCTGCGTTCTCAGCACAGCATTTCTTCGGGAACTGGCCGCATCTCAACGCCTCTGTATACATGTCAGATCCTCTGGCATCAACGAAGAGTAACAACAGCTCATTAACATCTCGCACGAACCTCTTGTTCCACTCGTCTTTATTATCGTCCGCTTTGATGTCACATCATGCTATCTGCATACTGCAATTGTTCTCGGCTACAGTCAATCCGAAATCTCTCACACGGACTCGAAATCGCGAACTCGGTATCTTCATCACTCTGTAGAAGATCTCTAGATGAACACGTCCTCGGGAACTCGTCTCAACCATCGGAGGAATACTCAATACTCGTCTGTTCTCGATCAACTCACAACGCATCTGGGTGAGGTCCTCTATCCGAAGTTGGTCCACTTACTGATCTCCTATCGGTTCATCCAACGAACAACGTCATCTCTGGATCGATCTACTCTAGATCTGAGTAAGACTCTCCACACTGGAAATCTTCAGCTCAACTGGGCCTACGTCGGCGCATCAAATCTGACGAATCACCTTCGTCTCTCAACTCAAGATAGACTAGCTATCACCTGTCGCATCTCTGCCTGAAAGCTCCAGTGATCTCAGCTCATAAGATCTAGAAGCGACATCCCATCAATCCCAGCAACAGCTGGGTCATCTGTATGCAAGGTAGACGACATCACGATCTCTGAGGTAGGTTGTACATCAACAGTCCTCTCACAACAGGCAGGCTCTATCAGCGGCCCGATCATATGGTGCAAAACCGAACACTCGCCTCAACGAGAGGTCACAACACAAATACAAATCGAGACGTTCTCATGTTACCAGAAAACACGATGTTCAGTCCTCGCCCATGACAAGCTCGCCTTGACCACATCACTAGCAGCAGCTCAATCTGCGCTCAAACCATGGTGACAGGAATCTCAAGCATGTATCGATGAAAGTAGATCAAAGGATTGAAAGAAATCAACAGATCCCAAAATGGATACATGATCATAAGGAGGAACGGAATCAATGAAGGTATGATCATGGAAACAAATAGAATCAAGGATCTCAAATGGATGTATGATCAAGAGAACGAATAGAATCATAGATCTCAAATTATGTACATCCTAAGGTTTCTTAAGTGGAGTATCATATCGTAAATATGTCGCGGAACATACGTATGCTACGTCACTCTACTCAAGCTAGCTACTCTATCAATCAGGGTCAACCTATGAAACGAAAGTTCGGGTCTAATACCACCCTGTTCAAGTCTAAGTTTCATAAGGTCAAGCCTAGGTTCCGAAATATTTATACGCCCTAGACTCCGCATAGTCAAACATAGACTCGAACCAAGGTTAAACCTAGCGCTCTGATACCAACTTTGTTACGACCCGAAATTTAGCTGGTAACGTGCACTTAAATCACGCAACGTCTAAAAGCGTAATGTAATTCAAATAAGCCGAAACCTAGAAATCTAAATGTCACGACCCGAAAGAGCACGTGACTGTCCTTTGAACCGTATGAAGTTTATAGGACTCCATCTGATCCAAGTAAGCCAAAAGACAAAAGCCCAGAAATCTAAAACCCTTTTTAAGAGTAAAGAAACAAAATACAAGTTTTGGTTGATGGAATTTCTAGATACAATGAATAATACATGTACAACGGCGGTTTTGATACAAAGAACTCACCTACCAAGCAAAGCACCTGCAAAGGAAAGCAGTGTGCCAGAAATGCCGCTATGGAACCTGTACGGCAAACCTGCAAGAACTGTGGCACAACGGGGGTGAATTGCCAACTCGTGAATAGAAAATATCTACAAGAAGAAATTGAAAGCATGACATAATCCTAAGTCAAAACGATCAGATAAAATATAAACCTCAAATGAATAAGTCTGAAGCATGGAAAAGTGGTAATGTAACATCTGAACATAAGTGTAGTGCCAAGTACTCGTGCCAGTGCCTCGCATAATAACATATCATAAATATGATGTATGTATGCGGTAAAATGAAAACATCAGATATCATGAATGGAATCATCAGATAATCAATGTCGAGCATCGACACAACTATATATCTCAATATCAAATGAAACCCATATATCATGTATCCGATATGTATGTAGCATTCATGAAGGTGCTCTATCAGGTACTACTAATATATGATGCAATGCATATAAAATAAATGTGGGGTAGGGGAGATATAACATGCCATCGACCATAAAGGCTCCTCTCATATCGAGTACATAGGCTCCTTTCCATATAACGGGCATCTGTCAGTCCGGGTCAGCCCCCACTATCATATATCGGGCATCCGTCAGTCCGGGTCATCCCTCACTCTCATATATCGGGCATCCGTCAGTCCGGGTCAGCCCTCACTCTCATATATCGGGCATCCATCAGTCCGGGTCAGCCCTCATTCTCATATATCGGGCATCCGTCAGTCCGGGTCAGCCCTCACTCTCATCCGTATATAACTTTGCATAGATCATCATGATGGTATATTAAGTAGGTGTATATATATATCAGCGTCCCATACCACTAATATATATATACTATGGGTATACATATATATTTCAGCGTCCCATACCACTGATATATATACGCAGGAGTAAAACAATCCAGAATCATCATATGCAACCATATCACAGTGCGAAATCCATGAATTATAATACATGCAACATGAAACACTAATATGAGCATGGAACTTTGTAAAGGCATATGCACAAGGAATATGAGTCAATAACATATAAACATGCAATGCAATGCGAGCCGTAGAGTGAATAGTAAATGAATAGTAATGCAGCTTGCCATTTGAAATAAGTGTGACTCGGGTCTAGTCTAATATCTACTATGCAAACTACAGATCTAAGTATCAGATCAACCGGGAGGGGTATGGAATCCACCTAAATCTGAGTCGGTATATATATATATAGTCGGTGATCCCGCCTCAATAGTATTGCGTACGATACAGTATATCATATGGCACCCTCAAGACATGAGTGCGGATCTATCATCAATATAAAGCTCGTACGGTAAATCGTCGTACGGCATCCCAATAGCCGGGTACGGGTAAATATCACATTCCTCTCATCAAATATCAGGTATCATTATCATCATATCACATAATCTGGGGTACTGATCTAAGTCTAGTACAACTGATACCATCTATATACTGCGTGTGCAAGCACACATCCAAAGGCCTGCTAAGGATCACATGTCGTATCCCAAATACGAATCATATCAAATCACCGATCTCGCGGCACAATGTCCAAAATCATCTACTCATCTCCAATGTCATCCAATATCACCATCACACCATGTAAGTATAAAGAATATGCAAGGGTATGCATGTGGGTGTAAATTTATTCTAGGGTTTGCGACTATGAACTACACTAGTTTACTTCTAACCCTAAAATATCCATAATATACCTAACACAATATCCATGACACACTATAACTATCATACAATATAGTATACCAACTATGGACTGCGGGGTGCTATACGCCATCCACCCGACTTCCCCCTGTAGATATAATCTACTCACCTTGCGTCTTCATTGTCGATGTCACCACGCGTTTGCTTGTCGTCCCGAAGGCTACATGGAGTACCTACACATTAACATATCGCAAATGCGTATCAAAACCAATTCCGAACTAAAACGACATATGAATCTCAAAACGATACACTAAGATCTATAGGTTAGAACCTATGGACAACGCCTTCCAAAACCATCAACAACCCTCGATATCGTCGTATAAACGCCAAATAGTTGAGGTAAAACACAATACACCAATTCAGAATTAAAAATACGGAATACGGAAACACGAATCCAAAACAGCAACTAAGGAAATAGGCTCCAGATTTCACCCTAGGTCAAATTAGACAAATCTACATATACCAAGGGCCTAATCTACAGATAAGGGAACACCAAAACCAAAACGAGCAAGTTTGGTGGGGTCCAGGCCGTAAATTGCGGCCAAACGGAATAAATCTGCGGTCGGGTCATGAAGTTAGGGGTTGGGGTCTTGGTGGTAGCTTCCTGGGTGCCTGCACATGTCACTGTACAATCAATATAATTTTCAGAGTCTCGGGTTGATAGCAGATCCCAAATAACCTTTACTGATTTCATAATTTCTCCGATATCGGTTTCTAAATCCGTATTCCGGGTTTCAACTCTCAGGTTTGGGTCTCCATTCATGCACTAGGGTGTTAATATAACCTCAACTGAGCTCAATTTCATATTACAACACAAAATTTCCTCAAACCCTAACTAGGTTTTCCTTAACTCCACAATATCAAACAATATCGATTCAATCTAAACATGGGGGTATAAGTGATGCTAAAACTAAGCTAATAGTCCAGAAATACCTCATTTGGCAACTCAAGAATTTTCTTGAGTTGCCCCTAGTGGCCAAAATCCTTGCTTCTTTAGTCCAATGTGTAGATCTTGAGCTTGTGCACACTTTTAATGAAATGAGAGTGGGGTTTTGGAGTTGTTTTTGAGGTGAAATGGGGCATTGAAGCTGGAGGAAGGGAGAGGAAGCTGGGAATAAGATTAGCAAGTTAGTGTTAAACTCTAAAAGATAACCAGTGTTAAACACTGTTGGTCTTTAGTATTTAACACTAGCTTTAGCCCAATTGGCTAAGTTTCTAGAGGCAAAGCCTCTCCTTCAATTGACCAACAGAGGGCCAATATTTCAAACATAATTGGACTTAGCCCAAACTGGCCATAAGTCCTCAAATCATTTTGAACTGAGCACATCTGCTCTTTCAACCAACTCATTGGTTCAAGGGTACATCTCTGAACTCCTCTGATATTTGTCGTTGTAATCCTTCAACGTCTTCAGAGAGGTGACGGGTCCCGACGACTACACATCAAGACGGACTGTGGGGTCCTTAAACCCACGGACTTATGCGTCCTTAAACTAAAATACGGACTGTGGGGTCCTTAAACCCACGGACTTATGCGTCCTTAAACTACCTATGGACCACCACGTCCCTAAACTGGAACATGGACCACTATGTCCCTAAACTGGAAATGGACCACCATGTCCCTAAACTGTCAATGGACCACCACGTCCCTAAACTGGAGCATGGACCACCACATCCCTAAACTGGAAATGGACCACCACGTCCCTAAACTGGAACATGAACCACTATGTCCCTAAACTGGAAATGGACCACCATGTCCCTAAACTGTCAATGGACCACCATGTCCCTAAACTGGAACAATAGAGCCCAAACGCTCTTTTGTCGGATCTAAACGATCCCGTTAAGTTGATCTTAGTCTCAAACTGGACTAACGTATCCTTAACAAACGTTTAAGTTGATCTTAGCCTCAAATATGGCTAACGTATCCTTAAACCTTCAAACAGACTTTAGTCCCAAATTGGACTATAGATCCCCCAATCGACTTTGGTTCAAGGGTACATCTCCGAACTCCTCTGACACCTGTCGTTGTAATCCTTCAATGTCGTCAGAGAGGTGACGGGTCCCGGCGGCCATACATTTAATGGACCACTATGTCCCTAAACTGGAACAATAGAGCCCCCAAATGCTCTTTTGTCAGATCTAAACGATCCCGTTAAGTTGATCTTAGTATCAAATTAGACTAACGTATCCTTAACAAACGTTTGAGTTGATATTAGCCTCAAATATGGCTAACGCAGCCTCAAACCAAACCCCCAAACCCAAATCTAAGATAATACAGATTTGGACTAGTCCACGCCCTACGGGCGACGACATAACTCGGTCTCCGTAAACAATCCACGGGCAACAAAACATAAAATAAACACACACGACACGAAGTGACCATCTGGATAAGGAGAAAGTTGTTACCGCGACACGGTAGCGTAATTAACTGCAGGGGCTTGCGCCTGCAGGGAAGAGCGTCTCCACAATCAAAAAACCTCAAGCGAGGGGGAATCTGACGAAGTCTGCTACATCGGACGCATCCGTTCAAACCTTCGATACATGGTGCCATAAATCAACTTGGCATCTTCGGAGAGGTGGACGGATAGCACCAATTAGCATCTGCCCCGAATCTCAGGCGAGACAGCCCATGTCTTGGCCGCTATTCGGAGGGGAACAGATTCTAGCACGCCCGGTAGGACCTTTTCCACTTTCCACTCCACACTTCGTGTATCGTATTCGCGAACGAATCGCGGTTTACTATGGTTTCCCGTGGGTTTCGAGGTACTAAGATTTGGCGTTTTGCTTGGTGCAGAAAGCAAAGGATCAATGGTGTTCATATGCTCAAAGTGTTCCACATGCAACTGCAACCCACGTCTTGCCTCAACTGGGGGTATATCTTATGGGCCCCAGGCGGCTTCCCTGTTCACAATGCCGATGGAACAGGTCACTCAAGCCACCACAGGATTGTTTTTCGGGACCATGCTCCCACCAATGAGCTTCACCGCTCCTGTGCCAACACCGGAAGTGCAAAAGAAGTCGGTCTTCGATCGACTCACTACTACCACGGCCCCTCTCAACGGGTCGTCCAACTCCAGCTCCTCGGTCTTCGCCAGACTGGGCCAAAATTCCTATGGGCCCACAATGAAGCTTGCAATCCCTGAGAAGGTTATTCCGAAGAGGATAGCCATCCCTGCTCCTGGAGTCGTCAAGGCGGCTTCTCCTACCAAAGGGTCGGTCTTTTCAAGATTGACTGTTCCGGCTCCCGCTACGGTTCCTGTCCATGCTCAGAAGACTGTTTTCAATCGATTAGATACTGCTTCTCGAAGGACATCAGTATTCAACAGGCCGACGCCAGCAGCAGCCCCTCACCTGGATAGGGGGCAAGACAAAGCCATCCCCATCACTGAACCAACTCCATCAGCTCGACACGCTCGACGTCACCACTGACGCCGAGTAAGGAAGGCCGGGGGCAACTCCCCCTCTGGGCTAATGCCACCAGCTCCAACGGTGGAAGTTAATGCTGTTGTCCTAACTGGGAACAGTTTTGAGCTGCTGAATAGAATACGCAGGAATTCGCCCACTGCCGTACTGAAAAGATCTCCGCCACCGGTGGAGACTGTCACGGAAATAAAGCCGAAGCAGTCCCCTCAACGGCTGTCTTCCAAAGTTTACAAAATCCGGCAACAAGTTCAAGAGTCGATAATCGATCAAGACTATCTCCGCCGACAGAAAAAGATGAAGGTTCAGCAGGAGAGGGACTACTCAAAGCCATAAAGAGCAGCAGCTACTTGGGTGCCCACTGCAACGGCTCCTTCAACGTCAATCACTCAAAAGAAAAGGAGGCCGCAAAAAGCCCCTGTGAACATGGCGAACCGTAAAAGCGCTGAGCACAAACGCCCCAAGTCTGGGGGCATGGTGGTGCACACTGTTTATATGGCTGCCGGAAAAGAGGAAAGCCGTGCTTCGACGGGTCACCGACCGCTCACCCGATCCGTGACAAAAACCCAGGAGCAGCAACAGAAGCTTCAGGAGATGATGATTGCAATGGCCGCACTCACCGGGCCAAAAGAAAGCCCAGAGGCATCATCAGAGCAGCGTCACGAACAAGAAACTGATGCTGACTTATTACGCAGAGTCCTCAAAAAGAAGGACAGAGTAGCCGCAGAGCAAGCGGCAAACATAAAGCAAATGGCGCTCCTCTTCCAAGATATGGTAGGGATGATGCTACAGCCGGACCCTCCAGTTGAAGTCCCTATGATCATTACTGAAGACGATAGAGGAGAGACATCTAATCCTCCTCCGACTCTTTCAACAGCCAAAGATGAAACCATTTCCAAGGCTGCGCTGGATGACTATATAGCTCACCAAATACGGGCTCATCAAGTGAATGAAGCGGCTGGGCAAATTGCTAGAACCGGACGACCCTACCCGGGCTGGTATGACCAAATTAGTTACCCGCTGGGATATACGATCCCTAAGTTCCATATATATAAAGGGACGGGGAATCCACATCAGCATGTCGCTCAATTCAGGGCTCTTTGCGGCAACACTGGAGGAGATGATAAACTGTTACTTCGCCAATTCGTCAGCAGCTTAGCGGAAACGGCCTTCGAATGGTATTCAGAGCTACCTAACGACTCTGTCAAAACATTCGCAGAGATGGAGCTACTGTTTACACAAAGATTCGTGAGTGCTAGTGAACGCACCCCGATAATAGCACTGATTAATGCCAGAATAAGGCCAGGCGAAACGTGGGTCCAATACGCGACACGATGGCGGAACCTATAGTCAACATGCGAGCAGCGCATCGAAGAAGCGCCTGCAGTAGGCATGTTTGTGGGTACCCTTGATCCGCAAGCGACCATCTCACAGTTCATGATGTTTTTCAAGCCGACCACCTTCCAGGCCTTGATTGACAAGCTGGCCCAAATGGACCAGATGGGCCATAAGCCTTCTTCTTCAAAGACAGAGCCTCGGAATGAAAAGGGGAAAGGGAAGGCAACCTTCGTTGCCAATACTCAGCAACGGCTGAGCAACTTAAAGCCGGTTGTTCGCCAAAACAATGTGCGTCCACGCCTATCCCTCGAGGAGAGACTCGGACGTCCTTACTCGTTTCCTCAGGATAAAACGAGGAGACTGTTCGAGCTGGCAGTGCGCAACAAGCTTATAAATTTGCCGGATCCAAAACGTCCGTTGCAGCCAGGAGATGTCAACGTTCCAAATTACTGCCCTTACCACTAAGCGGTAAGCCATCCAATCGAAGATTGCTTCGTCTTTAAGGGATGGATCGAGGATCAGTACCAACAAGGCAAGTTCGCGTTATCCGAAAACTGGAAGGTGAACCCGCCACAGCCTCACACTCCTAAGAAGACAAACACACCGGGGGCAACATGCTCTTTTGTTGAAAAAGCTCCATGGGAGGTGACTCTTTCGACCAAAACTAAAAGAATGCTGAAGGATCTCCAAACGTGCCCGGCAATCAGGTGGAAAAATCCACTGGAACCCGAGATCATCGAGGGAATGCTGAAACCGCGCCCAACTCCAAAAACGAGTGGTGATGGTCAGAGCGCTCACACCCAGCCGTCAAATTCTTCGAAGAAGAAGAAGAAGACCGAAAAGCCCGTGCAGCCTGTTGACAAGCGCACGGACCTGGAAAAACAGATTGACGCGTTGGTAGAATATAATCAGAAGGCGCGGACCCCAGTCACACTCCAAGAATTTCTCAGCCATGTCCTTGAGGACGGAGATGATGACAATGGAGAAGACTCGTCGGATGAATCTGAAGATTATGTGGCAAGCTGCCATGTGATCTCTCACTCATCAATAAATGACGAAGAAGCTCCTTACACAGAGAAGCTGGGGGCAGATCCTGAACCAGAACTTCTGTGGCCGTCAGACGAGATGATCGATGCCTTTCTAAACGAAGCCCGTCTTAAAAGCAAAGCCGATCGAGAGCGTGAGATGGCCATATTTGAAAAGGCCAAACGCCGGCGACTGGACAAAAGGGTCGAAACACTCCCACCAGATCAAAGTACATCCGCCGCAAATGAAAGTAGGATCAAGACAAGGAAACGATTCGCCAAAGCCATATCAATGGGGACGAGGCCGCCCTCTTTCAGAAAAAATTCTCCTGGTGGTATACATTTTGATGAAACGGACGTACACCCTAACTTCTGCTTATATCATCAGAGGATCGCACATCCTACTAAGGACTGCAACTCCTTTAAGTGTTGGTGGCAAGGATATGTCGCTCATAGACAACACGTCAATAGAATAAAGCGGGAAGCTCGTAGACAGCGAAAAAATACGACAGATGAGCATAAAAGAGTTTCCGGCAATTGTCATAGGGACGAGCCCGGGGGATCACGAGTTCTCACCTTTGGAAGCGATTCTGATGAAGAAGCCACTCTCAACCCTCACTTCAAGGAATTCATTTCTAAAACAAAAGAATTGGAGAGTTGCGAGAATGTTCAGCCGTACAATCTCACGCTACCCGGAAAGAATCTCGGACCCGCAAACGACGGAGCAAACGAAATGAGAAAGGAAAAGGAAAAAACGGCCTTTGTTGCCAACACTCAACAACAGCCGAGTAACCCGAGACCGTTTTGTCGTCAAAACAACAAGCCGCGATACCTCAATGATAAGTTGAAACGTCCTTACTCGTTTCCCAAAGATAAAACAAAGAGATTGTTCGAGCTAGCAGTGCGTAGCGGGATCATCACTCTGCCAGATCCAAAACGTCCATTGCAACCAGGTGACGTTAACAATCCTAACTATTGTCCCTACCACAGAATAATGGGTCACCCACTCGAAAATTGCTACGTCTTCAAAAACTGGGTTGAAGACCAATACCAACAGGGCAAGTTCGCGCTGCCCAAAAAGTGGAAAGTAAACCCGCCATAACAACATGCTCCGAAAAAGGTGAATATGCCGGGGGCATCATGCTCATTCATAGGGAAAGCCCCATAGACCGAAAAGTCAGTAAACTAGAGATGCGTCTCAAATACGGCGACGGCGGACCGAAACGTCCTTAAACTAACGGCGGACCGCAATGTCCTAAAATTTGCAAATGACCGAAACGTCTTTAAACTACTATCAACCCACGGCATCCTCAGGCTGGCGTGGTAAAAAAAAACAAAAAAAACAAAAAAAAAACAAAAAAACGATATGTCCACAAGCAAAATGGGCACGGATGAAAACCCGAAAGGGCTCCGTGAGTAAAAACAGCAGGGCTACCGGTGAGTCTTGTGAAAACCCGAAAGGGCGCAACCTCGTTAAAAAAAAAGAGAATAAAAAAAAATAAAATAAAAGACGGTATGTCCAGAAGCAAGATGGGCACAAATTTTCTGCAGCCTCCCTAAACCCAATGTCGCTCCCCAAAACTGTTTGTGGGTGCTGTTCTGATCCGTCACATTTAACGGAAGAATGTCCATTAAACTCGGCGTTTCAAGGTCACGAGCATTCTAATGCCGCATTTCAACGACCTCGAAACGATCCATATTCTTCCACGTACAATCATGGTTGGAGGAACCACCCAAATTTCGCTTGGAACCAAAACCAATCTCGGTTCCAAACACGAATAATTTTCAAAGGGCTCTTCCTCCACCACAACAGCAACCCCTTCAACTCACTCAGCACCCCTACCAGTCACAAAATTACCAAAATCAGGTCAACACTCCTGCACAGTCTAATCCTATGACCTGTTCTGACGAATTCTCTCAATTCACTCAAACCATGAAATCACTTTTATCAAATTTCATAGAGGTTTCGACTGAGGTTAGATCTTCCTTCAGTGAGATAAAGAAAAACTCAGCGTCTCAAGCTGAGAGTATCAGATCGATGGAAGCTAAAATCGCACGCCTAAAAGCCGAAATGAGTGCGAGAGAAAAAGGGAAACTTCCCTCTCAACCCCTACAGAATCCTGGGCATTACAATGTAAATGCCATCACAACGTTGAGATCGGGAAGAGTGCTGAACAATCATGTCGGGGAGGGTATTGATGATACTGAAAATCATATCAACATCCCGGCTGAGACCTTTCCACACACACACACACTTCTCCTTCTGATCCTTCTTCTTCTACCATACCACCTTCTCGAGAGCCTATTCTCCATTTCCCATTAGGCTCGACACCTTCACCCAACCCTTATAGTTCTCCACAGACGGTCCCCACACCTCTTTTGGGATCTCGTCTACCCCCCTTTCCTTCTCCTATGATGGACCCCGCGCTTATTGCGAAAGCACCTTACCCAAACCGGCTAAGGGCTAACAGAACGAGTCCTCATATGGAGAAAATTATAGAAATGTTCAAACAGGTTAACATCAATATCCCTCTCCTAGATGCGATTCAACAAGTCCCCGCTTATGCGAAAATTCTCAAGGACTTGTGCACTAGGAAGAGGAAGACTCAAGTGCCGAAGAAGGTCTTTATGTCTAATAATATCAGTGCTTTTATTCCCCAGCTACCAAAGAAACGAAAGGACCCAGGATGTCCTACAATATCGATTTCTATTGGGGGTAAAAACATAAATCGTGCTCTTTTAGACCTTGGCGCGAGTGTTAACCTGCTCCCTTATTCTGTCTATGAGCAACTAGGGATTGGAGAGCTGAAACCTGCTCACTGCACTCTCCAGATGGCAGACCGATCTATCACCAAACCAAGGGGTGAATTAGAGGATGTGTTGATAAAGGTAGGGGAATTTGTTTTCCCTGTAGACTTCATTGTACTCGACACACATCCTGTAGCAAACCCCCGGGGCCAAATTCCGGTGATTCTCGGTCGTCCTTTCCTTGCCACTTCCAACGCTGTTATAAACTGTAGAAACGGTTCAATGAACTTATCATTTGGAAATATGACCATTGAACTAAATATCTACAAAGTTGGAAGTCAGCCATCAGAACCTAGTGCTCATATTTTAGATGTGTGCTCTGTCCATGAGATCGCTCCCGATAGTTGTGGAGCTGAGGAACTTTGCTTTACTGATCTCGATGACATTACCACATCTCTGCTTGATCTTACACCTGATCTTAGTGAGGACACTTTACCTACACTTGAGTCCTGCACTTCTGACTTTTCTCCACCCGAGTCTGTATCTTTCACAGGCTCTGAGCTTCTTTGTAAATCCAAAAATCACTCAATGATCCTTCCTTCTATCATTTCTCCGCCTGAATTAGATCTCAAGGTTTTGCCTTCTCACCTTAAATATGCATATCTTGGTGAGAACGAGTCATTACCGGTTATCATTTCCGCTTCTCTTGCATCAGAGCAAGAGAATGCACTTTTATCAGTATTGAGATCTAACAAAGAGGCGTTTGGTTGGAGTATGGCGAACATAAAAGGGATTAGTCCCTTGATAGTTGAACATCATATACATGTGATGGATGATGCCAGACCAACCCGAGAACCACAGAGACGGTTGAATCCCGTCATGAAGGAGGCAGTAATGAAAGAGATCGTCAAATGCTTAGATAATGGTATTATATACCCCATCTCCGATAGCCAGTGGGTGAGTCCTATACATGTCGTTCCTAAGAAATCCGGCATCACAGTTATCACCAATGAGGCGAATGAGTTGATTCAGACACGCACCCAAACTAGGTGGCGTGTATGTATCGATTATAGAAAACTCAACGCTGCTACGAGGAAAGATCATTTTCCTCTATCATTCATTGATCAAATGCTGGAACGCTTAGCGGGACGAGAATATTATTGTTTTATGGACGGATACTCAGGCTACAATCAGGTCTCCATCGCCAAAAAGGATCAAGATAAAACCACTTTTACTTGTCCTTTTGGTACCTTTGCTTACAGTCGCATGCCCTTTGGGCTATGCAATGCTCCCGCTACCTTTCAGCGGTGTATGATGGGGATATTCTCTGATATGGTAGAGAATTTTCTAGAGATCTTTATGGACGACTTCTCGATTTTTGGAGACTCTTTTTCTGATTGCCTAGCAAATCTTGACGCTGTTCTTACTCGTTGCAAAGAGAAGAACTTGACTTTAAACTGGGAAAAATGCCACTTTATGGTCCAAGAAGGAATTGTCCTTGGACACGTCATTTCACAGAAAGGCATTGAGGTTGACAGAGCTAAAGTAGATGTCATTCAAAACCTCCCTCATCCCAAAAGCGTCAAAGACATTCGCTCTTTCCTTGGCCATGCGGGCTTTTATAGGAGATTCATTAAGGACTTTAGCAAAATTGCTAGACCTTTAACTCTTCTCCTGGCCAAGGATACAACTTTCCATTTTGACTCGGATTGCGAGACAGCTTTCGACTCACTTAAACACTCACTCACTTCAGCCCCCGTGTTATCATCACCAAATTGGGACTACCCCTTTGAGCTGATGTATGACGCATCTGATTTTGCAGTAGGTGCAGTCTTGGGACAGCACATCGAAAAGATGCCATACGTGATTTACTATGCTAGTAAGACCCTGAATGATGCGCAAATCAATTATACAACCACAGAAAAAGAACTTTTAGCGGTTGTATTTGCATTAGAAAAATTCAGGCCTTACTTAATCGTCTCACCTATAGTTGTATATACTGACCATTCCGCTTTAAAACATCTTCTGGCGAAGAAAGATGCAAAAGGTCGACTAATACGTTGGATCCTTCTTTTACAAGAATTCGATCTTGTTATCAAAGATAAGAAAGGATGTGAAAACGTAGTAGCTGACCACCTTTCACGCATCATTTCTTCCCCTATGACCTTGCCGATCAATGACTCATTTCCTGATGAACAACTCTTGAGCATATCCACTGAACCATGGTTCAGGGATATTGTGAACTATCATGCCATGGGACTGATACCCAGCGATTGGTCAAAACAGGACAAATACCGTTTTCTATCCCAAGTAAAACACTTTTACTGGGATGAACCCTATTTGTTTAAATATTGTCCTGATCAGATCATTCGCCGGTGTGTCCCGAATGAAGAGTTCAAGAGTGTTCTTTCTTTTTGTCATGATCAGGCCTGTGGGGGCCACTTCGGTCCTAGAAAAACAGCGGAAAAGGTTTTGCAATGTGGATTTTATTGGCCGATCTTATTCAAGGACGCATTTGAGCATTGCAAAACCTGTACACAATGTCAGTATACGGGTAGAATGTCCCAGAGGAATGAAATGCCTCAGCAACCCATTCTGGTTGTTGAAATATTCGATGTTTGGGGCATAGATTTTATGGGTCCTTTTCCCAACTCATTTGGGAACTTGTACATATTGCTGGCGGTTGATTATGTCTCCAAATGGGTAGAAGCCATTCCATGTCGCACTAATGACAAGAAAGTTGTCATTAAGTTCTTAAAAGAGAATATCTTCTCGCGATTTGGACACCCACGCGCTATTATTAGCGATAATGGGACACACTTCTACAACAGATCTTTCGAGACTCTGATGCGGAAATACTCAATCAACCACCGACTTTCTACACCCTATCACCCCCAAACAAGCGGGCAGGCTGAAATCTCAAACAGACAAATCAAACTTATCCTGGAGAAAACTGTTGCTAAAAATAGAAAAGACTGGTCGACCAAATTGACGGATGCTCTTTGGGCATTCCGAACTGCATATAAAACCGACCTAGGAATGTCTCCATATAGGATAGTGTTTGGAAAAGCATGTCATTTACCCGTTGAGATAGAACATAAAGCATTATGGGCCATTAAAGAAATAAATTTTGATCTAAACCTTGCTTGCAACTTTCGGAAGCTGCAACTTAACGAGCTAAGCGAACTCCGCGATGAAGCTTATGATAATGCTGTAATCACAAAGAATAAGACTAAGGTTTTTCACGATAAAAACATTTTGAGGAAAGCATTTTCACCTGGTCAACAAGTCCTTCTTTATGATTCACGATTACACCTTCACGCGGGTAAGCTCCGATCTCGATGGAAGGGACCTTTTGTTGTGCGGTCTGTATACCCGCACGGGGCAGTAGAAGTTGAAAATGTTAAAAACGGCACTGTTTTCAAAGTAAATGGACATAGATTAAAGCCGTATTTTTCCACTGACTCCACGGAGGAGCTCTTATTCTTACAAGAGCCAGTTTATTTGGATTAAAATTCCTCCGTCTCACCTTCATATCCAATATATCACTGCATCATCTTTTGAATGAAGGTGAGTGAAAAGAATAAGTTTGGGGGAAGTTCTTCACTTATATATTTTGCCCCCACTAATAATTCCTCCCAGACTTACAGGTTTTTCAGATATAGCTGTCAGCAACAGTGAGGACACTGTTGAAAACAAGTTTGGGGGAGATTTGTGCTTATCTGTGCATCATTTGCATATCATCTGCATAAGCACAAAACATTTCTTTTAAAAAAAAATCTATAAAAATTTTCAAAACCCATAAAAATTTAAAAATTTTCAAGTATAAAAATAACTTTAATATTTACACCTTTTTATATATAAATAAGATAATGAAAGTTTAGATAGTGAAAAATTGCATCCATGAGATTAGAAAAATTTAAGAAAACTAAGAAAATTAGAAGTTTTCTTATACGAACTAGTAATAAGTAGTTATGAGCCGTTGTCCCAAGGGTTAGTAAGATGAAGGACGTCACTAATCTGAGGATAAAAATAAGTCTGAAAAATAGTTTCTATTCTGGAAGCCAAACATTTTGAACGTTGCTACCCTGCTATTCGCACTTACACACGTCTTAAAGCCTGGGATAGTAGAGGATACCTTGAAATGCTCTTGTCTTAAAACCAAAAGTATGAAGGAAATAAAAAAATGAAAAGTGGTGAGAAAAATGGACACTGGTTTTGTTATCACTGAGGGCAATAAAAAAAAAATATAGCAAGGGTGCTTCTTCACCTAGTGCCCTAAGGCCAACTGGTCTGGGAGTCACTGCTATGCCTGAGGTGGTGCAAGACGAGGAAAATACACCAAACAAGCAAGCACAGGAGTAATCGGTCGGTTAGTACCTCCAGAAGTATTAACGGTCGCATGAAAGTGTGTGAGCAATCTCGTTTATCAAAAAAAAAAAAGTACTGAGGCTGATGGGCAAGAGTATGATAGCTTGAATTGAATTCTCCGGGTGTAGGGATGTTCTTTACACACACGCAGGGTGATATGATCGATGTTTGGAATAAAGATAGGAATGAAGAATAAGACGATGTTTTATTGAGGGAGGACGTGATTTCTGACATCTTTTCATGACCATTAAGATAGGGCTCATGACAACCGAAAAGCTAGCTTAGTTGAAAACCCTAATTTTTCAAAGCTTTTCTTTTACAATTCTTTTCTTTAAATGTAATATTCATGATCTTTCTTTTATTATTGGATTTTATGGGTGCAATCCACTGAAAACCCTCAGGAGACAACACTCCTCCTACTAGGGACACCTAGAGGTTTAAAGGCTTGTTGCACGTGCTCAGTGCAATCGTGTTGCCTACGAAAGTGTGCTAGTTAGTTTTTCTCTTTCTTTATTTTCTCCTTCTCTTTTTAATAAAACATTCGCTCGAGACGATCGAAATTAAGTTTGGGGGTATTTGATCAGTCGAAAATATTGTATATTTTTACCGGCAATTTCCTCATCATTTGCATTCATATAGAAGTGTACGGTATCCGTATTTCACATATTAGCAAATCTATCACAGATTATCAGATTACATGTATTAGACCTTAAAACCGGCATTTCTAGGGAAATTGACTGCATTGCATGGCATCGCAATATTTCTATATGTCGCAACCCGTGTTTCGAAGTCTGTGCAGGAAAAGGAGAAGCTCGCTCAAATTTACACCGCTAAAAGATACGTCAACTCACTAAACTTCAAATCTGGTATCAACCCAAAGGAGCAATCACAAATCAACATATCAAAGAAAGCTACAAACATCAGTACAATTCCACACCAGAAGACCCAAAGGCCAAGCCCATCAAAGCGCCGCGGATCCGCGGCGGAGCCTGCTTGTGCCGCGGATCCGCAGTGGGTCCAAGGAGTCAGCCTCTCAATTTTAGTGCAAAACTCCTGTCTCAGCTCCTACAGTTCAGAAAGACACTCCAAGTTCCAGAAGACTCCAGATACTTCTGCCAGATCAGCAAGCTATGTGATCAACATTAAACTAGCCTAATATTCTAGAACCTTCTTCCTAAACCCTAGCTTAAACCCTAAGCTAAGCCTAACAAACTACTTCTAGAAGTCTTTCAACAAACTTTTGGAGGGAACTCAAGAAGGCTTAGGGTTTGGGAGCTCTATAAATAAGACCCTAGGCTCATTGTAATTCATTATTCAACCTTGGGAATTATTCATCCAATTAGTGAATCAATCCCCAAATCTAGTATCAAACTAGAACCATTCTCTTTCTTCTTCTTCTTCCACAAGTTTAGTGAGAGAACTTGTGTGAAACCCTAACCCTAAATCCCAATCAAAAGCCAAGATCCCGAGTACCCATCAAGCAAGAAGCCGTGCAACCTTTTATGAGCCGAGCCGTTCTTCAACAGAGCAAGTGGTCCAAGCCGATCCGCGACTCACGGAGCCGAGCGACGCCAATTCAACAATTTAGATTCTTCCTCTTGTAGTTCTTGAGCGATTGTAATCAAAGTGTTGATATAAATAAAAGGTGATATTCTTTTATCTTGTTTTCTTTAAATTCTGCATCATGACATCTTTACAATTTGTGAATATTTTCTGTGTGGTGATGTGTGAATAAAACTCCGCTCGTTGAGGAGTCGAGACGGTCAATAGAATGATGATGTAACATAGCTTTAATCAATTCTTGAGTCCTACGTGTTTTGAAAACCCTAGCAAGTTCAAGAAACGACGACCCATTTCGTTTCGATGCTTTCTTGATTGATATCGTTCGAAATTGGGGAGTTACGATTGTTTCTTGAATTTGGTAGAGGCTAGAAAAAGAATGATATCGACGAAAGAACAAGGGTTAAAAGATGAAACCCTAGTTTCATCAAGAAAGCCCTAACTATCATCGATGATCATCAATCTAGTATCAATCCTTCGAAGGACAAGAACACGAAATCTTGAGATTACATCACATCTATAGACCCGATCGATTCCTACGAGCCTCTTTTAGATTCTTGACTATTGATTGGAAATATCCTCGATACACCGATTCTTGATTGTTTATCATTCTCTTGATTCTTGAATAAGAATAGTGACACTTGATATGAATCATTCTTGAATCATGTTTTCTTTTATCGTTACTTAACTTTTCAATTCAAACATATCGAAAATACAAATGAATCGTGCAATCCCTGTGGACGATCCGCACTCACTCATTAACTACAGCTGACGTGGTTTGATTGCGGTCAAAATATTTTTTGGTTGTGAAGTTCTTTATAAATTTTCTGAATACCGACACAAGTACAGTTTCAATCAACTGGTGCCTTTTAGGAGACCTTTTGAATTGACTCATACTACACAACGGAAAAACGATCAATCAGGTCACGTGGGGGCACGTGACCCTAGTTCTTTTCATGAACAGAGATCTTTTAAGAATTGAATTCTTTGTAGGGTTAAACCCTAATTATGATTTTGGAGGAATTAAATTCCTATCGTGAAAGAATTAAATTCTTATTTAGGATAAGACCCTGATTTCTTTTTAAAGGAATTAAATTCCCAGATATGTAAAAGAATTAAATTCTTTATTAGGGTTAAATCCTAGTTTTGTTTTAGGAGAATTAAATTCTCAAAACTCAATTCCCCTTCTAAGTTTAGGATCTGCATGGCAGGATCTCGACCCGATGAGAATTAAATTCTCAAGTTATGGGGAGAAATGCTCTGTGCAGATCTTCAACCAGAAGAAGAACTAAGTTCTTTTTTGTATAAGAGTTAAACTCTTGGATTTTTGAGAATTAAATTCTCTGTTTGAAGTTTTGATTCCCTTTCTTTTCTCACCTAAGGTTTTCTTTTGTTGAGAATTAAATTCTCCTTTCTTTTCTTCCCTCTTGAGAATTAAATTCTCCTCTCTCTGTTTTTCTCTCCCAAAAGTAGATCCCCTCTCTTCTTTTCTTGGCTCCTATTTATAGGAGAAGGAAAAGAATCAATTTATTTAGCAAATCTCTCATTGAAAGATTTGATTTGTTTTCATATTTAATATGACCCTTTAGATCATTCAATGAATTTTATTCACCGTTGGATTTTAAATCCAAAAGATATTCTGTTTGTTGTTTTCGGTGAGATTTAGCGGAAATCTTTCCTTTTCTAAGATTTTTTTCCATAAATTGGTGATTTTTAATCACCCTTGGATCTTTAATCCAACAGTTCCCATAATCCTTTTCCATTTGGAAAGATTTAGAAACTTTTAGAATTTAATTCTATTAAACTGTAAGGCTTTCGAAGCCAGTCACGTGCTGACACGTGACCCTTGGTCACGTGTGAGCACGTGACCCCCAATTGAGTCCTTTTCTCAGCGTTTATTTATGCTTCAGCTTTAACCATCACGTGTCAACACGTGACCATTGGTCACGTGTGAGCACGTGATACCTCATTGAGGTATCTTCTGATTTTTAATCAGGGAACAGATTTTAGAATTTAATTCTATTCATTATTTTAGAGGCCTTAAGAGCCCATCACGTGTCTGCACATGACCCATGGTCACGTGTGCGCACGTGATGCCCCATTGGGGTCTTTTCTAAGTTTTTATTATAACTTTTAACTCCTCCAGCGGGTTCTTAAAGGTCCATCACGTGTGGACACGTGATGCCTCATAACTTTTGATCCCGGATGAATTATGAGGCCCATAATATATCAAATCGAAGGGTTTTTCGAGACGCTTTCGATACCATCAGAATTTTATCTGTTTCTCATTCGGAATTTGTCAAAAAACAGCCCGGAAAATACTGGTTCGCATTTCCTTAAGCGTATCGCTGCCATTTGATACCTTGGACTCTTCTGCGCAGAAATTTTTGGCGGGAACAGACATTTGCTTCCTCAGCGCAGCATTTCCTCGAAAATTGGTCGCATCCCAATGCCTCCGTAAGCATATCAGGTCTCTAGTCTCGATGGGAAGTAAGGACAGCTCGTCAGTGTCTCGCACGAACCTCTGGTTCCACTTGTCTCTATCTTCGTCCACTATGACGTCACGCCATGCTATCTAAGTACTGCACTGTTCTCAGCCACGGTCAATCCGATGTCTCTCGCACAGACCCGAAATCGCGTACTCTGTAGCTTCTTCATTCTGTAGATGATGTTTGGCCGAACAGGTTCTCGGGAATGCGTCCCAACCATCGGAGGAATACTCAATACCCGTCCGTCCTTGATCAACTTGCAACGCATCTGGGTAAGGTCCTTTATCCGAACCTGGTCAACTACCTCGTCGACGATGCCGAACTCTGGCCTGCTTGGTGTGCGCAATATGACCACTCTTGGGTCTAGGTCTTCTCGTATCGTATTCCAGAAAGGTCCTGTCGAGGTCTCTCTCAAATCTCATTCCTGCCGAATTGCCCGGAAGTCATCACCCATTGCTGAAGCTAATTCTTACCCCGGAACGCCTGCATACTTATCGCGCCTCTTTCTGGAAGATATATCCATATACAACGCCTCTGCGTGCGTATCGCATCTCTGATGTCAGCGGAGTGGGAACGTCATCTCGTCGAAATCTCTTGTGAACTCTTTACTTCACTCTGCTTCAATGTCGACTAATTCGGACTCGTCTCATCGTGGCTGCACGGACTGCGCCCCAACGGCTATCCTCGTATCTGGAGTCTCCCAAGAAATGCATCTCACCACCTAGCATCCGAAGAAAGTCGAACCATTTGATCGATTCGTCAAAACCTCTTAATCCCCCAAGAGCTCAACAACTTGTGTACAGTTTAACAGCATCGAGTACAAACCACAGCATCAATGATCCAGCCGTAGAAGGGCAAACCTAAGCCTCACTAATGGCGCCGCGGAACTGCCGCAAACCCTAAGGTTCAAAGGCTTCCACACGGTCTGTAAGTCGAGTTAGGGTTTCATTCTTCTAGAGGGTCCATAGAATCACCTATATGTCTTTCCGAATACTTTAAACTTGGAATAGCAGGTCCCCGGCATTCGATCGTCTCTGTCGACTCTCAACGTCTCCGCGTGAAGTCGTCTCTAGCTGGAAGCAATCTATCCGATGACCTCTCTTCTGGGTAAGCGAACGAATCACATGTCCTAGTTATTCACCCTCGGTGACTAGCGACTGTCCATCATATCTCTAAGTATATACTCATGCTACAGTAGCTCCAACATCTGGGGCAATATCTCGTTATTCGCAGCAAAAACTGGCTCCTTCGCCTATACGCTGAACAGTGCCTCAATCCTCCAGGAAAGGCAATACATTGGCAGTCATCTCTAAATCGGTCTGCTCTAGATCTGAGTAAGACTCTCCACACTGGAAATCATCGACTCAACTGGGCCTGCACCGGCGCATAAATCGGATGAATCGCCTTCGTCTCTCAAATCAGGTAGACAAGCTGTCATCTGTCTCGTATCTGCCCGGAAGCTCCGGCGATCTTAACTCGTAAGCTCCGGAAGCGACATCCTGTCAATCTCAGCAACAGCTGGTTCATCTGTCTGCACGGTAGGCGACATCATAATCTCTGAGGTATGCTATACATCAACAGTTCTCTCTCAACTGACAGCTATAACAATGGCCCGATCATCCAGTGCGAAACCAAGCACTCGCCTCCCCTAGAGGTCACAATCACCGATACTAATTCGAGACATTCCCATGTCACCAGAAAACACAATGGCCGGCCCTCGTACCAGACGAGCTCGCACTGACCGTAACCCTAGCAGCAGCCCGAACTGCGCTCAAACATGGCGACATGAACCTCAATTGAGTATCGAAGAGAGCAGATCAATGGCAAGAAAGAAAACAACAAATTCAGAGTGGATACATGATCATAAGGAGGAACAACATCAATGAAAGTATGATCATGGAACTAATAGAATCGAGGATCTCAAATGGATGAATAATCATGGATATGAAGAGAATCACTGATCTCGAAAATATGTACATCCTAAGGTTCCTCAAGCGGAGTAGCGCATCGTAAGTATGCCGCGGAACATACCCACGGTACGTCACTCTGCTTTAGTCACCTATTCCATCAACCAAGGGTCATCCTACGCGACGAAAGTTCGGGTCTAATACCCTCTCGACTAAGTCTACGTTCCGTAAGGTCAAGCCTAAGTTCCGTATATATAAACGCCCTAGGCTCCACATAGTCAAACTTAGACTCAAACCAAGGTCAACCTAGCGCTCTGATACTAACTTTGTCACGACCCGAAAGAGCACGTGACTGGCCCTTGAACCGTATGAAGTCTATAGGACTCCATCTGATCCAAGTAAGCCAAAAGCCCAGAAATCTAAAACCCTTTTTAAGAGTAAAGAAACAAAATACAAGTTTTGGTTGATGGAATTTCTAGATACAATGAATAATACATGTACAACGGCGGTTTTGATACAAAGAACTCACCTACCAAGCAAAGCACCTGCAAAGGAAAGCAGTGTGCCAGAAATGCCGCTATGGAACCTGTACGGCAAACCTGCAAGAACTGTGGCACAACGGGGGTGACTTGCCAACTCGTGAATAGAAAATATCTACAAGCAGAAATTGAAAGCATGACATAATCCTAAGTCAAAACGATCAGATAAAATATAAACCTCAAATGAATAAGTCTGAAGCATGGAAAAGTGGCAATATAACATCTGAACATAAGTGTAATGCCAAGTACTCGTGCCAGTGCCTCGCATAATAACATATCATAAATATGATGTATGTATGCGGTAAAATGAAAACAGCAGATATCATGAATAGAATCATCAGATAATCAATGTCGAGCATCGACATAACTATATATCTCAATATCAAGTGAAACCCATATATCATGTATCCGATATGTATGCAGCATTCATGAAGGTGCTCTATCAGGTACTACTAATATATGATGCAATGCATATAAAATAAACGTGGGGCAAGGGAGATATAACATGCCATCGACCATAAAGGCTCCTCTCATATCGAGCACATAGGCTCCTTTCCATGTAACGGGCATCCGTCAGTCCGGGTCAGCCCCCACTATCATATATCGGGCATCCGTCAGTCCGGGTCAGCCCTCACTCTCATATATCGGGCATCCGTCAGTCCGGGTCAGCCCTCACTCTCATATATCGGGCATCCGTCAGTCCGGGTCAGCCCTCACTCTCATATATCGGGCATCCGTCAGTCCGGGTCAGCCCTCACTCTCATATATCGGGCATCCGTCAGTCCGGGTCAGCCCTCACTCTCATCCGTATATAACTTGGCATAGATCATCATGATGGTATATTAAGTAGGTGTATATATATATCGGCGTCCCATACCACTAATATATATATACTATATGTATACATATATATTTCAGCGTCCCATACTACTGATATATATACGCAGGAGTAAAACAATCCAGAATCATCATATGCAACCATATCACAGTGCAAAATCCATGAATTATAATACATGCAACATGAAACACTAATATGAGTATGGAACTTTGTAAAGGCATATGCACAAGGAATATGAGTCAATAACATATAAGCATGCAATGCAATGCGAGCCGTAGAGTGAATGGTAAATGAATAGTAATGCAGCTTGCCATTTGAAATAAGTATGACTCGGGTCTAGACTAACATCTACTATGCAAACTACAGATCTAAGTATCAGGTCAACCGGGAGGGGTATGGAATCCACCTAAATCTGAGTCGGTATATATATATATAGTCGGTGATCCTGCCTCAATAGTATTGCGTACGATACAGTATATCATATGGCACCCTCAAGTCATGAGTGCGGATCTATCATCAATATAAAGCTCGTACGGTAAATCGTCGTACGGCATCCCAATAGCCGGGTACGGGTAAATATCACATTCCTCTCATCAAATATCAGGTATCATTATCATCATATCATATAATCTGGGGTACTGATCTAAGTCTAGTACAACTGATACCATCTATATACTGCGTGTGCAAGCACACGTCCAAAGGCCCGCTAAGGATCACATGTCGTATCCCAAATACGAATCATATCAAATCACCGATCTCGCGGCACAATGTCCAAAATCATCTACTCATCTCCAATGTCATCCAATATCACCATCACACCGTGTAAGTATAAAGAATATGCAAGGGTGTGCGTGTGGGTGTAAATTTATTCTAGGGTTCGCGACTATGAACTACACTAGTTTACTTCTAACCCTAAAATATCCATAATATACCTAACACAATATCCATGACACACTATAACTATCATACAATATAGTATACCAACTATGGACTGCGGGGTGCTATACGCCATCCACCCGACTTCCCCCTGTAGATATAATCTACTCACATTGCGTCTTCATTGTCGACGTCACCACGCGTTTTCTTGTCGTCCCGAAGGCTGCATGGGGTACCTACACATTAACATATCGCAAATGCGTATCAAAACCAATTCCAAACTAAAACGGCATATGAATCTCAAAACGATACACTAAGATCTATAGGTTAGAACCTATGGACAACGCCTTCCAAAACCATCAACAACCCTCGATATCGTCGTATAAACGCCAAATAGTCGAGGTAAAACATAATACACAAATTCAGAATTAAAAAAACGGAATACGGAAACACGAATCCAAAACAACAACTAAGGAAATAGGCTCCAGATTTCACCTTAGGTCAAATTAGACAAATCTACATATACCAAGGGCCTAATCTACAGATAAAGGAACACCAAAACCAAAACGAGCAAGTTTGGTGGGGTCCAGGCCGCAAATTGCGGCCAAACGGGATAAATCTGTGGCCGGGTCATGAAGTTAGGGGTTGGGGTCTTGGTGGTAGCTTCCTGGGTGCCTGCACATGTCACTGTACAATCAATATAATTTTCAGAGTCTCGGGTTGATAGCAGATCCCAAATAACCTTTACAAATTTCATAATTTCTCCGATATCGGTTTCTAAATCCGTATTCCGGGTTTCAACTCTCAGGTTTGGGTCTCCATTCATGCACTAGGGTGTTAAATAACCTCAACTGAGCTCAATTTCATATTACAACACAAAATTTCCTCAAACCCTAACTAGGTTTTCCTTAACTCAACAATATCAAACAATATCGATTCAATCTAAACATGGGGGTATAAGTGAAGCTAAAACTAAGCTAATAGTCCAGAAATACCTCATTTGGCAACTCAAGAATTTTCTTGAGTTGCCCCTAGTAACCAAAATCCTTGCTTCTTTAGTCCAATTTGTAGATCTTGAGCTTGTGCACACTTTTAATGAAATGAGAGTGGGGTTTTGGAGTTGTTTTTGAGGTGAAATGAGGCATTGAAGTTGGAGGAAGGGGGAGGAAGCAGGAGCAGCAGCAGCAATAGGAGGGAGAGGGAGGGAAAATGAATGAGGAATGAAGGGAATGGCCAATTCTTGGTGAACACATCTCACCCTCTCATTCTCTCACTTGCCCATACCCAATATTATAATCCTTTCCCATTTCTTTTCTTTTCTTTTTTCTCTCAAAATCCTTCTCCCAAGAATAGTAAACCCAAAGTGAACCATGGCAAGAAAAATGCACAAGTGTGATAAAAACGATATGTGCATGTTTTGCACAAAAAAGCTTAAAAACCGATTAGCGATATTTAATCGCGTTTAGCACTAAATTAGCATATAACTAATCAATTAAACTTAAAAATGGCATAACTCTCTAAATTACCTTATTTTAGAATTTTCCATAATTTTTCCAAATTTTTCTCCATTTATTTGTATTTAATTATACCGGATTATTAAAATATTCAATAAAGTAATATAAAATTATAAAATTTCCCAAAAATGGTATTTTATTATTTTGAAATGTTACACTAAACCTTTTTAAGAAAATACAAGATGTGAAGTTTTGAAATAAAGGCATGGTGAAATCAAACGTTTTCTTAATGCAAAAATAGTGGAACATGAAAAATGCAAGTGGAATTTATTAGTTGAAAAAACATGTTTCGTCTTTTTAAAAATTTGGGCAGCACCTCCTTTGTATATTTTGATCCAAAACCACAAATACATGATAATATAAAAGGCATCTCCATGCGGGAGCTAGCTCTTCGCCAAACGGCGGAATCACAACCACGCAAGTCATAAAACATGTATACGACGTCCAACGGCGAAGATCAACACAAAAAATAATGAATAAAGCAAGACATCAACCCAATAAGCGAACATAAACCCTCGCTCTAAGTCTCGCAACCACAAGTCTCACTAAGTCTTACTACTTATACAAATACTAGTTTCTGATTGGTGGAGTTGACTAGATACAACAGGAATAATCAATACAAGAGGGGTATGATCCAACATGTACCACCTACCAAAGCAAGTCACCCGAATGCAAGCTGTGTGCCAGCGATACCACTATTGATCCATGCGGTCAACCTACAAGAACCGTGGCACAACGGGGCTGAGTTGCCAACTCGTGAGTAGAAAACATCATCAGGTAAAAATCAAATAAAACAACGATTTCCTAGGTCAACTATATCATGAAGGTAATACTATGATATCTAGGGTGACCGTATGTAAATATGTGCCAACAATATAATAATCAATGCGTGTATGCATGTGGATAACATCCAACAATATAATCAATGCATGTATGCATGTGGATCTCATCCACTCGAAACATCATAAAAGCATATGCATGTAAATATATGAGGATATCAAAGAATGTGTGTCCATCAATGACACATCAAATCATGGAACCTGAGAGTCCAACACCGACACTCGAAACATCATGAAACCCGTGTCCAGCATCGACACGTAAATCCTCATATCTCACGCGCTACATCCTCGGATCAGCCCTCAGTATATCTCATGTCATAACCCCCAAACGGTATCCTCCGGATATCCGTCAGGCCCTATACTATCACCGGTAGGTAGTAGTCCCTCCGCTGGGCGCACCGCCTTTCTATACGAGTCTTCTTGCCCCGGGGTACCTCACCGGGTCCACCATGTACCTACAGACGGTGCCTACCGCTCCTCGAATCGGGTTTCAAATGCCAATCTCAGAACCGAGAAAACACATGGTGGACGTCTCCAAATATCATATCAAGAGAAACGGGTTTTTAAAATAATATATACTTTCTTTTCAAATAACCACGGTTCTCAAATTCAGAAATCTCATGAAAACAGTATCTCGGTATATCATGCAACATGGAACAGTGATGTAGCAATATCAGTATATCATGCGACATATCATAATGATGTGAGCATAGCATGTATATCATGCAACATAAAATAATGATATGGCAATTCTACTGTGTAAGTGACATAGCAATTATCAATGATGAAGTGTGTGAGCCGGTAAATCTGTGTAAGTGTAACATACGCATCATCGATAATGGTGTAAGTGTACTAGCACAGGCATATATAATATGAAATGAGAATAGCATGAACGTAGCATAAAGTAAATCATGGGCGCAATGCTATAAGCAAACGTATCTAATCTAACATCTACACACGAACCATACGATCAGTTTTTAAAAGATGTGAATCGTAGTTTTGAAAGTAGGGGCTACGGTGTTTTTAAGGAAAAAATGTCATTTGAAAATCCATAACGTCCCTCAAGGTATCTATTTAAGAGATGCATATGATTCTTCAGTTTGGAAATATATATGGTTCGGATGACACATTTACGTCGGCTATCCAGTCTTATAGTATCCGCTCGTATCATCATATTCCATCATATTGATATCTCAAATCTCGTCATCACGTATTAATCATATTATATCACTTCTAACTATCCTTTTAACCATAACCCTAATTTCCTAATATAGGTTTCCTTAACCATATCCTATATATCGGTTTCCATCAAAATTTGCGGGGTTGCTATACGCCATCCACCCGACTTCCCCCGTAGATATTAATCTACTCACCTTGATCCTTGCTTGCCGAAGTTAATGATGCCATGCTCCGCCGTCTCGGAATCCACGCGAAGGTACCTACAATAAATACATAGTCGCAATGCTATTAAAATCAAGTCCAGAAAACCAATACGGCACACGGTGCGCTTATAGGTTAGAACGTATAGCCTACGCATGCAAAACAATCAAAAAACCCTCGTTGTTTACGTACAAACGCCCAACAACCAAATACAAATCCAAACATCAAAACCAAGCATTCAAAATATGGAAAACATAACCAAAAACACACCAATATGTTCCCAGATTTTACTCGGGTTACGTTAGGACAAAACTAGCAAGTATAGGGTGTTGTATAAGGAGTATATGGGCTACTGAACCAACCTAGGCACCAAATACCACAACTTGGCCGGCCACACACCCTAGAAATCCGGCGGGCTCGGCCAGAAGTGCTCCATTGGGGTTCGTCTTCTCAGGGTGGTCTCCTATTGGTCCAACTAGGTCTCTGGAGTTGCTAGTTTTTCTCATAAACTTCCCAGGTCATCCCAGATTCCCTGTAGGCACACAATTAATACAAAACCGACACGGGGTATATCCTAAGTCCGTATTCTCTGTTTTTGGGCATAAAATCCTCACTAGGGTCTTGTAAACAGCCACTAGACATCACCAAATCCACACCTTCACCCAAACCCTCTCTTGGGATTTCTAACTTCACAATTCCACACTTAATCAACTTCTAAACTAAACTTGAATACAAGAAACTAAAAACTAAACTAAATGAAAGGAATCATAGCTCATTTGGGCAACTCAAGAAAAACCCTAGATGCCCAAGGTCATCAAAATCCAACTTTAAAAGGTCTAATGGGTTTGTAAAGAGGCGGGGATCATCTTTTGTGAAGGGGTATAGGGTTTTGGTGAGGGAATTGAGATGGGTCATGAGGGTAGAGGAGGTGGAGAAGGAGTTGAAGGAGGAGATGTAGAAACAATGGGGGTGAGGATAGATGGCAGCCCTCTCTCTCTCCCCCTCTTATTCTCACCCTCTCTCCCAATTATTCAAGCCTAGTCACACACTCTCTCTTGCCCATTCCTATTATTCTATTCTATTCCCTTTTCTTTTCTTCACAAAACCAAATACAACATGAAACCAACAAATAACACAACATGCAACAACAATGCAACATGTCATGGTGCACTAGCCATGATTAAAATGTAGAAACACGGATTTGGCCTAATCGCGATTAGCAGTGCACTAATCGGGTTTAATTTTTAAGCTTGCATATAATTAGTCATAAAAATGCCAAATCCAATAAATATATTTTTAAATGAATAAATCATTTTAAATCTCCAATTATTTCATAAATATTGGTATATATTTATACAATTTTACGAAAACCTCAATTTCGCAAATCGGGTAGTTTTCGCGAAATATATTATTTTAATATTAAATTCCAAAAATAATATTTTATATTTTCTGAAATGTTACACCTAGTTAGCTCGGCTATGAGATTGGAGCTCGAACTACAAATCCTCAGGTGGATCATCTTCGATGGAGGGAGACCGGAGGCCAAACCCGATCCAAGACGCCTAAAGAAGCTTATGAAGATGGTAGAAGACCGAAGGACACGTATCATTTGGTATAACACTCTATCACAGTAGTTTGACCCTTTTAAGATTACTAGTTTCATGTTTGGATTCGATTCTAGATAGTTGTTTCTAGCGCCAAGTTTTCTAAATGCCAAAAATTTTGTTCCGCAATCGGCCACGGTAGATAGCCAGGGCGCTAGGAACCCCAACATGGTATCATAGCTACTATGCAGGGATGCCGATCCATGGGGGTTCTCACTGTGGTGACAGTAGTGGCGAAACACAGACTCTTACCCCCAAGGTGCCCCGTGCGATTATATGGTCCGGCGAGTTGTAGTCAGTCGTGAGGGGATTACGTAAAAAGTAGCTGTTGAGGGACCTATGGGCACCACGTCCAGTTTCCGCTGCGCTGACTGACCCAATATGGTATCAGAGCCACCTAAACATTAGAAACTAGTAGTAGACGATGCATTAGTTTCAAAACCGAAAAACTGCGATTTCAAAACCCACTCTCTGTTCTGAAAAATTTTTGATCTCTGAAATTTTTTAAACAAGTGCGGAGTCTTAGTTTAGACATAAGTATGACACAGAATGAAAATAAGGCATTTTGATGTAAATTTGGCCGGCCACATTGCAAAAAAACGGCCTCGCCTTTTTACTATTCACTTCAGGGCCTCATTTTCATCCAATGTCTGGGGTTTTGTAAATTGGTGTTTTTGGTCTTGTTTGTTTTCCCCAGATTTCACTTGGTGTTGTCTTTGCTTTAGGGGGAACTTAGAAAGTTTCAAAACTTGAAATTTTGTATCGTTGATTTCTGTGATGTGGTGTATGTATTTTTCAAATGTCGTCTATTTGCTGTATGTCGTTTAGACGGGGTTGCGCATACTTGCTTATACTGCTGTGATGTTGATATCTGTGATGGCTATGTTCGGATTGTTGTGTGGGATAGCCTCTTGTGCAATGATAGTTGTACAGTTTAGATTCATTTGTATATTCGTTATTGCGGGGCGGGCGTCCGACATGTGGACTTCCGTTTCCGCCAGTTTGTATATTCTTTTATTGGGGTACGACCGGGTTGAGGTCGATATCTCTATTGTATATACTTTTCTTTTATGTACTAGGTTTACCCAGCGGTGGAGTGCTCGAATAGCCGGATTCTAGAGGGCAACGGGCCCGCATCTCATCGCGTTGAGACGGAGGGGGCCTCACTCTAAAATTGGCGGGCTATTCGCTGCACTCGTAGGGGGTACAGGTCGACCCACGGAGATGTTCTCAAGTTACCGGATTCCGTGAAGTGCTGGGTGGTCCACTCACTTTGTTGATTGGGGTTGCCTCACTTCTGGGAATGGCGGATAACTTGCCACGCTCGTAGGGGTCCAGGTTTACATTGCACAGGCTATCCACACGACCAGGGGAGCGTCGGGTTTCACTTACGGCTCAAAGGAAACCCGGGGCTCCCAGGTTATCCGTGATTCTGTGATGCTTATCGCTTTTCTGTGATGTTGCTTATAGCATGCCTGGGACGAATGGTATATATATTTATATATATACTAGTAGATTTTGTATATGTTTTGCACCCACACTAGTCCAGCCCCCGCTCTGCCGTTAGTTAAGTAACCTAACGGTGCATGACGGGGCCCCGTGGCGAATGCGGATGGCATATACGTACATTGTATTTTCATTCTTTTCTGGTGTGATATGGTTTAATTGATGAGACTGCATTAATTTTAATTAATGCAAGGAAAACAAACCTATATGATGTTGTTGGAACCAAGTTTTTAAAAACTAACATTACAGACATTTCCTTTTGCTTTGCACAGCGATATTCGGTTATGAATATCCAGCACCTCATTCGACGAGGCAAGAGCCGAGACCCCTTCACAGGGAGTGACCTCTTGAGCAAAAGTTTGTGTCGGTGTAATAGCTTTATTACAGTCGATTCTTTTGCTTTGCATTGTGATATTCAGTTTGGAATATCCTGCACCTCATTCGATGAGGAAAGAGCCGAGATCCCTTCACAGGGAGTGACCTCTTTAGCAAAAGTTTGCGCTACTATAAATTTGTAAAACCACTTGGTTCCTTCAACGATATCAAGTTCATTACGTTAAAGGTTTTTCACCAAAAACCAGTCGTAGCCCTCCGTCATTTCAGATGAGTAGTACTTAGTATTCGTGCTGCGTTTGTTGGCCTTTGTCAAGGCGTAGTGTGTGGTATCTAGATATTGCTTGTCTGTTGCATTGAGATGCGATTATCTGGGACAGTCGTATAACCTTGTTGGTCTTTTTCAAGGGTTTGTATGGGTGGGTCTAGGTTCATCCAGGATAATGACGGGTTGAACTTGACTAGTGGTTTATGATTTGTTGGCCTTTGTCAAGGTCATAAACCGTTTAGGGTAAAAATCACATCGGGAGTTTCAAACATACAGGAAACTTTCCAGGCATGCGCATACCTTTTAGAATGTGGTGACTTGAGTGGCTTCCATCTAATTATCATGCGATGATAGTTGGATCCCGATTCCCACTGATGAGTAGGATTACTCCTCGGGTGATTTTAGATGAACCCGACTAATTCTCCTTTTAGGGTTTGAAGGAGAATTCGAGGAAACAGTGGGGGCCATACTGATTAGGTAAATCGATTAACCAATCTGATCTAGATTAGAGTGCACGATGAGTGTTTTTTTCTCTCTCTCTCTTTGGCAGCGACTATAGCCTAACCCTAAACTAAAACTCATGAACCAAGTTAACCGAACCTTCTTAAAACACTTTGGTTTTTGGATTGTCACGGAGACGCATATATCATTGCCAATTCTATATCCCCTTTGAATTTCTCCGGAACATTTTGTATCATTACGAAAATCCATATTGCTTGGATATTCCATCGTATAGTTATATACGAACTCGAAGGAACTTGTTCCAGTTCTAGAATGGATTCTGGTTCGGGAGAAATTGAATAGGATTATTCGGTTGTTTTTTCTCTTTACCTTCTCTCAGGTTGCGAGAGCTCCTGGTGTTAAGAGAGTATACCTATTGCACTTATTGGATAGTCTTCTTCCAAACCTTAGGCTGGTGCCGAAAGGTGGGGAAAGAAGAAAACCAATTAGCCTAAGAGTGGTGTACAGAAGGTAATAAGTAAAAGACATATAAAGGGATTAGAATAAGGGCAAAGGAAATTGCGACTGCTATCATTCACGACAAAACCGCGTATACCCCTGCCACTCCTGCTTCACCTTTGGATTTCTCCAAAACACTTTGTATCACTATGAAAATCCATATTGCTTGGATATGCCATCATATAGTTACATACGAACTCGAAGAAACTTGTTCCAGTTCGAGAATGGATTCTGGTTCGGGAGAAATAGAAGGATTATTCAGTTGTCTTTTCTTTTTACCTTCTCTCAGATTGCGAGGGCTCCTGGTATTAGGAGAGTACACATGTTACGCTTATTGAATAGTATTCTTCCAAACCTTAGGCTGGTGCCGAAGGGTAGGGAAGGAAGAAAATCAATTAGCCTAAGTATGGTGTACAGAAGGTAATAAGTAAAGACATATAAAGGGATTGGAGTGAGGGCAAGGAAGTATACGGTTACTGTCATGAATCTGGATAGTGGAAGAGGCATTACTAGGAATACCAGGCTATCCCTTCGAAACATTTTTATTTTTCAGTTTGACTGTGCGATATTAATTGAAAACTGTTTTCCCCAATTAGATTCTAACTCCAGAGTATGTATTTACCAGATTTGATTCTCACATCTGTATGGCATTACAGATGCTGGGTGGGAGTATGATATTGGGAATTGGGTGATTAGATCATCAATATATATCAGAATTCTTTGTAATTGGTGATATTTGAGGAAATCACCTGTGTTTTTCCTGACGACAAATATTTGGTTTTGAATATCCGTTGTTATGCATCAATTTCAAACTGATATATCTGTACGTTTATTTTATAAAGTGAGATATAACATTTTGAAATTATGTCTATGACATTTACCTATATCAGTTGATGGTTAGGTAAGAAGCATTCAACAACGGTGTAATTCTTCTTAATCATAGTACATGTTCTCTGCCGAAAGACGCGAACGGGACGTTGAGACGTCCGGCCAGAATTTTGGGGGAAGATGCTGTTTGGTGCTATCCGTCCACCTCTCCGAAGATGCCAAGTTGATTTATAGCACCATGTATCGGAGGTTTAAACGGATGCGGCCGATGTAGCAGACTTCGTCAGATTCCCCCTCAATGTGAGGGTTTTTTTTATTGTGGGGACGCTCTTCTCTGCATACGCAAGCCTCTACAGTTAATTACGCTACCGTATCGCGGTAACTAATTTTTCTTTCTCCAGATGGTCACTTCGTGTCATGTGTGTTTGTTTTGTTTTTGGTTGCCCGTGGATTGTGTTAGTATATATGCCCTAGAGGCCATTACTGTATCATACTAGTTTGTATATTACTTGATGGAAGCTTGGGATATTCACAGTTGTATATACAATCTTGCTCGAAATGGTAGTATGCTACTTGGTTTGTCTCTGCTTTAATATGTGCATGTGTTTCTTTTAGTATATCGCTGATATACATATTAGTAGAGCCCTTAGGATCTTTGCTTGATTACCAGCGTTGTGATGGCGCTCACACTTGTGGGGGCTGGGTAATCCATAAGCACATCCTTATACAGGTCCCTAGTCGTTGGACTATCGAGACAGGGCATCGATACTCCGGAGTAGACTAGCGCATGCGCTTCTCATCCCAGTGTGGGAGACGGTCTGTCCCACAGCCGTCAGTACGTCGTACTTGAGATAGTATGCGGGTGCTCGTTAGGTTACGAGTACACTGGACAGGACTCGTCGGGAACTGTTGGTTGGTATTATACCTATCGTCAGTTATCAGTTCCCAGGTGACATGAGTACAGCTTAGTCCGCTGACTTGACACTGTCACTTCGCCTCGAGTGTGTTCCTACTGCAATTTGATTCTACCCTACCACGGCTCAAAGGAGTCGTGCAAACAGGTAGTTTTTGGGTGCAGTTCCGAAGCACTTGGAGGCAGTGACGGTTAGACAGGATTCGTCTCTCTCGGTATTGGGGGTTGACATCGCGCTGTGTCCAGGAGAGCCATTACACGAGTAGTCCCTGGCCAAGGTAAGCGAGATATACTAGTAGGTTTCCAGTGTTATCTCAGGGTGTTCTTGGCTACACTCCGACATGACTTGTACCGCTATTAGGGGACTGACGTTCACCGCCCCCTAGGCCCGCCATGCGATGTATCAGACGAACAGACCGGACTATACGGAGACTGTCACATACAGGCTCAGTAGGAGTTCAGATGGGGTTCATCTCGTCAGTCTTCTTATCAACATCTACCTGGGGACCGTTACGTACAGCTAGTGCCGCTTGCGGTCTGTGGTTAAACCCACTGCCAGCGTAGTGTCGAGTCTTTAGAGTCCCACACAGAGAGCTATTCGCCTTTAGGCAAAATGAGTAGAGGTCGCATGGTTTTGCGACAGGGTTCGTTCACATCCGCTCAATTGTGCACGTTTGCTGTCCGGACAGCTTATACTAGTGGGCTTTGGTTTAAGCCGGATCCTAGTATATGATTTGGGATTGGTTTTTTCTCTTTGTATTCGTGTTTCTCGGATCACGAATACGGGTGCGTATACACAGTTGCTTGAGACAGAGGGAGAGGACTTTGATTAGGGTTAATGACTATTGTCATTTTATTAACCCTAATGCTTATGTGTGTATTATGGTTAATTGATATTAGTTTAATATAATTGTGCATGGTTATGGTTGTTGACCATTTGACTATCTTGACTTGTTGACCTTAGTTGACATGTTGACCATCATCATTCCATATAAAAGATGCTCTTTGATCCTTGCAATTAGCATTAAATATGAAATGATAATGGTCATGTCTTGATTAACCATGACAATTATCTAGCTAATTATCAATTTATAATAATTCACACATATATGTGAGAATGGTTTATTTTTCTCTCATTCTATCATTTACTTTCTCTCTCTTGTTCTTCCTCTCCCTCAAGCTCTCCCCTCTCATTTGTTGAGAAACACTTGAGCTTGAGAAAAACCTCTTCTTGATAATCTCTACTCTCATCTAGGGTTCTAGGATTAGCACTTCTTGCACCCTAGTTACTTCTAGCTTGGAGTTGAAGCCAAAGGTTGAGGCTTTCGGGTGGATCTTTCTTCGACGTGAGAAGACGACAAAGGTGACCTCTTTCCACTACTCCAAGGAGCAAGGACAGAAGGACATAAAGCCCTAGGTATAACCATTCTACCCTTAGCTAGTTTCTAGTTAGCTTTAGCTTGTTTTTGTTTAGCAAAGATCCTTCTTTGTCTGGTCCATGTTGCCTAAAGTGATAAAAATCCGTTTTTTATTCCGTTTTCCGCCTCCCCGCAAGCACCGGGGTGGGCAACGTGGACTTACAGTGGTATCAGAGCCTAACTAAACATAAACAAGCTAGGTAGTAAATTGTATGGAAGTTCAATCGGAAAAAATCGAAAAACCGAGTTTTCAAAACCCTAACTTTCTGTTAAAGTTTTTTCTGTTCAAAACAAAATAAATCATACTCCAAAAATCATCTCAGTGTTTTGTGAAGAAAGCCACCAAAAACGATCCAGAGATTCGCTCAAAGCGCCGCGGTTCCGCCGCAATAGCAAGCTATTGCCGCGTAACCGCGGCCGTTTTGGCTCGGTTCTGGGTCAGTTTGGTGCAGTGTTCTTCTGGTTTGGTTTTGGGATTTTTAAGATGGTTTATATGTGCCCAGGTTTTCCAGAAAAGAAATTTGTTTTTGGGGGCCTATAAATCCGTATTTTATTTCGAACTTCACTACACTTTGACTAAAGGGTTATATCTGTGATGTTTATATGTATTGAACGTCGGCTAATCGCTATATGTCGATTAGTCGGGGTTATACATATCTGTGATCTGTGTTTGATGATGGTATGTGTATATGAATGCGTTGGATTGTCGCGGGTGAATAGCCGGGGTGGATGTGAGATGAGTGTTTCTTTTTCTTTCATTCATTGTAATATGTAAATTGATGTAATATTATTTGTTTGGCCGCACAACCGGGTCGGGGTTGTAGCCGTCATTGTATAATTCTTTTTACTGTTTTTGCTCCTAGGATAGACCCATGGAGGGGGTGCACAAACTACCGGGTATCTCAAAGTGCCGAGTGGCCTACTCACGGTGTTGAGGGAGGTTGCTTCGCTTCGGGTACTTGGCGGGTAGTTTGCCGCACCTGTAGGGGTCTTGGGTGTGGTATTGGCTATTCACCGCGACCGTGTAATCCGCTTTTCGTTGCAGGCTCGAACGGATTGCGGATTCCTAGTATATCCAATGTATTCATCTGTGATCTGTAATGTCTATCATTGCTATATATTTATATATGATAACTATTTAGGCGTTGCTTATGTTTTACAGCCGCGCTAGCCCAGCCCCCGCTCTGTCGTTAGTTAAGTAACCTAACGGGTGATGACGGGGCCCCGTGGCGAATGCGAATGGCATAAGCGTACGTCATATTTTGGTTGTTTTCTGCAATGGTAGGATTAAATGATGGGACGCATTAAAAGAACTAATGCAAGAAAATAAACCAAGTAAAAGTCGATTGGAACACTTTGAAAACCACTCGGTTCTTTTCAAAACTAAACTTTTAAACGCGAAGCTTGAACCACTCCTTTTAAAAGCTATCTCGTTCCATTGATTATATCAAGTTCACTACGTTCACGGTTTCGCCAAAACCATCCGTAGCCCTCCATCATTTCGGTTAAATATTCGGTAGTATTCAAGCTATGTATTTTGACCTCACGTCAAGGCATAGTGATTGGTAGTTGCCGGATATTTATCTGTTGCATAGATAGAATGCGTTGGTTTGAGACAGTCGTACTGCCATTTTGGCCTACGTCAAGGGTAGGCACGGGTGGGTTCAAATTAACCGGGATAATGATGGGAAGAACTTGACATGTGACTTATGACATTTTGACCTCACGCCAAGGTCATAAGAGCATGGGGCAAAAATTCACATTGGGAGTTTCATAAGTACTGAAACTTGCTAGCGCTGCATACCATTTGGAGTGTGATAATTCTGGTAGGATTCCTTCGGTTTTATCACGCGATGATATTTGGATCACGATCCTACTGTGAGTATATGCTACTCCTCGGGAAAACTCTCACTTAACGATCAATGCTATAAACCCAGTAGGTGTCTAGAAAGGTGTTAGCGGGGCTACGCCCCCAGGGAAAAGAGGTTCTTAAATTAAGGAACTTCGCGAAAGCGTTGGAAAACCTCCCTCGAAGTACCGACACTGGCCTGGCTGAACGGTTAAGTAAGTATTGTACGGTGAGATTGATCCTGACTAATCCTTTCTTTACGGTTTGAGAAGGGATTCGAGAGACAGTGGGAGTCATCCAGTTTAGACAAACTAAAAACCACTCTAAACTTGCAAGAGCATCATGCTAAAGTGTTTCTTTTCTCTCTCCTAATTGCAGCGACCATTCAACATGACCGGACTTAAGTTATTACTAGATAAAAACATATTGACAGGGCCAAACTACAAACATTGGCTCAGGAATGTCAAGATGGCAATCACTTACGACAAGTTGGGGTATGTCCTTACCACCAAAGCTCCCCCTGTCCCAGGTCCCAAAACCAGTGTCGTAGATAGGGAAATCTACAAGATCTGGGAAATAGATTGCGCGAAGGCCAAATGCCTCGTACTAGCCTCGATGGACAACGAACATCAGAGGAGGCACGAGAATATGGACCTAGAGTCCATATTTCTTCATACAAAAGAACTGTATGGAGAGCAGTCTCGTATCGACAGATACGAAGTGTCGAAGAAGTTGTTTTCGGCAAGGTTGGCCGTCGGATCATCGGTAGCGGAACACGTGCTTAAGATGATTGGCTACATAGAGGAGCTCGCGGACCTTGGGACCACGTTGGAGAATGAACTCTATACTGATTTGATTCTCCAGTTCCTTCCTTCTACTTACGCCCAGTTTATCCTTAACTTCAACATGCAAGGAAAGGAGGTTGAACTTTCCGAACTTCTGAACATGTTGAGGAGTGCTGAGGGCACCCTACAGAAAGGTAGGGAGATATCCACTTTGTTTGTAGGAGGATCTTCCTCTTCTAGATCCAGGGCGAAAGCCAAGGGTAAGAAGAAGAAAGCCCCCGCCAAACCAAGAGGCGGTGTCGGTAAAGTGGATACGAAGGGAAAAGGAAAAGCAACAAAGATTGCGGGAAAGCTGGTGGGGAAGGAAGAATGCTTCTATTGTCACAAAAGTGGTCACTGGAAACAGGATTGCAAGGCTTGGAAGGCCAGAACACAGGATTTGAAGCGAGTTGCGGCTTCAGCTTCAGATGTGTATGTTATTGAAAACTGTCTATCAATAAACTCTACATCCTGGGTATTGGATACCGGATCAGGATCTCATATCTGTAATTCTTTGTAGGCGTTGAGAAAGCGTAGAGTTTTGAAGGCAGGTGACATGATCCTCAGAGTTGCAAACGGTGCTAGCATGGATGCTGAGGCCGTGTGGGACTATCACCTGGGATTGTCGGATGGACATTTTTTGGTTTTGCGTAGTTGTTATTATGTACCAAATGCAACCTGTAATATCATTTCTGTATCTTTATTATCTAAAGAAGGTTATGAATTTGCATTTGTAAGTAATGTAGTGAACATTCACCTTAATCAAGTTTTGATTAGGTCAGGTATATTGAACAATGGTATATACGTATTAAACCAACCACAGATTTTCAATGTCCAGAATACACACAAAAGAAAGTCTCCAGAAATCAATAAAACTTTCTTATGGCATTGTAGACTGGGTCACATCAATGAGAGAAGGTTGACTAAGTTACATGCAGAAGGATATTTGGATCCGTTCGAATATCAATCGTATGCAACTTGTCAATCCTGTCCCAAAGGAAAGATGACAAAGACTCCGTTCACTGGACACGGAGTAAGAGCGAGCGAGCTCTTGGGACTCGTACACAGCGACGTGTGCGGTCCAATGTCTACACATGCACGAAGCGGTTATTCTTGCTTCATTACTTTTACGGATGATTTCTCAAGGTTCGGACATGTCTTCTTGATGAAGCATAAATCCGAAGCTTTTGAAAAGTTCCAGGAATATAAGAATGAAGTAGAAAAACAAACAGGCAAAAGTATCAAGACACTAAGATCTGATCGAGGTGGTGAATACTTGAGTGCCGAGTTCCTGGGTTACTTAAAAGAGAATGGAATTCTCTCTCAGCTTACTCCTCCATACACTCCGCAACATAACGGTGTATCGGAGAGACGGAACCGAACCCTATTGGATATGGTACGGTCCATGATGAGTAACGCTGAGTTGCCGCAATCGTTCTGGGGATATGCGCTAGAATCAGCTGCATACCTTTTGAACCGAGTTCCTACTAAGACTGTGCCTACCACACCATATGAGTTATGGAGTGGGAAGAAACCCTATCTTCAATACTTGAAGATTTGGGGATGTCCAGCTTATGTCAAAAAGCAGCATGCGGACAAACTAGAGGCACGCTCAGTACTGTGCAAGTTTTTGGGATACCCAAAGAACTCCGGGGGGTATCTTTTCTATTACGCAGAGGAACAAAAAGTCCTTGTTTCTCGTAATGCCCATTTTCTGGAACATCAGTTCTTAGAAAAAGAAATAAGTGGGAGCGCAATAGAACTGGAAGAAATTCTAGAACCACAAGCTATTACTGAAAGCTTAGTAGAACAAGAGGGTCCGAAAGATCAGGACATTCCCACGCCACTCCGCAGGAGTAGTAGGCAGTCTCATCCGCCCGAGAGATACTATGGTTTTCTCATTGACGGGGATAGAGAGGATTGCATCATAGATTGTGATGAGCCTACTAGCTTCCAGCAAGCCATTCAGAGCGTCGACTCGGTAAAATGGCTGGATGCAATGCGGACCGAAATGGAGTCCATGTACACCAACAAAGTATGGACGTTGGACATTGCTCCAGATGGGGTAAAACCCGTAGGATGCAAGTGGATCTTCAAAAGGAAGATTGGTGTAGATGGACAGGTTGAGACCTATAAAGCTAGACTGGTTGCAAAGGGTTTTCGTCAAAGACCTGGTTTGGACTATGACGAAACCTTTTCTCCAGTAGCTATGCTGAAATCCATTCGGATCCTTCTTGCCATTGCTGCCTTCCACGATTATGAGATTTGGCAGATGGACGCAAAGACAGCTTTTCTAAATGGACATTTAGAGGAGTGTGTCTATATGGACCAGCCAGAGGGTTTCATTGAGAGTGGGAGCAGCGGAAAGGTGTGCAAGTTGCTTAAGTCCATTTATGGACAAAAGCAGGCATCGCGGAGTTGGAACATCTGTTTTGATGAGACGGTCAAGGAATTTGGCTTTATCAAAAATCCAGATGAACCATGCATCTATTGTAGATTTGTAGCGAGAACTGTAGTATTCCTCGTTTTATACGTGGATGACATTCTCTTAATAGGAAATGACATTCCTATGCTACAATCTGTCAAGGGGTTCTTGTCACACAGGTTCTCCATGAAAGACCTGGGTGATGCCTCATACATTCTGGGTATCCGGATCTACCGTAACAGATCCAAGAGGATATTAGGACTTTCACAGTCCAGGTACATCGACACCATACTGAAGAGATTCAGTATGGAAGATTCCAAGCGCGGTAATCTACCGGCTTGTCACGGGATCACCCTCTCCAAAGAGATGTTTCCCAAGACTGATTTGGAGAGGGATCGCATGTCTATTTTACCCTACGCTTCTGCGGTAGGCTCTATAATGTATGCGATGTTGTGTACCAGACCGGATGTGGCTTATGCACTGAGTGTGGTAAGCAGGTATCAGTCAAACCCTGGGGAGAAACATTGGATAGCAGTAAAGAACATTCTCAAGTACCTGAGAAGGACTAAGGAGATGTTCTTGGTGTATGGCGGAAAAGACCTCCAGATTGAGGCCTTTGCTGACTCCAGCTTCCAGAGTGACAAGGATGATTCCAAGTCCATGTCGGGTTTTGTCTTCACCCTCAATGGAGGGGCGGTGTGTTGGAAGAGCTCCAAACAGGAAACCGTTGCTGACTCGACTATGGAAGCGGAATACATCGCTGCATCTAATGACGCAAAAGAAGCTTTCTGGATGAGGAAGTTCTTGAAAGAACTTCAGGTGGTTTCGTCCATTGTTGACCCAATACCTCTGTATTGCGACAACAACGGGGCTATAGCTTTAGCGAAGGAACCCAGGTCCCATCAGAATCTAGACACATCTTGAGGCGGTATCACCTGATCAGGGAGATCGTGGATCGCCAGGAGATCGAGGTTCGGAGGGTTGCTTCAGAAGATAACACAGCATATCCATTCACCAAGGCCTTGCCCCAGACTCAGTTCGAGCGGCTGTTCGAGATGATAGGTCTTCGATACGCCAGTACATGGCCTTAGTGCAAGTGGGAGATTGTTAGCGTATATGCCCTAGAGGCCATTACTGTATCATACTAGTTTGTATATTACTTGATGGAAGCTTGGGATATTCACAGTTGTATATACAATCTTGCTCGAAATGGTAGTATGCTACTTGGTTTGTCTCTGCTTTAATATGTGCATGTGTTTCTTTTAGCATATCGCTGATATACATATTAGTAGAGCCCTTAGGATCTTTGCTTGATTACCAGCGTTGTGATGGCGCTCACACTCGTGGGGGCTGGGTAATCCATAAGCACATCCTTATACAGGTCCCTAGTCGTTGGACTATCGAGACAGGGCATCGATACTCCGGAGTAGACTAGCGCATGCGCTTCTCATCACAGTGTGGGAGACGGTCTGTCCCACAGCCGTCAGTACGTCGTACTTGAGATAGTATGCGGGTGCTCGTTAGGTTACGAGTACACTGGACAGGACTCGTCGGGAACTGTTGGTTGGTATTATACCTATCATCAGTTATCAGTTCCCAGGTGACATGAGTACAGCTTAGTCCGCTGACTTGACACCGTCACTTCGCCTCGAGTGTGTTCCCACTGCACTTTGATTGCTACCCTACCACGGCTCAAAGGAGTCGTGCAAACAGGTAGTTTTTGGGTGCAGTCCCGAAGCACTTGGAGGCAGTGACGGTTGGACAGGATTCGTCTCTCCCGGTATTGGGGGTTGACATCGCGCTGTGTCCAGGAGAGCCATTACACGAGTAGTCCCTGGCCAGGGAAAGCAAGATATACTGGTAGGTTTCCAGTGTTATCTCAGGGTGTTCTGGGCTACACTCCGACACGACTTGTATCGCTATTAGGGGACTGACGTTCACCGCCCCCCTAGGCCCGCCATGCGATGCATCAGCCGAACAGACCGGACTGTACGGAGACTGTCACATACAGGCTCAGTAGGAGTTCAGATGGGGTTCACCTCGTCAGTCTTCTTATCGACATCTACCTGGGGACCGTTACGTACAGCTAATGCCGCTTGCGGTATGTGGTTAAACCCACTGCCAGCGTAGTGTCGAGTCTTTAGAGTCCCACACAGAGAGCTATTCGCCTTTAGGCAAAATGAGTAGAGCTCGCATGGTTTTGCGACAGGGTTCATTCACATCCGTGCACTTGTGCACGTTTGCTGTCCGGACAGCTTATACTAGCGGGCTTTGGTTTAAGCCGGATCCTAGTATATGATTTGGGATTGGTTTTTTCTCTTTGTATTCGTGTTCCTCGGATCACGAATACGGATGCGTATGCACAGTTGCTTGAGACAGAGGGAGAGGACTTTGATTAGGGTTAATGACTATTGTCATTTTATTAACCCTAATGCTTATGTGTGTATTATGGTTAATTGATATTAGTTTAATATAATTGTGCATGGTTATGGTTGTTGACCATTTGACTATCTTGACTTGTTGACCTTAATTGACATGTTGACCATCATCATTCCATATAAAAGATGCCCTTTGATCCTTGCAATTAGCATTAAATATGAACTGATAATGGTCATGTCTTGATTAACCATGACAATTATCTAGCTAATTATCAATTTATAATAATTCACACATATATGTGAGAATGGTTTATTTTTCTCTCATTCTATCATTTACTTTCTCTCTCTTGTTCTTCCTCTCCCTCAAGCTCTCCCCTCTCATGTGTTGAGAAACACTTGAGCTTGAGAAAACCTCTTCTTGATAATCTCTACTCTCATCTAGGGTTCTAGGATTAGCACTTCTTGCACCCTAGTTACTTCTAACTTGGAGTTGAAGCCAAAGGTTGAGGCTTTCGGGTGGATCTTTCTTCGACGTGAGAAGACGGCAAAGGTGACCTCTTTCCACTACTCCAAGGAGCAAGGAGAGAACGACATAAAGCCCTAGGTATAACCATTCTACCCTTAGCTAGTTTCTAGTTAGCTTTAGCTTGTTTTTGTTTAGCAAAGATCCTTCTTTGTCTAGTCCATGTTGCCTAAAGTGATAAAAATCCGTTTTTTATTCCGTTTTCCGCCTCCCCGCAAGCACCGGGGTGGGCAACATGGACTTACAGATTGTATACGGAGACTAATTTATGTTGTCGCCCGTAGGGCGTGGATTAGTCCAAATCCGTATTTTCTTAGATTTGAGTTTTGGGTTGGGTTTAAGGATCGTTAATCTCATTTGAGACTAAGATCAACTTAAACGTTTGTTAAGGATACGTTGGTCTAATTTTAGACTAAGATCTACTTAACAGGATCATTTACATCCAACAAAAGAGCATTTGGGCTCTATTGTTTTAGTTTAGGGACTTTGCGGTCCAGAAGTTTAAGGGCATCATAGTCCATGGAGTTTAAGGACATCATAGTCCATGAGTTTAAGGACCCCACAGTCCATGGAATGTCTGGTAGTCGGGACCCGTCACCTCTCTGAAGACGTTGAAGGATTACAACGACACATATCAGAGGAGTGAAGAGATGTACCCTTGAACCTATATTGGTTGGGTGATCTGTAGTCCAATTTGGAACTAAGATCAAAGATTTATGAGCATATGGGCTCAATTAATCTGAGGTAGGGTTCTGTGGCCAATTTGAGCTCGGCCCATTTAGTTAAAATATTGAACATTTAACAATGCTGAGCATTGGTTTGGATTCTGAAAACCTTTTTGTCTTTTATTGAGTGCTGAGCATTCATTATAGCTCTAGGGCTTTTATTTAAAGAACAGTTTATGTTCTCTTAGCGCACATGTGAGGAGCACATGGTGCGCTTGGCGATGTGCGCCAGTCAATGAGCGCAGAGCGCTTCTGTTAAGTAGCGCACACGTGAGGATCACGTGGCGCGCTTGGCGCTAAGCGCTAGTCAATGAGTGCAGAGCGCTTCTGTTAAGTAGCGCACACGTGAGGAGCACGTGGCGCGCTTGGCGCTGAGCGCCAGTCAATAAACGCAGAGCGCTTCTGTTAAGTAGAGCACACGTAAGGAGCACGTGGCGCGCTTGGCGCTGAACGCCAGTCAATGAGCGCGGAGCGCTTCTGTTAAGTAGCACACACGTGAGGAGCGCTTGGCGCTGAGCGCCAGTCAATGAGCGCAGAGCGCTTCTTTAAATTTGGAGCGTTAAGGCTCTGCAGCGCTGTACGCTAGATTTGGAGCACTGAAGCGCTTCGTTTAATTGGAGCACTAGGGATCTTTTTAGGCAACTCTGCTCTCTGAGAATTAAATTTTCCCTTATAAGAGACTTTGTCTCATGGATCTAAGAACAAAGTTCTTATTTTATAGGAGATATTTCAATCTCTTATGTTTTTGGTGAAAGGCTTTGCCTTTATGGATCTGTGATCCTAAGAGAATTGAATTCTTCTCCCCCCTTTTTTATAATGAGATGATATGATCTCTTTGTGAAAGACATTTTTCCTATAGATCTATGATCTAGCATAAGAACTAAGTTCTTTTTCTGATGAGATACTTTGATCTCTTTATTTTATCTTGAAGAAATTCTTCTTCTGCTAAGAACTTGCTCTTCTCTCTGAACTTTCTCAAAGTTTGTGGGGGGGGGGGGGGTTCCTCTGTATTAGACTTGAAGTCTTGGGGCCTTTATATAGGGCAAGCTGATTTGTTGAATCAGTTGAAGAGATCTTTTCTCTAATTGATTTGGGGATGTTTCTCACCGTTGGATCTTTGATCCTAGGGCTTCTGTTTTACAGAAGGCAATCTTCTTGTTTTTAACAAGATTGGGAAATCTTTTCCCATACAGAATTTATTTTGTATTTTGGTGATTTTGAATCACCATTGGAACTTTGATCCAACGGTGCTCTAATTTTCAGTGCACAATCTTTCCTGTTTGGAAAGATTCTGAGGAATGTGTCCTTAACAGAATTTTATTTTGGACAATTGATGATTTTTAATCATGTTCGTTGGATCTTTGATCCAACGGCCGATAACATTTTGTTCTATCGCTAGCGCTCACGTGCTTTACACGTGGTGCGCTGCTTAGAGTGCAGCGCTCTTAGGGCTAGCGCTCACGTGCTTTGTGCGCGTGGCGCGCTGCTTAGAGTGCAGCGCTCATAGCGCTAGCGCTCACGTGCTTTGCGCGTGGCGCTGCTTAGAGTGCACCGCTCTTAGCGCTAGCACTCACGTGCTTTGCGCGTGGCGCTGCTTAGAGTGCAGCGCTCTTAGCGCTAGCGCTCATGTGCTTTACACGTAGTGCGCTGCTAGCACTGCTATGAAGCGCTGCTTCATTTCAAATTTCAAAATTTGAACAGAGCTTTGCTCTGATTGGGGAAACAAATGCCCCCCCGCTATTGAGCTTACGTGGCCTATACATGAGTGCAGCGGTGGCAGCATCTCTGCCATTGGATCAACTCAAAAGTTGAAACGTCTCTCAGTGCCTATAAATAGGGCCTTTGGCCCTTGAGATGATCTCTGTTCATCTTCTTTCTTGTTTTCTGAGAATTAATTCTCCTTCAGAGCATAGCTCTTTGTCTTAAGAACTTTCTTAGGGACAAAACTCTGTCAAAATTTAGGTAAAGATTAAATCTTTGAAGGGATTAGTTAATAATCTAGGGTTTCACCTATTAACAGAGCCCTGCTCTTTTCAGATCATAGATCTAAAGAAAACTTTTTAGGGTTTTGTTAACAAAGCTTTGCTCTCTTGAAATCATAGATCTAAAGAGATCTTTCTTAGGGTCTTTTAACCCATTTTTAAAGAAGAACTATTAGAGCTCATCTTGCAGATCTTAAAGATCTCAGAGTTTTTAAGTCAATAAAGCTTTGCTTCTTAAAGTTTTTGATGGATTATTCCATCTTCAGAGCGCAGCTTTTCAAAATTTTTGGGGGAATTTTTATTCCTTCATCGTTAATTATGACAGATGTCATATCTGTTGAAGAGCGCTGCTCTCAAGGGAGATTTACTCCTTGACCCGAGGGGCCTTCATTAAATGAGAATCCTTTTAGGATTTCCTCATTTAATGACTATCTCATCAAATGATGAGACTGTTTTATTAATGATGAGTTATCATCTAGATTGTGCGAGTCCCCCCTTGGTCCCTTTTTACTACATTGCAGTGCGGCACGAATTTAAATTGCCAAGTGCCAGAACCTAAATTGTAGCTTTGACGGCTAATTTTTGTTTTGTTCCTTTTCGCTCAGGTACTATGTCTTTCAACATTTTTTCTCGCTCGTCCGTTCGGAAAGTGGATTCCCCGAAGCACCTGTTGATAGGGAAGTGTTTGCACTGATCAAAGATCATGATTCAGACCAAAAGAACCTTCATTTGTGGGGAACATGGTACAGTCAAATCATCAAAGGTCGACGGAGCTTTTCTTGCGCGACACCTTCGGATCCTATTTCGGCGATCCCTTATGCAGATGCACCCCCGATAAACTATGCCATGGAGGAGGTCAATTGGACTTCAGAGGGTCTCCTTCAGCCTTCTATGGCTGCAATACCCATACAGCCGCCAGCGGCTTTGGATACTCTAGGACGGCGTATATGCCAGGGTGAGTCGCGTCCTTGGTGACAGCCGTACATGATAGGCCTAATTCCTCGTCATCCAGCTGGGTATTTGCAATGGGCTTGCTATATTTTGTCGGCCAAGAAGTCGCAGCTGCTGAGCTCGGGTTGTATCCCGCGATTTACACTTCTCTCTTTCAATATTCTACGCCTCCTGCATGGTGGGTCAAGGCATTTCTGGAGCAATGGAATATTCCGACCCACACCTTCCTTCTGTTGGATCGACAAGTCTTAATTTCTTTAGAGGATACCTGTTACGGGAGAACACTACGAGGAGCTGCTTCCTCCGGACGAGCACATCTTTGCCACCAAATCAGTGGTAATGGGTCTTACCCTGGAGAACGCTATTCAACACCAATTCCCGCATTTGATAAAGGTGTTGAATATCTATGAGAGCCTTTTTCTCGAATCCAGAGGCCGTGGGGTTAATTTCACAAATTTCATCACCCGTTTTCTCCGCTCAGAAGTCCTGTCGAAGGAAGCCGCGAAATTTGCCAAACTCGACGATCTTTTTGGTTTTGGTTCGGACAACCAGCCGGAAGCGGAGGCGGATCAGAGGAATTTCTTTCTCCCCAACACCCCAGTCGTCTCTTTCACAGAGCTTGCAGCTCCTGGGATTGACGAAGAAGCGTTCTTTTTGGGGTTCCTCGGGCTATGGCTGTTGGATATATATGCCTTAGAGGCCTTCATTGTATAGGATGCTAGGGATATATATGTACATGACAGTCTTGCTTAATATAATAGTACGCTATTTGGTTTGTCTTTATCTTAACATATGATATATTTTGCGTAGTATTCTTATATATATACATGTTGATAAAGCCCATAGGGTGTTTGCCTGACTACCGGCGTTGTGATGGCTGTCATACTAGTGGGAGCTGGATAGTCAATAGGCACATCCTTAGATGTCCCTGGTCGCAGGAGTATCGAGACTGGGCATCGATACTCCAGAGTAGACTGGTGTATACATATCTAGACCCTGAGGAGGGGCAATGGATTGGTCCCGCAGCCATTGGTGGAGTGCACCTAAGATTGTATAGAGATGCTCATTGGATGTGAGTACACCGGACAGGACTCACCGAGAATTGACTGGATGGTATTTATACCTAACGTCGGATAGCAGTTCTCAGGTGACATGTGTGCAGATAGTCCGTTGACTTAAAGTCGTCATTTGTCTCGTGTGAGTTCTCACTGTGCTTTGATTACTACCCTACCACGGTTCATAGGAGTCGTGCAAACAGGTTTTAGTTGGGCACAGTCCCGAGCCACGTGGAGGCAGTGAGTGACTGTTAGGGATTCATCTCTCCCGGTATAGCGAGTTGATATCGCACAGTGATCGGTTGGTCATTACCATAAGTCCCTGGCCATGGCTGATTGAGAATTACTGATAGATTGATCAGTAGATTCTCGGATAGTGATAGAGCCATACCGACACGACTTGTACGGTTATTAGGGGTCTGACGTTTACCACCTCCCTAGACCATACATGCGATACTCTTAGACGAACAGACCGGACTGCACGGATATTGTCACGCACAGGCTCAGTAGGAGTTCGGATGGGTATCCTCATCGGCCTTCTTATCGACATCTACCTGGGGACCGTTACGTACAGCTAGTGCCGCTTGCGGTCTGTGGTTAAATCCACTGCCAGCATAGTAGTCGAGTCTTTAGAGTCCCACACAGAGTTTTCCCAACTCAAGGCGAAACCATATAGAGGTCGTACGGTTTTACGACAAGGGTTCGGACGAATACGTGTTTAAACGCACGTACGACATTCGGACAGTTTTTACTAGACGACTTTGGTTTAAGCCAGATTCTAGTATCAGGTTATTGGATTTATACAGTCTAAAGTTTTTCCGTGTTTTCACGGATGAGAGGGGCGTTCTATTAATTTCCGGGAAGCTTCTAGAAGCATGGTGACTTGAGGGGTTTAGGTGACATTGTCATTAATGAAATTGTGACTCATTATGAATGATTCACTATGTCATTAATGCATTATTAAATGCTTAATGACTCACATAGTGAATCACTCATATTCATTTATGAAGCATGATGAATAATCCATTATTATTCATTTTATTGATATTTCATTATGCTTGATATATTAAGTGAGAAGCAATTTCATTTCATAATGCTAGTTCATCTTCTCTCTCCTCAACCTCTCTCTTTCTTCAAGATCTAATCCTACCACTCATGAGTTGAGTACAAGGGTTAGAAAAGAATAAACATCCCATAACCTAACTCTATATGACCTAAGTCCCTTTGGTTAGAAACTAAAGAAACTTAGTTACCTCAAGTTTTGAGGTGAAGCTTGGATTAGGGTTCTCGGGTAGATCATCTATCACTTGGAGGAGGACGAAGAGATCGTAAAGACGAAGGACACGTATCACTAGGTATAATCTCTTTACATAGTAGTTTAGAACTTCTATGGTAGTTGTTAATTATCGTTTAGCAAAGAACTTCGGTTAGTCGATGTATGCTTCAAGAACAAGATCGTTTTTCATATTTCTGCCTCCCCGCAACTCGTGGGGTGTTGAACATCGACTTACAGTGGTATCAGAGCCTCACTAAACAATAATTAACTCACTTGCAAAGTCGTATGAATTTCGAACGCAAAACGAACCGGAAAACACCCCGATATCACATAGTTTCTGTCGATTTTAAAATGAGGTCCTAAAATTTTTCAGGTTCCTCCAGAACACCCTACAAGAAATTATAAGAACACACAGAAAAAATGGGCTCCTGAATCGGCCACAGAGCCGCGGAACCGCGACCGATTCCACCGATCCGCCGCGGATCCGCGGCCGAGTTGGGGCCGATTCAGCCCAATTTTTCTCTGTGCATCTTCTATGATATATTGTATTTTCTGGTGTGGTTTATTTTTTGCTCAGGTCTCAGGTTTATAGAGAAGTATTGGAGAAGAATCTAATGGGTTTGATCGATCGAAATTATACGATGTTTGCTTGTTTGATTATATCTGTGAACTGTATTATGTGTTCGTAAACCTCCCTTAACTGCTAGTATGTCGGTTGGCAGGGGGTTGCACATATCTGTAATGTTTTAACTGTTTGTGATTATGAACTCTATTGGACTGTTGTGATAATTAGCCGGGGTTTTGTGATGGATTATTGTATTAATTCATTCGATGTAATTGTAATGAGTTGTAATATTATTTTGCGGGGCACATCCAGGTTGCGGTTGTTGCCACCATTGTATTATTTCTTTTTACTGTTTTTGCTCCTAGGATAGACCCAAGGTGGGGTGCACAAACTACCGGGTATTTCGAAGTGCTTAGTGGCCTACTCACGTTGTTGAGGGAAACCGCTTCACTTCGGGTACTTGGCGGGTAGTTTGCCGTACCCATAGGGGTCTAGGGTGGGGTAATGGCTATTCATCACAACTGTGTAATCCGTCTTTTCTTACAGGCTCAAAAGAAACGCGGATTGCTTGCATTTCCAATAAAGTTTATCTGTGATCTGGAATGCCTATTATTGCGTCTGACGAATGTACAATATCTATATATATGATAGCTATTTAGACGTCACTTATGTTTTACATCCGCGCTAGCCCAGCCCCCGCTTTGCCGTTAGTTAAGTAACCTAACGGGTGATGACAGGACCCCGTGGCAAATGCGGATGGCATACGAGGACGTTGTATTTTCGTTGTTATCTGTAATGATAGGTTAAAGATGGGACACATTATTTTTAATGCAAAGAAAAATAAAACCAAAACTAAATCGTTGGAACAATTTCTAAAACCACTCGGTTTTCTTGAAAAAGCAAATTTTAAATGCGGAGCTTAAACCACTCCTTTTAATAAAAGCTATCTTGGTTCCTTCGATCAAATCAAGTTCACTACGTTAACGGTTTTTTGCCAAAAAACCAGCCGTAACCCTCCGTCGTTTCAAATAGACAGCACATCGTATTCATGCTATACTTGTTGGCCTACGTCAAGGCATAGTGGATGGTAGCAGTGTGGTCTGCTTATTTGTTGCATAGATAGATGCATTAGTATAGGACAGACGTACAGCCTTGTTGGCCTACGTCAAGGGCATGTATGATGTACCTAAATTAATCAGGACAACGACGGGTAGAACTTGACTTGCGTCTTATGACTTGTTGGCCTACGTCAAGGTCTATAAGAGCTTGGGGTAAAAATCACATCGGGAGTTTCAAACATAAAGGAAACTTGCAGATTTAGCATACCTTCTGGAGTGTAGTGACTAGAGTGGCTTCCATCTAGGGCATCATGCAATGATAGTTGGATCTCGATCCCACTGATGAGTAGGATTACTCTCGGGAAACTTTCTCACTTAACAATCAATGCTATAAACCAAGTAGGTATCCAGAAAGGTGTTAGAGGGGCTACGCCTCCAGGGAAAAGAGGTTATTTAATTAAGGAATTTCACGAAAGCGTTGGAAAACCTCCCTCGAAATACCAACACCAGCCTGGCTGAAAGGTTAAGCAAGTATTGTGACGTGTGATTAAATCCTGACTAGTTCTTCTTTTAGGTTTCGAAGAAGGATTTGAGGGAACAGTAGGAGCCATCCTGTTTAGATAAATTAATAACCAATCTAAACTTGCAAGAAGCATATGCTGAGTGTTTTCTTTTCTCTCTCTCTAGCAGCTACCATGACAGGACTAAAACTATTACTTGAAAAAAATATACTGACCGGGCAGAACTATAAAGATTGGCTAAGGAATGTCAACATTGCACTGACTTATGACAAAGTAGCATATGTTACCACCGCTGTTCCTCCCCTTATCCCTGGACCAGATTCTTCAGTTGTGGACAAGGAAGTTCGCAAAACCTGGGATCTAGATTGTGAGCGAGATAAGTGTATCGTGCTGGCGTCCATGAACAATGAACTCTAGAAACAGCACGAGAGTATGGATATTGTATCCATCTTTCTCCAAGTAAAGGAATTATATGGAGAGCACTACCGTATCGCAAGGTACGAGACCTCAAGGAAACTCTTCCAGATGAGGTTAGCTCCAGGATCGCCTGTAGGAGAGCACGTCCTCAAAATGATCATCCTCATTGAGGAACTCGCAAACCTGGGATGCGTGCTAGAGAATGATTTGTATATCGACTTGATTTTGCAGTCCCTTCCCCACACCTTCTCTCAGTTCGTGCTTAGCTTCAACATGCACGAAATGGAAGCTGATCTTCCAAAGCTCCTCAACATGTTGAGGGTAGCAGAGACCTCCTTGAAAAAGGAGAAGACCCCCGTTCTGTATGTTGGCCAATCATCCTCTTCTAAATCTAAAGCGAAAGCTAAAGGGAAGAAGAAGATGAAAGCCACCAAACCGAAGGGTGGGGTCAAGAAGGTGCAGGGAAAGAACAAGGCAGGAAAGGTGAAAGCGGATATAAACGAATGCCATTATTGTCACAAGCAAGGGCACTTGAAGAAGGACTGTATGGCCTTCAAGGCAAAGGACATGAAGCAAGCGGTTGCTTCTGCTTCAGGTGTGTTCGTAATCGAAAATTGTCTTTCAATAAACTCTACATCATGGGTACTTGATACCGGTTCTGGTTCTCACATCTGTAATTCATTGCAGGATCTGAGAAATAGTAGAGTACTGGGGGCAGGTGATATGACTCTCCGGATGGGCAATGGAATGCATGTAGATGCTATTGCAATAGGGGAGTATCACCTAGGGTTGACTAGTGGGCACGTTTTGGTGTTGTACAACTGTTTTTGTATTCCCAGTATGCTGTGTAATATTATATCAGTATCTTTGTTATCTAATAAAGGATATAATTTTGCGCTTGAAAGTAATGTCATGAACATTCTTCTAAATCAAGAACTGATTGGGTATGGCACACTGGAAAACGGCATATACATACTTAATCAACCTCGAATTTTCGATATTCAAAACACACTTAAAAGAAAGGATCCAGATTCAAATCAAGCCTTCCTATGGCATTGTAGACTTGGTCATATAAACGAAACAAGGTTGACTAAGTTACATAAAGATGGATATCTAGATCCGTTTGAATATTCATCATATGCAACTTGTCAATCATGTATCAAAGGAAAAATGACCAAATCTCCGTTCACCGGATACGGAGCAAGAGCTACAGAACTCTTGGGACTAATACACAGTGATGTATGTGGTCCAATGTCTACGCATGCGAGAAGCGGTCACTCCTACTGTAGGGTTCCTAGGCACTCTTGTGAAGGTTCAAAAGGCATCAAACATGCCCGGATAAAAATTTAGACGTGCCGAACAACCCAAAGCCGGGATCTTTGCTAGATTATTAGGTTTAAACATGCAAGATGATAAATTTTATCTAAGTGTGAGGGATTACAACCTTTGTAGTCCGCTCCTTCGCTTCACAAGCTCCGAGTAGAAGTCCCTTTGCCGCGATCCACGATCTTCCGGACTCATGAGAGGCTCCACGACTCGAACGATCCATGCTAGCTTGAAGTGTTCCAAATCTCCGATGATCTACGTCGAAGTTGCAAAGACTCAAGCTTTCTCACTCTAAAGAGATGAACACACTAATCTCATGGGCTAGATGAGATGAGGATGGGAGAGTAGTAATTTTTCTTTCTTTTTAAATCATTTTCTCATATTTATTCATCACATAAAGAAAATCAAGTAAGCTTTTTCAAGAGAGAAGAAGATGATAATGGAAAATGATAATAAGATTAATCCTTTTGTGATGAATAGAAAGAAATGTATATGATTGATATATAAACCATGGTCAAGGATGAATGGATAAGATTTAGTAGAGAATAAACTAGAGTTAGGGTTTGGTTGGGTTAAGAACGTGTCATCCAAAAATATCTTAAGAATGACAAAAGAAAAAGCTTCTAGAAGGTGCATGAAGCATCTAACCCTAATCAAACCATAACCTCAATTAATCATCCTTAAACATATTTAACAATAAATCATATCATGTCACAATAATATATATCACATATATATATTATATATTTGCAACAAAAGAAAATAATACAATTAACATATATCGCATATATATCAATGTATCATCCAGTGAGAAAATGAAATAATAAAGTAAGCCAATATTAGATAATGTAATAATATATCATATATATATTATTATACATTAAATCATCGAATCAATACTTGATCCGACGATCCGGCTATATCGAATATAACCGATTAATATATCATGTACCGATTCATCGAATCAACACTTGATCCAATGTCCCAATTCATATCTAAATATCGCGAGAATATAATACGGTATCTCATATCGCATTATTCTCGGTCCTGCACATATCACATATGTGCCTCTACTCCGTTTCGCCTGAGCCAAGAAACCTCTGTGTAGAACTCTAAAGAATCGTCAATACGCCGGTAGCAGGTGATGATCATATCAAACACCCACAAACTGCAAGCGGTCAACTAAACGTAACAGCCACCCAGGTATTGAGCGATCAGAAGATCAACAAGCTAGCCTGTGCGTTCTCCTGTGAATCCAATCAGTAACACTCCCGTACAGTCCGGTCTGTTCGTCTGATATGTCGCATATCAAGTCTAGGGGTGGTATACGTCAGACCCCAGTAACCGATAAGTCGTGTCGATGTGTGGCTCATAACGGGTCGAGAAACTACTAGTAACACTTACCAGTAAATCTCTATATCAGCCCTGGCCAGGGACTTCCAGTTATAGCCAATCGAACACAGCACAACATCAACTCCCTATACCGGGAGAGACGAATCCCCTCCTATCGCTCATTGCCTCTATGTGATTCGGGACTGTACCCAAAAGCCACCGTTTTGCACGCCCTCTTGGACGTGGTAAGGTGGAAATCAAAGCACAGTGGGAATCACACAAGACTCTATGACGATCTCGGGTCTACAGACTACCCTGTACCAGTGTCACCGGAGAACTGCCATCTGACGTGTGGTATATCACCATGTGGGAGTTCTCGGCGAGTCCGTCCAGTGTACCCAGTCTCCACTGAGCACCCGTACACCATCTCTGATGTCAAACACCGATGGATATGGGATCATCCATCACCCATCATATGGGTCAAGATGCGTATACGCTAGTCTACTCTGGTGCATCGATGCCCTGTCTCGATATACCCTCGACTAGGAACAGTTATAGGATGTACTCATCGACTACCGCGGCCCCACTAGTATGATCTCATCATAGTCCCAGTAGTCGAGTATAGATCCTAAGGGCTTTATCAACATGTGAGAGTAAAACAGTAAACCAATACAAGTCAACATGTTAAGATAAAGTGAAACCAAATAGCATACTATCATGACGAGCAAGAAAGTCATCTCTATATATATCCAAGAATCCATTATAATATACATCATATGTACAACAATGGCCTCTAGGGCATATACATAACTAACAATCTCCCACTTGCACTAAAGCCAGCTGCTATAGTATCTCATACCTAGCATCCCGAATAATCTCTCAAACTGTATCTGGGGAATATCCTTCATGAATGGATCCGCAGTGTTGTCCTTCGTATCTACTCTCCTGACCTCGATCTCCCGGCGATCAACTATCTCCCTGATCAGGTGATACCGCCTCAGAATATGTCTGGACTTCTGATGGGATCTGGGTTCCTTGGCCAAAGCCACAGCTCCATTGTTATCGCAATACAGAGGTATAGGATGCTCAATGGATGGAACCGCACCAAGTTCACTAATGAACTTCTTTATCCAGACAGCCTCTTTGGCAGCATCGTTGGCAGCGATGTATTCAGCCTCCATCGTCGAGTCTGCAACGGTATCCTGTTTGGAACTCTTCCAACATACCGCCCCTCCATTGAGGGTAAAGACAAATCCCGAATGCGACTTAGAGTCGTCCTTATCACTTTGGAAGCTGGAATCGGTAAAGGACTCCACCTGGAGTTCTCCGTTACCATACACCAAGAACATCTCCTTAGTCCTTCGTAAGTACTTGAGAATGTTCTTCACAGCTGTCCAGTGACTCTCTCCAGGATCTGCTTGATACCGACTCACTACACTTAGTGAGTATGCTACATCGGGTCTGGTACACAGCATCGCATACATGATAGAGCCTACTGCCGAAGTATAGGGTATCCCTTGCATGCGAGCTCACTCCAAATCAGTCTTGGGAGACATCTCTTTGGAGAGAGTGAGTCCAGAGATCGTGGGTTGGTTCCCACGCTTGGATTCTTCCATACTAAACCTCTTTAGTATGGTGTCAATGTACCTGGATTGGGACAATCCCAGTATCCGTTTAGATCTATCTCTATAGATCATGATTCCCAATATGCAGGAGGCATCACCTAGATCTTTCATTGAGAATCTCTGTGATAAGAAGAGCTTGACTGATTGCAGCATAGGAATATCATTTCCTATCAAGAGTATGTCATCCACGTACAATACGAGGAAGACAACCTTACCCTCTGCTACCTTCTTATAGATACAAAGTTCATCTATATTTTTGATGAAGTCAAACTCTTTGACTACAACATCAAAACAGATGTTCCAACTCCGCGATGCTTGCTTTAACCCATAGATGGATTTAAGCAGCTTGGACACCTTTCCGCTGCTCCCACTATCTACGAAGCCCTCTGGCTGAGTCATGTACACGCTCTCTTCTAAATCACCGTTTAGAAAGGCGGTCTTAACATCCATTTGCCAGATTTCGTAGTCATGGTATGCAGCAATGGCAAGTAAGATCCGGATGGACTTAAGCATAGCCACTGGAGAAAAGGTTTCGTCATAGTCCACACCTGGTCTTTGACGAAAACCTTTTGCTACAAGTCTAGCTTTGAAAGTCTCAACTTTTCCATCTACACCAAATTTCTTTTTAAAGATCCACTTGCTCCCAATGGGTTTTACCCCTTCAGGAGCATTTTCCAAAGTCCATACTTTGTTGGTGTACATGGATTCCATCTCAGATCGCATAGCATCCAGCCATTTCACAGAGTCACTACTCGTGATGGCCTGCTCGAAACTAGTCGGGTCATCATCATCCATGATGCAATCCTCGCTTCCACCGTCAATGAGAAAACCGTAGTATCTCTCAGGTGGACGAGAAACCTTACTAGATCGGCGGAGAGGCTAGGGTTCGTCGGGTACTACTGAATCCTCTGGTTCCAATAAATCATCAGTTGTAGTCTGTGGTGCTGGAACCTCTTCCAGCTCTACCTCTTTGCCACTAGTTTCTTTTGCAAGAAATTCCTTTTCTAAAAAGGTGGCATATTGAGAAACAAACACTTTTTGTTCCTCAGCGTGATAGAAAATATATCCTTGAGAATTCTTTGGATATCCTACAAACTTACAAAGAACTGATCGTGTCTTGAGTTTGTCCGGATTTTGTCTTTTTACATAGGCCGGACAACCCCATATCTTAAACCGTTTAAAATATGGTCTCATTCCCCTCCATATCTCATATGGAGTTGTAGGCACTGATTTAGACGGAACTTGATTCAATAGGTATGCTGCTGTCTCAAGTGCATAACCCCAAAAGGAAATAGGTAACTCAGCTGTGCTCATCATAGAGCGCACCATATCTAATAGGGTGCGATTCCTCCGCTCAGATACACCGTTGTGCTGTGGTGTATAAGTAGGAGTAAGCTGAGAGAGAATCCCATTCTCTTTTAGATAATCTAAAAACTCACCGCTTAAGTATTCACCTCCTCGATCAGATCGAAGAATCTTAATACTTTTGCCCGTTTGGTTCTCTACTTCGTGCTTATATTCTCTGAATTTCTCAAAAGCTTCAGACTTGTGTTTCATCAGAAACACATGTCCGTATCTAGAGAGATCGTCAGTGAATGTAATGAAGTAGGAAGAACCGTTCCTGGCATGCGTAGACATGGGACCGCATACATCACTATGTACCAGTCCTAAGAGTTCGGTAACTCTTTCTCCGTATCCACTAAACGGAGCTTTGGTCATTTTTCCTTTGAGACATGAATGGCAAGTATCATAAGATGATAATTCGAACGTATTCAAATAACCATCCTTATGTAACTTAGCCAGTCGTGTCGCATTGATGTGACCAAGTCTACAATGCCACAAGAAGGATTCGTTCATTTATGAACTTTTCCTTTTGTGTGTGTTTTGTATATTCAGGACTGTATTCTGATTTAGAATGAATATGCCATTATGTAACGAGCCTGATGCAATCAACTTTTGATCTAGGAATATGTTCATAACATTATCCTTTACTACAAAATTATATCCTTCTTTACTTAATAAAGAAACTGATATAATGTTGCATATCATGTTCGGTATATAATAGCATTCATTTAGAATCAGTGTATTACGACTTGGTAATACAAGGTGATATTCGCCAACTGCTTTGGCTACAATACTTGCACCGTTCCCTACTTGAACGGAATGATCACATTTTCCTAGTTCTCTACCTTTTCGTAGCCCATGTAACAATTTACATATGTGGGATCCTGATCCGGTATCTAATACCCAGGACGTAGGGTGAACTGAGAAACAGTTCTCAATAACTAACACACCCGAAGAAGATGCATCAACATGCATGTTCTTTTGGGCGGCGTGAGAATCCAGATATTCTCCTGTTTCCTGTTCAGTCTTATAACTCTTATAAGAAAGAATGGGTCCAACGTTCCCTTGCTCAGTACAATAATCGGGTTTAGTCAATACATCAATATTATTATCTTGATTATGGCCTGACATGGTCGCTACCTGGGGAGAGAGAGAAGAAAACACTTTAGCGTATGCTCTTGCAAGATTAGATTGGTTATTATCTTATCTAATCAGGATGTCTCCCACTGTTTTTATCAAATCTACCTTCAAACCCAAAAAGGTAAGATTAGCCGGGATTAATTACACACTACAATTTCGTCAATCTTTCAGCCAGATCAGTGTCGGTACTTTGAGGGAGGTTCCCCGTGCTTTCGCACGGACCTAATTAAAGTAAACCTCGTTTTCCCAGAGGCGTAACCCCGTTAACACTTTTCTAGACACCTACTTGAATGACTAATTGTCCTGTGTAAAACACTCCCAGGAGTAACTCTTACTCGCAGTGGGTATCGGGATCCAACTATCTTATAGAAGGTATGCAATCTCATTGCAAATTTCAACACTTGAAATTCCCAATAATACTTTTGCCCCTAGCAACTCATGACCTTAACATGGTCAACAAATCATAAGCGCTAGCCAAGTTCAACCCGTCATTTCCCGATTGAATTAAACCCACTCGTACGACCCTTAACATGGTCAACAAAGTCGTACGACTACCCTAATCCATTCACATCATATGTTTTAACAGATAAGTATTAATTAGCTACCGCATACTACGCCTTAACATGGTCAACAAACGCAACAAGAATACTAAGAAGTACTTATCTGAAATGACGGAGGGCTACGCAGGTTTTTTCAGAAAACCCTGAGCGTAATGAACTTGATATCGTCGTAGAATCGAGTGAAGTTTTGAAAAAGAGTGTTTTTGAGGCTTTTCTTAGTTTCGCTAAAGGGGTCACTCCCGGTGAAGGGATCGTCGGCCCTTTCCTCATCGAATAAGGTGCAGGATATATCATATATACCGCTGTGCAAAGCAAAACACTAAAAGCAATCAAAAGACAAACCGAGTTTTGTAGCATCTGCCAGTTTTGCTAAAGGAGTCACTCCTGGTGAAGGGATCTCGGTCCTTTCCTCATCGAATAAGGTGCAGGATATATCATATATATCACTGTGCAAAGCAAAACTGTAGCTACCCTTTTTATAAAGTTTTTGATTCTACAACATCTTTAGGTTTCTTTTCTTTTTATTAATCTCATTAATAAAAATCCCATCAGCTTATGCTTCCTAAGCATCACAGAAGAAACGAAAGCAGTAATATTTATATATCAGCATATATATATAGTATAAGCATTCGTCTCAGGCAGTAATATGATCTCATCACAGAACATTGCAGCAGAAGAACATATATGAAATATTGGATATACTAGGACGTCCGTGTTTTCAATACGAGCCTGTATAAAACACGGATTCCACGGTCACGACGAATATCCAAACCCACATCCCAAAACCCCTACGAGAGCGGCAAGTAACACTGCCAATTCTAGGGTTAGGAGACCCGGTCTCAACTCCTCGAGATGGCCTCCCACTGGACCCTAGAACCCGGTTACTTGTGCTCCCCTCCTTGGGTCTACCTAATGCGGAAAAGTAAATAATATACACTGGTGACATCAACCGCAACCTGGAAGTGCCCCAAATAAAAGAATATTACATTACAAATGAATCTTACATGAATGAAAATAAAAACCCTCATCTCACATAAAACCCCCGGCTATTCAGAACGCGACGATCCAATACAACATATCACAGCAACACATAATATCACATATCATCAACGTAAGTAAATATGCGCATCCCAATTGTCGTTTACATATAGCAACGAAACCGGCGATATCACATATTACACTTACGGTCACAGAAAAGAAAGTGTAAAACTACAATATTTGGAATCCATAATCACTTTAGACATCGTAAATCCGAAATATCACATACTCCGCATTTCATGCCTAACTCTATGAATTCAACATATTGTATCACATTCCAGATAAATAGACAGTATTAAACTTTTTGAACAGATAATCAAACACCCAAAATTTCCTAAAGTGCTCAACTCTTGAGCGGAGTTCAAATAATCCCAGAGTATGTCACAGTACCAGTGATCCAGCCGTAGAAGGGTCAAGCCAACGCCTCACATGTGGCACGCCGTACTGCCCCAAACCCGAAGGTTCAAAAGGCAGTTCAAGACGGTCACATAATCGAGTTAAGGTTTGTTGTCTTCTAGAGGGTCCACCGCTTAACTTGTACAATTTTCCGAAAGATTTAAACCCGATAAAAATTCAACACTTGAAAGTTTTACGTGCCGGGAAAAAGTCGGTTAATGATATCCGTTCAACTAGTTTAACAGTTTCTAAATATCCGGAAAGAAATACGAATTTAAAATTTCCGATCGAATATACTATTACAAAATAAACCCCAGATTTAAACAACACTGGAATCACTTTTAAAAATATCCAGAAGCATCAACAAGTACCTACGGTTATTACCGTAAAAGCCACGTGTCGCCAATCCATGAATCCGCCGCGGAACCGCCGCGCAAGCATGCTTGCGCCGCGGTTCCGCCGCCGTTTGGATGAATTGGGGGTCGGGTTTTATGGTAATTCTTAGAATTCCCTGCTGATTTTTTTACGTATTTTTAATTCAGAAAAAACCCAAATTTTAAAAAATTTCCAGAGAGGGGGTATATTTTGTCGGTTCGGGTTCGATCGGAGTTTTAACTTCGTAAACACATCGCCTAATGCTCTAGCTAGGCTCTGATACCACTGTAGGGTTCCTAGGCACTCTTGTGAAGGTTCAAAAGGCATCAAACATGCCCGGATAAAAATTTAGACGTGCCGAACAACCCAAAGCCGGGATCTTTGCTAGATTATTAGGTTTAAACATGCAAGATGATAACTTTTATCTAAGTGTGAGGGATTACAACCTTTGTAGTCCGCTCCTTCGCTTCACAAGCTCCGAGTAGAAGTCCCTTTGCCGCGATCCATGATCTCCCGGACTCATGAGAGGCTCCACGACTCAAACGATCCATGCTAGCTTGAAGTGTTCCAAATCTCCGATGATCTACGTCGAAGTTGCAAAGACTCAAGCTTTCTCACTCTAAAGAGATGAACACACTAATCTCATGGGCTAGATGAGATGAGGATGAGAGAGTAGTAATTTTGCTTTCTTTTTAAATCACTTTCTCATATTTATTCATCACATAAAGAAAATCAAGTAAGCTTTTTCAAGAGAGAAGAAGATGATAATGGAAAATGATAATAAGATTAATCCTTTTGTAATGAATAGAAAGAAATGTATATGATTGATATATAAACCATGGTAAGGATGAATGGATAAGATTTAGTAGAGAATAAACTAGAGTTAGAGTTTGGTTGGGTTAAGAATGTGTCATCCAAAAATATCTTAAGAATGACAAAAGAAAAAGCTTCTAGAAGGTGCATGAAGTATCTAACCCTAATCAAACCCTAACCTCAATTAATCATCCTTAAACATGATTAACAATAAATCATATCATGTCACAATAATATATATCACATATATATATTATATATTTGCAACAAAAGAAAATAATACAATTAACATATATCGCATATATATCAATGTATCATCCAGTGAGAAAATGAAATAATAAAGTAAGCCAATATTAGATAATGTAATAATATATCATATATATATTATTATACATTAAATCATCGAATCAACACTTGATCCGACGATCCGGCTATATCGAATATAACTGACTAATATATCATGTACCGATTCATCGAATCAACACTTGATCCGATGTCCCGATTCATATCTAAATATCGCGAGAATATAATACGGTATCTCATATCGCATTATTCTCGGTCCTGCACATATCACATATGTGCCTCTACTCCGTTTCGCCTGAGCCAAGAAACCTCTGTGTAGGACTCTAAAGAATCGTCAATACGCCGGTAGCAGGTGATGATCATATCAAACACCCACAGGCTGCAAGCGGTCAGCTAAACGTAACAGCCACCCAGGTATTGAGCGATCAGAAGATCAACAAGCTAGCCTATGCATTCTCCTGTGAATCTAATCAGTAACACTCCCGTACAGTCCGGTCTGTTCGTCTGATATGTCGCATATCAAGTCTAGGGGTGGTATACGTCAGACCCCAGTAACCGATAAGTCGTGTCGATGTGTGGCTCATAACGGGTCGAGAAACTACTAGTAACACTTACTAGTAAATCTCTATATCAGCCCTGGCCAGGGACTTCCAGTTATAGCCAATCGAACACAGCACAACATCAACTCCCTATACCGGGAGAGACGAATCCCCTCCTATCGTTCATTGCCTCCATGTGATTCGGGACTGTACCCAAAAGCCACTGTTTTGCACGCCCTCTTGGACGTGGTAAGGTGGAAATCAAAGCACAGTGGGAATCACACAAGACTCTATGACGATCTCGGGTCTACAGACTACCCTGTACCAGTGTCACCGGAGAACTGCCATCTGACGTGTGGTATATCACCATCTGGGAGTTCTCGGCAAGTCCGTCCAGTGTACCCAGTCTCCACTGAGCACCCGTACACCATCTCTGATGTCAAACACCGATGGATATGGGATCATCCATCACCCATCATATGGGTCAAGATGCGTATACGCTAGTCTACTCTGGTGTATCAATGCCCTGTCTCGATATACCCTCGACTAGGAACAGTTATAGGATGTACTCATCGACTACCGCGGCCCCACTAGTATGATCTCATCATAGTCCCAGTAGTCGAGTACAGATCCTAAGGGCTTTATCAACATGTGAGAGTAAAACAGTAAACCAATACAAGTCAACATGTTAAGATAAAGTGAAACCAAATAGCATACTATCATGACGAGCAAGAAAGTCATCTCTATATATATCCAAGCATCCATTATAATATACATCATATGTACAACAATGGCCTCTAGGGCATATACATAACTAACACCTACTTCATCACTTTTACTGATGACTTCTCTAGGTATGGACATGTGTTCTTAATAAAACATAAATCCGAGGCCTTTGAGAAGTTTAAGGAGTATAAAAATGAAGTAGAGAAACAAACCGGTAAAAGCATCAAGACACTTCGATCTGATCGAGGTGGAGAATACTTAAGTACCAGTTTCCTTGAATACTTAAAAGAGAATGGAATTCTCTCTCCGCTTACTCCTCCTTATACACCTCAGCATAATGGTGTATCAGAAAGGAGGAATCGCACGCTATTAGATATGGTGCGTTCAATGATGAGTAGTGCTGAGTTGCTACTTTCCTTCTGGGGATTTGCTTTAGAATCAGCAGCATACTTATTGAATAGAGTTCCAATTAAATCTGTGCCTACCACTCCATATGAAATGTGGAGCGGGAAGAGACCATATCTTAAGTACATCAAGATATGGGGGTGTCCGGCATATGTTAAAAAGCATAGACCGGACAAGCTCGAGGCACGATCGGTTTTGTGCAAGTTTGTAGGATACCCCAAACATTCAAGGGGGTACATGGTCTACCACACTGAAGAACAAAAGGTGTTTGTCGCTCGCCACATTATCTTCTTAGAAAGCGAATTTCTTGCAAAAGAAATTAGTGGGAGCGCGGTAGAGCTCGAAGAAATTCCAGAACCTCAAACTGCTACCGAGGACTTAGAAGAACCTCAGATTTCAATAGAATATGACGAACCAACACCACTCCGCAGATCTAGTAGAATTTCTCATCCTCCAGAGAGAGAGATACTATGGTTTTCTTCTAGATGGGGATCGAGAGGATTGCATCATCGATGATGATGAGCCTACTAGTTTTCAGCAGGTTATCACGAGTATTGACTCGATGAAATGGCTAGATGCTATGAGATCCGAAATGGAATCCATGTACACCAATAAAGTATGGACTTTAGAAGTTGCTCCTCCTGGGGTGAAACCAGTTGGATGCAAATGGATCTTCAAAAAGAAGATTGGTGCACTTGGACAAGTGGAAACCTACAAAGCTAGACTCGTTGCAAAAGGTTTTCGTCAAAGACCAGGATTGGACTATGATGAAACCTTTTCACCTGTAGCTATGCTTAAATCCATTCAGATCCTGCTTGCCATTGCTGCCTTCCATGACTATGAAATCTGGCAAATGGATGTAAAAACAGCTTTTCTAAATGGACATTTAAACGAGAGTGTTTACATGGATCAACCAGAAGGTTTCTTAGACAGTGGGAGCAGCGGAAGAGTGTGCAGGTTGCTTAAATCCATCTATGGATTAAAGCAAGCATCGCGAAGTTGGAACATCTGCTTTGATGAGACAGTCAAAGAGTTTCACTTTATCAAAAATGTAAATGAACCATGTATTTATAGGAAGATTGTAGAAGGAGCAGTAGTCTTCCTCGTTTTGTACGTCGACGATATACTACTGATAGGGAATGATGTCCCTATGCTACAATCAGTAAAGCTCTTCTTGTCACAAAAATTCTCCATGAAAGACTTGGGTGATGGAACCTACATTTTGGGCATTAAGATCTATCGTGATAGATCTAATAGAATGTTGGGACTTTCACAGCCCAGGTATATTGACACTATACTAAAGAGATTTAGTATGGAAGATTCCAAGTGCGGTAATATGCCCGCTTGTCACGGGATCACCCTCTCCAAAGAGATGTCTCCAAAGACTGATGAAGAGAGGGATCGTATGGGCATTATACCCTACGTGTCACAACCCGAAATAGCCCGTGACTGGCACTTGAATAATATGAAGTCTATAGGACCCCATCTAATCCAAGTAAGCCAAAAGCCCAGAAATCTAAAACCATTTTAGGGAGTAAATAAAGAAAACTAGTTTTTAATAAGTAAAGAAACATGTTTTGAAATCAAGCCTTTAAATAACTAAGCCGAATATGCAGTTTTAAAATGTGTATTCTTTTCTGAAAATTTCGGCAGAGTTTCCTTTGTAAAAACTGGCCCCGAACGGGGTACAACAAGAATAATATATGTGCAATGATAAAAGGCATCCCCAAGAGGGAGCTAGCTCTTCGTCAATCGACGGTCACAACCACGCAAGCCATAATAATATACAACGCCAAAGGGCGAGGATCAAAACCCAAAAAAGAAACTCTAAACAGCCAGAAAATCGTAATACTACAAGCGCGACTCTAAAGTCAAAATAATACATCACTGTCTCTAAGTCTGAAACAATATACAAGTTTTGGTTGATGGAATTTATAGATACAATGAAGAAATAATGTACAATGGCGGTTTTGATACAAAGAACCCACCTACCAAAGCAAGTCACCCGCAATGGAAGCAATGTGCCCGAAAAGCCGCAATGAAATCTGTACGGCAAAACCTGCAAGAACTGTGGCACAACGGGGGTGAGTCGCCAACTCGTGAATAGAAAATATCTACAAGCAGAGATCGAATGTATGACCCATCCTAGGTCAATACGATCAGATATATATAAACCTCATTATGAAATAAGCTGAAGCATGCTAAACTGACAGTGTAATCTCTATACATGAGTGTAGTGCCAAGTGCTCGTGCCAGTGCCAGTGCCTCAGGTAATAGCATATCATAAATATGAGGTATGATCCGTGTAATCAATCTGCATGTACGTGGATCCCGTCCACTCGTCACCCAATGACAATAACCATCATGCATGTAAATATCATCAGCATATGCATGGAAATATGAGGATATAAACCACCTGTGTCCCTCGCGACACGTCAAAATCATGGAACCGGAGTGCCCAGCATCGACACTCGAAAACATCATGAAAGCTGTGCCCAGCATCGGCACGTAAATCCTCATATATTGGGCTCCGTCAGTCCGGATAAGCCCACAGGCTCCATCTGCGGAATCGGCCCTCGGCCCCAGCAGTACGCCCATATCCATCTATCGACTCTGGTCGGTATCCTACGGATAACCGCCAGGTCCAACCAATCACCGTTAGGTAGTGGTCCCACTGCCAGGCTCACCGTCTACTACACAGCGAAACCGTTCTCGCCCCGGGGAACCATACCGGGTCCACCATGCACCCGCAATCGGCCTCATCCGCCTCCTCGAATCGGGTTTCACATGTCGCTCTCAGCACCGAGAAAACACATAGTGGACGCACTGAAATATCATATCAAGAGTAACCGGGTTTTTAAAACGATTGCATATTCTCTTTTGAAATACCCGCAGTTCCCAAATTCAGAAATATCATGGAAACAACATATCTCAATGCGCATAATCAGAAAGCATGATGTATGTGACATATAAATGAAGTGCAAGTATATCATGCAGCATGGAGTAATAGTATGCACATACAAGGGTCATATCCTGATGCAGTAATACTACTGTGTGGTGACATGGCAATTACCGATGAAGATGTGTGTGAGCCGGCAAGTAAGTGTACGTGGTACATACGCATCATCGGTAATGGTGCTGGTGTCCTAGCAGCATGATTGTAATATATCAATAAACACAAGCAATGCAATGCAAATAGCATGAATATGCGGAATCAAATAATCAACGCAACAGTGAAGAATCTACCTCAATAAATATATCATGCAGCCTTGCCTTTTGAAATAAGACAAATCAGGGTTTTTGGTAAAATAAGGGCTACGGTGTTTTAAGAAAAGATGTGTCGTTTGAAAATATCCGTAGAATCCCTTTTGCCTATCCTTAAAATATCCCCGATTCGTTAGTTTTGAAATAGGTATGACTCGGGTCTAGTCTAACGCCTACTATGCGAACTACGGACCCAATTATCAAGTCAATTGGGAGGGGTATGGAAACCACCTACATCTGAGTCGATATATATATATATATATATATATATATATAAATATAATAGTCAATAATTCCCGCCTCAATGGTATCACAAACGATATAACATCCTCGAATCATGAGCGCGGATCTATCATCAATAATCTCAAAGAACATATAGTAAATATATGTGTGTATACGTATTCGTATACATCACCACGGACTGCGGGGGTGCTATACACCATCCACCCGACTTCCCCGTAGATAAAATCTACTCACCTGGTCTTCGCTCGCCGAAATCGATGACGCCGCGCTTCTTCGCCTCAGAATCCTTGCGAGGGTACCTACAATAATAAACCGTCGCAATACGTATTAAAATCAAGGCAGAAAACCAATACAGCGCACAGTGTTCTCATAGGTTGGAACCTATGGCCTAAACGTGCAAATCAATCACACAATCCCTGTTGTCGATGTACGAACACCCGACAACCAAATACAAATCCAAATATCAAGAAAGTGCATTTTAAAATACGGAAAACATCGCCTAAAACACACCAAAATGCTCCCATATTTTCCCCAGGTGACAATTAGCCAAAACTGCATATAGGAGGGGTTTATTTTAGTGCAAAATGAGCCCTGGAATAAAACTGGAACAATTCTACCCTACTCTGGCCGCAAATTGCGGCCAGAATGATTAAATCTGCGGCCATGGGTTTGAATTAGGGGCTCGGGTTTTGGTGGTAGCTTCCTAGGTGCCTTCACGACTCACTGTCAGCTCAATTTTATTTTAGGGGTCTCGGGGTGATAGCAGATTCCTAAAACCTTCACAGATTTCACAACATCTCCGATATCGGTTTTCTAAATCCGTATTCCGGGTTTCAAATCTCAGGTTTGGGTCTCAATTCCATCACTAGGGTGTTTGTGCAGCCTCCACTAAGCTCAATTTCATACTACAACTCACAAATTCCTCAAACCCTAACTAGGTTTCCTTTAAGTCCACAACACCACCCGATATCGATTCAATTTTTAACATAGGGGTATAAGTAATGCAAAAACTAATCTAATGATCCAGAAATTACCTCATTTGGCAACTCAAGAATTTTCTCGAGTTTCCCCTAGTGGCCAAAATCCTTGCTTTCTTGGTCCGATATGTTTGTCTCGAGCTCGTGCACCTTTTTAGTGAAATGAAGATAGGGTTTTGAGTTTGTTTTTACGATGATTTGAGGAGGTGAAGAGGGGGGGAATGAGGAGCTAGGACAGCAGCAGCAACCATGAAGAGGGAGAGAGGAAATGGTGGTGGAAAAAGGAGAAGGAGCCAAGTCAAAGAAGTCATCACCTACTCTTTCTCTCTCTCACCATACTTATTTTCTTTTCTTTTTCTTATTTTCTTTTCTTCACTAAATCCCTTCTCACTTGAATAGTAAACCCAAAAGAAAAGCCATGGTAGAAATGCACAAGTGTAGAGAAAAAGATATGTGCATGTTTTGCACAAAATTGCTAAAAACCGATTAGCGATTTTTAATCGCGATTAGCACTAATTTAGTGTCAAACTAATCACAAAAACTTTAATATGTCATAATCCCATAGAATACCCTATTTTGGAATTTTCCATAATTTTTCCATAATTTTTCCAAAATTTTCCCCATTTATTTGTATTTAATTATACCGGAATATTAAAATATTCATTAAAATAATATTAAATTATAAAAATTCCCCAAAATAATATTTTATTGTTTGGAAATGTTACAATCTATCCCCCTTAAAGAAATTCGGTCCCCGAATTTAAATTTAAACCCCCAAATACTAAAACATTTCGATACAAATTCCAAGTCGTCGGGGCTCCGAATCATCAATACATATAACATCATAGCGCAATGCATGCGCCTGAGCAATGAGCAGATAACTCTAAAGCAAAACTCTGTCAAGCATCCCGCAATCATCGGAGTCATGGTAAGACACAAATGTCAAATCCAAAACAAAACCAATATGATATAGATCAGAACTATACATGTAGACATCCAATCTATACATGTGAATAGCTGATGTAAATGCATGCCAAATATATCCAGGTACTGTCCTCTGACTAGTCCTGCTCAGTACAAAACGAATATCAAATATCATAAAGATGTACTGCTCCAAAAGGAATAAATCCAAAAATGCGCATAACACCACCCTGTGCGTCTTGTGCGCACCGAAATCAAAATCCATATATGTGTCATACAGGTGCACAAAACGACATCTAGGTGCAACAGGTGTGCACGAAGTATCTGTCATAGGCAACGGGTATGCCTGACAGCAAAACCAGGTGCATCAGACATGCACGAAGAATCTCGATTTAGTGCATCTGGTGCGCACCCAAAATCGTATCCCAAAACATGCGCCCAACATGCGCGAAAATCCAAATCAGTGCATCCATCATGCACGAATAAAAGCTAAATCCTGCGCGCTCAACATGCACGAAATCACCAAATCCAATAGCAAACGCCGAACATGTATAAGTCCAATTGAAAGCACGGAGTGCAAGAATCAATCATCAATATCAGGGTCAAAATCGACGATATAATGCGGCTCGATCAAAATCAGGTGTAGCGCGATGGGAAATCTCACAACCGTGTGCATGAGCATGCACAAATCAATTCAAAACACTAAAAGTGCATGAAAACTATGCTGGAAGCGTAAATCAAATCACCGGCATAAAATAGGCATGAAATCATAATCAATACCTCAAGAATAATAACTATGCGCAAGGTATAAATACCCAGTTGGTGCAACCATGGTGCACAAAATATAAATCCGATGCAACAAAGACACGAAATACAAATTTGGTGCGATAAACGCAAGAAACATAGAACTGGTGCATCCCATGCACAAATACCCAACAATAACTCAAATGCGAAAGCAGCAACACCAAGCGTACCCAGGTGTAAATAAAATCATAAACGTGTGCAACTGCGTGCACAAAGCACATATAAGCTATACCGAGTGAAAAAATCAAATCGTGAGCGTAACATATGAACCACATCCAATCAGTCGTATGAAATCCATAAAACTCAGTCATCAAGAATAAATCATGTGAATAGATCAACCAAAATACCGAAATCCAAAGTGACGGATACGTGATAGTCAAATCACAAAACCACAAATCATAAATACTGTCGTCGGTATATCCTCCTTCAAAGTCGAGAAGGTGCCGGTACATCCAATCTAGCGGCGTAAGATATCTATTTGCATCTTGCTCACAGTCTGGCATCCTTATCTTCTCTGTGGATTACCAATCTCGCAATCCATCGGCTCAACGGCCCTGTCAGGTATGCTAACGGAAACGATTCCGTTCTGGCACTGCTCTGGTCATCTCTCGGTCAATCGTTACGACCACTCGTAAAGCAGCACGTCACTGGCGCCGACCTCTGTATGCATATCCGACCTTTAATCTTAACGGGGAGTAACAACAGCTCAATGGCGTCTCGCACGTACCTATCATCCCGCTTGTCTGTATCGTCATCCACTTCGACGTCACGTCTCTATCTGCACACTGTAATGTTCTCGGCTGCGGTCTATCCGAAGTCTCTCACACGGACTTGAAATCACGAACTCGGTATCTTCATCACTCAGTAGAAGATATCTAGCCGAACACGTCCTCAGCGTGCATATCGCGTCTCTGATGTCAGCGGAGTGGAACGTCATCACATCAAAATCCCGTGCGAACTCTTTGCTCCACCTTGTTCCAATGTCGACTGATTTGGACTCGTCTCATCACGGCTGTATGGACTGTGCTCCAACGGCTATGCTCGTATCTGGAGTCTCCCAAGCAGTGTGTCCCATCACATGATATCCGAATGATGTCGAACCATCCGATCGACTCGTCAGAACCTCATAATCCCCCAAGAGCTCAACATCTTGGGTACAGTTTAATAGTATCGAGTACATACCACAGCATCGGTGGTCCAGCCGTAGAAGGGAAAACCCAAGCCTCACTAATGGCGCCGCGGAACTGCCGCAAACCCTTAGGTTCAAAGGCTTTCACACGGTCATTAAGTCGAGTTAGGGTTTCATTCTTCTAGAGGGTCCATAGAATCGCTTGCATGTCTGTCCGAATACTTTAAACTTGGAAAAATGGGTTCCTGACACTCGATCGTCTCAATCGACTCTCAACGAATCTGCGTGAAGTCGCCTCTAGCTGAAATCAATCTATCTGATGACCTCGCATCGGGTAAGCGAACGAACCATATGTCCTAGTCATTCATCCTCGGTGACTAGCGACTCACCATCATATCTCTAAGTATATACCCATGCTGCAGTAGCTCCAATCATCTGGGCGATATCTCATCATTTGCAGCAACAACTGGCTCATTTATCCGTACGCTGAACAACGCCTCAATCCTCCAGGAAAGGCGATACATTGGCGGCCATCTCTAAATCGGTCGGCTCTAGATCTGAGTAAGACTCTCTATACTGGAAATCTTCAACTCTACTGAGCCTGCTCCGGCGCATAAATCGGACGAATCACCTTCGTCTCTCAAATCGGGGTAGACTAGCTACCAACTGTCTCATATCTGCCTGGAAGCTCCGGCGATCTCAGCTCGTAAGCTCCGGAAGCGACATCCTATCAATCTTACCAACAACTGGTCCATCTGTCTGCACGGTAGGCGACACCATAATCTCTGAGGTATGCTGTATTTCAACAGTCCTCTCTCAACTGGCAGCGCTAACAATGGCCCGATCATCTAGTGTAAAACCAAGCACTCGCCTCCACAAGAGGTCACAATCATCATGAACAAGCGATATCTCATTGGTCATCACATCCTGGCTGGCCTCTATCAGTGGCTCAATCCTTTGATACCGATCGGCACGTCCGAGAAATCTCATAAAAGCGATCTGTCGAATGCTCATGGCGCGAAAACACAATAAAGCGAAGCCTCTATATGCAATCGTATGTCTCTGGAATCACGCCCTGGTCAGTCCTCGTCCATGATGAGCTCATGCTGACGCAACTCGAGCCGTAGCTCACTCTGCCCGTGCAATCGTGGCAGCAAAATCATAACCAGTATCGATAAGGATAGATCATAGGAAGGAATATAATACTGTGCAAGGAAAATGTACATCCTAAGGTTTCTTAAGCGGAGTGGCGTGTCGTAAGTATGCCGCGGAACATACGTACGGTACGTCTCTCTACTCAAGCTACCAACTCCATCAACCAAGGGTCATCCTATGCGATGAAAGTTCGGGTATAATACCCCCTCGACTAAGTCTAAGTTCTGTAAGGTCAAGCCTAAGTTCCGTATATATGTAAACGCCCTAGGCTCTACATAGTCAAACTTAGACTCGAACCAAGGTTAACCTAGCGCTCTGATACCAACTTTGTCACGACCCGAAATAGCCCGTGACTGGCACTTGAATTATATGAAGTCTATAGGACCCCATCTAATCCAAGTAAGCCAAAAGCCCAGAAATCAAAAACCATTTTAGGGAGTAAATAAAGAAAACTAGTTTTTAATAAGTAAAGAAACATGTTTTGAAATCAAGCCTTTAAATAACTAAGCCGAATATGCATTTTTAAAATGTGTATTCTTTTCTGAAAATTTCGGCAGAGTTTCCTTTGTAAAAACTGGCCCCGAACGAGGTACAACAAGAATAATATATGTGAAATGATGAAAGGCATCCCCAAGCGGGAGCTAGCTCTTCGTCAATCGACGGTCACAACCACGCAAGCCATAATAATATACAACGCCAAAGGGCGAGGATCAAAACCCAAAAAAGAAGCTCTAAACAGCCAGAAAATCGTAATACTACAAGCGCGACTCTAAGGTCAAAATAACACATCACTGTCTTTAAGTCTGAAACAATATACAAGTTTTGGTTGATGGAATTTCTAGATACAATGAATAAATAATGTACAATGGCGGTTCTGATACAAAGAACCCACCTACCAAAGCAAGTCACCCGCAATGGAAGCAATGTGCCCGAAAAGCCGCAATGAAATCTGTACGGCAAAACCTGCAAGAACTGTGGCACAACGGGGGTGAGTCGCCAACTCGTGAATAGAAAATATCTACAAGCAGAGATCGAATGTATGACCCATCCTAGGTCAATACGATCAGATATATATAAACCTCAATATGAAATAAGCTGAAGCATGCTAAACTGGCAATGTAATCTCTATACATGAGTGTAGTGCCAAGTGCTCGTGCCAGTGCCTCAGGTAATAGCATATCATAAATATGAGGTATGATCCGTGTAATCAATCTGCATGTACGTGGATCCCGTCCACTCGTCACCCAATGACAATAACCATCATGCATGTAAATATCATCAGTATATGCATGGAAATATGAGGATATAAACCACCTGTGTCCCTCGCGACACGTCAAAATTACGGAACCGGAGTGCCCAGCATCGACACTCGAAAACATCATGAAATTTTTGCCCGGCATCGGCACGTAAATCCTCATATATCGGGCTCCGTCAGTCCGGATCAGCCCACGGGCTCCGTCTGCGGAATCGGCCCTCGGCCCCAGCAGTATGCCCATATCCATCTATCGACTCTGGTCGGTATCCTACGGATAACCGCCAGGACCAACCAATCACCGGTAGGTAGTGGTCCCACTGCCAGGCTCACCGTCTACTACACAGCGAAACCGTTCTCGCCCCGGGGTACCATACCGGGTCCACCATGTACCCGAAATCGGCCTCATCCGCCTCCTCGAATCGGGTTTCACATGTCGCTCTCAGCACCGAGAAAACACATGGTGGACGCACTGAAATATCATATCAAGGGTAACCGGGTTTTTAAAACGATTGCATATTCTCTTTTGAAATACCCGCGGTTCCCAAATCCAGAAATATCATGGAAACAACATATCTCAATGCGCATAATCAGAAAGCATGATATATGTGACATATAAATGAAGTGCAAGTATATCATGCAGCATGGAATAATAGTATGCACATACAAGGGTCATATCCTGATGCAGTAATACTACTGTGTAGTGACATGGCAATTACCGATGAAGATGTGTGTGAGCCGGCAAGTAAGTTTACGTGGTACATACGCATCATCGGTAATGGTGCTGGTGTCCTAGCAGCATGATTGTAATATATCAATAAACACAAGCAATGCAATGCAAATAGCATGAATATGCGGAATCAAATAATCAACGCAACAGTGAAGAATCTACCTCAATAAATATATCTTGCAACCTTGCCTTTTGAAATAAAACAAATCAGGGTTTTTGGTAAAATAAGGGCTACGGTGTTTTAAGAAAAGATGTGTCGTTTGAAAATATCCGTAGAATCCCTTTTGCCTATCCTTAAAATATCCCCGATTCGTTAGTTTTGAAATAGGTATGACTCGGGTCTAGTCTAACGCCTACTATGCGAACTACGGACCCAACTATCAAGTCAATCGGGAGGGGTATGGAAACCACCTACATCTGAGTCGATATATATATATATATATATATATATAAATATAATAGTCAATAATTCCCGCCTCAATGGTATCACAAACGATATAACATCCTCGAATCATGAGCGCGGATCTATCATCAATAATCTCAAAGAACATATAGTAAATATATGAGTGTATACGTATTCGTATACATCACCACATACTGCGGGGGTGCTATACGCCATCCACCCGACTTCCCCCGTAGATATAATCTACTCACCTGGTCTTCGCTCGCCGAAATCGATGACGCCGCGCTTCTTCGCCTCAGAATCCTTGCGAGGGTACCTACAATAATAAACCATCGCAATACGTATTAAAATCGAGGCAGAAAACCAATACAGCGCACAGTGTGCTCATAGGTTGGAACCTATGGCCTAAACGTGCAAATCAATCACACAATCCCTGTTGTCGATGTACGAACACCCGACAACCAAATACAAATCCAAATATCAAGAAAGTGCATTTTAAAATACGGAAAATATCGCCAAAAACACACCAAAATGCTCCCAGATTTTCCACAGGTGACAATTAGCCAAAACTGCATATAGGAGGGGTCTATTTTAGTGCAAAATGAGTCCTGGAACAAAACTGGAACAATTCTACCCTACTCTGGCCGCAAATTACGGCCAGAATGATTAAATCTGCGGCCATGGGTTTGAATTAGGGGCTCGGGTCTTGGTGGTAGCTTCCTAGGTGCCTGCACGACTCACTGTCAGCTCAATTTTATTTTAGGGGTCTCGGGGTGATAGCAGATTCCTAAAACCTTCATAGATTTCACAATATCTCCGATATCGGTTTTCTAAATCCGTATTCCGGGTTTCAAATCTCAGGTTTGGGTCTCAATTCCATCACTAGGGTGTTTGTGCAGCCTCCACTAAGCTCAATTTCATACTACAACTCACAAATTCCTCAAACCCTAACTAGGTTTCCTTTAAGTCCACAACACCACCCGATATCGATTCAATTTTTAACATAGGGGTATAAGTAATACGAAAACTAATCTAAAGATCCAGAAATTACCTCATTTGGCAACTCAAGAATTTTCTCGAGTTGCCCCTAGTGGCCAAAATCCTTGCTTTCTTGGTCCGATATGTTTGTCTCGAGCTCGTGCACCTTTTTAGTGAAATGAAGATAGGGTTTTGAGTTTGTTTTTGTGATGATTTGAGGAGGTGAAGAGGGAGCGAATGAGGAGCTAGGGCAGCAGCAGCAACCATGAACAGGGAGAGAGGAAATGGTGGTGGAAAAAGGAGAAGGAGCCAAGTCAAAGAAGTCCTCACCTACTCTTTCTCTCTCTCACCATACCTATTATCTTTTCTTTTTCTTATTTTCTTTTCTTCACTAAATCCCTTCTCACTTGAATAGTAAACCCAAAAGAAAAGCCATGGTAGAAATGCACAAGTGTAGAGAAAAAGATATGTGCATGTTTTGCACAAAATTGCTAAAAACCGATTAGCGATTTTTAATCGCGATTAGCACTAAATTAGTGTCAAACTAATCACAAAAACTTTAATATGTCATAATCCCATAGAATACCCTATTTTGGAATTTTCCATAATTTTTCCAAAATTTTCCCCATTTATTTGTATTTAATTATACCGGAATATTAAAATATTCATTAAAATAATATTAAAGTAATATTAAATTATAAAAATTCCCAAAAATAATATTTTATTGTTTGGAAATGTTACACTACGCTTCGGCGGTAGGATCTATAATGTATGCGATGTTATGTACAAGACCGGATGTAGCTTACGCACTTGGTGTGGTAAGAAGGTATCAGTCGAACCCAGGTGAGAAACATTGGATAGCGGTAAAGAACCTTCTCAAGTACTTGAGAAGGACTAAGGAGATGTTCTTAATTTACGGTAATGGGGACATCCAGGTAGAGGCTTTTACCGACTCCGGCTTCCAAAGTGACAAAGATGATTCTAAATCCATTTCGGGTTTTGTGTTTACCCTCAATGGAGGGGCGGTATGTTGGAAGAGTTCCAAACAGGATACCGTCGCAGACTCAACTATGGAGGCTGAGTATATAGCTGCTAGTGAAGCCGCAAAAGAGGCTGTCTGGATAAGGAAGTTCATCTCTGAACTTCAGGTGGTTCCGTCCATTGCCAATCCAATACCTTTGTATTATGATAACAATGGGGCCGTAGCATTGGCGAAGGAACCCAGGTCTCATCAGAAATCCAGGCATACCTTAAGGCGTTTTCACCTGATCAGGGAGATCGTTGATCGTCGGGAGATCGAGGTACAGAGAGTGGATACAAAAGACAACACGGCAGATCCATTCACAAAGGCCATCCCTCAAGTTCAGTTCGAGAGGCTGTTTGAGATGTTGGACATGCGGTACTCTAGCAACTGGATCTAGTGAAGACAGTGGGTACTCCTTGCGCCAATTATAGGCCCTAGTTCAAGTGGGAGATTGTTGGATATATATGCCCTAGAGGCCTTCATTGTATAGGATACTAGGGATATGTATGTACATGACAGTCTTGCTTTATATAATAGTACGCTATTTGGTTTGTCTTTATCTTAACATATGATATATTATGCGTAGTATTCTTATATATATATACATGTTGATAAAGCTCATAGGGTGTTTGCCTGACTACCGGCGTTGTGATGGCAGTCATACTAGTGGGAGCTGGATAGTCAATAGGCACATCCTTAGATGTCCCTGATCGCAGGAGTATCGAGACTGGGCATCGATACTCTAGAGTAGACTGGTGTATACATATCTAGACCCTGAGGAGGGGCAATGGATTGGTCCCGCAGCCATTGGTGGAGTGCACCTAAGATTGTATACAGATGCTCACTGGATGTGAGTACACCGGACAGGACTCGCCGAGAACTGACTGGATGGTATTTATACCTAACGTCAAATAGCAGTTCTCAGGTGACATGTGTGCAGATAGTCCGTTGATTTAAAGTCGTCATTTGTCTCGTGTGAGTTCCCACTGTGCTTTGATTACTACCCTACCACGGTTCAAAGTAGTCGTGCAAACAGGTTTTAGTTGGGCACAGTCCCGAGCCACGTGGAGGCAGTGAGTGACTGTTAGGGATTCGTCTCTCCCGGTATAGGGAGTTGATATCGCACAGTGATCGGTTGGTCATTACCATAAGTCCCTGGCCAGGGCTAATTGAGAATTACTGATAGATTGATCAGTAGATTCTCGGATAGTGATAGAGCCATACCGACACACTTGTACGGTTATTAGGGGTCTGACATTTACCACCTCCCTGGACCATACATGCGATACTCTTAGACGAACAGACCGGACTGCACGGATATTGTCACGCACATGCTCAGTAGGAGTTCGGATGGGTATCCTCATCGGCCTTCTTATCGACATCTACCTGGGAACCGTTACGTACAGCTAGTGCCGCTTACGGTCTGTGGTTAAACCCACTGCCAGCGTAGTAGTCGAGTCTTTAGAGTCTCACACAGAGTTTTCCCAACTCAAGGCGAAACCATATAGAGGTCGTACGGTTTTACGACAAGGGTTCGGACGAATACATGTTTAAACGCACGTACGACATTCAGACAGTTTTTACTAGACGGCTTTGGTTTAAGCCAGATTCTAGTATCAGGTTATTGGATTTATACAGTCTAAAGTTTTTCCGTGTTTTCACGGATGAGAGGGGCGTTCTCGTAATTTCCGAGAAGCTTCTAGAAGCATGGTGACTTGAGGGGTTTAGGTGACATTGTCATTATTGAAATTGTGACTCATTATGAATGATTCACTATGTCATTAATGCATTATTAAATGCTTAATGACTCACATAGTGAATCACTCATATTCATTTATGAAGCATGATGAATAATCCATTATTATTCATTTTATTGATATTTCATTATGCTTGATATATTAAGTGAGAAGCAATTTCATTTCATAATGCTAGTTCATCTTCTCTCTCCTCAAGCTCTCTCTTTCTTCAAGATCTAATCTTACCACTCATGAGTTGAGTACAAGGGTTAGAAAAGACTAAACATCCCATAACCTAACTCTATATGACCTAAGTCCCTTTGGTTAGCAACTAGAGAAACTTAGTTACCTCAAGTTTTGAGGTGAAGCTTGGATTAGGGTTCTCGGGTGGATCATCTATCACTTGGAGGAGGCCGAGGAGGACGAAGAGATCGTAAAGACAAAGGACACGTATCACTAGGTATAATCTCTTTACATAGTAGTTTAGAACTTCTATGGTAGTTGTTAATTATCGTTTAGCAAAGATCTTCGGTTAGTCGATGTATGCTTCAAGAACAAGATCTTTTTTCATATTTCCGCCTCCCCGCAACTCATGAGGTGTTGCACATCGACTTACAATGGCTAAGCTGGTTTGTGCTTCCAATGCACCCTCGCCATATGAGGCCGTCCGTTTTTTATCCAGCTCACCTAATGTTTGTTGGGATGCAAGTGGTCGTCGGGGTCGCTAGGTTAGTCCATTTGTATCACGGCCTCAGCTTGGCAGCAGACACTACTGAACCAGCGGTGCATCAAGTGAACTTCTCGATGCATTATTTTATATCATGGACCGAGCTACATGTACTTGGCATTTTCGGTGTCCGCAAAAGGCCTTGCTTCTACGACAAGTTTAACTTCCCTCGGATCATGCGGCTAGTTGACGCATCTATTGTAAATCCGACACAGCGGGAAGCTAGGGGTTTGCTCCTTCGTCTGCGCACGGTTGGAGATGGCATGACCTTTACCGATAAGATTCTGAGCATCGGCAAGGAATCCGCAAAAACGGTGCAGCCATTGCAGGACATTTTTAAAAACGGGGCCTCTATCTTGAAAGCTCGGGAGATTCTTCATTTATACTCCATCAGGCCGGGCTTTCTCGTGTTTAGGCAGAATGATTCGGCGTTGTTCATGAGGTACAACCCGCATCGTTTCGCCCAGCAATTAAGCTATAATCAGGGCATCCCGCTTGAGGCCTTCTTGGCAGAACCGGTTGCTACTGATGAGGGTATCCGGAGTGCGTTGCACCATTTTATGCGGTTGAACAACGGCTCCAATTTCTTTATTAGTGAGCCGAGTTGCGTTCCAAAAGCCCTGAACGTATATGTGGCGTGGTACCAGTATTCGATGGGCACCGTTATTAGAGAAGAAAAGCGATTATTGCTTAACCGCAATGGCACCGCCCCGGCAGGTAATCCAAACGTTCCTCTGAAGCGACGGACCATCGTCCATCCTCCCTTGAGAGAATCCGCTGTGGCTGTGGTACCACGTGCTATACGTGAGTTGCCCCTACCCTATGTCCTCGAATAAGCGGTAGTCGCGGCGTCTCCCGAGGCCGGTGTGGGTGCGGAGATTGGAACTCGTCGTCCAAAGTTGCCCACCAAGCGCAAGCTTGTGTTATCGGCCGCCAGCACTCGTTCGCAGAAGAAAAAGAAGTCTATACTTTCTGCAGACGTTGTATTTGGCCAAGAGCCCCATGCTCCTTACAGCGGGGGCTTGAGCGAATACGGGACCAATGAAGGCTTATTCATGGCGCCGGATGATACCGATCTCGAGGCTGCCATCGCGGTTTCAAAGCAACTAGCTCACGATGAGGCAGCACGAATCACCATCGCATAATCAGGTATCCTTCGGTCATATCTTTCTGTGATCATTTTAATTTCTATGCTTTGACTAACGCTTTCTTTCTTCAACAGGTATCTCCGGCGAAGAAGCTCTTGCAGCTTCCCTCAAGACTTACGAAGAGGAGAAAAGGCTTCGCGCTTCCTTAGGCCTCGGTATATTTCGGTTCATTGTGCCTTCGTTCCCTTTTTTCTTTATGGATAGTCTGACCCCCCCTTTTATTACAGGGACTACTTCGACTCAGGTTATCCCGAGTGCGGTGCCAATCCCGTATGGTGACGCGGCGACGCTCCCAAGGCCGGCTGCCGAAGTCCCAGCTCCCCCAGTATTGCCGAAAGAAGCTTCGCTCAAACAACCGATGACGGACGCCGTAGAGGCTCAAGAGGCAGAACTTGGTTCGGACGATGACGTCTCCTTGCCAAGGCCGACAAGAAGTGTAGAAAGCGCACAGCTAAGGAACGTGATGTCGCTTTGGCTATAGGTGCAGGCTCAAGCGCTATTCCATCCGTCACTATTTCCTCCGAAGATGCTCCAGCTGCCCTGTCTACCGTTCATAGACAGGTTTTGCGCGCGGCTCGGGAGGCAATCGAAAAGCCGCCTCAAAGTAATATAATACTGGGTCTTTTTATTAGAATTTGATATTCAAATTCTCATATATCATATCCTGCAGGGCTAATTCTTGGCGACGAGGCAGCAGGTGAGATGACGGCAACCACCGATCCTGAAGTGGCCACTCTTTCTCAGGAGTCCGGGACTGCCCCAATTGCTACTCTTTCCCCTTGCAGTTCTTTGCCATCGCCCGACATTGCGAGTGTCACGATTGCTCTCGTAGAATCGGGGGATGAAGCCACTGGTGCCGAAACCGTCCCCCCAAATGAGACCGAAGAAGTCGCGACGCTTGGTGATGCTTTCGTCGCAGTTTTGGCTGATGACCAGTTTGGTAGGTCTCAGATCGCTGCATTCTTTTCGTTTTGCAATCCCTTTGGGTCCCTTCTGATGACATTTTATTTATTTTGAATGTAGGTGTGGTGAGCGCAGAGGTTGTGCCTCCTGAAGAAGCATCATCAGTTGCCGCTCTGACGGTCGTTGTCCCTTCGTCTCCTCTTACATCCTCTCAAATGCTGGAAGGTATGGGTTTGTGATTTAATTTAAATCGAGGATAGCATATTTCGTATACTGAACATGTATCATCCTAACCTTGCAGGAGTTCTCTTTGATCATCTGTATCAAGTGTTGAACCCGCACTTTCCCTTCCAATCGGAATTCGCTTTGCCTACTGGTGCCTGTGAATATCTTTTCTAACCGACGTCATTTCTTTTCTTTAACGGATGACCCTGCCATTGTTAACTTTAAATTGATTACAACACTACAAATTGAAGGAGGGGACGAGAGAATCGCCGCGCCACCAATACTCCTAGCTCTGCCACCTGTCATAGCCGGTATAGTAGCCTTCATTGCTCTTGCATCTTCTTTATCTCTTAAGCCGATATCTGACTATGATTTGTTTTGCAGCAATCACACCGACTTCAGCTCCCTTCGAGTCTCAGATTCCCATGCCGGCAGGGCCTTTTGCTAAACGCCCTTCTTCCAGGGGTGCTGCGAATAGCCTGCGGATGTTAAGCGAGTTCGTCGAGGACTTTGATGTAAGTCCACGTTACCCTTCCCCGGTTCTTTGGGGTTGCGGAAATGGTGAAAAATGATTTTTCTCTTTGGGGGTAACATGGACTCAAAATACGGATCTTTGTTAAACAGCTATCTAACAACCTAACTAGGAGTTTTACCTACTCGATTAGGGGGTTATACCTTAACTTGAACTCCTTCTTCTTCAACTCCTTGCGGTGGTCGGATCGGCCTCACCTCGTCGTCTCCTTGCGCCGAAGATGGATCCACCCGAAAGCTTCTACCTTTGGCTTCAACTTCAAACTAGAAGAAACTAGAACACTTGGCTTGCTAGACCTTGTGAACTAGGATGAGTAGAGAAGTGTTTTGGGTTTTTATCTCTAAGGAAATGGTTCTCAACTCATGAGAGGGAGTTTCCTTGAGTTAGAGAGAGCAAGAGGAAGAGGGAGAGAGCTTGAGCATGAGAGAGAATGGAAATGAAAGAATGAGCAAGACTTTTCTCACCCTTACTCTCATAATCCAAAATAATCATAACACATAATAATAATTGAGTATTATGTGATGGTTGTTATCATATCAAATGGCAATATCATTTCATGCATTAAATGCAACTTGTGAACAAAACAAGCAAGCAAAGGTCAATGCCAACAAATGATAGCCATTGTCATGATGGTGGTCAACAAGTCCAACCTAGTCAACCGGTCAACAAAGTCAACCTTTTAACCCAACCATGGCACAATAATACTTAATTAATATTATCATTAATCATATTTCTTATTCTCGTTAGGGTTTAGCAAAAGTCAACAGTCAACAACCCTAATGAGAATCCTCTGCCTCTGTCTCTGTCAACCGTGCATACACACCCGCATCCGCGTTCCGAGGAACACGAATACAAACGAGATAAAACCAATCCCAAAACATATACTAGGATCTGGCTTAACCCAAAGCCCGCTAGTAATAATTGCCCGAACACTAAACGTGCACAAGTGCACGGATGTGACCGAACCCTGTCGTAAAACCATGCGACCTCTATTCTTTTGCCTAAAGGCGAATAGCTCTCTGTGTGGGACTCTAAAGAATCGACACTACACTGGAAGTGGGTTTAACCACAGACCGCAAGCGGCACTAGCTGTGCGTAACGGCCCCCAGGTAGATGCCGATAAGAAGACGGACGAGGTGAAACCCATCTGAACTCCTACTGAGCCTGAATATGACAATCTCCGTACAGTCCGGTCTGTTCATCTGAAAATATCGCATGGCAGGCCTAGGGGGGCGGTAAATGTCAGTCCCCTAATAGCGGTACAAGTCGTGTCGTAGTGTAGCCCAGAACACCCTGAGATAACACTGGAAACCTACCAGTATATCTCGCTTGCCCTGGCCAGGGACTTTGTGTAATGGCTCTCCTAGACACAGCGCGATATCAAACCCCAATACCGGGAGAGACGAATCCTGTCTAACCTTTACTGCCTCCAAGTGCTTCGGGACTGCACCCAACTACTACCTGTTTACACGACTCCTTTGAGCCGTAGTAGGGTAGTAATCAAAGTACAGTGGGAACACACTGGAGGCGAAGTGACAGTGTCAAGTCAGCGGACTAAGCTGTACTCATGTCACCTGGGAATTGATAACTGACGATAGGTATAGTACCAACCAACAGTTCCCGATGAGTCCTGTCCAGTGTACTCGTAACCTAACGAGCACCCGCATACTATCTCAAGTACGACGTACTGACGGCTGTAGGACAGACCGTCTCCCCTGCTGGGATGAGAAGCGCATACGCTAGCCTACTCCGGAGTATCGATGCCCTGTCTCGATAGTCCTATGACTAGGGACCTGCATAAGGATGTGCTTGTGGATTACCCAGCCCCCACGAGTGTGACTGCCATCACAACGCTGTTAATCAAGCAAAGATCCTAAGAGCTCCACTAATGTGTATAGGTGATATACTAAAAGAAACACATGTACACATTAAAGTAGAAACAAACCAAGTAGCATACTACTATTTTGAGCAAGATTGTCTATACAACTGTGAATATCCCAAGCTTCCATTAAGTAATATACAAACTAGTATGATACAGTAATGGCCTCTAGGGCATATACACTAACACTTGACGCCGAGGCTTTTGCATATGCTGCAGATTTTGCCGCTGAAGTTAATCTCATGTTGGCGATGCTCGTGAAATTCCATAGCGAGGGCGTCGTCGAGTCTTGGGTTAACTACTGCAGGAAGATCGAGGCCTGTCTGCATAAGATTGAGCTCAGGCGTCCCGTTCCAGAAATGTTGGCTTTGAATTCTCAATGGGCTGCATGGGTTGAGCAGAGCGTTCCCATCTTCTGCCATTTCGAACAAGAAGCGACCTTGAGGCGGAAGGAACGCGAGGAGGCTTCAGGTGAATCCGCTCGGCTGCGCGCCCAAGTTGAAGCAAACGCTGCGCAATTGAGGGCTGTCTTTGACAATTTGCGTCAATGCATTTCGGACGGACTAGCACTAAGGCAAAAGATCGACCTTCTGGAGTGGGTTACGCGGAATCGCGAAGTTGCTCAACCGGAAATCGATGAGAAACTTCCGTCTGGCTTGCAGCAATAGGCTCGAGTCGAAGCGGAGCTGGCCGCAGCGGCTGACCATGAAAAGGAGTTGAGAGGAGCGCGCGAGCAACTGGCTGACTTATTGAAAATTCCTCCTTCTCAGTAGCTGTCTTTGTATCAATTAAACATTTGTAATCTTTGAATAACATGTATCCATTTTTTATTCTTTTATATGATTCGTCTTGTACTCAATTGAATTCATGAATAAAATACACACATTTTTTTCTTCTCCCACTATTGCTTTCTTCTCTTTGCTGTGTTGTTGCCATGTGATTTTAGCAAGTGTGGCCTGTAGATAGTAGGTAGCTGTCCATCTTGGACTCTTTGCAAGGTAGCGATGGCTTAGGAAACAGGTTCAGATTTGCCGCCTAAGACTTTTCAACTTTATGAGCCATGAGGGTCTTATAAAGATTTTTCTCCCTACGAGTCGAGAGGATCTCGTAGGTGTAATTTCTCCTTAGGGGTCGTGAGGACTCCTAAGTCTGTTTTCTCTTGAGAGTCGTAAAGATCTCACAAGAGAATTTTCTCTCTTACAGGTCAAGAGGACTCGTAAGTGATTGTTTCCCTCCTTGTCGATGTTCGACTTCGGAGAGTGTGGCTTACAGATAGTCTATCGTAACCTCCTTGCAGGACAGTGATGGCTTAGGAGACAGGGTTAGGATCTGCCACCTAAGACTTTTCAACTTTATGAGCCATGAGGGTCTCATAAAGACTTTTCTCCCTACGGGTCGAGAGGATCCCACAGGTGTATTTTCTCCTTAGGGGTCGTGAGGACTCCTAAGTGCGCTTTCTCTTAAGAGTCGTAAGGACCTCACAAGAGAATTTTCTTCCTTACAAGTCTAGAGGACCCGTAAGTGGTTGATGAGTTGAGCTACTCCTGAGTCAAAGCATTGCTTTGACGGGGAGGTCGAGAGTTGACTTTGGCCATATGGGGTCAAGATTGCCTTTAGCCATATGGGGTCAGGATCAACTTTAGCCATATGAGGTCAAGATCGACTTTAGCCATACAGGGTCAGGATTGACTTTAGCCATACGGGGTCAGGATTGACTCTCGGTTGTCTGTGCACCGCCGAGTCCTAGAACTGGGAACTTTGCCGCTGTTCTGCTTTGCTGACATTGCGTCTACTGTAATGAGACGAATGTCGAGATGGTCTCTAGGTTGTCTGTAAACCGTCGAGATTTGGAAATAGGGACTTTGCCATGGCTCTGAGGTTGATTGTCGCGTCTGAATTCTGCTGGAATGAGGAGGAATGTTGTTATGGGTCTCCATGCTGTAGATGTGGCCGTCGAGAAATGAAACTAGGGACTCTGCCGTGGCTCCAAGATTGATTGTCGCATCCGAATCCTTCTAGAATGAGGAGGAACACTGTTGTGGGTCTCCAGGCTGTAGATGCGGCCGTCGAGACTTAGAACTAGGGACTCTGCCATGGCTCCGTTTTGCTGACGTCGTATATTCCTGCAGAGACACTGATTTCTCTGCGGGTCGACGCGAATCGAGATGCTCTAGTCAAGCACGTTGGTTTCCCTGAATCGAGGTTTTGCCAAGGACACTGATTTCCTCGGAGTTGAGATGAATCGAGAGATTCCTGCAAAGACATTGATTTCCGTGAGGGTCGACGCGAATCGAGATGCTCTCGTCAAGGACGCTAATTTCCCTAAATCGAGGTTTTTGCCAAGGACGCTGATTTCCCTGAGGTTGGTTGACTTGTTTCCGAGATGGAGCGTTGATCCGGCGGGGAGCTCATTGGTTGACATGTTTTCGAGACGGAGCATTGATCCGGTGGGGAGTTCATTGGTTGACTTGTTTTCGAGACGGAACGTTGATCCGACGGGGAGGTCATTGGTTGACTCTAGGTTGTCTGTAGACCGTAGAATCTTGCAACTAGGACTTTTCCGTGGCTCCGCTTTGTTGACAGAGCGTTCGAATCCTGCTGGAATGAGGAGGAACGCCGTTGTTGTTCTTCTGGGATGCAGATGTTGCAGTCAAGATCTGACTCTCCCTTTGACAAGGTCGGGTGGGGAAATGTGGTCCCCTTTTTGTTTATGCCTATGGATCGTATACAGGGGTTAGTATGGACTCACCTGCAGGGCAAAAGTTTCATTCTTTCATCATTTTTTATTTCTTTCCGTGATGCTCTATCATTTCTGCTTTTTGTATCGCGAAAGTAGCGATTGCCCAATCATTTCGGCTATTTTTCGCGGTGCCCAATCATTTCGGCTATTTTTTTTCTTTTTACTCGCTGCTTTTTTATTGCGAGTTGCCCAACCATTTCGGTTGTTCTGTATGCATATATTTTACTTGCTGATTTCGTTGCAAGTTGCCCCATCATTTCGGCTATTTCATATGCATTTTTGGCTCGCTGAATTTTTTATCGCAAGTGTGGAACTTGGAATATGATGCCAATCTCAGCATCAGCATCGCTACGACTGGAATATTGCTAGGAGCGAATCATCATTTGCCGTGAAAGGGCTTGGAATTTGATACCGATTTAGGCATCAGCATCGCTACCACTGGGACATTGCTATGAGCGAATCATCATTTGCCTCTATCGATGTCGAACAAAGGTAGCTTAGAAAACAGGGTTAGGATCCTGTTGACTAAGGCTTTTTGACTTTACGAGCCGTAAGGGTCTCATAAAGGTATTTCTCCCTACGAGTCGTGAGGATCTTGTAGGTGCATTTTCTTTTTAGGAATCGTGAGGACTCCTAAGTGTGTGTTCTCTTATAAGTCGTAAGGATCTTACAAGAGTGTTTTCTCCTTATAAGTCTAGAGAACTTACAAGTGTCGTTCGCCATATGAAGATATTCCTCGTCAGTGGTGGGACTCTGTTGGGGAAACATTTATTTGTGCCCTTGGATTGTATACAAGGGTCAATATTGAACCGCTTGTAAGGCAATCTGGGGATTGTGATGGCTTAAGAACAGGTTCAGATCCCTGTAGTTTAAGGCTTTTGAATCTTATGAGCCGTGAGGGTCTCATAAAAGGGTTCTCCCTACGAGTCATGAGGATCTTGTAAGTGTAATTTCTCCTTAGGAATCTTGGGGTTCCTAAGTGTGTTGCTCTCTTGTGAGTCGTAAGGATCTCACGCTCCTTACAAGGTCGAGAGAACCTTGCAAGTGTATTTTAACGAGATTGCGCCCTTTTGGGTTTTCATAAACTCGCCGGTAGTCCTGCTGTTTTTATTCACGGAGCCCTTTCGGGTTTTCATCCGTGCCCATCTCGCTTATGGACGTACCGTTTTTTTTGTGTCAGCCTTGGGATGCTGCGGTCCATAGTAGTTTATAGACGTCTCGGTCAGGCGTAGTATTTCTTCAAGAAACGGCCGTTTATTGTCCTGATGGGTCTTTCGCCATACATATCCATGAGCAAGTAAACCCCACCCTGGTAAACTTTGTCTATGATGTACGGGCCTTCATATTTCGGCACGAATTTCCCCCGTTTGGCACGATTGGAGATCATAGGTCTCTTGACCACTAGCACGAGTTCGCCTTGGCAGAATGTTCTCAGCCTAGTCAATCTCTCGTATGAGCGCGTCATTTTTGCTTTGTAAGCTTCCAAGTTTTGTTGCACCATGAGACGGGTTTCGTCAAGGGCGTCGATCTCCTCAAGCCGAAGATGAACATTGTCTTCGTCTGTTAGCTCGTAATGAACCGCCACTCGTAAGGAGGGTAGTTCTATCTCCAAGGGGGTACTGCTTCAGTGCCTAATACCAATGCATACGACGTTGTGTTTGTGGCCATTTTGAACATAGTTCGATACGCCCAGAGAGCTTCATGCAGTCTCTCGTGCCAGTCCTTTTTATTTTTGGACACCGTCTTTTTCACGATCTTCGTCAAGGTCTTGTTGAAAGCCTCAGCCAGACCGTTAGCTCGAGGATTATAGACCGAAGAGTATCTCCAGTCTATATTATGTTGCTGTGCGAAGCGGTTGATTTTGTGACTTCTGTAGACCGGCCCGTTATCGGAGATAATCCGTCATGGAGTGCCGAACCGATAGATGATGTGTGTCTTGATGAAATGGAGGATATTCTCTGTCTTCACTTCTCTTAGTGGTACTGCTTCTACCCACTTAGAGAAGTAATCAATTATCGCCAGTATGAACCGATGTCCTCTGGACGATGCTGGTTCAATAAGCCGGATTATGTCAGTTCCCCACATTTCGAACGGCCAGCTAGCCACCATTGGATGTAGCGGATTTGGATGCTGGTGTATAAAGTCCCTGTGAATCTGGCATGAGTGGCACTGCTTCACGTATTCGAGGCAGTCTTGGATCATTATGGGCCAATAGTAGCCCATCTTTTTGATCTTCAGTTTCATCTTCGGCCCGGCTTGGTGAGAACCGCAGAGTCCGTTGTGATTTTCTTGGACGACTCTCCTTGCTTCTTCAGGTCCCAAGCATCTTAGCCATAGAGAATCAAATGATCTCTTATATAGAGTGTCATTGACGAAGGCGAAAGATAGAGCTCGTTTCATGAGCCGATGTCTCGAGGATGCATCTTCAGATGTTTGACGGGATTTGAAGTAGTCTATAAAAACTTCTCTCCAGTCCTTAGCCTTTTCCAGGTCTTTTGTTTGTAGGGCCATTTGCTTGGTCGCTCCCTTTTCTTCCAACGACTCCGGAGATATTTCTTCCGGTGCAAGAACCCCACGGCTTTATACCACGATCCTTACGTCATCAAGGATTTCGTCAGCCAGTTCTTTAGCAAGTTTAGCTAACGCGTCCGCTTTGCTATTCTCCGCTCGCGGTATGCTTTCCAGGGCGTAGGAAGGGATTTGAGTCAGCAATTGTTGCACTCTCTCGCCGTACTTTACCAACTCCGGTTTGCACGTCTGATAGTCATCATTTACTTGACTAACGACCAGTTGGGAGTCTCCGTATATAAGGAGGTTTTCGATTCTCATGTCGACAGCGATCTCAAGACCTGCTATCAAAGCTTTATATTCGGCTTCATTGTTCATCCTCGGGTCTATCAAGGAAAAGGCAAAGCGCATTATCCCTCCTTGTAGAGTCACGAAGATGAGGCCTACCCCAGATTTGATTATGGGGGTATTGTGCTCTTGCTTCTTCATCGAAGATGCCCCATCGAAGTAGAGTTCCCATCGGGTGTCACTCTCTCCTTTCTCCCCATCGATCATGTCAAACGCGTGCTCGTCTGGCAATTCGCAATTTAGGGGTGAATCGGCAGGTATCGGATGCTCGACGAGGAAGTCGGCAATGGCCTAACCCTTCACTGCCTTGAGAGGTTGGTATGTTATCGAGAACTCCATCAAGAGGATGGCCCATTTAGCGAGCCGTCCTGTTAGTATGACTCTTGACATCAAATATTTGAGAGGATCCGCTTTTGATATTAGGTGGACCTCATGCACCAAAGCATAATGCCGTAGCTTCGTTATCGCGAAGATTAACACCAGGCAGTGTTTTTCAATGGGGGAGTAATTGTTTTCTGCCCCCAGGAGAACTCGGCTCAAATAGTAAAGGGCTCTCACTTTCCCTTGGTCATTCTCTGGTGCCCATAACGCGCCTAAAGAACCTTCAAGGGCTGTTGTGTACAGGATGAGAGGCTTTCCCTTGACCGGGGCAGTCAGTACTGGCGGATTCTGCAGGTATTGCTTGATTTCGTCTAGTGCGCTCTGGTATTTGCGATCCCAGACGAACGGAGTCCCTTTCTTCATTAGATGACTGTAGGGGCGGCATTTGCCAGAAAGGTTAGCTATGAACCGCCGGATATATGCGAGCTTTCCTTGGAGAGACCGCAGTTGCTTAAGAGTTCTTGGCGGAGGCATTTCCATAATCGCCTTGATATTTGATGGGTCTATCTCGATTCCCCGGTGTCGTACGATGAATCCTAGGAATTTGCCTGAGGAGACTCCGAACGCGCATTTCAGAGAGTTCATCTTCAAGTTGTATTTCCGAAGGCGTTGAAACACGATCTTCAGATGTTCCCAATGTTCTTCGTACGATTTTCTTTTAACCACGAGGTCGTCGATATAGCATTCGACGATTTCATGTATGAGGTCATCGAAATCTTCGTCATAGCCCTCTGAAAGGTGGCGCCTGCGTTCTTCAGACCGAAAGGCATCACTTTGTAGCAGAATATGCCTAGCGGAGTCCGGAAAGCGGAATGCTTTCGGTCTTCGGGGTGCATCTTTATTTGATTGTACCCCGATGAGCCGACCATGAAGGATAAAACCTCATGAGTGGACGTATTGTCTATCATTAGCTCAGTAACTGGTACAGGAAAGTCATCTTTCGGACATGCTTTGTTGAGGTCCCGAAAGTCCACGCAAATGCGCACCGTCCCATTTTTCTTCATCACTGGGACGATGTTGGCGATCCAGTCAGGGTATTGAAATTCTTGGATGAAGCCGGAGTTAATTAGCTTCTTGACCTCGGCGTTGATGCTCATTTCAAGTTCGAGCCGCATTCTTCTCGGTGCTTGTTTGATTGGCTTAACGTCCGGAGAAATCGCCAATTTGTGGACGACTATTTCTGGATCTAATCCTGGCATCTCGGAATAGTTCCATGCGAAACAGTCTTTATACTGCATGAGAACATCTTTGAGCGTAGCCACCTTTTCTTCAGACAACAGCTCACTGACGAATGTCGGCCGTGGGTCGTTTGCCGTCCCCAAGTCGATTTTTCTGAGGTTATCTGCAGTAGTATGTATCCCATCTTCCAGCTCTTTTGGTGCCGGTGGAAACTCTGAAATCACTTCATCATCCTCGTTTTCAAAGCACCAGGAGAGGTCATCCATATCCTCGCGTACTCCTTCTCCTGACAGCGTTATCACGTGACAGGTACAAGATCGCTTCCAAGACCGATGTTGATCCGGCTTTACTCTCGCTGCATACGTGGCTTTCGGTTCATGCTTCTGTGGTGGGGTTACCTTCCAACTGCTGGATAAAGCGAACCCGCTTTGCGGATACTGGTCTTCTACCCAGTCTTTGAATGTGAAGCAGTCTTCGATAGGATGTCCTATCACTCGGTGATAGGAGCAATAATCCAGGTGATGAACCTCGTTTTCTTGATCGGGGTGTTTGGATTCTGGGAGTGTCATCGTCTGATATTTTATGACAAGATCGAATATCTTCCTTGTCTTGTCTTGGGGAAAAGAATATGCTCGATCCATCTTCTTTATAAGAGACGGATCCCAGCTGCTCAATTCTCGATTGCATGGCTTCTTGGACCCGCTTGGCCGCTGTCGGACATTTTTTCCATTCTTTAATTTGTTTTTGCCTCCGCGTCGGGTCTTTTGTATGACGGGCTGGCGGCGAAGAGCATCATCATTCTCCGCAGCCTGATGAAGGAGGCGCTGCGTCCTGGCTTTCTCGTAAATGACATTTCGCGGCTATGGTCATCCCGGACCTTTTGACCCGCTTCCCTTATCAGCTTGTCCATCTGTTCTTCGAATGACGGACCTTGCACTTTCATGGCGGGACCTCGTTTTGGTTCAGGGTTAGCGTCTTCTAATAGAGCATATCCTTCTTCATCAAAGTCATGTATAACATAGCAGCCATGGAATCTCTCCCATTTCTTGGATTTAACATATCCAAGCCCGATCGTTTCCATTCTCCCGTGGGGAAATTTTCACTGAGTTCCGGGGACGTTCCAGATCCTGTTGTAGAACTGAGCTTGTCGAGCAGTCTGTTTGAAGGGTATGCCTTGGTGCCTCAACAGCCTTTTTAATCCTTCTGTGTAGTATCTGGGCAGACGGATGGGATGGAGCCTGTCAAGCGTAGAATCGACGCCATGCCAGATTTCTTTCTCCACTTTGATTTCCGCGGATCGATAAAAGAGGATCGCCTTTTCAACTTTTCACCTGAGAGGGACGTAGAACATCTGCAGTTCTTGCACACTGTAGGTATCAAGTGCGTCGAGCTCTTTGTAATGCTCTTGCGGAACCATGGTCATCTGCAAACTCTGATCATCTCCAATGAAGGCTTGCACTGATGGATGAGCCGAGAATACTGCGTTGACCTCATCTTCAGAATCACTGCCAAAGACCAGAATAGGGGTAGACGGTCCTGGTTTGTTGTATCGGGGAGGTCCCGAATAGACTATCTCTTCTTCCTTCTTGGTATCGCTCCCGAAGACCGGAATGGTGGTAATAGCTTTTTGCTTATCCTCAAGTTTATGGCATCTTTCCGTGTCTTCAAAGTCTTGTAAGAAGTACTTTGCATCTTTGTACTTTCGGACTCCGTTTACAGAGAATGGGTTCAGCTCCCCTGTCACAGTGTGTTCAAGCCCATCTTTGAAGTACTTCATACACTGATGTTGTGTAGAAGGGATAATGTTGTACTCGTGTAACCAAGGCCGGCCGAGCAAAGCATTGTAGCAAGTCTTGGCGTCAATGACGTGGAACTTGATATCAGTGATGAGCAGCCCAAAGCGTAACGTCAGTATCACAGACCCGAGCGTCCGTGATGACTGGGAGTCGAACCCGGAGATAGTGATTTTATCCCGAGCGAGGTGTTGAACGCTCATGCAGATTTTTTTAGCACCCTCACATTTAGGAGATTGACAGAGGACCCATTGTCAACTAGGATCTTCCCTATCTTAATGTCATGGCAATACCCGGAGACATATAGTGGACGGTTGTGCTCTCATGTTCCGAGGAGGAGATCTTCATCGCCGAAAGTGATGTCAGATGTGTGAATTTCTTCCAGCTCGTCCTTCATCTTTTCTTCGGCGAGGAAAGCCTGAAACTGGTCAGGCTCTTGTAACGCCTTGATCAGAGAATCTCTCGCCTCTTTGGATAGCAGAAGGGCGTCGAGAATGCTTAGCTGCGAGGGTATCTTCCTCAGGTGTGCCAGAACGTTGTAATCCACCTTGTTTTTCTTAGGCAGATCCTTGGCTGCAAGCTCTTCGACGACTCGATCATCGAGGGCGATATCCTCAGGGACTTTTTCCATCCCCTTATCTTTTCTATCTGATCCCCTGTTTACGGGTCCGAGATTCTTTTCGGGTAATGTGCGATTGCGCAGCTGAATGTTCTAACAGGTCTTCATCTCTTCTGCTTCATAGATGGATTCCTTTAAGAGAGGACCGAGGGCTATTTCTTCATCCGAATCGCTCCCGAAGGTGAGAACTTGCGATCCCCTAGAATCAACTATGTGACAGTTGCCGATAGTTCTTTTGCGGTCTTTTGTCGTGCTTCTTTGTTCCCGACGAACCTTGTGCTTCATTCGCTGAACGTGTTGTCGGTGGGCAACATATCCCTGCCACCAGTTTTTAAAGGCCATGCACTCTTCGGTAGGGTGTACAATCCTCCGATGGTATAAGCAGAAGTTAGGATGTACGCCCGCTTCATCAAGATGTATACCGCCAGGAGAATTTCCTCTGAAAGAGGGCAACTTCATTCCCATTGACAAGGCTTTAGCGAATCGTTTCTTTGTCTTGAGTTTGCTTTTGTCTGCGGCGAACGTGCTTCGATCTGGTTGGAGTGCCTCAACCTTTTCATTCAGTCGCCGGCATTTGGCCTCTTCAAATATAGCCAGTTCGCGCTCTCGATTGGCTTTGCTTTTCTAACGGGCTTCATTCAGGAATACGTTAATCATCTTGTCTGACGGTCCTAGGAGTTCTGGTTCGGGATCTGCCCCCATTATTTCTACATCAGGAGCTTCTTCACCATCTACCGGCGAGTGAGAGATCATGTGGCAGCTTACCACATAATTCTCAGGTTCATCTGATGAGTCTTCTCCCTTATCTGTCTCTATCTCCATCTTCAAGGATGTGGCTGAGAAACTCTTGGAGTGTGATCGGGGTTCGTGCCTTCTGGTTATATTCTTCCAACACGTCAATATATTTTTGCAGGTCTGTGCGCTTGTCACCATGCTTCACGGGATTTTTGGTCTTCTTCTTTTTCTTTGAAGACTTTGACGACTGGGCATGGGCGTTTTGGTTATCGTTACCAATTCTTGGCGTCGGGCGTGGCTTCAGCATTCCCTCGATGACCTCGGGTTCTAGCGGACTTTTCCATCTGATCGCCGGGCATATTTGGGGATCCTTCAGCATTCTTTTCGTCTTGGCTGAAAGAGCGACCTCCCATGGAGCTTCTCTATAAAAGAGCATGATGCCCCCAGTGTGTCCCCCCCTTTAAGAATGTGCGGCTGAGGCGGTCTTACTTTCCAATTCTCGGATAGTGCGAATTTGCCCTGTTGGTATTGGTCCTTAATCCAGCCTTTGAAGACGAAGCAATCTTCGATTGGATGGCCTACCACTTGGTGATAGGGGCAATAATTAGGATTATTAGCCTCACCGAGTTGCAATGGGAATTTTGGATCCGGCAAGGTGATGAGCCTGTTGCGCACCGCCAGCTCGAACAGACTCCTCGTTTTATCCCGAGGAAACGAATAAGGGCGCTTCAGTTTCTCATTGAAGAATCTTCGTCTATCATCTTGGCGATCAGTTGGTTTTGGACCACTGGGCTGCTGCTGAGCATTGGCGACGAAGGTCGCTTTCCCTTTCCCTTTTTCGTTTCGAGATTCCAACTTCAAAGAAGATGGTCTATGACCCATCTGATCCATTTGGGCCAGCTTGTCAATCAAGGCCTGGAAAGTAGTTGGCTTGAAGAACACCATGAACTGGGATATGGTCACCTGCGGATCAAGAGTACCCACGAACATGCCTACCGCAGGCGCTTCTTCGATGCGCTGCTCGCACTTCGACCATAGATTCCGCCACCGTATTGCGTACTGCACCCATGTTTCGCATGGCTTCACTCTGGCGTTAATTAATGCGGTGATCGGGGTGCGCTCGCTAGCGTTTGCGAATATTTGTGTAAACAGTAACTCCATTTCTGCAAATGTCTTAACGGAGTCGTTCGGGAGCTCAGAGTACCATTCAAACGCTGTCTCCGACAAGCTGCCAACAAACTGGCGAAGCAGTAGCTTATCATCACCTCCGGTGTTGCTGCACAGAGCCCTGAATTGAGCCACGTGTTGGTGTGGATTTCCCGTCCCCTTATATACGTGGAATTTAGGGATCGTATATCCGGGCGGGTACTTTATTTGATCGTACCAACCCGGATAGGGCCGTTCAGTTTTAACGATTTGGTTAGCCGCTTCGCTCGCCTGATGAGCTCGTATCTGTTGAGCGATATAGTCATCCAGGGCGGCTTTGGAGATGGTCTCCTCCTTGGCTGCTGAACAAGCAGGAATAGGGTTAGACGTCTCTCTTCGGTTGTCTTCGAGGATAATTGGAGGGTCTTCAGCTGGAGGATCCGGCTATATCATCATCCCGACCATGTCTTGGAATAAAAGCGCCATTCGTTTTATGTTGGCAGCTTGTTCCGCTACCTCTTTTTCCTTCTTCTCGAGGATTCTGCGAAGGAACTCAGCATCAGTTTCTTGTTCATGACGCTGCTCTGACGACGTCTCCGGGCTATCTTTTGGCCCAGTAAGTGCGGCCATCTGTGTTAACATTTCCTGAAACTTCTGTTGTTGCTCCTGGGCCTTTGTTATGGATCTGGTGAGTGGTCGATGACCCGTAGAGATACGGCTATCCTTTTTCCCAGATGCCATATAGACAGTGTGCACCACCATGCCCCCAGACTTGGGGCGTTTGGATTCAGTGCCTTTGAGATTCGTCGCAGACACAGAAATTTTCTCCGGCCTTCCCCTTTTATGAGCGGTCGAAGTTGAGGGAGCCGTTGCAACGGGCACCCAAGTAGACGACACTTTTTGTGGTACAACATGGTGGTCCTTCTCTTCCCGAACTTTCATATTCTTCGGTTGGCGGGAGAAGTCTTAGTCGATCACCGAGTCTTGGACCCTTCACCAGATCCTGTGAATTTTGGAGGACAGCCGCTGAGGGGGCTGCTCTGGCTCACCTTTGCAACATTTTCCACAGGAGGAGGAGATCTTTTCAGCACATCAGTCGGAGATTTCTTGCGCACCCTCCTAAGTGGTTCAAAGCTGTTCCCAGTTGGAACAGCAGCATTAATCTCCACCAATGGAGCTGGCGGAGTCAGTCCAAAAGGAGAGCTGCCCCCAGCTTTCCTCACTCGGCGCCAGTGGTGACATCGAGCGCGTCGAGCAGACGGTATTGGCTCAGCTATGGGGGTGGCTTCTTCATGCCCCCTGCTCTAATAAGGGGTTGTTGCCGGCATTAGCCTCTTGAAAACTGGCGTCCGTTGAGTGGGGATGGCCAATCTATCGAAAGTAGACTTTCGCGCAGGGGGAGCAGTTTTGATGACTTCGCCTGGAACGGGAGCTGAAACGGTCAGTCTTTCAAAGACCGACTCCTTAGCAAGGAAAGTCGCTCTGATGACTTCAGGAACAGGAAAGACTATCCGCTTTGGGATGGCCGCTTCAGGTATCGCGGGCTTCTTCACGGGCCTACTTGAGCTTTGGCCCAGTCTGTTGAAAACTGAGGCACTGGATTTGGGCGACCCGTTGAGAGGGGCCGCGGTAGTTGTAAGCCGATCAAAGACCGACTTCTTCGGAGCTTCTTGCGACGGCAGTGGGGCGTTGAAGCTCATGGGTGGGAGCATGGTCCCAAAGAACAGCCCAGTGGTGGCTTGCGTCACCTGTTCCACTGGCATCTTGAAAACGGAGGCCGGTTGAAGCCCATAAGTTACTCCTCCGGCAAGGACAGAGTGGGAGTTGTTGCAGTTGTTGCAGTTGAAAGACATTGATCTTCCGTTTTCTGCACGGAGCAAGACACCAAATCTTAGTACCTCGAATCCAGGGGCAATCACAGCAAACCGCCATTCATTCGCGAAATACGACAAACAAAGTGTGGAGTGGAAAGAGGAAAAAGTCCCACCGAGCGTGCCAGAATCTGTTCTCCGCCGAAAGACGCGACCGGGACGTTGAGACGTCCGGCCTAATTTTTAGGGGCATATTCTTTTTGGTGCTATCCGTCCACCTCTCCGAAGATGCCAAGTTGATTTATGGTACCATGTATCGGAGGTTTAAACAGATGCGGACGATGTAGCAGACTTCGTCAGATTCCCCCTCATTGTGAGGGGTTTTTTGATTGTGGGGACGCTCTTCCCTGCGGGCGCAAGCCCCTGCAGTTAATTACGCTACCGTATCGCGGTAACCACTTTCTCCTTCTCCAGATGGTCACTTCGTGTCGTGTGTGTTTTTTTTGTTTTTGGTTGCCCGTGGATTGTATACGGAGACTAATTTATGTTGTCGCCCGTAGGGCGTGGATTAGTCCAAATCCGTATTTTCTTAGATTTGGGTTTTAGGTTGGTTTTAAAGATCGTTAATCTCATTTAAGACTAAGATCAACTTAAACGTTTGTTAAGGATACGTTAGTCTAATTTTAGACTAAGATCTACTTAACAGGATCATTTAGATCCAACAAAAGAGCATTTGGGATCTATTATTTTAGTTTACGGACTTTGCGGTCCAGAAGTTTAAGGACATCATAGTCCATGGAGTTTAAGCATATAATAGTCCATGAGTTTAAGGACCCCACAATCCATGGAATGTCTGGTTATCGGGACCCGTCACCACTCTGAAGACGTTGAAGGATTACAACGACACATATCAGAGGAGTGAAGAGATGTACCCTTGAACCAATATTGGTTGGGAGATCTGTAGTCCAATTTGGAACTAAGATCAAAGATTTATGAGCATATGGGCTCAATTAATCTGAGGTAGGGTTCTGTGGCCAATTTGAGCTCGACCCATTTAGTTAAAATGTTGAACATTTAACAATGCTGAGCATTGGTTTGGATTCTGACAGCCTTTTTGTCTTTTATTAGGTGCTGAGCATTCATTATAGCTCTGGGGCTTTTATTTAAAGAACAGTTTATGTTCTCTTCGCGCACATGTGAGGAGCACCTGGTGCGCTTGGCGCTGTGCGCCAGTCAATGAGCGCAGAGCGCTTCTGTTAAGTAGCGCATACGTGAGGAGCGCGTGGCGCGCTTAGCGCTGAGCGCCAGTCAATGAGCGCAGAGCGCTCTATTAAGTAGCGCACACGTGAGGAGCACGTGGCGTGCTTGGCGCTGAGCGCCAGTCAATGAGCGCAGAGCGTTTTTGTTAAGTAGCGCATACGTGAGGAGCACGTGGCGCACTTAGAGCTGAGCCCCAGTCAATAAGCGCAGAGCGCTTCTATTAAGTAGCGCGCACATGAAGAGCACGTGGCGCGCTTGGCGCTGAATGCCAGTCAATGATCGCAGAGCGCTTCTGTTAAGTAGCGCACACGTGAGGAGCACGTGGTGCGCTTGGCGCTGAGAATCAGTCAATGAGTGATTGTTCGCGTTTTTGCATATGTACGTTTTAAATTAAGAGAATACCGCAATCAAGACGGTGTCGCTTGGTAGCTAGCCGGTTGAGTACGAGTCGGTCCACAGGGAAAAGGTGTTCTATTCTTTAAGTTCTAACGAGTTAAGTCCTATTTTTGGTAGGTTCTATTTTAAAATCTAAGAATGAGATTAAGTTGATTTAAAAGCTTGCTAGGGTTAGGCTTAGGTTAATTCGAGATAAGGATCTTCTCACTGCTTTTAATGCCCTAGTTAAGAATATAGGTGTTAGGGCAATAGTCAACAAAGGGGATTAGTACGACTGGGAAGAAACTTAGTTTCTTCCTTTTGGTCCTTGTCCGTCCTTTCTTAACTCTTAGCCCTAACCTCCAGTTAATTCAACCACAACCGGTCTAACTAGGGAATCACCGCTATCATTTAGGATAGGATGCCGTAGTGAGCGGTGTGAGGTTGAATTAAATGGAGTCCTTTTATAAAAATTATAATGGCAAAGAAAGGAGTGAGAGAGATTTCCTTCTCTCAAACCTTCCCTATCCTAACCCTAACAAGTGAGGAATTACTCACTCATTATGAAAGTTACGATAAAATTCATTTTTATAATTTTATTTTAATGACCTAAATTGCTGATAATAAAAGACAGATAAAAATGCAGAAATTAAATTGCAGATAATAAAAGAATGCGAGAATAAAAAAATACCTTTACTTTATTGATGACCTCTCAACGATTCATTACAAAGGGAAATTAAAATTTTAGATCTAGAAATTAAAAAGAGGCATGCCTAATTAGGCTTTCGGCTTTCCTATTTATAGATAGGAGAAACCCTAGGTTTTACATCTAATCCACATTTGAATTTACAAGACTATCCTAAGAAAGCCGGGTCAAAGCACTGACACCCACCGACGCGTGCACCGACACGTGCATTGCATGGCCGCGGTTCCGCGGCAGAAAGCCATGTTTGGCCGCGGTTCCGCGGCCATGTAGTGGGATCTTGATCTCCATCTTTCATGGTTGCTTCATGTTGCTTTTTCCTTCTGTTTTCTTCACTTGGTTCCTCAGAATCTCTTCTACTTTCTTCCAGATTTCCAACAGTGCAGAATTATATGGACTTTTACCGTCAGCTTTGCGTTGAAGTCTTAAATCTTGTGCTGCCTTTGTACTTTGTGCATTGAACTGTCTCATGATTTCCATTTGTTCCTTGAACTGGTAGGCGACATCATACGGATTCATCTATTATTGGTCGTAGTCTCACATTTGTAGCGTCTTTTCATGAATTTCACTGTAATGATCTGAGAACCTGTAACCTGCAACTATTTAGCAGACATGGATCAAAAGCACCTATTTATTTGTAATGTGATTAAGAATTGGCGATATAATAATGCAAAATTCTGATATGAATAAATACCCCCAAACTTATCTTTTGCTTGTCCCGAGCAAAACCAATTTATTCTCGAAAAAACCTAACCTCACTTTCGCAGGGAATCGCGATTGCACTGAGCTTGTGCAACAAGCCGTTAAACCTCTAGGTGTCCCTAGTAGGAGGAGTGTTGTCTCCTGAGGGTTTTCAGCGGATACTACCCACAAAATCCGATCAATTTGGCATTTTGACTCTCATTCTTCAATTCAGTATTCTAGTAAGAAATTCTATTATCTTCAACTTAGAAATCATCAACCCGTATTTTTCACCCTCACTTTTCATTTAACTTAAGATCGTATATGTTTTGAAAATTTATTAAGCTTTCAGCATCTTTTGAATTTTCCTTCTAAGGTTCCGTCTCAACTTAAGAATTTTTATCATCTCTACTGAAGGTATAAGCCCTATCTTTCATTCCTATCTCTCATCCATACCCCAATCATATACCCCTACGTGTGTGTAATTTTTATCCCTACACTTGGAAATTCAATTCAAGCTATCGTACTCTTGTCCATCGTCCAAAGTATTTTTAGTTGGTGAATTTTAGATGAAATTGCTCGCACATTCTTCATGCGACCGTTAATACTTCTTGAGGTACTAAACGACCGATTACAAAATATGCTCGCGCATTTAGGCGTAATTCCTCGTCTTGTAATACTTAAGGCTTAGCAGTGACTCCCAAACCAGTTGGTTTAAGGCACTAGGTGATAAAGCACCCTTGCTATATTTTTTTATTTATGCTGCCTTAAGCAATTACAAAACCAGTGTTCATTTTTATGTCTCTTTATTCACCACTTATACTTTTTATTTATATTTTCCTTCATACTAAAGATTTTAGACAAGAGCATTTCAAGGTATCCTCTACGATCCTAAGTTTCAGGGTACGTGTATGTGTATGTAGTAGGGTATATATTTTCAGGATTTAGACTAAAGGTTCAGAATTTAATTTTCAGACTTACACTTCAAATAAAAATTTCAATACTCTTCCCTTATTTTGACTTAACCCTAGAACTGAACTCAAAATTTTCCTATTTCTAAATAAACTGCAATGACATAAATTTTCTATAGTTAAACTTTAAGAAAGGTTATTTTTAGGGTTTTTAATTTACTAAGTTTAGGATCTAGTTTTTCCTAATTAGTCAACCGTCGTGTTGAACTTAAGTCAAATATGGCCAAAATTGATTTTTCAATTTTTATAATTTTTAAAGTTTTTCAATTTTTTTATTTGATTTTATTTTTTTTATATTTTTTATTATCATTTTTTTTATAAAGATGCAATGCGGAATTAAACATGCAAAGAAAGAAGAAACAAATATGTACAAAAAATTAAAATATGCAATGCAATGATAACTATTTACAAACCACCTCCACCCCCAAACTTATCAAAAGCAGTGCCCTCACTGCTCATGGCCTCGCCGTCCCCTCGAACGTGAACGGGAACGTTCCTCTCTCACCAGCAGGGTGGTCATGCCATGCTCCAAACCTGTGACTCGCTGATCCAGGTTAGTCACCATCCCTACCAATCTGTCTATCCCCCTAACGGCTCTCCTAAGTAAACGTGCTTGTGCTGCGGGGGTAAGCTCTTCCTCGCTCGCAGTCGAGCTGGAGCTGGGTGTCTTGGCGGGTACGTCCTCAGCCGGCTCGGTTCGCGACCATACATCATGTAAACGGGTATAGGACGTGGATACTCCCTCAAGAAGAGGTCTACTAGGGATCCCTCCAAGCATATAAAACTCAAATTCCACCACAGGGAGGAAATAGCGACATAGTTGTGTCACCAACATTGGGCATGAATAATTTGCAGCCCTCTTGCCCGCACCAATCGAGTGAAGTAATACCGTGCACATATCATAGCTGGGTTCCTAGTCATCAAGGTGTGCACGATATGAAGGGAAGGTGTGAAAAATGTCGTATTGTGCGAACTACCAAAAATATTATTTTGTGCCCAACGGCACACAGTTAGTACATTCGCAAAGAGGGTTCTAGACTGGATGCCTTTTCCTGGCTCCCTCGAACAATCATTACCCATCAAGGGTAGGTAATCCTCAAATTGGAGGGGTTGGTCATGAGTAGGTAGTCTAGGTATTAGGGTGACTTCATGGATGAATTCCCTATCGATTATTATTTCCCTCTCCCCCCAAATTAGCCTAATATAACCGTGTTGTGAGAGGCAGCCATCCTCCATGCACTTGTAAAATCGGGTGACGAGATCCGGAAATGCGAAGGCATTCGGATGGTTAAACAGGAAAAATTCCATCCGCGCCTTCGGATCTCTTCACCGAAGTAACTTCCAAAGACCGTGTGTGCAAATATTTGAGAAAAGTCCCTCTCAAATTGCAACGTGGGTGCCATCACAGAGAGCTAATTTAGAAATTTTAAATTTAACAGAGAAGGAAAAGAAGTGCAAACCTCCTCTGAAATTTTCAGAGGGAGACGAGACCAGGCGGCGGCGGATGCGCGGCCAGAACCCTCCTTGTGCGGTGGAAGCGCGGCTGCGTGATGCGATTTCCCTTCTCTGGCTGCTGTGGCGGCTAGGGTTTTTAGAGAGAAACACTTAGGGTTTGGTAAAACAGTAAAGGGGTCGGGTTCTATTTATAGGGGGTGTTTTGTCTATTTGCAAAAAGGACCTATTAAAAAGAAGAATTTATTTGTAAATAAAATTTTTATTTTTTATTTTTTATTTATTGAAACTGAAATTTTACAAAAATACCACCCAAAATTTGGGGGGAAAAAATTTCTTTTTTTATTTTCGATTTTTTTTATTTTGTTTTTATATAATTACAAGTGGTACATACCCCCAAACTTATTTGAAACAGTGTTTCCACTGTTTATGGCTGGATAACCAAAATTTGGGGGTAGATGGAGGAAAATTAGTCAATGTAATTTGGCTCCTGCAACAGCAGGAGCTCCTCCGAAGGGTCCGCGGTGAGGAACAGTTTAAGTCTATGTCCGTTCACTTTGAATAGTGAACCATCCTCAGGATTTTCTAAATCGACCGCACCGTGCGGATATACGGTGCGTACCAAAAATCTCCCTTTCCATCGAGATCTAAGCTTGCCGGGATGGAAATGCAGCCAGGTGTCGTAAAGTAAAACCTATTGACCAGGTTTGAAAGTTTTGCGCATAAGATATTTATCGTGAAACGCCTTCGTTCGGTTTTTGATGACAACCGCGTTCTCGTAGGCTTCATCCCGAAGCTCGTTTAATTCATTCAATTGCAGCTTTCTATGGCTGCCCGCATCTCCTAGAGATAGTTTCAACTCTTTTATCGCCCAAAATGCGCGATGCTCAATTTCAACTAGGAGGTGACAAGCCTTTCCATAAACAAGCCTATACGGAGACATGCCAAGATCGGTCTTATGGGCAGTTCGAAATGCCCAAAGGGCATCAATAAGTTTTGACGACCAATCTTTACGGTTTTTGGAAACCGTTTTCTCCAATATCTGTTTAATTTGATGATTTGAAATCTCGGCTTGCCCATACGTTTGGGGGTGATAGGGCGTTGATAGCTTGTGATTAATGGAATATTTCCGCATTAAGGACTCAAAAGTCCTATTACAGAAATGAGTTCCATTATCGCTAATGATTGCGCGGGGGTGCCCAAACCGAGAGAAAATGTTTTCTTTGAGGAACCTAACGACAACGTTGTTGTCATTAGTCCAGCTGGACACAGCCTCGACCCACTTAGAAACATAGTCAACAGCGAGGAGAATATACACCTTCCCAAAAGAATTGGGAAACGGTCCCATAAAATCTATCCCCCAAACATCAAAAATTTCAACAACCAATATTGGTTGGAGCGGCATTTCGTTTCTCCTAGATATCCGGCCCAAGTGTTGGCACCAGGAGCATGTCTTGCAGTAATCATATGCGTCTTTAAAAAGTTGTGCCCAATAAAAACCACACTGCAAGATCTTCTCGGCTGTCTTTTTAGGGCCAAAATGCCCGCCACATGCTTGATCGTGGCAGAATGATAGCACACTCTTAAACTCATTATCAGGGACACACCGACGAATAATTTGGTCGGGACAGTATTTGAATAGATAAGGTTCATCCCAGTAAAAATGTTTGACTTGGGATAGGAATCGGAGTCTCTCCTGATTCGACCATTTATTTGGTATAAGTCCGGTGGCCAAATAATTCACAATATCTGCGAACCAAGGTTTGCATGATACAGTCAAGAGCTGCTCATCTGGGAAAATGTCTTTTATAGGAAATTGAAGCGTCGGCGAAGAAGGGAGGCGTGAAAGATGGTCGGCGACTACGTTTTCGCATCCTCTTTTGTCTCTGATGACAAGGTCAAACTCTTGTAGTAAGAGAATCTAACGTATCAGCCGAGATTTAGCGTCCTTCTTCGCAAAAAGATGGCAAAGAGCTGAGTGGTCGGTGTAAACAATGACTGGAGAGCTGATTAAGTAGGGCCTTAACTTTTCTAATGCAAACACAACAGCTAAGAATTCCTTCTCGGTTGTTGTGTAATTTAATTGGGCCTCGTTCAATGTTCGGCTAGCGTAATAAATTACATGCGGCATTTTTTCAATGTGTTGTCCAAGGATAGCACCAATGGCAAAATCAGATGCATCGCACATAATTTCGAATGGATGCGTCCAGTCAGGAGACAAAAGAATGGGAGCAGAAGTAAGTGAGTTTTTCAATAACTCAAACGCCTTCATCCAGCTCGAGTTGAAATCAAATGTGGTGTCCTTGGCCGACAAAAGGGTTAAGGGTCTAGCAATCTTGCTAAAATCCCTGATGAACCGTCTATAGAAACCGGCATGGCCAAGGAAGGCTCGAATGTCTCGGACGCATTTGGGAGGAGGAAGATTGGAAATGACTCCAATCTTAGCTTTATCTACCTCAATACCATTTTGCGAGATGATATGTCCTAAGACAATACCTTCTCGTACCATAAAGTGGCACTTCTCCTAATTTAAAGTAAGGTTCTTATCCTTACATCGGGTAAGGACTGCGTCGAGATGTAGCAAACACTCATCAAAGGAGTCGCCGAAAATGGAGAAATCATCCATGAAGATCTCCAAGAATTTTTCCACCATGTCTGAAAAAATTTCCATCATACACCGCTGGAAAGTAGGGGGTGCATTGCATAACCCAAAGGGCATGCGACGGTAAGCAAACGTGCCGAAGGGACAAGTGAATGTGGTCTCGTCTTGGTCTTTTTCGGCAATGGGAATTTGATTATAGCCGGAGTAGCTATCCAAAAAGCAATAAAATTCATGCCCAGCCAATCGTTCTAGCATTTGGTCAATAAAAGGTAATGGAAAGTGGTCTTTTCGTGTCGCGACATTGAGTTTTGTATAATCGATGCATACTCGCCACCCAGTTTGGGTGTGCGTAGGTATTAACTCATTTGCCTCATTAGTTATGACCGTTATGCCCGATTTCTTTGGGACAACGTGAATGGGGCTAACCCACTGGCTATCAGAGATAGGGTAAATGATACCACTATCAAGACATTTTAAGATCTCCTTTTTAACAGCCTCCTTCATGATTGGTTTGAGTCGTCTCTGTGGATCCCTTGCTGGCTTGGCATCATCCATCATATGAATATGATGTTCAACTATTAGGGGACTAATCCCCTTGATGTCCGCCATAGTCCAGCCAAAAGCATGCCGATTGCTGTGTAAGACCGTTAAAAGGGCTTTCTCTTGCTCGGGGGCTAGAGAAGCCGAGATGATAACATGAAGGGTCTCATTCTCGTCTAAGTAAGCGTATTTAAGGTGAGACGGCAATAGCTTGAGTTCGAGTGTTGGAGGCGAAACAATTGAAGGTAAAATCGGTGAAAATGTCTCAAACTCAAAGGATTCCAACATAGGTTCAAAACGGGTGTAAGCAACCGAGTCGGATGGTTCAGCTAACTCATCCGAAAATTCAAAGGATTCAAACTCGGGTGGTGATTGGTCGAGATCGTCTGAGAAAGTGAAACACTCGTAGTCATTATCGGGCATGAAAGCGGTGTCAGATTCAAGGAGGAACGCACTAGTGGCGTCAAAATTGCTGTGATTGAACAGAAATTTCTCGAGCTCACAGTCCTCCTGGGTGATCTCTTGGATCGATCAAACATCAAGTACATTAGCATTAGGTTCGGAGGGCTGATTCCCCAACTTAAAAATGTTGAGTTCAATTGTCATGTTTCCAAAAGATAGGTTCATCGAACCATTTCGACAATTGATCACCGCATTAGAAGTTGCAAGGAATGGACAACCGAGTATCACCAGAATTTGATTCCGGGGGTTAGCTACAGGCTGTGTGTCGAGAACAATAAAATCAACAGGGAATATGAAGTCCCTTATTTTAATCAACACATCCTCTAACTCACCCCTAGGATGGGTGATGGATCGGTCGGCCATCTGGAGAGTACAATGTGTGGATTTCAACTCTCCAACGCCTAGTTGCTCATATACCGAATAGGGAAGCAGGTTAACACTGGCACCAAGATCTAAAAGTGCGCGGTTGATGTTCTTATTTCCAATAGTTATTGAAATAGTAGGACAACCAGGGTCCTTTCGTTTTTGAGGTAAAGATTGGGTAAGAGCATCACTTACTGCACTAGCCAAAAAAACTTTCTTAGGTACCTGTGATTTCCTCTTCTTGGTGCATAAGTCCTTTAAGATTTTAGCATAAGAAGGCACTTGTTGGATTGCATCCAAGAGGAGAATGTTAATGCTAACCTGTTTAAATAACTCCACAATCTTCTCCATTTGTGGATTTTGTTTATTGGATCTCAACCTGTTTGGAAATGGAACATTTTGAAAATTGGTTGAGTCCAATGTTTGTGGAGGAGATTGCGGAGTTGGAACGGATCCCAGTGTTTTTGTTTTCGCGGAGTGAGATGTGGGTCCGTTCGGAGCAGTAGAAGAAGTAGAGCCTTGTGAAGAATGGAGAACAGGCTCTGAAGACGAAGAAGAAGAAGAAGCGGCGGCCGGGGTGTTATCATCAGTGCCAACATTGTTGTGCAACATCCTTCCAGATCTCAATGTCGTCACGGCACTCACATTATGGTTTTGTTGTTCAAGAGCAACATGTGCATTTTGTGGGTGACCAGGATTTGACAGTGGTTGAGATGGAAGCTTCCCCTTTTCTCGTTCGCTTAAAGCTGCATTCAGTTGTGAAATCTAGGCTTCAATGGTTTTGATGCTTTGCCCATGTGATGCAGTGTGTTGCACCAAAGACAGAATGGAAGACTGGATGTTGGCTGAGGATTGGAATGATTGTTTTAAAAACGCATCCAGACTTCGTTTTAACGAGGTAACCTTATCGTTATTTTGCGAAACAAATTTTTTTTTGAGGAAAAGAGTTGTTTGGTGCAAAATTGTTCGTTTGATTTTGGTACGGTTGGGGTTGGAAAGGTTGCTGATATTGAGTTTGTTGAGGAGCTTGTTGTTGAGGAGGAGGCCTCTGGAAATTTTTGTTGTCTTACAATTGTTGTTGATTTTGATTCCAAGCAAAATTAGGGTGATTCCTCCAACCAAGATTGTGAGTTGAAGAGTATGGATCATTTCTTTGTCTTTGCTGAAAGGCAGCATTGACTTGATCCTGTCCTTGAGCAGGTGGGTTGTAAGGACACTCTTCAGTAAAATGGGATGGATCCGAACAACAAGCGCATATAGTACGAGGGGGTAAAGCAAGGGCAGGAGAAGGCGACGAGAATTTGCTCTCAATTGCTTCAAGTTTTCGTGTAATTGCGGCCATTTCGACTTTCATTGCAATTGACATATCTGGTTGATGAACGCCTGCTCTAGACGGACCGGAGAATGTATATGAAGTAGACGAGGTGGTTTGTCTAGTGCTTTCCCACTGAAGTGTTTGTTCAGCAAGATCGTCGAGAAATCGCCAAGCTTCCTCGTCAGATTTTGTAAGGAAGTGACCTTGACAGATGGTTTCCAGCAACTGCTTAGTTGCTTGGTTTAGTCCTTCGTATAGAGTTTGGCAAAGTTGTCATCTCTCAATACCGTGATGAGGGCACTGAACAAGAAGGTCTTTGAATCGTTCGAAACACTTCCAAAAAGGTTCGGAAGGAAGCTGGGAAAATTGGTTAATTTCATTACGAATTCTCGCGGTCTTGTGATGTGGGTAAAACTTTTTAAGAAATGCTTTAACAAAATCTTCCCAATTGTTTATAGAATGTGATGCGGTGTTATACAGCCACTTTTCAGCTAGGTCACACAAAGTGAAAGGAATGACTCGTAGCTGTATAGCATCATCGGACAGTTGGGTGGTCTTCATCATTGCACAAACATTCTGGAATTTGTTAATGAAGATATAGGCATCTTCGGATTCCATTCCGTGAAATTTGGGCAACATATTGATGAAGTGGAGCTTAATTTCGAAATTATCCCCACTAGTCGGCGGGAGTGAAAGACAAGTAGGAAGTGCGGAGCAGGTTGGATAGAAATGATTCTGGAGCGCGATTCGCTGTGGCGCTTCAACAGGAGGGTGTTGCGGGTTATTCGCACCCAGTTGAGATGTAATCAGTCCCGAGGTAGGTAAAGGGTTGTTAGGATTGAATCCTGACATCTCTTTAGAAGATGATGAATGTGAAGATGAAGGTAAAGATGAAAAAGGAGTGGCGGGAGTGTCGACTTCGGAGTCGAAAGCGTCGTCAGTAGCGACACGGACTAAACGGGCGCTAGTGTCCCTAGTCCAACCGGACATACACTAAACAAGTCTTAGTGTAGTCAAACGTAGAATGTGAGGGTAAGAAAACGTCAATGGGAAATTTGAATTGTAGGTTGGGTGCAATGGAATTCTAGCGACAAATGGCAAGTTTTTGTAAAAAAATTGTTTTGTATTTTTTTTTATAAAGAGTTTTGCAAATTTTTTTACGGAACTACGACACACTTTCAAACAGTCATGCACAATCAAGCCTAGAGCTAGGGTCTCCTAAGTCAAGTAGACTGCTCCTAACTGGTCCGAAGCGACAAGTTGTGAGATATCTCTCAAATCGCCTCTTCACCGCCAATTGTGGTCAGGTAAGCACAAGTGAAGAAAGGAGGGTTCCGCTCACGAATCACCGTGAGACGGGCCTTTTAAAATTACCTTTCTCACTTGTCTAGCCTAGGCACCACAAATTCAGGTTTAGATAAACGACTAAATGCCCACAACCTTCCTCTGTCCTAATGAGCGCGACAGTCCTTAATTCGCTGAGTCTAGATATTTTTTAATTAGCTCAAGGGTGATGCAAATGCTTTTTGTGATTTCTGGGGTCTTAGGAAGGGTAATGAAATCCCCACACAATCTTAATTGGTGTTATAGCCCCTTAGATTCCGTTTTAAAAATGCAAAGCAGTAACACACAAAATCTAAAACACTTGCCAAAAAAAATTTCTTTTTATTTGCGGCACAAAGAATCCTGCACAAAATGATTTATTGGAGAGGGAGAAGAAGTTTTGCGCAAAGAACCCTGCAGGAAAACTTTTAAGTGGAGTTCACGAGGTAGAAGAGAAGACAAAACATACTCAGAGAAAAATTGGAGTGCTGACGTCACGGGTCAACTGCTTGAATCCGCCGCGGTTCCGCGGCAGTTTTGCAGGTTTAGATCTCAAAAAAAATTCTCTGTTCTGTTGTGGTGCTCCTCTGTCTGTTCAGATCCTCTGTTTCTTGATTTGTTCACTGGGCTTGCTCCAGATCTGAATCAGTCCGTATTCTTTTCCTGCACAATTCACACAAAACGAATAAAAAATAACAAGATGATTTTTTTAATATATTTTTTCAATTTTTATAATTTTTTATTTAATTAACTCGAAATTACAAAAAGAAATAAACTACCGTCTCCCCGGCAACGGCGCCATTTGATTGTTAGGGGTTTTGTATGTGCGTTTTTAAATTTAAGAGAATACCGCAATCAAGACGGTGTCGCTTGGTAGCTAGCCGGTTGAGTACGAGTCGGTCCACAGGGAAAAGGTGTTCTATTCTTTAAGTTCTAACGAGTTAAGTCTATTTTTGGTAGGTTCTGTTTTAAAATCTAAGAATGAGATTAAGTTGATTTAAAAGCTTGCTAGGGTTAGGCTTAGGTTAGTTCGAGATAGGGATCTTCTCACTGCTTTTAATGCCCTAGTTAAGAATATAGGTGTTAGGGTAATAGTCAACAAAGGGCATTAGCACGACTGGGAAGAAACTTAGTTTCTTCCTTTTGGTCCTTGTCCGTCCTTTCTTAACTCTTAGCCCTAACCTCCAGTTAATTCAACCACAACCGGTCCAACTAGGGAATCACCGCTATAATTTAGGATAGGGTGCCGTGGTGAGCAGTGTGAGGTTGAATTAAATGGAGCCCTTTTATAAAAATTATAATGGCAAAGAAAGGAGTGAGAGAGATTTCCTTCTCTCAAACCTTCCCTATCCTAACCCTAACAAGTGAGGAATTACTCACTCATTATGAAAGTTACGATAAAATTCATTTTTATAATTTTATTTTAATGACCTAAATTGCTAATAATAAAAGACAGATAAAAATGCAGAAATTAAATTGCAGATAATAAAAGAATGCGAGAATAAAAAAATACCTTTACTTTATTGATAACCTCTCAACGATTCATTACAAAGGGAAATTAAAATTTTAGATCTAGAAATTAAAAAGAGGCATGCCTAATTAGGCTTTCGGCTTTCCTATTTATAGATAGGAGAAACCCTAGGTTTTACATCTGATCCACATTTGAATTTACAAGACTACCCTAAGAAAGCCGGGTCAAAGCATCGACACCCACCGACACGTGCACCGACACGTGCATTGCACGGCCGCAGTTCTGCGGCAGAAAGCCATGTTTGGCCGCGGTTCCGCGGCCATGTAGTGGGATCTTGATCTTCATCTTTCAGGGTTGCTTCATGTTGCTTTTTCCTTCTGTTTTCTTCACTTGGTTCCTCAGAATCTCTTCTACTTTCTTCCAGATTTCCAACAGTGCAGAATTATGTGGACTTTTACCGTGAGCTTCACGTTGAAGTCTTAAATTTTGTGCTGCCTTTGTACTTTGTGCATTGAACTGTCTCATGATTTCCATTTGTTCCTTGAACCGGTAGGCGGCATCATACGGATTCATCTATTGTTGGTCGTAGTCTCACATTTGTAGCGTCTTTCATGAATTTCACTGTAATGATCTGAGAACCTGTAACCTGCAACTATTTAGCAGACATGGATCAAAAGCACCTATTTATTTATAATGTGATTAAGAATGGGCGATATAATAATGCAAAATTCTGATATGAACAATGAGCGCAGAGCGCTTCTTTAAATTTGGAGCGCTAAGGCTCTGCAGCGCTGTGCGCTAGATTTGGAGCACTGAAGCGCTTCGTTTATTTGGAGCGCTAGGGCTCTTTTTAGGCAACTCTGCTCTCTGAGAATTAAATTTTCCCTTATAAGAGAGTTTGTCTCATGGATGTAAGAACAAAGTTCTTATTTTATAGGAGATATTTCAATCTCTTATGTTTTTTGTGAAAGGCTTTGCCTTTATGGATCTGTGATCCTAAGAGAATTGAATTCTTCTCTCCCCCCTTTTTTTATAATGAGATGTTATGATTGCTTTGTGAAAGACATTTTCTTTATAGATCTATGATCTAGCATAAGAACTAAGTTCTTTTTCTGATGAGATACTTTGATCTCTTTATTTTACCTTGAAGAAATTCTTCTTCTGCTAAGAACTTACTTTTCTCTCTGAACTTTCTCAAAATTTATGGGGGGTTCCTCTGTATCAGGTCTTGGGGCCTTTATATAGGGCAAGTTGATTTATTGAATCAGTTGAAGAGATCTTTTCTCTAATTGATTTGGGGATGTTTCCCACCGTTGGATCTTTGATCCTAGGGCTTCTGTTTTATAGAAGGCAATCTTCTTGTTTTTAATAAGATTGGGAAATCTTTTCCCATACAGAATTTATTCTGTATCTTGGTGATTTTTAATCACCATTGAATCTTTGATCCAACGGTGCTCTAATTTTCAAAGCACAATCTTTCCTATTTGGAAAGATTATGAGGAATGTTTCCTTAACAGAATTTTATTCTGGTCAATTGATGATTTTTAATCATGTTCGTTGGATCTTTGATCCAAGGGCCGAGAACATTTTGTTCTATCGCTAGCGCTCACGTGCTTTACGCGTGGTGCGCTGCTTAGAGTGCAGCGCTCTTAGCGCTAGCGCTCACGTGCTTTGCGCGTGGTGCGCTGCTTAGAGTGCAGCGCTCTTAGCGCTAGCTTCACGTGCTTTACACATGGCGTGCTGCTTCAGAGTCTTTGACTCTTAGCGCTGGCGATGCTCGTGCTTTGCACGTGAGCACTGCTATGAAGCGCTGCTTCATTTCAAATTTCAAAATTTGAACAGAGCTTTGCTCTGATTGGGGAAACATTACAGTTTTCAACCTACGATGCACAGGGTTTGAGTTATTAAACTCAGTGGACTTATACAAAGTATTGTATGTTGTCTGATGTCCGTTAGGACAAAGGGATTGGTACTCGTACTATATTCAGTCTACTCATGACTTCTCCAGTTTTAGACAAGTATTTCGTTGAAATACAAGGTCCAGATATTGAGAAGATATAAGTAAAAGAATAAAGTAGAGAACCATATGTTGCAAGTATCAGGATTCTTCAAGGTGGTCGAACATGTAGATACTTGTGTTAGGTATTCCGTTGTAAGTAATAGTTTTGAGAACTTGCTTCTCTTTCAGGTTACTCATACGTGGATGCATTCCTTGGTGAGTAATACTGCAAGGCCTCCTTCCATTTGGTTGATATGCACTGGAAACAGCTGCATGATTTTTGAATCTGGTTCCAATTAAATTAGTGCCTATGTTTCTATATACTGGATATAGAATGGATTCATATATTAACGATGTTAAGGTATATGGAGTAGTCCGGGTAATACTTAAAACCAGAATCTGGACAAACTCAAGGCACATTTCAGTAATGGTAGTTTGTGGGTTATCCCGGACTTTGACGAGGGTTAACTTTCTACCATCAGGAAGATCAATAGTTATATTGTTCCTTACTCGCCACAGTTTTAGTAAAATTGATTCTTTTTAGAAAACATTAGTGCGAGTATGGTAGAACTGGAAGTGATTCCAGAACCACAAACAATTACTGAAAATTTTATAGAACTTAAGAATTCAAATGGTTTCGACGATCTATTAGCCACTCCGCAGATTTGGTGGGTAACCTCTGGCACCCGAGAGGTACTTCGGTCTTCTCAAAGACGGTGATAGGGAGGTTTTTGATTACCCAAACTTGACACTACTGCTGTTCTAGACTATGAGATCTGGCAGGAGGATGAGTATAACGTCGTTCTAAATTTGCTTTAGAAGTGCACATGTATATTACTCTGCCAGAGAGTTGTTATAGTCAGTGGGAGTAGCGGAAGTATAGTGGGCAAGTAGCTTATGTCTATTTATAGATTAAAGCAAGTATAGCGGAGATGTATCATCTAGTTTTGATGTGACAGTCATAGAGTTTGACTTCATCAGAACAACAGATGGACCTGGTAAGAAGGTAGTAGGAAGAGATGTCCTGGTATTTGGATGACATGCTCTTGATAGGAAGTGATATTCCTATACTACGATCGGTTATACTATGGTTGTCACAAGGATTTTCTCCACATAGGATCTGGATAAAATATCAGAGATTCTGATGACTAGATCTATGGTTTTAGATCTAGATTTGGGAAGTGTCCCAATTTGGGTATTTGACACTATTCTAAAGTGTTTTAGAATGGACGACTCCTGGCATAGTGGTGTACCCGTAGGTGATGGAGTCACCCTCTCTGAAGAGATGTCTTCTAGACTGATGAGGAGAGGGATTTGCATGATTAACATATCTCTTGCTTAGGTAATTGAGTCAATCATGAGATACCAAGTACAACACCAGATATTGTTTTTGCACAGGCTACAATAAGCATATATATATTAATCCAATCCTGTAAAAACATTGGGAAGCAGTTATGAACATAAGTGGATGTTCTTTGGATATGGTAACGGCAGCCTTCTTCGGGAGGTGGTTATCATTTCAGGCTTCCAAGATGACCTGGATGACAGAGTGACTGACAGAGTTATAATTTTCCCTCTTTTGAGGGGCAGTATGTTGGACAGGTGGTCCAAGCAGATACTGTGGAAGGCATGGCGTATGATACTGATTAAATTCAGTGGATGATACAGTCTAAGAAGTTTGTTGGATTTGGAGTTCATTTGTGAACTGGGTCCCATCAGATATCCAGAAAAATTCTAAGACGGCTATTGCTCATTTCGGTGGATATTCTTTCTCCGCGAAGTTGAGATATAGAAATATAAAGATAGAAACATTGGAGCGGATCCATTTACTGAGGCTATTTCTCGAACACAATAGTTTCACAAACGGACTTTGTGAGACTGATTAGTGGAGAAGTTGGGTGTTCGGTATCACACGGGCTGTATGCGACACCGCAATAATTAGCTTTAAGTGCAAGTGGGAGATTGTTGGCTATAGTGCCCTCAAGGTAATTATTATAATCGCAGGCAGGTGATTATGATGATTGAGGGAGGACCTATACGGATAAAACAGTCTTACTAAAAAAGATAGTTTGTTATCTGGTTTGCCATTATCATTATGTACATGCATTATGTGGTATTACAGATCACTATTACATGTTGATAGAGCCCATAGGATTCTTGCTTGACTACCAGCATTATGATGGCGATCATATACGTGGGAGCTGGGTGGTCTATAAGCACATCCTTAAATGTCCCTAGTCGAGAGAGTATCGAGACTGGGCATTGATACTCCGGAGTAGACTAGCGTATACTTATCGAGACCCCGACGAGGGGCGATGGCCGGTCTCACAAGACATTGGTGTTAGTCAGTCACCTAAAATAGTATGCAGGTTCTCATTGGGTTATGAGTACACTGGACGGACTCGCCGGGAACATGCTAGTTGGTATTATAATACCTATTGTCAGATAGCAGTTCCTAGGTGACATGTGTACAGATTAGTCTGTCGATCTGAGATCGTCATTTGTCTCGTGTGAGTTCCCACTGTGCTTTGATTACTACCCTACCACGGCTCAAAAGAGTCGTGCAAATAGGTTTTAGTTGGGTACAGTCCCGAGCCATATGGAGGCAGTGAGCGGTTCATCGGGGATTCGTCTCTCCCGGTATTGAGGGTTGATGTCGCGCAGTGCACGGGTAGCCATCACTAGAAATCCTTGGCCAAGATAGTCGAGAATTACTAATTTGGATCAGTAGTTTCTCAGTTGGTGATGGGATTCATACCGATACGAAATATCGCGTTGTTAGGGGTATGACTTTATCCACCCCTTAGACCCGATATGCGATACTCTTAGACGAACAGACTGGACTGTATGGATATTGTCATGGACAGGCTCAGTAGCGGTTCGAATGAGTTTGCTCGTCGGCTTTCCTTTCGCTCAATACCTGGGTAGCTGTTACGTACGGCTAGTGCCGCTGACGTGCTTGTGGTTAAACCCACTGCCAACGTATTGATGAGTCTTTAGTGTTGGATATGTATGCCCTAGAGGCCTGTATTGTATAGGATGCTTGGCATGTATATGTAAAGAAACAATCTTTGCTCGAAATGATAGTATGCTATCTAGTTTATTTTCATCTTAACTTGTGTAATATTTCATATCTTTATATGCATGTTGATGAAGCCCTTAGGATTATGCTTGACTACCAGGATTATGATGAGATCATACTAGTGGGGCATGGATAGTCTATAAGCATATCCTTTAATGGTTCCTAGTCGAGGGTATATTGAGACAGGGCATCGGTATTACCTAGTTAGACTAGTGTGTACGTTTCCTGACCCTGTGGGGTGATGGTTGATTCCACAACCATTGGTGTTTGATATCAAAGATTGTACACAGATGCTCATTGGAGAATGGATACACCGAACAGGACTCGCCGAGAACTCCTAGATGGTATATATACCAATTGTCAGATAGCAGTTCTCTAGCGGCACTTGTACAGGTTAGTCTGTAGACCCGAGATCGTCATGGAGTCTTGTGTGGTTCCCACTGTACTTTGATTTCCACCCTACCACGGCACTATTGAGTCGTGCAAACAGGTGGACTTTGGGTACAGTCCCGAATCACATGGAGACAGTGAGCGATAGGAGGGGTTTCGTCTCTCCCGGTATAGGGAGTTGATGTCGCGCTATATTTGATCGGCTATAACACCTAAATCCCTGGCCAGGGTTCTCGAAGTTTACTGATAAGTGTTATCAGTAGTTCCTCGAACTGTTATGAGCCGTAAATCAGCATGACTTATAAAGTTACTGGGGTCTGACATTTACCACCACTAGACTTCATATGCGACGTATCAGATGAAGAGACCGGACTGTACGGTAAGTGTTGCTTGCAGGCTCGTTGGGGTTGTGATGAGTTCTCTCCTCGGCCACCTTTTCGTCATGTACCTGGGTAGCCATTACGCACAGTTAGTGCCGCTGACGTGCTTGTGGTTAAACCAACTGCCAGCGTACTGTCGAGTCTTTAGAATCCCACACAGAGGGTTCCCTCATTCAGGCGAAAGATGTAGAGGCCGTAAGTTGTTACAGCAGCCGTAAGGTGTTGCGGCTGTTAGTTATATGTATGCCCTAGAGGCCATTACTGTACATACAATGTATATTGTAATGGATGCTTGGACATATATAGGGAGGACTTTCTTGCTCGACATGATAATATGCTATCTGGTTGTACTTTATCTTAACATGTACTCTGATTGTCTCTATGTTACATGTTGATAAAGCCCTTAGGATCTGTACTCGACTACTGGGACTATGATGAGTTCATACTAGTAGGGCCACAGTGGTCGACGAGTACATCCTATAACTGTTCCTAGTCGAGGGTGTATCGAGACAGGGCATAGATACACCAGAGTAGACTAGCGTATACGCATCTTGACCCATATGATGGGCGATGGATGATCCCATATCCATCGGTGTTTGACATCAGGGATGGTGTACGGGTGCTCAGTAGAGACTGGATACACTGGACGAACTCGCCGAGAACTCCCAGACGGTATTATACATCACGTCAGATGGCAGTTCTCCGGTGGCACTGGTATAGAGTAGTCTGTTGACCCGAGATCGTCATAGAGTCTTGTGTGATTCCCACTGTGCTTTGATTTCCATCATACCATGTCCAAGAGGGCGTGCAAAAAGGTGGCTTTTGGGTACGGTCCCGAATCACATGGAGGCAATGAGCGTTAGGAGGGGATTCGTCTCTCCCGGTATAGGGAGTTGATGTTGTGCTGCGTTCGATTGGCTGTAACTGGAAATTCCTAGCCAGGGTTGCTGAGATTTACTAGTAAGTGTTATCAGTAGTTTCTCGAACTGTTATAGACCTCATATCGACACGACTTATCAAGCTACTAGGGTCTGACGTATACCACCCCTAGGCGAGATATGCGACATATCAGACGACGAGACCGGACTGTACGGGAGTGTTACTGATTGGATTCGCAGGAGAATGTACAGGCTTGCTTGTTGATCTTCTGATCGCTCAATACCTGGGTGGCTGTTACGTTTAGCGCTTGCAGCTTGTGGATGTTTGATATGATCATCACCTACTGCCGGCGTATTGACGATTCTTTAGAGTCCTACACAGAGTTTTCTTGACTCAGGCAAAACGGAGTAGGGGCACATATGTGATATGTGCAGGACCGAGGATAATGCGATATGAGATACTGTATTTTATTCTCGCGATATTTGATATCAGCCGGGTCATCGGATCAAGTGTTGATTCGATGAATCGGTAAATAATATATTAGTCGGTTATATGCGATATAACCGGATTGTCGGATCAAGTGTTGATTCGATGATTTAATGTATAATTATATATATGATATATTAAATTACATTAACTAATATTAGCTCACTAAAAGATACTTTTTCTCACTCGGGTAATACGTTGATGTATATGTGATATATGTTAATTGTATTATTTTATTTTGTTACAATAAATATTATATATGTGATATATAATATTGTAACATGATATTATTAATGCAACATATTTTGTGGAGTTTAAACATGGTTAGGGTTTGGATTAGGGTTAAGACTTCTAGTAGCTTCTAGAAGCTTTTCTTTTTGTCATGAGCAAAGATATTTGTGTTGATATTTTTAAGTGACTCATGCTTTAACCCAACCCAAAACCTAGCCCTAGTTAAATCTCTACAAAGGTTACTTGAACCATGGTTGCATAAATGATTATGATTACATTTTTATTATTCATCACAAATGGATTTGGATATTCTTCTTCTTCTTCTTCTTTGGAAAAAGCTTTCTAGCTTTTTGCTAAGTGATGAATATGAGTGAGTAATTGAAAACAAATGAGAGCAAAAATCCTACTTCATCATCCTCATCTACCCTTGCCATTTAGATAAGGGTGTTCACTTCATTTTGTGAGTGAGAGCTTGTGTTATTGAAACTTCAAGGTAGATCATCTTTGTTATCGAAGATCGGAAGCAAGACTGCATCTTTCTCTTCGTGGAGCCTCTCGAGAGTCCGGAACACGAAGATCGCAGCGAAGGGACCTCAACATAGAGCTTAAGAAGTGAAGGACTGCATCTACAAAGGTTGTAATCCCTCTCACTTAGTGTTAAAGTGTTTAACATGCTTGTTTTCGCATAAACTCTAGTTTAAAGATCTTGTTAAGGGTTGTTCGGCACGGCTAAAATTTAAATCGGGCATGGTTGATGCCTCGTAGACCCTTATGAGCGTGCCTAATAACCCTACAGTGGTATCAGAGCCAGGCTAGAGCTTTAGACGAAGTCTAGGCAAAGTTTAAAGTCCGATCGAACTCCGAAAACCCGATATAACCTAGTTTCTGGAAATTTTTCAATTTTTCGTATTAAAAATGCTCAGAAAATTAAGCAGGGAAATCTAAGGATAACTGTAGAATTCGACAACCTAATCCTACTGTAGCGCCGCGGAACCGCAGCCGTACCCTGCTTTTAGCGGCGGTTCCGCGGCCGTATGTGAAGATTAGGGACTCAATTTTCTACAGTAACGTCCGTAGGTGTTTCCTGATTCTTCTGGGAATTTTTAATTCTTACTCAAGTGTTGAGTTTTCTGGGTTGTATTGGGGACTCGTTGATTCGATCGGATAATTTAACTTCGTTTAGTTTGTCCGCGTAATTTTTAGAACGTGTTAAAAAGTTCGAACGGATAGCAATAACTCACTTTTTCCCAACCCGGAAAATTTCCAAGTGTTGGATTTTTCCGTAGTTTAAGAACGTTCTAAGTCGTGCAAGTAACGCGGTGGACTCTCTAGAAGAACACAAACCTTAACTTGATTATGTGACCGTCTTGAACTGCCTCTAAACCTTAGGGTTTGGGGCAGTACGGCGTGCCACATGTGAGGCGTTGGCTTGACCCTTCTACGGCTGGACCATTGGTACTGTGGCATGCGATGGATGTTTTTAAACTAATTTCAAGTGTTGAGCTATTTGGGAAATCTTGGGTGTTTGTTTATTCGATCGGAAAGTTTAACACTGTCTATTTTTCTGGAATGGGATACAATATTTGAAATCCACAAGTAGTTATGAGATAACTAATTTGAATGTTATAAACATAGCAGTTTAGTCTTAGATGATCGGTTGCCACGGAATTTTAATGTGATCAAAAGTCCGTCGGAATCACGTAGCGTACGCGGATACTCGTCGGGTAAACTTAACAGACAGCCACACACCATAGCCCCGACCGAGTGACTGTAGGAGAACCCCGTCGCCAAAAGCATCCGTTCGGGTGCTTGCGGCAGTGGTGTTCCGCCTTAGTGCACTTCGTCGACGGCATCGGAGGTGCGGCCGTCTACTAAAGTTTGCGACGAGCATTCGATCAGGATGTCGGGAATCTTGTTGAATTGTCTGACTTGATATTGAAAAGAGATTATCGATAATGAGACTAAAATGCGGGGTTTATAATTGTTAGGCATGCGATGTCTAAGGAATTCATTTGGTTAGGCATGTGATGTCTAAGAAGGTTGCGGATTCCAACTGTTGTAGTTTTACACTTTCTTTTCTGTGACCGTAAGTGTAATATGTGGTGTATCGCCAGTTTCGTTGCTATACATCAACGACAATTGGGATACGCATATTTACTTACGTTGATGATATGTGATATTATGTGTTGCTGTGATATGTTATTTTGGATCTTCGCGTTTTGAATAGCCGGGGGTTTTATGTGAGATGAGAGTTTTTCTTTTTCATTCATGTAAAATTCATTTGTATGTAATATTCTTTTATTGGGGCACTTCCGGGCTGAGGATGATGTCACCATTGTATATTATTTACTTTTCCGCATTAGGTAGACCCAAGGCGGGGAGCACAAGTAACCGGGTTCTAGGGTCCAGTGGGAGACCATCTCGAAGAGTCGAGACCGGGTCTCCTAACCCTAAAATTGGCGGTGTTGCTTGCCGCTCTCGTAGGGGTCTAAGGATGTGGGTTTGGCTATTCATCGCGACCGTGGAATCCGTGTTTTATACAGGCTCGTATTAAAACACGGACGTCCTAGTATATCCAATATTTCATATATGTTCTTCTGCTGCAATGTTCTGTGATGAGATCATATTACTGCCTGAGACGAATGTTTATATTATATATATGAGATATATATTATATATTGTTGATTTCGTTTCATATCTGATGCTTGTGAAGCATAATAAAATGGGACTTCATTAATGAGATTAATGAAATAAAAGAAACCTAAGATGTTGTAGAAATTTGTTTAAAAACCGGTAGCTCTAGTTCTTGCTTTGCATAGCGGTGTTTCTTGTAGAACATCCAGCACCTTATTCGATAAGGAAAGAGCCGAGATCCCTTCACCGGGAGTGACCTCTTTAGCGAAACTGGCAGATGCTACAAACTCGGTTTGTCTTTTGATTGCTTATATAGTTTTTGCTTTGCATAGTGATATTTTTGAAATATCCTATACCTTATTCGATGAGGAAAGAGCCGAGATCCCTTCACCGGGAGTGACCTCTTTAGCAAAACTAAAAAAGGCCTCAAAAACATTCCATTTAAAATCACTCGATTCTACAACTATATCAAGTTCATTACGCAAAGGGTTTTCTTAAAAACCTGTCATAGCCCTCCGTCATTTCAGATAAGTGCTACTTAGTATTCGTGCTGTGGTGGTTTGGCATTCGTCAAGGCGTAGTGTACGGTAGCTAACTTGTGCTTATCTGCTAGCATACGATGCGATTGGATTAGGGTATTCGTACGGCGTTGTTTGGCATGCGTCAAGGGTCGTGCGGGTGGGTTTAATTCAATCAGGAAATGTACGGGGTGAACTTGACTAGCGGACTATGGGTTGTTTGGCATGCGTCAAGGTCATAGCACGCTAGGGGTAAAATATTATTAGGAATTTTAAGTGTTGAAATTTGCAATGAGATTGCATACCTTATATGAGATAGTTGGATCCCGATACCCGCTGCGAGTAAGAGTTATTCCTGGGAGAGTTTTATACATTACAATTAGCCGATCAAGTAGGTGTCTAGAAAGGTGTCAACGGGGTTACGTCCCTGGGAAAACGAGGTTTACTTTAATTAGGTTCGTGCGAAAGCACGGGGAACCTCCCTCAAAGTACCGGCACTAGCCTGGCTGAAAGATTGGCGAACTTGTAGGGTGTAATTAATCCCGGCTAGTCTTTCCTTTTAGGGTTTGAAGGAAGATTTGACTAAAACAGTGGGAGACATCCTGATTAGATAAATTCATAACCAATCTAATCTTGTAAAAGAGCACGCTGAGTGTTTTCTTCTCTCTCTCTCCAGGTAGCGACCATGTCACGCCTTAATCAAGATAATAATACGGATGTATTGACCGAACCCGCTTGTTATACTGCGCTGGGGAACGTTAGTCCCGCTCCAACTTATAATTGTTATAAGACAGAGCAGGAAATTGGGGATTACCAGAATTCCCGTGTCACCCAAACGAAGATAGTGCATACTGATGCATCATCTTCGGGTGTGTTTATTACACAGAACTGTTTCTCAATGTCCTTTACGTCCTGGGTATTTGATACCGGATCAGGATCCCACATATGTAATTTTTACATGGGCTACAGATAGGTAGAGAACTGAGAACGGGTGATAAGTTTCATGAAATAGAAACGGTGCAAGTGTTGCAGCCAAGTCTGTTGGTAACTATCACCCTGTATTAACAAATACATTGATTCTGAACAAATGTTATTAGATACCGAACCTGATGTACAACATCATATCAGTCTCTTTATTAGTAAAGAAGGATATAATTTTGTATTGTTGGATAATGTTTTGAACATTTCCTATATCAAGAGTTGATCGGTTCAGGCACGTTATCTAAAAGAATTGACGTTCTAAATCAAACTACAGTTCTTAGTATACAGAACACACATAAGAGGAAGAGTTCAGAAATGAACGAATCCTTCTTGAGGCATTGTAGACTTGATCATATCAATGCGACCCGACTAGCTAAGTTACATCTAGATGCATATTTAAATTAGTTTGAATTTACATCTTGTGAAACTTACTGGTCATGTCACAAAGATAAGATGACCACAGCTCTGTTTATTGGAAACAGAGAAAGAGTTAAGTGAACTTTTAGGATTGATACATGATGATGTATGAAAGGTCCCCTGTCTACACGTGCCAAGACCGGATCTTTATACTTCATTACATTCACTGATTATCTCTCAAGATCCGGACATATGTTCCTGTTGAAACACAAGTCTGAAACTTTTGAAAAATTCAATGAATATGAGTTAGAAGTAGAGAACCAAAAACGGGTATAAGTATTATGTCCTTTGATGAGATCAGGGAGAAGAATACTTGAGCACGGAGATCCTGGACTATTCTAAAGGAGAATGAGATTCTCTCTCAGCATTACTCCTCCGAATACACCACAGCACGTCGGTGTATCGGGGCAGAGCAATCGTACCCTATGTGATATGGTGTGCTGTATGATGAGTACTACTGAGTTGCCTATTTCCTTTTGGGAGTTATGCACTTGAGAAGCAGTATACCTATTGAATAGGGTTCAAATCAAATCTCTTGCCTTCCACTTCATATATGATATAGAATGGGAAGAGCCCATATCTTAAGTAAGTTAAGATTTGGGGTTGTCCGGCCTATCTCTAAAAGCATAATCCGGACAAGCTCGAGGCAAAGTTAGTTCTGTAGAAGTTTGTTGGATATCCCAAGCATTCGCAAGGGAATATCTTCTACCTAACCGAAGAACAAAAGATGTTTTGTTTCTCAGCATGCCACCTTTGTGAAAGGGAATTTCTTGTAAAGAAATCAGTGGTCATGAGGTAGAACTGGAAGGAGTTCCAGCTATACAAACTACAGCAGATGATTTGGTAGAACCAAAGGATTCAATAGATTCTAACGAACCTCGGCCTCTCCGCCGATCTAATAGGGTTCCTCACCCACCTAAGAGATACTTCAGTTTTCTCTATGACAGTGAGAGCAAGGATTGTTAGTGTATATGCCCTAGAGGCCATTACTGTATCATACTAGTTTGTATATTACTTGATGGAAGCTTGGGATATTCACAGTTGTATAGACAATCTTACTCGAAATGGTAGTATGCTACTTGGTTTGTTTCTACTTTAATGTGTGCATGTGTTTCTTTTAGCATATCGCCTATACACATTAGTGGAGCCCTTAGGATCTTTGCTTGATTACCAGCGTTGTGATGGCAATCACACTAGTGGGGGCTGGGTAATCTACAAGCACATCCTTATACAGGTCCCTAGTCATAGGATTATCGAGACAGGGCATCGATACTCCGGAGTAGACTAGCGTATGCGCTTCTCATCCCAGCAGGGGAGATGGTCTGTCCCACAGCCATTAGTACATCGTACTTGAGATAGTATGCTGGTGCTCGTTAGGTTACGAGTATACTGGACAGGACTCGTCGGGAACTGTTGGTTGGTACTATACCTATCGTCAGTTATCAGTTCCCAGGTGACATGTGTATAGCTTAGTCCGCTGACTTGACACTGTCACTTTGGCTCAAGTGTGTTCCCACTGCTCTTAGATTGCTACCCTACCACGGCTCAAATGAGTCGTGCAAACAGGTAGCAGTTGGGTGCAGTCCCGAAGTACTTGGAGGCAGTGACGGTTAGACAGGATTCGTCTCTCCCGGTATTGGGGGTTGATATCGCGTTGTGTCTAGGAGAGCCATTACACATAGTCATCCTTAGCCAGGGCAAGCGAGATATACTGGTAGCGTTTCCAGTGTTATCTCAGGGTGTTCTGGGCTACACTCCGACATGACTTGTACCGCTATTAGGGGACTGACGTTTACCGCCCCCCTAGGCCCGACATGCGATGTTCTCAGACGAACAGACCGGACTATACGGAGATTGTCACATTCAGGCTCAGTAGGAGTTCGGATGGGTTCACCTCATCAGTCTTCTTATCGGCATCTACCTGGTGACCGTTATGTACAGCTATTACCGCTTGTGGCCTGTGGTTAAACCCACTGCCAGCGTAGTGTCGAGTCTTTAGAGTCCCACACAGAGAGCTATTCGCCTTTGGGCAAAACAGAGTAGAGGTCGCATGGTTTTGCGACAGGGTTCGTTCACATCCGCGCACTTGTGCACATTTGGTGTCCGGGCAGTTATTACTAGCGTGCTTTGGTTTATGCCAGATCATAGTATATGTTTTGAGATTGGTTTTATCTTATTGTATTCGTGTTCCTCGGAGCACGGATGCGGGTGTGTATGCACAGTTGACTGAGGCAGAGGCAGAGGATTCTCATTAGGGTTGTTGACTGTTGACTTTTTCTAAACCCTAATGAGAATAAGAAATATGATTAATAATAATATTAATTAAGTATTATTGTGCCATGGTTGAGTTGAAAGTTTGACTTTTGTTGACTTGTTGACTTTATTGACCGGTTGGCTATTTTGGACTTGTTGACCATCATCATTTCATGGCTATGACTTTTGTTTACTTGTTCTTCTTTACAAAATGTATTAAATGCATGAAATGATAATGGCCATTGATATGAACCATCACATATACTTAATTATTATTATTATCATGATGATTTTTCTCTTTTGTGAGCATGGTTGTAAAAAGTAAAGCTCATTCTATCATTCTCATTCTCGATCATCCAAGCTCTCCCTCTTCCTCTCTCTCAAGGCTCTCATGTCTCATGAGTTGAGAAACATGAGCCATTGAGATAAAACCCTTAAAACTCTTCTCTACTCACTCTAGAGTACAAGGTCTAGCAAGCCAAGCACTTTAGTTTCCTCTCGGTTGAGGTAGGAGCTCAAGGTAGAAGCTTTCGGGTGGATCCTTCTTCGACAACAAGAGGACTACGAGGTGGAGCCGATCCAACCACTCCAAGGAGCAAGAAGAGAAGGAGTTCAAGACCTAGGTATAACCCTCTAACATAGTAGTTAAACTTCTAGTTCGTTTGCTAGGTTTTTGTTTAGCAAAGATCATAGTTCTAGTCCATGTTACCTTTACCGTAAAAATCGTTTTTTACCGTTTCCGCATCCCCGAAAGAACCGGGACGGGTAACATGGACTTACAGTGGTATCAGAGACTGGCTAAATACAAACTAGCACGTTAGCAAAGTATTTATAATTTCGATCGGAGAAAAAAATCACAAAACACGTCCAAGATCTGAACGTTCTGCCGATTTTTAAACTGTTCAAAAAATGATTCCACATACACTAAAAATCGACTCAAGGTTTTTTAGAGAGACACAGGAAAAACAAGTCACTAACTCGATCAAAGAGCCGCGGAACCGCGGCGAGAACATGCTTCTTGCCGTGGATCCGCGGCCGAGTTGACTTGGCCATGAATCGTTTTTGCTGCAGTGTTCTCAATGTGCTATTTTAGGATTTTTAGAATAGTTTGTTTCTGCCCAGATTTTCCAGAGAACAAATTTGTGTTTGGGGTAGTTACAAATCCATATTTTTGATCGAAGTTCTGTAGACTTTGGCTAATGGGTTATATTTGTGATGTGATATATGCACTGAACGTCAACTAATCGCTATACGTCGATTAGTGGGGGTTGTGCATATCTGTGATCTGTAATGTTGATGGATTGTGTATATGAACTCGTTGGATTGTCGCAGATGAATAGCCGGGGGTTGTGAGATGAGAGTTTTCATTATCTTTCAATTGATGTAATATGTAAATTGATGTAATATTATTTGTATGGCTGCACATCCGGGATGAGGTTGTAGCCGCCAGTGTATATTATTTCGTTTACTGTTTTTGCTCCTAGGATAGACCAAGGTGGGGTGCACAAACTACCGGGTACCTCGAAGTGCCGAGTGGCCTACTCACGTCGTTGAGGGAGGTTGCTTCACTTCGGGTACTTGGCGGGTAGTTTGCCGCACCCGTAGGGGTCTAGGGTGGGGTTTTGGCTATTCATCGCGACCGTGTAATCCGTCTTTCGTTGCAGGCTCGAACGAAACACGGATTTCTAGTATATCCAATGTGTTCATCTGTGATCTGGAATGGCTATCATTGCATCTGACGAATGTGTATATCTATATATGATATCTAGTAGGCGTTGCTTATGTTTTGCATCCGCGCTAGTCCAGCCCCCGCTCTGTCGTTAGTTAAGTAACCTAACGGGTAATGACGGGGCCCCGTGGCGAATGCGGATGGCATAAGCGTACGTCATATTTTCGTTGTTTTCTGCAATGGTAGGATTAAATGATGGGACGCATTAAATTAATGCAAGAAAATAAACTAAAGTAAAAGTCGTTGGAAAAATTTCAAAACTACTCGGTTTCTTTTCAAAACAACTTTTAAAAATGCGGAGCTTAAACCACTCCTTTTAAAATCTATCAGGTTCCTTCGATTATATCAAGTTCACTACGTTCACGGTTTCGCCAAAACCATTCGTAGCCCTCCGTCATTTCAGTTAAATATTCAATAGTATTCAAGCTATGTATTTTGACCTTCGCCAAGGCATAGTGATTGGTAGCTGCTGAATATTTATCTGTAGTATAGATAGATGTGTTGGTTTGGGACAGTCGTACTACTATTTTGGCCTTCGTTAAGGGTATGTACGGGTGGGTTCAAATTAACCTGGATAATGACAGGTAGAACTTGACATGTGACTTATGATATGTTGGCCTTCGTCAAGGTCATAAGAGCATGGGGCAAAAATTCACATCGGGAGTTTCTAAAGAAACTGAAACTTGCTAGCGCTGCATACCATTTGGAGTGTGATGATTTTGGTAGGATTCCTTCAGTTTTATCACACGATGATATTTGATCCCGATCCTACTGTGAGTATATGCTACTCCTCGGGAACTTTCTCACTTAAATGATCAATGCTATAAACCAAGTAGGTGTCTAGAAAGGTGTTAGCGGGGCTTCGCCCACAGAGAAAAGAGGTTATTTAATTAAGGAATTTCGCGAAAGCGTTGGAAAACCTCCCTCGAAGTACCAACACTGGCCTGGCTGAACAGTTAAGCAAGTATTGTTCGGTGAGATCGATCCCGACTAATTCTCCCTTTTTGGTTTGACGAAGGATTCGAGAAACAGTGGGAGCCATCCTGTTTAGATAAACTAAAAACCAATCTAAACTTGCAAGAGCATCATGCTGAGTGTTTTCTTCTCTCTCTCTCTTAATTGCAGTGACCCAGTGACCACACATAGGTTACATCTAGATAATAAAATGACTGTTATGACTGGCAAAGGTCTGTCCAGATGTCCATTACCCATGACAAGCCGGGACACCTCCTAACTAATCAAACCCTTTCCGTCTCAGGACCAGTTTCCCCTGTCACGGATATTGATATCCGTAAGACAGCGGAAAAAGACTGTGCGAATGCCAAGTGCCTCGTGTTGGCCTCAGTTGATGGTGCATACCAGAGGCAGCACGAGAAGATGGACTTAGTTTCGATCTTCCTCCATAACAAAGATTTATATGGAGAGCAATCTCATATCGCAAGATATGAGACCTCGAACGAATTGCTTCAAGCGAGGTTGGCTATCGGGTCGTCTGTAGGGGACAACGTCCTTATAGTGACCAGCTATTTTGATAAGCTCACGGACCTGAAGACCACGTTGAAGGACGGGTCAAGTACTGACTTAATTCTACAGTCTCTGCCCTCTACTTATACCCTTAAGGAAACAAGGGAAATAGAAGGGAAGGGAAGGGCAAAAGTTTCAGGAATGGATGTAGTAAAGGAGGGACGTTCCTATTGTTACGGGAATGAACATTGGCAGAAGGATTGCAAGGCTGGCAAAGCCAGTAGCCAGGATTCGAAGCATGTTGTGGCTTCGGCTTCGGGTGTGTTTGTAATAGAGAACTGTATGTCAGTTAACCCTACTTCCTGGGTATTGGATACCGAATCAGGATCTCACATATGTAATTCATTACAGGCTCTGAGAAACCGTGGGGTTATCAGGATAGGTGATATGACTCTCATGGTTGCCAACGGAATGAGCATGGACGCTAAATCCGTAGGGGAATATCATCTTGGACTGACAACTGGGCAGATATTGATTCTGCGTAACTGTTTGTATGTACCTAGTGCGACTTGTAATATCATATCTGTATCCTTACTTTCTAAGAAAGGATATGATTTTACTTTTGTAAGCGATGTGGTCCACATCTACCTAAATCAAGTTCTGATTGGGTCAGGTACATTAGAAAACGGGATATACGTATTGAATCAAGCTCAGATTTTCAGTGTCCAGAACACACTTAAAAGAAAGTCCCCGGAATTAAATCAGGCTTTCTTATGGTATTGTAGACTGGGTCACATTAGTGAGACACGGTTAACAAAGTTACATAAAGAGGGATACTTGAATCCGTTCGAGTATCAGTCTTATGCCACTTGTGAGTCTGGTCTCATGGGAAAGATGACAAAGACTCCGTTCACTGGACACGGAGTAAAAGCGAGCGAGCTCTTGGGACTCATACACAGTGACGTGTGTGGTCCAATGTCTACACATGCGCGAAGTGGTTATTCATACTTCATTACTTTTACGGATGATTTCTCTAGGTATGTACATGTCTTCCTGATGAAGCATAAATCCGAGGCCTTTGAGAAATTTCGGGAATACCAGAATGAAGTTGAAAAACAAACAGGCAAAAGTATCAAGACACTGAGATCTGATCGAGGTGGTGAATACTTGAGTGCCGAGTTTCTGGGCTACTTAAAAGAGAATGGAATTCTCTCTCAGCTTACTCCTCCATAAACACTTCAGCACAACGGTGTATCGGAAAGGCGGAATCGAACTCTATTGGATATGGTTCTTTCCATGATAAGTAAGGCTGAGTTACCGAAATCCTTATGGGGTTATGCACTAGAATCAGCTGCATATCTTTTGAACAAGGTTCCCTCTAAGACTGTGCCTACCACACCATATCAGATGTGGTGTGGGAAGAAACCCCATCTTCAATATATGAAGATAGGGGGATGTCCAGCTTTTATTAAAAAACAGCATGCGGACAAACTCGAGGCACGCTCAGTACTGTGTAAGTTTGTGGGATACCCAAAGAACTCCAGGGGGTATCTTTTCTATTATGCAGAGGAACAAAAGGTTTTTGTTTCTCGTCATGCCCACTTTCTGGAACATCAGTTTTTAGAAAAAGGAACAAGTGGGAGCGCAGTAGAACTGGAAGAAATTCCAGAACCACAAGCTATTACTGAAAGCCTCGAAGAGCCAGAAGTTTCAGGAGAACCGGACATACCAGCACCACTCCGCAGGAGTAGTAGGCAGTCTTATCCGCCCGAGAGATACTACGGTTTTCTCATAGACGGGGATCGAGAGGATTGCGTCATTGAAAATGATGAGCCTACTATCTTTCAGCAAGCCATTCAGAGCGGTGACTCAGTAAAATGGCTGGATGCAATGCGGGTCGAGATGGAGTCCATGTACACCAACAAAGTTTGGACTTTGGACTTTGCTCTATAAGGGGTAAAACCCGTGGGCTGCAAATGGATCTTCAGAAAGAAGATTGGTGTAGATGGGCAGGTTGAAACCTATAAAGCTAGACTTGTTGCAAAGGGTTTTCGTCAAAGACCTGGTTTGGACTATGACGAGACCTTTTCTCCAGTGGCTATGCTCAAATCCATTCGGATCCTTCTTGCCTTTGCTGCCTTCCATGATTATGAGATCTGGCAGATGGACGTAAAGACGGCTTTCCTAAATAGAAATTTGGAAGAGTGCGTTTATATGGATCAGCCGGAGGGATTCATTCAGAGTGGGAGCAGCGGTAAAGTGTGCAAGTTTCTTAAGTCCATCTATGGACTGAAGCAGGCATCGCGGAGTTAGAACATCTGCTTTGATGATATTGTCAAAGAATTCGACTTTATCAAAAACCCAGATGAACCATGCATTTACAGTAAGATTGTAGGGAGAACTGTGGTATTTCTCGTCTTGTACGTGGATGACATTCTCCTAATAGGAAATGATATTCCTATGCTACAGTCAGTCAAAGGATTCATGTCACAGAGGTTCTCCATGAAGGACCTGGGCGATGCCAACTACATTCTGGGGATCCAGATCTATCGTGATAGATCTAAGAGGATGTTGGGACTTTCGCAGTCCAGGTACATCGACACCATACTGAAACGATTCAGTATGGAAGATTCAAAGCGCGGTAATCTACCGGCTTGTCACGGAATCACCCTCTCCAAAGATATGTCTCCGAAGACTTATTTGAAAAGGGCGCGCATGTCATCTATACCCTACGCATCAGCGGTAGGCTCTATAATGTATGCGATGTTGTGTACCAGACCAGATGTAGCATATGCATTGAGCGTTGTAAGCTGGTATCAGTCGGACCCAGGGGAGAAACACTGGATAGCAGTAAAGAACATTCTCAAGTACCTGAGAAGGACTAAGGAGATGTTCTTGGTGTATGGCGAAAAGACCTCCAGATCGAGGCCTTTGCTGACTCCAGCTTCCAGAGTGACAAGGATGACTCCAAGTCCATGTCGGGTTATGTCTTTACCCTCAATGGAGGGGCGGTTTGCTGGAAGAGTTCCAAGCAGGAGACCGTTGCTGACTCAACTATGGAAGCGGAGTACATAACTGCTTGCAATGCCGCAAAGGAAGCTGTCTGGAGGAAGAAGTTCCTCACGGAGATTCACGTGGTTCCTACCATTGTTGATCCAATACCGCTGTATTGTGACAACAACGGCGCTATAGCTTTAGCGAAGGAACCCAGGTCCCATCAGAAGTCCAGGCACATTTTGAGGCGGTACCACCTGATCAGGGAGATCGTTGATCGTCAGGAGATCGAGGTGAAGAGAGTAAATTCAGAAGATAACACTGCAGATCCATTCACGAAGGCCATACCCCAGACTCAGTTCGAGCGGCTGATCGAGATGTGTAACGCCTTGAAAATTCGTTTAGAATATTTTCGCGTTAATTAGCAAGTGTGCGTGTTTTATATATATTTATAGGGTTATTAATTATTTTAGTCGGGTTTACCCTAAGTGTGAATTTTTGTGTTGAGTGTACACATGCACACTTAGCACATTTTGGTGACTTTTTGTTAAAAGTGTTTGCATGTTAACCCTTTTGCTTTTCTTTCATGGTTCATTTTAATTCCCCACCCATTTTAGCTACGTCAAACCATTTTTATAATTCAAAATTCAATTAGAAAATGAAGTATGGTGGGTAGGTGAAGATTTTGACTTTGGTTGACCTTTGTTTCCTCTCTCATTTCTTTCTCTTTTCCCCAATTCTGAGTTTCCAGCAGGAGAGCTGCAGCAGCAACAACATTTTTCTCATTTTCTTTTCTCTTTCCACTTCTCTTTGATATCTACACAAAACCCTACACAAAAATCCCACTTCCCTTCATAAAAACTTTGGAAAAATGGCTCCTTTGAGGTGTTTTGTGGCAAGTCTGCATACTTGAGGCTAGATCTGGAACTTTAGTATTTTGTAAGGTCTTTTGAAGGTATTACACTCATGTTTAACATCCCATTTCATAACTTGTTGTATTTTAGCAAAATATCACATTTTTATGCATGTTTTGTGCTATATAAGGGGTTTTAGTGAAGTTTATGTCAATATAACCTTTTTATGGTTTGTTTGGCTTGGTAATGTGATATTAGTGTGGTTTTAGACTTGGGTTTGTTTCAGATTTCAGAAAAATACCATAAAGTATCATTTTAGTGTAAAAATGGAATTTTTTAACTTGAATTTGGGCTCTGTTAAATCTGCTTCTACCCGGGGTGTTTCAGAATAAAATTGGATTTACTGTAGCATGTATAGGGGGTATAGAATGCACATACAAAACCCGGGGGCCCACCTCCCTACCCAGGCCGCCGGAAAAAGAGTTATGGCTGCAAATTGCGGCCAGATGGGTGAGTTGGGGGTTGGGGCTTGGGCATCAGGAGTCTGCTACTATTTTATGATCATTGGTATATATATTTTTGTAATATCAATTCTGTATAAAAATCTGGAGTTAAAAGCCTATTTCTCGTATTTTAAATCTTCGCGACACACATGATACGTGTGTGGGTTTGGGGTTTCTGCGTATCGCGACGCGTCGGGTTAGCTTCAGGCGCGTAATCACACGTTTTAGCGTATCGCGCACACGCGCGCTTGGTTTGCGACGCGGGTCTCTAGTTTGACCTGAATATCGCGTTTTTGTAGATTTGAGCTTATGTGTGATATATTGTGTAATTCTAGATTCGCAGGCGAGTGAGACGGACGCGGCGAAGAAGGGGAAACAAGTCGTCGGCTACACTTAGCGTGAGACTACGGTGAGTAGATTTAACATTTACGGGGATATCGCCCGCATGGCGTTATGTGTCAGGGCTGATAGGACCTTATAGCTATATATTGCACTTACCTACATTGACTGTTCATGGTTACTGTTGTTGCATACTGCATTCCCTGCTATAAAATTGTAAACTTAGAATTGATAGAACACTGCACTATTACTAACGGTTCATATTGCACGAACACTAATCTGCATGTTACACATACACCGTTAGTAATTGCCATGACTCACTCACTGTAGAACTGCCATGATCATTATACTGTAGTTCCTTTCACATATGATTTGATATGATTTTCATAGAGATTGGGAGCCGCATGATGTCTTTGAAAACTGAACTATTTTAAAAAGCGGTATCTCCCTTGCACCTATATTATGGCTTGATGTACATAGTACATCGTCTTTGATTTACTCATCGGTGTTGGATATTCATGTGATTTCTGGTTTTTGAGGACCGTGGAGTTATTTAAGAAAAGATGCACTATTTGAAAACCCGGTTCCTCGTGATATGATATTTTGGTGCGTCCACCACGCGTTTTCTCGGTGCTGAGACGTGTGCTTGAAACCCGATTCAAGGAGTTGGATGATCCGTTTGCGGGTTCATGGTGGACCCGGTATGGTTCCCCTCAGCAAGATGATCGATGGACTTTGCCAATTGAGCATGGAGGTGGGCGAGTACCTACCGGTGATTGGTTGGACCTGGCGGTTATCCGAAGGATACTGACCAGAGTTGAGAGATGGATACGGGATGATCCGTACTGCCGGGGCCGAGGGCCGATACCGCAGACGGAGCCCGTGGGCTGATTCGGACTTACGGAGCCCGATATATGAGGATTTGCGTGTCGATGCTGGACACGGGTATTTTATGATATTTTGAGTGCCGATGTTGGGCACTCGTGATTCTCAGAGATTTACAGGATTTGAGGACCGAGGAGAGTGCCGGCGCCTGAGTTATTTGGGATTTGGGTGCAGTTTTGGGCACCGGTTATTTTTCCACGATTGATATTCCGTGTAGATGTTGTTTATCCCATGCTCAGCATTGATTATCACGTACCTCATCCTGTAGTTATTTTACCTGACAGAGCATTTGCATGATTATTGTACCTACTTCTTGTCGCATATAGATTTACCTGCTGGCATATGATAGAGTAGCGCAGTACGTGCATGCTCGCGATTATCTTTATATGTTATCTCTATTTACGAGTTTGCAACTCACCCCCATTGTGCCACAGTATTTGCAGGCTGCCCTCAGAGTAGTCGCGGCAGGCTGCCTTTTTGCATCTTTTGGCTACAGATACCACTACAGTTGGTGCGAGAGCTATTTTGCTATTAGGTGGGTTGTGGTATCTGGTTACTTTTATTGTACACACTTTTGTATCTAGTATTCTCCATCTACCATATATGTACTTGACTTAGAGACGGTGTGAGGACGATGATGTTTATTATTTGTATTCTGGTGTCGAGTTCGTGGGAGCCAATTGTATTTATGCAGTTTATTATTCTGTGATGTTTACTTATTGCTCATTCTTTGCTACGGCGTCGTATATTACTCTTGTGGTGATGTTTTCCGCCGTTGGGCGTGATTGCTCCCGTTTGGGGATGCTTTATTTCGTTATATATCATTTCACTTATATCCTGTTTTGTACCCGATTTCGGGGTCACTTTTACAAAGGAAATGCTGCCAAAATTATTATAAGGATAATTTAACTTTAAAAAGAACTTTATTGAACTATTTAAGGTTTCTAAATTTTTTAATTGAATGTTTTCAACACTCACTACTTTTAAATGGTTTTGATTTCTGGGTTCGGCTTACTTAGTCGCGTTACGCCTGTAGACGTTGCGTGGTTAAGTGCCGGTCACGAGTCGAAATACTCGGGTCGTGACAAAGTTGGTATCAGAGCATAGATTTTACCTTTCGGAGTGTAGGATGACCCTGGTATGATGGAGTAGGTAGCTGAAGAAGAGTGGCGTAGCGTGCGTATGTTCCGCGGCATACTCACGACACGGTACTCCGCCAAAGCGACCTTAGGACTTATTGATTTAAATTCCTTCTTGAGTATATACATTCTTGTGATTCGATTTCTGCATCCTTATCGAATCCTATTTTCCTTTCAGCCATTATGCCGCTAAAGACTACGAGGGCGCAGAGAGCGGCCGCGAGGGCCGAGATTCGAGTTAACTCGTCCGAGACGAGGACTGATCTGGGTAGTACACCGGTTGTGCCCAAGCAGGTTGTTCCTCCCGTGACAGATCAGATCGCCATGTTAGGGGCTGGTATGCAGGAGATGCGCCAGACGGTGGGATCCAGTATAGAGGAGATGCGCCAGATGATGGGATCGCTAGTGGAGACACTTCGAGCGCAGCGACTAGAGGTAGTTCCACCCGTTTCAGAGACCACGGTGATACCCACAGCACAGGCAATTATCCCTACAGCTACAGAGTTCATCTCCGTATCGCTATCAGAGTTTATGGGACTGAAGCCTCCGGTCTTCACAGGCACCGATGCAGCCGAGGACCCACAGTCTTTCATTGATAGGATGGCTCGGATATGCCGTTCCCTCAGATGCGCAGATGCGAGATGGGTTAAGTTCGCGAGCTTTCGCCTAGAAGGTCTTGCGCAGAAATGGTGCGAATCAGTCGAGAAGGGCAGAGCAGCAGGTCTTCCTCCTATGACCTGGACAGAGTTCGTGGCGCTATTCCTTGCCCGCTTTCTTCCACTGAGCGTCAGAGATGCTAGAGCACGCAGGTTTGAGTCCTTACGCCAGAATCCGAAGATGTCAGTGGCAGAGTATGATGTGCTGTTCACAGAGCTATCAGTTTATGCCCCGTATCTAGTGGCTACTGAGGAGTTGCGAGTCAAGAGATTTGTCCGAGGCTTGCTTACACCACGGTTCCTTGCGATTAGCGCGCAGCATTACGAGACATATGCAGCAGCGGTAGACGCAGCCCTATTAGTCGAGGAGCGCCTTGCTGAGACTTCGGTAGTTCCACAGCCAAAGAGAGTTCATACTGGTATATCAGCACGGAGACAGACATTCAGACGCCGCGATAGGTATCGTTCAGGTACGAGGAGTGGAAGAGATTCGGGACAAGGTAAGATGTTTAGTTCGTATCCACGGAAGAGTCAGCAGTCGACGCGAGGTTGATATAGATGCGGCAGTCTACTTCACCTCGTTAGAAATTGTCCTGAAATACACCGGAGGGAGACAGCAGCACCGCACGTGACCTTACCACCTTCCCCAGCCCTGAGGGCGTTACCTGTTGTTCCTACTGTTACTCCGCGTCAGACTCATACACAGAGAGGTCGTGGGCGTGGAGGAGTTGCTCAGAGAGGACGGGATGACCGAGGCAGAGGACAGTCAGTCACAGGTGGAGGACAGGCGTAAGTTTTTGTTTTGACGCATCAGGACGCGCAGGCGTCCAATGCGGTGGTCTCAGGTATCCTTCCAGTATGTTCTGTTGATGCACACGTGTTGTTCGATCCCGGATCCACGCACTCATACGTATCTACACACTTTGTGCCGAGTTTGGGTAGAGAGTCCGGTTTGCTTGATCAGCCGCTTGTTGTGACCACTCCTGTGGGGGAGTCGTTTGTTGATAGGCACGTGTCCCGATCCTGTACTGTCTGTATTGGCGAGAGAGAGTTGCCTGTCGACTTGATCCTTCTTGAGATGTTGGACTTCGACGTTCTTTTGGGTATGGATTGGTTAGCCACGTGATATGCTTCTGTGGACTGCCGTGAGAAGACAGTTAGATTTTGTTTTCCCGGCGATTCGGTTTTTGTTGTGTTGGGGGACCGTGGTGCCGCCCCTCACAGTGTGATTTCTTCTTTTCGCGCTGGACAGCTTTTGAGGAAGGGATGTCAGGGATTTCTCGCCTATGTTTGTGATACTAGAGCTGCAGAGGTTCCTCTGGATCAGGTTTCGGTTGTTAGCGAGTTCCCTGATGTGTTCCCTGACGAGCTTCCTAGGCTACCGCCCGAGCATGATATTTCTTTTTGTATTGATTTGGTTCCTGGCATGGGGCTTATTTCTATAACGCCTTATCGGATGGCCCCGGCGGAACTTCGAGAATTGAAGGGTCAGTTGCAAGATTTGCTGGATAAGAGACTTATTCGACCCAGTGTTTCTCCTTGGGGTGCTCCAGTCCTGTTCGTCAAGAAGAAGGACGGCAGTTTGCGTCTGTGTATCGACTACCGCCAGCTGAACAGGGTTACAGTGCGGAACAGATATCCTTTGCCACGTTTCGACGATTTGTTCGACCAGCTTCAAGGGGCAGGATACTTTTTGAGGATCGATTTGCGATCAGGCTACCATCAGTTGTGGGTTCGACATGAGGACATTCCTAGGACAACTTTCCGCACGCGCTACGGCCATTACGAGTTTTTGGTGATGTCGTTCGGACTCACCAATGCGTCAGCAGCATTTATGGACTTGATGAACCGTATTTTCTGTCTGAATCTTGATCTGTTCATCATTGTATTCATTGACGATATTCTGGTGTATTCTCGGAGTAGAGAGGAGCACGAACAGCACCTGCGGATTATGCTGCAGACCTTGAGGGAGCATCAGCTTTTCGCCAAATTCTCTAAGTGTGCTTTCTGGCTGGACAGCGTAGACTTCTTAAGGCATGTGATTTCACGAGACGGTATATGTGTAGACCCGAGGAAGATCGAGGCCGTTCGGAGTTGGCCAAGACCCACATCAGTTATGGAGATTCGCAGCTTTTTAGGGCTGGCCGACTACTACAGGCGATTTGTGCAGGACTTCTCTCGTATTGCTACACCTTTGACCGGGTTGACCCAGAAGGGAGTTCCTTTTGTTTGGACGGAGGAATGTGAGCACAGTTTTCAGCACCTACGGGCTCTACTGACTACGGCGCCAGTATTATCATTGCCTTCAGGATCAGGCGGATTTGTGATATATTGTGATGCTTCTCTAGTGGCGCTAGGGTGCGTATTGATGCAGCATGACAGGGTGATCGCGTATGCTTCACGGCAATTGAAGAAACATGAACAGAACTACCCCACTCATGATTTGGAGATGGCTGCGGTGGTCTTTGCACTTAAGATCTGGCGACATTACTTATACGGCGAGTCGTGCCAGATATTCACTAATCACAAGAGCTTAAAGTATATATTTCAGCAGCGAGACCTGAACCTTAGACAGCGCCGATGGATGGAATTAGTGAAGTATTATGATTGTGAGATCTTGTACCACCCGGGCAGGGCTAATGTAGTGGAGGATGCTTTGAGCAGGAGGCCCGGGGGTAGTCTATCTTGTTTGAGCGCAGTACAGAGGCAGTCGTCGGCGGATTGGCAGATCTTATGCGACCGCCGGGTACAGTTCGAGTTTACGCCGATCGGAGGACAAATCGCGCATGTTCGTGCACGCCCACAGTTGATCGACCGTATACATGAGGCACAGCACAGTGATGACCGATGTTCGAAGATCATGGCACAGATAGGACATGGCAGATTTTCCGAGTTCGTGATCGATGATCAGAAGATACTACGATTTGGGACTAGACTGTGCATACCAGATACTGAGGGACTGCGGCGTGAGATTCTCGAGGAGGCACATCGATCGGTGTACAGTGTTCATCCAGGTTCCACCAAGATGTACCACGATATGAGAGATGTTTACTGGTGGGACGGGATGAAGAGGGACATCGCAGATTTCGTGTCGAGATGCCTGACTTGTCAGCAAGTCAAGGCTGAGCATCAGAGGCCCGCGGGAGAGCTACAGCCGTTGCCCATTCCGGAGTGGAAATGGGAACAGATTTCTATGGACTTCATTGTGGGTCTACCCAGGACTAGTCGAGGGTATGACTCCATCTGGGTGATCGTGGATCGTTTGACAAAAGCGGCTCACTTCCTACCGGTGAAGACGACTTTCGAATTTGCTCAGTATGCCCAGATTTACATTGATGAGATTGTACGACTGCACGGAGTTTTGACATGTATCGTGTCCGACAGAGGCACCCAGTTTACCTGCCGACTATGGCAGAAGCTTCAGGAGGCTTTGGGCACTCGCTTGAGTTTCAGCACAGCATTTCATCCGCAGACCGATGGACAGTCAGAGCGGACTATTCAGACTCTCGAGGACATGCTCAGAGCATGCGTATTAGACTTCGGAGGTAGATGGGATCATCATTTGCCCTTAGTAGAGTTCTCCTATAATAACAGCTACCAGGAGACCATTCAGATGGCACCGTTTGAGGCTCTTTATGGGAGGAGATCCAGATCGCCCGCCTGTTGGACAGAGCTCAGTGAGAGCAGTATCTTAGGGCCACAGATTGTTAAGGAGACGACCGCGAAGATCCAGTTGATTCGTGGTAGGATGAGAGCAGGCAGAGATCTTATGCGGACCGTCTTCGGCGCAGACTTGAGTTTTCCGTTGGTGATCATGTTTTCTTGAGGGTCTCCCCAATGAAAGGCGTGATGAGATTTGGGAAGAAGGGGAAGCTTAGTCCCAGATATATGGGCCCCTTCGAGATCCTCGAGCGTGTTGGTGCGGTTGCGTATCGTTTAGCCCTTCCGCCCAGTTTTCCAGACGTGCACACCGTATTTCATGTTTCGATGCTCCGCAAGTATCTTTATGATCCTTCGCATGCGATTCAGCACCCGACGATCCAGCTTGAGTGCGACATTTCCTATGCAGAGCAGCCGGTGATAATCTTGGATCGACAAGTGAAGAAATTGAGGTCGAAAGAGATACCGTCCGTCAAGGTACTTTGGCGTGGTCCGTGCAGCGAGGAGGTCACTTGGGAGACCGAGAGCGAGATGAGGAAGAGATATCCCCAACTTTTCGAAGGTACGTGTGATTAGATTTTTAAATTCGGGGACCGAATTTCTTTAAGGGGGGTAGATTGTAACGCCTTGAAAATTCGTTTAGAATATTTTCGCGTTAATTAGCAAGTGTGCGTGTTTTATATATATTTATAGGGTTGTTAATTATTTTAGTCGGGTTTACCCTAAGTGTGAATTTTTGTGTTGAGTGTACACATGCACACTTAGCACATTTTGGTGACTTTTGTTAAAAAGTGTTTGCATGTTAACCCTTTTGCTTTTCTTGCATGGTTCATTTTAATTCCCCACCCATTTTAGCTAAGTCAAACCATTTTTATAATTCAAAATTCAATTAGAAAATGAAGTATGGTGGGTAGGTGAAGATTTTGACTTTGGTTGACCTTTGTTTCCTCTCTCATTTCTTTCTCTTTTCCCCAATTCTGAGTTTCCAGCAGAAGAGCTGCAGCAGCAGCAACATTTTTCTCATTTTCTTTTCTCTTTCCACTTCTCTTTGATATCTACACAAAACCCTACACAAAAATCCCACTTCCCTTCATAAAAACTTTGGAAAAATAGCTCCTTTGAGGTGTTTTGTGGCAAGTCTGCATACTTGAGGCTAGATCTGGAACTTTAGTATTTTGTAAGGTCTTTTGAAGGTATTACACTCATGTTTAACATCATATTTCATAACTTGTTGTATTTTAGCAAAATATCACATTTTTATGCATGTTTTGTGCTATATAAGGGGTTTTAGTGAAGTTTATGTCAATATAACCTTTTTATGGTTTGTTTGGCTTGGTAATGTGATATTAGTGTGGTTTTAGACTTGGGTTTGTTTCAGATTTCAGAAAAATACCATAAAGTATCATTTTAGTGTAAAAATGGAATTTTTTAACTTGAATTTGGGCTCTGTTAAATCTGCTTCTACCCGGCGTGTTTCAGAATAAAATTGGATTTACTGTAGCATATATAGGGGGTATAGAATGCACACACAAAACCCGGGGGCCCGCCTCCCTACCCAGGCCGCCGGAAAAAGAGTTATGGCCGCAAATTGCGGCCAGATGGGTGGGTTGGGGGTTGGGGCTTGGGCATCAGGAGTCTGCTGCTATTTTATGATCATTAGTATATATATTTTTGTAATATCAATTCTGTATAAAAATCTGGAGTTAAAAACATATTTCTCGTATTTTAAATCATCGCAACACACGTGATGCGTGTGTGGGTTTGGGGTTTTTGCGTATCGCGACGCGTCGGGTTAGCTTCAGGCGCGTAATCACACGTTTTAGCGTATCGCGCACACGCGCGCTTGGTTTGTGACGCGGGTTTCTAGTTTGACCTGAATATCGCGTTTTTGTAGATTTGAACTTATGTGTGATATATTGTGTAATTCTAGGTTCGCAGGCGAGTGAGACGGACGCGGCGAAGAAGGGGAAACAAGTCGTCGGCTACACTTAGCGTGAGACTACGGTGAGTAGATTTAACATCTACGGGAATATCGCCCACATGGCGTTATGCGTCAGGGCTGATAGGACCTTATATCTATATATTGCACTTACCTACATTGACTGTTCATGGTTACTGTTGTTGCATACTGCATTCCCTGCTATAAAATTGTAAACATAGAATTGATAGAACACTGCACTATTACTAACGGTTCATGTTGCACGAACACTAATCTGCATGTTACACATACACCGTTAGTAATTGCCATGACTCACTCACTGTAGAACTGCCATGATCATTATACTGTAGTTCCTTTCACATATGATTTGATATGATTTTCATAGAGATTGGGAGCCGCATGATGTCTTTGAAAACTGAACTATTTTAAAAAGCGGTATCTCCCTTGCACCTATATTATGGCTTGATGTACATAGTACATCATCTTTGATTTACTCATCGGTGTTGGATTTTCATGTAATTTCTGGTTTTTGAGGACCGTGGAGTTATTTATGAAAAGATGCACTATTTGAAAACCCGGTTCCTCGTGATATGATATTTTGGTGCGTCCACCACGCGTTTACTCGGTGCTGAGACGTGTGCTTGAAACCCGATTCGAGGAGTTGGATGATCCGTTTGCGGGTTCGTGGTGGACCCGGTATGGTTCCCCTAGGCAAGATGATCGATGGACTTTGCCGATTGAGCCTGGAGGTGGGAGAGTACCTACCGGTAATTGGTTAGACCTGGCGGTTATCCGGAGGATACTGACCAGAGTCGAGAGATGGATGCGGGATGATCCGTACTGCCGAGGACGAAGGCCGATACCGCAGACGGAGCCCGTGGGCTGATCCGGACTTACGGAGCCCGATATATGAGGATTTGCGTGTCGATGCTGGACACGGGTATTTTATGATATTTTGAGTGCCGATGTTGGGCACTCGTGATTCTCAGAGATTTACAGGATTTGAGGGCCGAGGAGAGTGCCGGCGCCTGAGTTATTTGGGATTTGGGTGCAGTTTTGGGCACCGGTTACTTTTCCACGATTGATATTCCGTGTAGATGTTGTTTATCCCATGCTCAGCATTGATTATCATGTACCTCATCCTGTAGTTATTTTACTTGACAGAGCATTTGCATGATTATTGCACCTACTGCTTGTCGCATATAGATTTACCTGCTGGCATATGATAGAGTAGCGCAGTACGTACATGCTCGCGATTACCTTTATATGTTATCTATATTCACGAGTTGGCAACTCACCCCCGTTGTGCCAAAGTATTTGCATGTTGCCCCTCAGAGTAGTCGCGACAGGCTGCCTTTTTGCATCTTTTGGCTACAGATACCACTACAATTGGTGTGAGAGCTATTTTGCTATTAGGTGGGTTGTGGTATCTGGTTATTTTTATTGCACACACTTTTGTATCTAGTATTCTCCATCTACCATATATGTACTTGACTTAGAGACGGTGTGAGGACGATGATGTTTATTATTTGTATTCTGGTGTCGAGCTCGTGGGAGCCGACTGTATTTATGCAGTTTATTATTCTGTGATGTTTACTTATTGCTCATTCTTCGCTACGGCGTCGTATATTACTCTTGTGGTGATGTTTTCCGCCATTAGGTGTGATTGCTCCCGTTTGGGGATGCCTTATTTCGTTATATATCATTTCACTTATATCCTGTTTTCTACCCGATTTCGAGGTCATTTTTACAAAGGAAATGCTGCCAAAATTATTATAAGGATAATTTAACGTTAAAAAGAACTTTATTGAACTATTTAAGGTTTCTAAATGTTTTAATTGAATGTTTTCAACACTCACTACTTTTAAATGGTTTTGATTTCTTGGTTCGGCTTACTTAGTCGCGTTACGCCTGTAGACGTTGCGTGGTTAAGTGCCGGTCACGAGTCGAAATACTCGGGTCGTGACAAGATGATAGGTCTTCGATACGCCAGTACATGGCCTTAATGCAAGTGGGAGATTGTTAGTGTATATGCCCTAGAGGCCATTACTATATCATACTAGTTTGTATATTACTTGATGGAAGCTTAGGATATTCACAGTTGTATAGACAATCTTGCTCGAAATGGTAGTATGCTACTTGGTTTGTTTCTACTTTAATGTGTGCATGTGTTTCTTTTAGCATATCGCCTATACACATTAGTGGAGCCCTTAGGATCTTTGCTTGATTACCAGCATTGTGATGGCAGTCACACTAGTAGGGGCTGGGTAATCTACAAGCACATCCTTATACAGGTCCCTAGTCGTAGGATTAACGAGACAGGGCATCGATACTCCGGAGTAGACTAGCGTATGCGCTTCTCATCCCAGCAGGGGAGATGGTCTGTCCCACAGCCATTAGTACGTCGTACTTGAGATAGTATGCGGATGCTCATTAGGTTACGAGTATACTGGATAGGACTCGTCGGGAACTGTTGGTTGGTATTATACCTATCGTCAGTTATCAGTTCCCAGGTGACATGATTACAGCTTAGTCCGCTGACTTGACACTGTCACTTCGCTTCGAGTGTGTTCCCACTGCTCTTAGATTGCTACCCAACCATGGCTCAAATGAGTCGTGCAAACAGGTAGCAGTTGGTTGCAGTCCCGAAGCACTTGGAGGCAGTGACAGTTAGACAAGATTCGTCTCTCCCGGTATTGGTGGTTGATATTGCGTTGTGTCTAGGAGAGCCATTACACATAGTCGTCCCTGGCCAGGGCATGCGAGATATACCGGTAGTGTTTCCAGTGTTATCTCAAGGTGTTCTAGGCTACACTCCGACACGACTTGTACCGCTATTAGAGGACTGACGTTTACCACCCCCTTAGGCCCGCCATGCGATGTTCTCAGACGAACAGACCGGACTGTACGGAGATTGTCACATTCAGGCTCAATAGGAGTTCGGATGGGTTCACCTCATCAGTCTTCTTATCGGCATCTACCCGGGGACCGTTACGTACAGCCAGTACCGCTTGCGGCCTGTAGTTAAACCCACTGCCAGCGTAGTGTCGATTCTTTAGAGTCCCACACAGAGAGCTATTCGCCTTTGGGCAAAACAGAGTAGAGGTCGCATCCATGCACTTGTGCACGTTTGGTGTCCGGGCAGTTATTACTAGCGGGCTTTGGTTTAAGCCAGATCCTAGTATATGTTTTGGGATTGGTTTTATCTCATTGTATTCGTGTTCTTCGGAGCACGGATGCGGGTGTGTATGCACAGTTGACTGAGGCAGAGGCAGAGGATTCTCATTAGGGTTGTTGACTGTTGACTTTTTCTAAACCCTAATGAGAATAAGAAATATGATTAGTAATAATATCAATTAAGTATTACTGTGCCATGGTTGAGTTGAAAGTTTGACTTTTGTTGACTTGTTGACTTTGTTGACCGGTTGGCTATTTTGGACTTGTTGACCATCATCATTTCATGGCTATGACTTTTGTTTACTTGTTGTTCTTTACAAAATGCATTAAATGCATGAAATGATAATGGCCATTGATATGAACCATCACATATACTTAATTATTATTATTATCAAGATGATTTTTCTCTTTTGTGAGCATGGTTGTAAAAAGTAAAGCTCATTCTATCATTCTCATTCTCGATCATCCAAGCTCTCCCTCTTCCTCTTTCTCAAGGCTCTCATGTCTCATGAGTTGAGAAACATGAGCCATTGAGATAAAACCCTCAAAACTCTTCTCTACTCACTCTAGAGTATAAGGTCTAGCAAGCCAAGCACTTTAGTTTCCTCTCGGTTGAGGTAGGAGCTCAAGGTAGAAGCTTTCGGGTGGATCCTTCTTCGACAACAAGAGGACTACAAGGTGGAGCCGATCCAACCACTCCAAGGAGCAAGAAGAGAAGGAGTTCAAGACCTAGGTATAACCCTCTAACATAGTAGTTAAACTTCTAGTTGGTTTTCTAGGTTTTTGTTTAGCAAAGATCCTATTTCTAGTCCATGTTACCTTTACCGTAAAAATCGTTTTTTACCGTTTCCGCATCCCCGAAAGAACCGGGACGGGTAACGTGGAGTTACAAGGATTACATCATGAGATGATGACCCAACTTATTTCGAGCTGGCCATCAGGAGTGGGACTCTGTAAGAATGGCTGGATGCTTAGCGATCTGAGATGGAATCCTTATACACCGACAAAGTATGGACTTTGGTTGCTTTATCCGAAGGGTTAAATCCCCATCAGGAGCAAGTATATCTTGAGAAGATTACTTGGTGTACATGGAAAAGTTGAGACTTTCAAAGCTATGCTTAAGTACATCCAGATCCTACTTGCCACGGCTACATACCATGACTACGATATCTGGCGGTTGGGTGTCATGACTGCTTTTCTAAATGTTGATTTGGAAGAGAGCGTCTATAAGTACACAGCCAGAGGGCTTCGTAAACAGTGGGAGCAGCGGAAACGTGTGCAAGATGTTTTATGTGATAAATCAGGCATCGCGGAGTTAGAACATCTGTTTTGATGTGGTAGTCAAAGAGATTGACTTCATCAAAATGGTAGATGAACCTTGTATATACAAAAAGGAAGTAGGGAGTATGGTGATGATCCTCGTAGAGTACGTGGATGACATACTCTTGATAGGGAAGGAGTTTCCTATGCTACGCTCGGTCAATCTTCGCTTATCACAAGGATTCTCCATATAGGATCAAAATGATACCTTCTAAATCCTGGGTTTTGATCTATGAGATAGATGTAATTGGATGTTAGGATTCTCACTAGTTGTAGTGAGATCGTATCAATCGATCCTGGGGAGAATCACTGGAAAGGTTCCAGAGTGATAAGGACGACTGAATGTCAGTCGCAGGCATTGTCTTTACCCTCAGTGGAGGGACGGTATGTTGGAAGAGTTCCAAGCTAGATACCGTGACATACTAGACGATTAAAGGCAAGATACAACGTTACCAAGGATGCTACCAAAGAGGCAGTCTGGATATATATTAGTTTATGAGATGAACTACGTTCCTACCATTGTGTGACAATGGAGTTGTGGCTTTTTCCAAGGAACCCCCCGTCCCATCAGAAATCCAGATATAATTCTTAGGCAGTATCGCCTGATCATAGAGATGGTTGATCTTCAGGGAGATCGAGGTTAGGAGAGTAGACACAGAGGACAACAGTGCGGATCCACTCACAAAGGCCTTTTTCCCAGTAGAGACTTTTATGGGATGGTTGAGTATGAGATACTTCAACCATAACTAATTGTAGGGTATGTGATACCACAACAGATGGCCCTAGTGCAAGTAGGAGATTGTTAGTTATATGTATGCCCTAGAGGCTATTACTGTACATACGATGTATATTGTAATGGATGCTTGGACATATATAGGGAGGACTTTCTTGCTCGACATGATAGTATGCTATCTGGTTGTACTTTATCTTAACATGTACTCTGATTGTCTCTATGTTACATGTGGATAAACCCCTTAGGATCTGTACTCGACTACTGGGACTATGATGAGTTCATACTAGTGGGGGCACGGTGGTCGACGAGTACATCCTATAACTGTTCCTAGTCGAGCGTGTATCGAGACAGGGCATCGATACACCAGAGTAGACTAGCGTATACGCATCTTGACCCATATGATGGGCGATGGATGATCCCATATCCATCGGTGTTTGACATCAAGGATGGTGTACGGGTGCTCAGTAGAGACTGGGTACACTGGACGGACTCGCCGAGAACTCCCAGATTGTATTATACCTCACGTCATATTGCAGTTCTCCGGTGACACTGGTACAGAGTAGTCTGTTGACCCGAGATTGTCATAGAGTCTTGTGTGATTCCCACTGTGCTTTGATTTCCATCATACCATGTCCAAGAGGGCGTGCAAAAAGGTGGCTTTTGGGTACAGTCCCGAATCACATGGAGGCAATGAGTGATAGGAGGGGATTCGTCTCTCCCGGTATAGGGAGTTGATGGTGTGCTGTGTTCGATTGGCTATAACTGGAAATCCCTGGCCATGGTTGCTGAGATTTACTGGTAAGTGTTATCGGTAGTTTCTCGAACTGTTATAGACCTCATATCGACACGACTTATCAAGCTACTGGGGTCTGACGTATACCACCCCTAGGCGAGATATGCGACATATCAGACGACGAGACCGGACTGTACGGGAGTGTTACTGATTGGATTCGCAGGAGAATGTACAGGCTTGCTTGTTGATCTTCTGATCGCTCAATACCTGGGTGGCTGTTACGTTTAGCTGACCGCTTGCAGCTTGTGGGTGTTTGATATGATCATCACCTACTGCCGGCGTATTGACAATTCTTTAGAGTCCGACACAGAGGTTTCTTGACTCAGGAAAAACGGAGTAGCGGAACATATGTGATATATGCAGGACCGAGGATAATGCGATATGAGATACCGTATTCTATTCTCGCGATATTTGATATCAGCCGGGTCATCGGATCAAGTGTTGATTCGATGAATCGGTAAATAATATATTAGTCGGTTATATGCGATATAGCCAGATTGTCGGATCAAGTGTTGATTCGATAATTTAATGTATAATTATATATATGATATATTAAATTACATTAACTAATATTAACTCACTAAAAGATTCTTTTTCTCACTCGGGTAATACATTGATGTATATGCGATATATGTTAATTGTATTATTTTATTTTGTTACAATAAATATTATATATGTGATATATAATATTGTAAAATGATATGGTTATTAATGCAACATGTTTTGTGGAGTTTAAACATGGTTAGGGTTTGGATTAGGGTTAAGACTTCTAGTAGCTTCTAGAAGCTTTTCTTTTTGTCATGAGCAAAGATATTTGTGTTGATATTTTTAAGTGACTCATGCTTTAACCCAACCCAAACCCTAGCCCTAGTTAAATCTCTACAAAGGTTACTTGAACCATGGTTGCATAAATGATTATGATTACAGTTTTATTATTCATCACAAATGGATTTGGATATTCTTCTTCTTCTTCTTCCTTGGAAAAAGCTTTCTAGCTTTTTGCTAAGTGATGAATATGAGTGAGTAATTGAAAACAAATGAGAGCAAAAATCCTACTTCATCATCCTCATATATCCTTGCCATTTAGATGAGGGTGTTCACTTCATTTTGTGAGTGAGAGCTTGTGTTAATGAAACTTCAAGGTAGATCATCTTTGTTATCGAAGATCGGAAGCAAGACTGCATCTTTCTCTTCGTGGAGCTGTTAGTTGTATGTATGCCCTGGAGGCCAGTATTGTACAGATGATGTATATTATATTGGATGCTTGGACATATATAGAGATGACTTTCTTGCTCAATATGATAGTATGCTATCTGGTTGCTCTTTATCTTAACATGTATACTTGTCTCTTTATACTTTCTTATAGTTACATGTTGGTGAAGCCCTTAGGATGTGTACTTGACTACCTGGATTATGATGCGGATCATACTAGTGGGGACATGGTAGTCCATAAGTACATCCTTCAAGGTCCCTAGTCGTGGGTGTATCGAGACGGGGCATCGATATACCAGTGTAGACTAGCATATACGCTTCTCGACCCATGAGATGGGCGATGGATGATCCCATATCCATTGGTGTTTGACATCAGAGATGGTATACGGGTGCTCAGTGGAGACTGGGTACACTGGACGGACTCGCCGAGAACTCCCAGATGGTATTATACCTCACGTCAGATGGCAGTTCTCTGGTGACACTTGTGCAGGTTAGTATGTAGACCCGAGATCGTCATAGAGTCTTGTGTGATTCCCAATATGCTTTAATTTCCACCTTACCACGTACATGAGGGCATGCAAAACGGTGGTTTTTGGGTACAGTCCCGAGTCACATGAAAGCAATGAGCGATAGGAGGGGTTTCGTCTCTCCCGGTATTGGGGGTTGATGTTGCGCCGTGCTCGATTGGCCGTAACAGGGAAGTCCCTGGCCAGGGCTGATCAGAGATTTGCTGGTAAGTGTTACCAGTAGTTTCTCGACCCGTTATGGGCCTCACATCAGCACAACTTATCGGTTATTGGGGTCTGACGTTTACCATCCCTAGGCTCGATATGCAGCATATCTGATGAAAAGACCGGACTGTACGGTAGTGTTGCCGGTTGGCTCGACAGGAGTTGTAGCAGGTTCGCTTGTTTTCTTCTGATCCCTCAATACCCGGGTGGCCGTTACGTTTAGCTGACCGCTTGCGGCTTGGGGGTGCTTGATATGATCATCACCCACTGCCGGCGTATTGACGAGTCTTAGAGTCCCACAAAGGAGTTACCTAGTCCAGGCGAAACGTTGTGGTGCGCGTATGCGATATGCGCATGGACCCGGTTAAAATGCGCGTATAAGATACCGTATATTAATCGGGCGGCTTGCTTTTGGTTGGGTCGTATGTGATATGACCGGATTGATAAATCAAGTGTTGATTTATCATTTAACCATTAGTTTCTCACTAGAAATCCTTTCTTGCATTTTTTGGATATATGCATGCATGTATGCATTCCTTCTTGATTCATGCACATATGGATGTGCATGCACACATACATACATACATTATCCTTCATGGTTGTATATACAAAGAAAATGGTGGCAATATAAGACTCACACCATGGTTTTATATATATGGATATATATTGTATTTGTGTTAAAAACAAAAGAAAAGAAAAGGATAATTCATGGTTTACTTTCTACACTCTTCTTTGACCTAACCATGCTCACCTACCATTTAACCATGGATTACCTTTCCTTTTGTGTTTTAACTCAAATTCAATAATATCTTTATTGTTTAACCATGGTTTGAGATGAGAAGTGGAAAATATATATTCATATATTTTCTATTTTTCCACAAGACATTATCTTTTCTCTTGTTCTAAAAAGGCCATCATCTTCTTCCTCCTTCTTCTTTTGCTCTCTAGATTTCTCTAGTGAGAAAATTACTAACCAAGTTAGGATTTTGAAGTGAGAAAAGCCACCACAACATCATTCTACACAAGTCTTTCCCACTTGTTTAGAGTGTTAGCTTCATTTCTTTCTCTTGATCAAGTGAAGTTGCAAGCTTGGACAAAGCGGACTCCAGGTGGATCATCATGGACCTAGAGGAGTTCAAGCGGATCTTTTCCAAACCCCAAGTAGCCGAGGAGTCTAGCGTAGGGAGCTACAAAGGTTGTACTCTCAAAACCCTAGCTTTTCTTACTTGTGATGATGTGTTGTTTTTGAAACCCTAATTTTTCTAGGAATGATTCTTTGTATGCTTACTTAGCAACCTAAAATTTTAATCTTTGGTACATGTGATGCTTACAAACCCTTCATGAGGTTCTAGGTAAACCTAACATTGGTATCAGATCCAACCTAGAACTTTAGGCGACACTTTAACGAAGTTAAAACTCCGATCGAACCGAAAAATACGGATTTTTAGCACTCTCTGGACATTTTTTCAAAACTGTTGTTTTTCCGAATTAAAAATATGTAAAATATACAGCAGGCAAATCTAAGCAGTACTGTGAAACACGAGGACATGAACAGTAAATATCACCGCGGAACCGCGGCAATAGCTCGCTTGGGCCGCGGTTCCGCGGCCGTACACAAGAGATGATGACTCGTTTTTATACAGTAATGTTTAGAACTGTATGTATATATTTTTAGGTATTTTTAATCTGAATTTTGTGCTGAATGTTCTGGGGATGGTTTTGGACTCTATATTTCAATCGGAATTTTGATTTTGTGTTTCTTTCCGGGTAATTTAGAAAGTATTGAATTGTTCGAACGAGTATCATTTACTCACTTTTTCACGGGGTTTAAATCTTTCGGAAATACGTGCAAGTTTTGTGGTGCACCCTCTAGAAGGCAACAAACCTTAACTCGATTATGTGACCGTCTTGAACTTCCATTTGAACCTTAGGGTTTAGGGCAGTACGACGTGCCACATGTGAGGCGTTGGCTTGACCCTTCTACGGCTGGACCGCTACTACTGTGACACACTCCGGGTTTTTGAACTCCGCTTAAGTGTTGAGCTTTAGGGAATTTTGGGTATTTGATCATTCGTTCGAAAACTTTAATATTGTCTATTTATCTGGAATGTGATGCAATGTGTGGAATTCATATAGCTAGACATGAAATACGATGTATGTGATATTTCGCATTTACGATGTCTAAAGAGAATGTGGATTCCAGATATTGCAGTTTTACACTTTCTTTTCTGTGACCGTAAGTGTAGTATGTAGTGGTATTGCCGATTGTCATTGCTATACATCGACGACGATCGATGTATGCATACTTACTTACGTTGATGATATGAGATATTATGTATTGCTGAGATATGATGTGCAGGATTGTCGCGATTGAATAGCCGGGGGGTTTTATGTGAGATGAGAGTTTTATATTTTCATTCATGTAAATTCAAATGTAATGTAATATTCTTTTATTTGGGGCACTTCCGGGTTGAGGTTGATGCCACCAGTGTTGTATATTATTTACTTTTCCTCATTAGGATGGACCCAAGGAGGGGAGCACAGGTGACCGGGTTCTGGGGTTCAGTGGGAGGCCATCTCGAGGAGTCGAGACCGGGTCTCCTAAACTCCAGAATTGGTAGGGACGCTTGCCGCTCTCGTAGGAGTCCAGGGTGTGGGCTTGGCTATTCATCGCGACTGTGGAATCCATATTTTCTATTGTTGGCTAAATACTAAATACGGACGTCCTAGTATATCCCACATTATATCTATGTTTCTGCTACGATATCTGTGATGTGATCATTTGATATGTTGTGATGGATACAGTATATAGTATATATGATATATTATATAGACGTTACTTATGTTTTACACCCGCACTAGCCCTGCCCTGCTCTGTCGTTAGTTACCTAACCTAACGGTGCACGAGGGGACATCGAGGCGAATGCGGATGGCATAAGTGTACGTCGTATTTATCTGTGATGTTTAGGTGACTTAAATGATGGGACTTCATTAATGTGATTAATGAAAGAAAAGAAACCTAAAAGATGTTGTAGAATCAAATTTTTCCAAAAAGGGTAGCTACGGTTTTTGCTTTGCATAGTGATATATATGATATGTCCTGCACCTTATTCGATGAGGAAAGAGCCGAGATCCTTTCACCGGGAGTGACCTCTTTAGCAAAACTAATGAAAGCCTCAAAATCACTCCATTTCAAAATTCACTCGATTCTACAACGATATCAAGTTCATTACGCAATAGGTTTTCAGAAAAACCTGTCATAGCCCTCCGTCATTTCAGATAAGTCCTTCTTAGTATTCGTGCTGCGTTTGTTGACCTTGTCAAGGCGCGGTGTGCGCTAGCTGACCAGTATTTATCTGCTTATGCATATGATGCAGATTGGATTAGGGTAGTCGTACGGCCTTGTTGACCTTGTCAAGGGTTGTACGGGTGGGTTTAATTCAATCAAGAAGTGACGGGTTGAACTTGACTTACGGTCTATGGTTTGTTGACCTTGTCAAGGTCATAGATCGTTTGGGGAAAAATATTATCGAGAATTTCAAGTGTTGAAATTTGCAATGAGATTGCATACCTTCTATGAGATAGTTGGATCCCGATACCCGCTGCGAGTAATTGTTACTCCTGGGAGAGTTTTACACAGGACAATTAGCCGATCAAGTAGGTGTCTAGAAAGGTGTCGACGGGGTTACGCCTCTGGGAAAACGAGGTTTACTTTAATTAGGTCCGTGCGAAAGCACGGGGAACCTCCCTCAAAGTACCGACACTGGCCTGGCTGAAAGATTGGCGAAATTGTAAGGTGTAATTAATCCCGGCTAGTCTTTCCTTTTAGGGTTTGAAGGAAGATTTGATAAAAAATAGTGGGAGCCATCCTGATTAGATAAAATAATAACCAATCTGATCTTGCAAGAGCATACGCTAAAGTGTTTTCTTCTCTCTCTCTCCAGGTAGCGACCATGTCATGCCTTAATCAAGATAATATGGATGTATTGACCGAACCCTCATGTTATACTGTGCTGGGGAACATTGGTTCCGTTCTTTTTTATAAGAGTTATAGGACTGAACAGGACATAGGGGAATACCAGGATTCCCATGCCACCCGAATGAAGAAAGTACATGATGATGCATTTTCTTCGGGTGTGTTCGTTACAGAGAACTGTTTCTCCATTTCCTCTACGTCCTGGGTATTAGATACCGGGTCAGGATCCCATATATGTAATCAGTTACATGGGCTTAAGAAAGGTAGAGAACTTGGAGAAGGTGATAAAGACATAAGAGTTGGATATGGTGCAATTGTTGCAGCTAAAACCGTCGGGGAATATCACCTTGTATTACCAACTGGTAATACATTGATTCTGAACGAATGCTATTACATGCCGAACCTGATATGCAACATTATATCGGTTTCTTTGTTGAGTAAAGAGGGATATAATTTTGCATTACAGGATAATGTTATGAACATTTTCCGTAACCAAAAGTTGGTTGGATCAGGCACGTTGTGCAATGGGATTTATGTTCTAAATCAATCAACAGTTCTAAGTATAACAAACACACACAAGAGGAAGAGTTCAGAACTGAACGAATCTTTCTTGTGGCATTGTAGACTGGGTCACATCAATGCGACACGACTAGCTAAGTTGCATAAGGATGGATATTTGAAACCGTTCGAATTTTCATCTTATGACACTTGCCAGTCATGTCTCAAAGGCAAGATGACCAAAACTCCGTTTACGGGACACGGAGAAAGAGTTACTGAACTCTTAGGACTGATACATAGTGATGTATGCGGTCCCATGTCTACACATGCCAGGGATGGTTCTTCGTACTTCATTACATTCACTGATGATCACTCTAGATTCGGATATGTGTTCCTGATGAAACACAAATCAGAAGCTTTTGTGAAATTTAGAGAATATAAACAAGAAGTCGAGAACCAAACCGGAAAAAGTATTAAAATCCTTCGATCTGATCAAGGAGGTGAATACCTGAGCAATGAATTCCTGGACTTCCTAAAAGAGAATGGGATTCTCTCTCAGCTGACTCCTCCATATACACCACAGCACAACGGTGTATCGGAACGGAGGAACCGCACCCTATTAGATATGGTGCGCTCTATGATGAGCACAGCTGAGTTACCTATTTCCTTCTGGGGATATGCGCTGGAGACAGCAGCATATCTACTGAATCAAGTTCCATCTAAATCTGTAACTACCACACCATATGAGATATGGAGTGGGAAGAAGCCATATCTTAAACGAGTTAAGATATGGGGTTGTCCGGCCTATGTCAAAAGACAAAATCCGGACAAACTCGAGGCACGGTCAGTTCTTTGCAAATTTATGGGATATCCAAAGAACTCATATGGGTATTTTTTCTACCACAGTGAGGAAAAAAAGTGTTTGTTGCTCAACATGCCACCTTTTTAGAAAAGGAATTTCTTGTAAAAGAAATTAGTGGCAAAGTAGTAGAGCTGGAAGAGGTTCCAGATACACAAACCGCATCTGAAGACTCAGTGGAACCAGAGAATTCAGTAGCTCCCAACGAACCTCAGCCTCTCCGCCGATCTAGTAGGGTTCCTCGCCAACCTGAGAGATACTACGGTTTTCTCATGGATGGTGGGAGCGAGGATTGCATCATGGAGGATGATGACCCAACTAGCTTCGAGCAGGCCATCACGAGTGGGGACTCAGTGAAATGGCTGGATGCTATGCGGTCCGAGATGGAATCCACGTACACCAACAAAGTATAGACTCTGGAAGATGCTCCTGAAGGGGTAAACCCCATTGGGAGCAAGTGGATCTTCAAGAAAAAACTTGGTGTAGATGGGAAAGTGGAGACTTTCAAAGCTAGACTTGTTGCAAAGGGTTTTCATCAAAGACCAGGTGTGGACTATGACAAAACATTTTCTCCAGGGGCTATGATTAAATCCATCTGGATCATGCTTGACATCGCTGCATATCATGACTACGAAATCTGGAAAATGGATGTTAAGACCGCCTTTCTAAACGGTGATTTAGAAGAGTGCGTGTACATGACTCAGCCAGAGGGCTTCGTAGATAGTGGGAGCAGCGGGAAGGTGTGCAAGCTGCTTAAATCCATTTATGGATTAAAGCAAGCATCGCGGAGCTGGAACATCTGCTTTGACGTCGTTATCAAAGAGTTTGATTTCGTCAAAAACGTAGATGAACCTTGTATCTACAAGAAGGTGGCAGAGAGTAAGGTTGTCTTCCTCGTATTGTACGTGGACGACATACTCTTGATAGGAAATGATATTCCTATTGTAACACCAAAAGTCAATTTCAGCTTAAGGTCAGCAATTTGGGCTGCAACAGCCACCTAACCCCTTGAAAAACAGCAGCAGCATCACATCATACCAGCCCATATTTTCAACACCCTCATCCATCATCACTCACACCTCACATCAGCTGAAATTGCATCAAATCAGCCCCCCAAATTTTCAAACATCAACAGTACACAATCAGCCTATTAACATCAGCTTTTCAGCTACCTAGCCCCTATGAGAATCTACAGCTGCTGCACTACAGCCCCTCCCAATTTCAAAATAAAAACAGCCCCAAACACCATCTTGCTGCTGCTACTTCAGCCCATACTTCACCAAATAAAAACCAACACCAGCAACACCACCATCAGCAACAGCAACAACAAACATTTTTTTTTCCATCAGCACCAGCTCTGGTGAAGATCAGACCGTTCCAGCCACGTTTTGATGCACCTACCCTCTTCTTCTTCTTCTCCTTCTCCTTTGTTGCAAGAGTCCTAAAGGGTATAACTCTTAAACTTTTCCCATATTGTTTAGATTAGGTGCTTGACTAGCTAGTCTTTGTGATAAATAGAATTTTATGGCTAGAATAGTGTAGTGATGCTAGATTTAGCCATTTTAGAGTGCTTATAGCTTTATGAAACTTTTGTGGTGTTAACCAATCTGTTCAAGCCTAGTTGAGACTCTAAAATTAGAGGATTAGCCTTAATTTGCTAAAATTTCGATAATCTAGCTTAATTGGTGTCCATATCATGCTTAGTAGTGATATTGGGTGTTTTATGAAGATTTTGAGCAAAGTGAGAATTGCGTTAGCTAGAATAACCTTCTTAAGTGCTAGTGAGGCCAGCCAATCTGAGAAATTCCCCAGACTCCATGTAAACACCCGATTTATCCGACTTGGCGTAGGTTCTAGTGGGTTTGTGCACGTCGCGTCGTATCGTGTGCACACGCGTTTGGTTTCACGCACGCGTTTCCTTTATCGATATATTGCGTTTTGCATGACTTTTCCTTATATGGTGACTCTTGTGAATTCTAGGTTCACCGGCAGGGACTTCGAGCGCAGCGGAGAAAGGGAAGCAGGTGGTCGGACATACCTAACACGGGATCACGGGTGAGTAGATTTAACATCTACGGGGGACGATCGTTTGGATGGCGCAAGTCGCCCGATAAATTTAGTAAACTGGAAAATAGTAAACTGGATAATCACTTGTGACATTAGAATAATAACACTTGCATGATAATTGCTGCAATTAGATCAATATGTCATACTCATATACGCAAACTCATTTATAGGACACATGCACCATTACCAGGTTTTTAAATGCAGCACAAGCACTATTCATGTTGACACACACCCTGGTAATTGCCATGTCACAACACTAGATAACTGCAAATTTGAAACATGTTAATTGCTTAGAATTGTGCTATTGCAATAAATATATTAAAAGAAATCATAAGAATTGCTATTCTCGTGCAAATGCATTAATTCACTTGCTCATGCGTAGTATAGATCATATATTGCATATTGATACCTTCTGCATTCATTATCATTGACATATGCACCCATGATGATTTCATGAGATTTATGATATTTCTGGATTTTGGGGAAAGCCGCAAGATTTCCAAACTTACGATCTTTTAATATAAAAGTTGCGGTTTTCTGGTGATGTAAAGTGTCGTCCACCATGAGTTTGCTGTGGTTTTCGAGATCCGTGTCGAGGAGTAGAGGAACCGTCACGGGTACATGGTGGGCCCGGTAAGGTACCCCGGGGCAAGAGGATCGCAGATGATGGCGTTGAGCCTGGCAGGGGATGGATTACCTACCGGTGATTTCATTTGGCACGGCGGATATCCAGAGGATACCGACCGTGGCCGCTAGATTGAGATTTGGATATTTGACATGGATCAGCCGGATGGCTGAGGCTAGAGATATTTGACATGGATATATGAGATTTAGACAGATTTGAGGTGTCGTTGCTGGACACGGATTTTATTGATTTCATGGATATTATGCTGATGTTTAAAAGAAGTTTTCAAAACAAATGAAGGAACAATTCTTATACCTTCATGATGAGATCTTGAGTTGACTCATGTGGCATACATACCTGTTATTGCATCCATGTGACATACTGGTTAGAACCCTGATGATGCATACATACCTGCTAGTACATATAGCCATACCTGTTTTAGAGATGCTAGGATACTTTTGTACATGCATACGATAGCCTTAGTAAATGTTATTTATTACTCACGAGCTGGCAACTCACCCCCGTTGTGCCCAGCTTTTCTGCAGGTCCGTTCCGTCAGCACTGTAGCGGCGGACACTTTTGCTCATTTTGCCCTTTTTGCTTGGACTCAAGACTTTTGCTCCTAGGTGGGTTGTTATCATTTTGTACCACCTTATATATGCTCATTGTATCTAGAGTACTCCATCTACTATTGCTACTACTGCTACTACTACTGCCACTGCTACTACTACTATTTCAGCTGTACTGGTTATTTGGATTACTGTATATTGACCTAGAGACGAGGTTGTGAGACTTGGGGATATTATGATATGTTATTTGGGGTCGAGCTCACTTGAGTCGACATGTTATTTTACCCATGCTTCATACTTATTTATGCATATTGTTGTTTTACATTGCATGGGATTTGTGACCGCCTTGAGGCGAAGAGCTAGCTCCCACTTGGGGATGCCATATTCATGTTATTTATTTATATTTCGGTTTTGCGCCCGTTTGAGGCCGGATTTACAAAGGAAATTCTGCAGGAATTTTGGAAAGAGGAAGGTTATTTTAAAAAGGGACTTGATGTGGATTAATGGTGAAAAATGTTTTAAATAAATTGGTTTTCTTTCACTCAAATTCTTAATTGGGTTTTGTATTCTGGGCTTCGGCTTACTTATTTTACGGACGCCTTGAGACGTTTCGTAACTTAAGTGCCGGTCGCGTTCCGTACCTTGCGGGTCGTGACACCTATGCTGCAATCGGTCAAGCTCTTCTTATCACAAAGATTCTCAATGAAAGATCTAGATGATGCCGCCTGCATATTGGGAATCAGGATCTATAGAGATAGATCTAAAAGGATATTGGGATTGTCCCAATCCAGGTACATTGACACCATACTAAAGAGGTTTAGTATAGAAGAATCCAAGCGTGGGAACTTACCCACGATCTCTGGAGTCACTCTCTCCAAAAAGATGTCTCCCAAGACTGATTTGGAGAGAGCTCGCATGCATGAGATACCCTATGCTTCGGCTGTAGGCTCTATCATGTACGCGATGCTATGTACCAGACCCGATGTAGCATACTCACTAAGTATAGTGAGTAGGTATCAAGCTGATCCTGGAGAGAGTCACTGGACGGCTGTGAAGAGCATTCTCAAGTACTTACGAAGGACTAAAGAGATGCTCTTGCTGTATGGTAATGGAGAACTCCAAGTGGAGTCCTTTACCGACTCAAGCTTCCAGAGTGATAAGGACGACTCTAAGTCGCAGTCGGGATTTGTCTTTACCCTTTACGGAGGGGCGGTTAGCTGGAAGAGTTCCAAGCAGGAAACCGTGGCAGACTCGACGATGGAGGCTGAATACATCGCTGCCAACGATGCTGCCAAAGAGGCTGTTTGGATCAAGAAGTTCATTACTGAACTTGGAGTGGTTCCATCCATTGAGCATCCAATACCTTTGTATTGTGATAACAATGGAGCGGTGTCTTTAGCCAAGGAACCCAGGTCCCATCAGCGATCCAGGCATATTCTGAGGCGATATCACCTGATCCGGGAGATAGTTGATCACCGGGAGATCGAGGTCAGGAGGGTTGACACGAAAAATAACACAGCGGATCCACTCACGAAGGCCATTCCCCAGATACAGTTTAAGAGACTCTTCAGGATGCTCGGTATGCGATACTACAGCAGCTGGCCCTAGTGAAAGTGGGAGATTGTTAGTTGTATGTATGCCCTAGAGGCCAGTATTGTACAGATGATGTATATTATATTGGATGCTTGGACATATATAGAGATGACTTTCTTGCTCAATATGATAGTATGCTATCTGGTTGCTCTTTATCTTAACATGTATACTTGTCTCTTTATACTGTCTTATAGTTACATGTTGGTAAAGCCCTTAGGATGTGTACTTGACTACCTGGATTATGATGCGGATCATACTAGTGGGGACATGGTAGTCCATAAGTACATCCTTCAAGATCCCTAGTCTAGGGTGTATCGAGACAGGGCATCGATATACCAGTGTAGACTAGCGTATACGCTTCTCGACCCATGAGATGGGCGATGGATGATCCTATATCCATTGGTGTTTGACATCAGAGATGGTATACGGGTGCTCAGTGGAGACTGGGTACACTGGACGGACTCGCCGAGAACTCCCAGATGGTATTATACCTCACGTCAGATGGCAGTTCTCTGGTGACACTTGTGCAGGCTAGTCTGTAGACCTGAGATCGTCATAGAGTCTTGCGTGATTCCCACTGTGCTTTGATTTCCACCTTACCATGTCCATGAGGGCGTGCAAAATGGTGGTTTTTGGGTACAGTCCCGAGTCACATGGAGGCAATGAGCGATAGGAGGGGTTTCGTCTCTCCTGATATTGGGAGTTGATGTTGCGCGGTGCTCGATTGGCCGTAACAGGGAAGTCCCTGACCAGGGCTGTTTTATAGATTTACTGGTAAGTGTTACCAGTAGTTTCTCGACCCATTATGGGCCTCACATCAGCACGACTTATCGGTTATTGGGGTCTGACGTTTACCATCCCTAAGCTCGATATGCAGCATATCTGACGAAGAGACCGGACTGTACGGTAGTGTTGCCGGTTGGCTCGACGGGATTTGTAGCAGGTTCGCTTGTTTTCTTCTGATCGCTCAATACCCGGGTGGTCGTTACGTTTAGCTGACCGCTTGCGGCTTGGGGGTGCTTGATATGATCATCACCCACTGTCGGCGTATTGACGAGTCTTAGAGTCCCACAAAGGAGTTACCTAGTCCAGGCGAAACGTTGTGGTGCGCGTATGCGATATGCGCATGGACCCGGTTAAAATGCGCGTATAAGATACCGTATATTAATCGGGCGGCTTGCTTTTGGTTGGGTCGTATGTGATATGGCCGGATTGATAAATCAAGTGTTGATTTATCATTTAACCATTAGTTTCTCACTAGAAATCCTTTCTTGCATTTTTTGGATGTATGCATGCATGTATGCATTCCTTCTTGATTCATGCACATATGGATGTGCATGCACACATACATACATACATCATCCTTCATGGTTGTATATACAAAGAAAATGGTGGCAATATAAGACTCACACCATGGTTTTATATATATGGATATATATTATATTTGTGTTAAAAACAAAAGAAAAGAAAAGGATAATTCATGGTTTACTTTCTACACTCTTCTTTGACCTAACCATGCTCACCCACCATTTAACCATGGATTACCTTTCCTTTAGTGTTTTAACTCAAATTCAATAATATCTTTATTGTTTAACCATGGTTTGAGATGAGAAGTGGAAAATATATATTCATATATTTTCTATTTTTCCATAAGACATTATCTTTTCTCTTGTTCTAAAAAGGCCATCATCTTCTTCCTCCTTCTTCTTTTTCTCTCTAGATTTCTCTAGTGAGCAAATTACTCACCAAGTTAGGATTTTTAAGTGAGAAAAGCCACCACAACATAATTCTACACAAATCTTTCCCACTTGTTTAGAGTGTTAGCTTCATTTCTTTCTCTTGATCAAGTGAAGTTGCAAGCTTGGACAAAGCGAACTCCAGGTGGATCATCGTGGACCTAGAGGAGTTCAAGCGGATCTTTTCCAAACCCTAAGTAGCCGAGAAGTCTAGCGTAGGGAGCTACAAAGGTTGTACTCTCAAAACCCTAGCTTTTCTTACTTGTGATGATGTGTTGTTTTTGAAACCCTAATTTTTCTAGGAATGATTCTTTGTATGCTTACTTAGCACCCTAAAATTTTAATCTTTGGTACATGTGATGCTTACAAACCCTTCATGAGGTGCTAGGTAAACCTCTCCCGGTTCTTTCGGGCTTGCGGAAATGGTGAAAAACGATTTTTTAGGGTTTGGGTAACATGGGCTACAAAAACGGATCTTGGCTAAACTACACACTAGCAACCTAACAAAAGAGTTGTCTACTCGGTTAGGGGTTATACCTCACTTGAACTCCTTCTTCTTGAACTCTTTGTAGTGGTTGGATGGTGCTTTCATCGTCGGCTTCTTTCGTCAAAGATGGATCCACCTGAGGGTTCAACCTTGGGCTCCTTTCTCGAACTTTGAGAGAACTAAGGTATTTGGCTTGCTAGACCTTCAACCCTAGAGTGAGTAGAGAGTGGTTTAGAGTATTTTATCTCAAGGAGGGGTTTCTCAACACATGAGAATGGATCTCCTTGAACTAGATGAGGAAGAAGAAGAATAGAGGAGAGAGAATAGTTATGATAGAATGAGATAGTTTTTTACAACCATAACAATATCTAGTGAATTATCAAATTAATAAAATTAATCTAAATGAAAAGTTGATGGAAGGTTTGATAAGACTATTATCATTTCACATTAAATGGTTTTGCTAGAATCAAAGAGCATCTCTGATGTGTAATGATGATAGTCAATGTTTCAACCATGGTCAACAAGTCAACAAACCCAACCATGACACAATTTCATTTAATTAATATTATTAATTGATATATCACATATTCATTAGGGTTTGGAAAAAGACGACTGTCAACTGTGCATACACACCCGTTCCCAAACCCTAATGAAAATCCTCTTCCTCCGCCTCAATCAACTGTGCATACACACCCGCATTCGTGTTCCGAGGAACATGAATACTATGAGATAAAACTAACCCCAAAACATATACTAGGATCTGGCTCAAACCAGAGCCCGCTAGTAATATCCGTCCGGACGCCAAACGTGCACAAGTGCGCGGATGAGAACGAACCCTGTCGCAAAACCATGCGACCTCTACTCTGTTTTGCCCAAAGGCGAATAGCCCTCTGTGTGGGACTCTAAAGACTTGACACTACGCAGGCAGTGGGTTTAACCACAGACTGCAAGCAGCACTAGCTGTGCGTAACGGTCCCCAGGGAGCTGCCGATAAGAAGACGGACGAGGTGAAACCCATCTGAACTCCTACTGAGTCTGAATGTGACAATCTCCGTACAGTCCGGTCTGTTCGTCTGATACATCGCATGGCGGGCCTAGGGGGTGGTAAACGTCGGTCCCCTAAAAGCGGTACAAGTCGTGTCAGAGTGTAGCCCAAAACACCCTGAGATAACACTGGAAACCTACCAGTATATCTCGCTTGCCCTGGCCAGAGACTACTTGTGTAATGGCTCTCCTAGACACAGCACGATACCAACCCCCAATACCGGGAGAGACGAATCCTGTCTAACCGTCACTGCCTCTAAGTGCTTCGGGACTGCACCCAACTACTACCTGTTTGCACGACTCCTTTGAGCCGTGGTAAGGTAGTAATCAAAGTACAGTGGGAACACACTTGAGGCGAAGTGACAGTGTCAAGTCAGCGGACTAAGCTGTACTCATGTCACCTGGGAACGGATAACTGACGATAGGTATAATACCAACCAACAGTTCCCGACGAGTCCTGTCCAGTGTACTCGTAACCTAACGAGCACCCGCATACTATCTCAAGCACGACGTACTGACGACTGTGGGACAGACCGTCTCCCGCACTGGGATGAGAAGCGCATACGCTAGTCTACTCCGGAGTATCGATGCCCTGTCTCGATAATCCCACGACTAGGGACGTGTGTATAAGGATGTGCTTGTAGATTACCCAGCTCCCACGAGTGTGACTTCCATCACAACGCTGGTAATCAAGCAAAGATCCTAAGGGCTCCACAAATGTATATAGATGATAAAATAAAGAAACACATGTACACATTAAAGCAGAGACAAACCAAGTAGCATACTGCCATTTCGAGCAAGATTGTCTATACAGCTGTGAATATCCCAAGCTTCCATCAAGTAATATACATACTAGTATGATACAGTAATGGCATCTAGGGCATATACACTAACAATCTCCTACTTGCACTAAGGCCATGTACTGGCGTATCGAAGACCTATCATCTCGATCAGCCGCTCGAACTGAGTCTGGGGTAAGGCCTTTGTGAATGGATCTGCAGTGTTATCTTCTGAAGCAACCCTCCGAACCTCGATCTCCTTGCGATCCACGATCTCCCTGATCAGGTGATACCGCCTCAAGATGTGTCTGGGTTTCTGATGGGACCTGGGTTCCTTTGCTAAAGCTATAGCCCCGTTGTTGTTGCAATACAGAGGTATTGGGTCAACAATGGACGAAACCACCTGAAGTTCTCTCAAGAACTTCCTTATCCAGACGGCTTCTTTTGCGGCATCAGATGCAGCGATATATTCCGCTTCCATAGTCGAGTCAGCAACGGTTTCCTGTTTGGAACTCTTCCAACACACCGCCCCTCTGTTGAGGGTAAAAACAAAACCCGACATGGACTTGGAATCATCCTTGTCACTCTGAAAGTTGGAGTCAGCAAAGGCCTCAATCTGGAGGTCTTTTCCTCCATACACCAAGAACATCTCCTTAGTCCTTCTCAGGTACTTGAGAATGTTCTTTACCGCTATCCAGTGTTTCTGTTAGTTATATGTATGCCCTAGAGGCCATTACTGTACATACGATGTATATTGTAGTGGATGCTAGGACATATATAGGGAGGACTTTCTTACTCGACTTGATAGTATGCTATCTGGTTGTACTTTATCTTAACATGTACTCTGATTGTCTCTATGTTACATGTTGATAAAGCCCTTAAGATATGTACTCAACTACTGGGACTATGATGAGATCATACTAGTGGGGCCACGGTAGTCGACGAATACATCCTATAACTGTTCCTAGTCGAGGGTGTATCGAGACAGGGCATCGATGCAACAGAGTAGACTAGCGTATACGCATCTTGACCCATATGATGGGCGATGGATGATCCCATATCCATCGGTGTTTGACATCAAGGTGTAAGTCCGCGGCGGCGCCCCGGCCGTCGATCCGACGCCGGAGACACGGAAACGAAAACTTTCAAAAACTATTGAACCGGCACCACCGCGCACTTTTCACTCGGATCGGGCCATTAACCTAGCAACTAGCAAAGTAAAATACGGGTAGAGAAGTATACCAAGCGATCCGTGTCCTTCGGTCTTCGTCTCCACTCCGATCTCCCGCGGATACTTCGTCCGTCACCTCCTCGTCGAAACGGGCACCACATCGCCAAAGTCTTTTACGGGCTCCCACCTCTGGACCGAGGCAACTCGGGCGCGAAGTTGGCTAGCCGACGCGTCCAAGGAGTGCTATAGATGTAGTGTCGAAACTTGTCTCTTTGGGGTTTATGTTGTTGCCATGGATGAAGTTGTGGAGGAATGAAGTTAAGAAAAATGATGCTTTCATTTTTCCTAGATGGAAATGAGATAAAGAAAAATGCCACACATGCAAAAATGAACTTCTCTCTTCCTCACTCATGAAGTGGCCGGCCATAATGGGAATGGTGGTGGTGAGAGAAAACCATGTAATTATCAAGAGAAGAAGTGAAAAGATAATGAGAAAATGGTCACACCAAATCACCCTCACACCCTTTCACTCTCATCACAATAAATGCAAGACATATGATGCAAAAGGAATCTCATCATGAGGAAGCCACAATCACAATAAACCCCCTCTACAAAATGTTATTTGCAAACTGCAAATAACACCCTCCAACGATAAAGTCCGGCCGCGAAAGAACAAAGGAAAACCGACCGGAACGGAATGCAAACTGGCAACTACAGAAAACTGATCCCGTAATAAACTACAGAAAAACCCCGCGACTGCATATACATGCCCGCATTTGTATTCCCACTGAACACAAATGCAAAGAGACAATACTACACTATGTAATACTAGGATCCGGCTTAAACCAAAGCCGGCTAGTAAAAACCGTCCGATCACGATCCGTGCAATACCGCACGTATCTGATCGAACCCTGCCATATCTCCATACGGCCTCTACAGCGTTTCGCCCGAAACCTGAGTAACTGTGTGTGGTGGACTCTAAAGACTCGTCAATACTACGGCTGTGGATTTAACCACTAGCACGTCAAAGGTATTAGCCATACGTGACGGGCCACCAGCTATTGACCAAAAGGGGCATCGATGAACGAACTCATCCTGATACCCTACTGAGCCTGTCAGTGACAATATCCGTACAGTCCGGTCCGTTCGTCTATGAGCATCGCATGGCGGGCCTAGGGGTTGGTAAAAGTCAGACCCCCAAAAGCGGTACAAGTCGTGTTGGAGTGTAGCCCAGAACACCCTGAGATACTACTGGAATACCTACCAGGAAATCTCCTGCCTTGGCCAAGGACTTTTCATGTTCTGGCTCTCCTAGACACAGCGCGACCTCACCCCCAATACCGGGAGAGACGAACCCCTGTAGATCCGCTCACTGCCTCCATGTGGCTCGGGACTGTACCCAACTAAAACCTGTTTGCATGACTCCTTTGAGCCGTGGTAGGGTAGTAATCAAAGCACAGTGGGAACTCACACGAGACAAATGACGATCTCAGGTCGATGAACTAACCTGTACACATGTCACCAGGGAACTGCTATCTGACGTCTGGTATAATCCCAACTAGCAGGTTCCCGGCGAGTCCTGTCCTGGTGTACTCATAACCCAATGAGCACCTGTATACATCTTAGGTAAACCAACTGACACCAGTGGCTTGTGAGACCGGCCACCGCCCCTCGTCGGGGTCTCGACTGTATACACTAGTCTACTCCGGAGTATCGATGCTGTAGGGTTCCTAGGCACTCTTGTGAAGGTTCAAAAGGCATCAAACATGCCCGGATAAAAATTTAGACGTGCCGAACAACCCAAAGCCGGGATCTTTGCTAGATTATTAGGTTTAAACATGCAAGATGATAACTTTTTATCTAAGTGTGAGGGATTACAACCTTTGTAGTCCACTCCTTCGCTTCACAAGCTCCGAGTAGAAGTCCCTTTGCCGCGATCCACGATCTCCCGGACTCATGAGAGGCTCCACGACTCGAACGATCCATGCTAGCTTGAAGTGTTCCAAATCTCCGATGATCTACGTCGAAGTTGCAAAGACTCAAGCTTTCTCACTCTAAAGAGATGAACACACTAATCTCATGGGCTAGATGAGATGAGGATGAGAGAGTAGTAATTTTGCTTTCTTTTTAAATCATTTTCTCATATTTATTCATCACATAAAGAAAATCAAGTGAGCTTCTTCAAGAGAGAAGAAGAAGATGATAATGGAAAATGATAATGATAAAATCCTTTTGTGATGAATAGAAAATAAAGTATATGATTGATATATAAACCATGGTCAAGGATGAATGGATAAGAATGTGTAGAGAATAAACTAGAGTTAGGGTTTGGTTGGGTTAAGAATGTGTTATCACAAAATATCTTAACCATGACAAAAGAAATAGCTTCTAGAAGGTGCATGAAGCATCTAACCCTAATCAAACCCTAACCTCAATTAATCATCCTTAAACATGTTTAACAATTAATCATATCATGTCACAATAATATATATCACATATATATTATATATTTGCAACAAAATAAAATAATACAATTAACATATATCGCATATATATCAATGTATCATCCAATGAGAAAATGAAATAATAAAGCGAGCCACTATTAGATAATGTAATAATATATCATATATATTATTATATGTTAAATCATCGAATCAACACTTGATCTGACGATCCGGCTATATCGAATATTACCGACTAATATATCATGTACCGATTCATCGAATCAACACTTGATCCGATGACCCGGTTCATATCTAAATATCGCGAGAATATAATACGGTATCTCATATCGCATTATTCTCGGTCATGCACATATCACATATGTGCCTCTACTCCGTTTCTCCTGAGCCAAGAAACCTCTGTGTAGGACTCTAAAGAATCGTCAATACGCCGGTAGCAGGTGATGATCATATCAAACACCCACAAGCTGCAAGCGGTCAACTAAACGTAACAGCCACCCAGGTATTGAGCGATCAGAAGATCAACAAGCTAGCCTGTGCGTTCTCCTGTGAATCCGATCAGTAACACTCCCGTATAGTCCGGTATGTTCGTCTGATATGTCGCATATCAAGTCTAGGGGTGGTATATGCCACACCTCAGTAACCGATAAGTCGTATCGATGTGTGGCTCATAACGGGTCGAGAAACTACTAGTAACACTTACCAGTAAATCTCTATATCAGCCCTGGCCAGGGACTTCCAGTTATAGCCAATCGAACAAAGCACAACATCAACTCCCTATACCGGGAGAGACGAATCCCCTCCTATCGCTCATTGCCTCTATGTGATTCGGGACTGTACCCAAAAGCCACCGTTTTGCACGCCCTCTTGGACGTGGTAAGGTGAAAATCAAAGCACAGTGGGAATCACACAAGACTCTATGACGATCTCGGGTCTACAGACTACCCTGTACCAGTGTCACCGGAGAACTGCCATCTGACGTGTGGTATATCACCATCTGGGAGTTCTCGGCGAGTCCGTCCAGTGTACCCAGTCTCCACTGAGCACCCGTACACCATCTCTGATGTCAAACACCGATGGATATGGGATCATCCATCACCCATCATATGGGTCAAGATGCGTATACGCTAGTCTACTCTGGTGTATCGATGCCCTGTCTCGATATACCCTCGACTAGGAACAGTTATAGGATGTACTCATCGATTACCGTGGCCCCACTAGTATGATCTCATCATAGTCCCAATAGTCGAGTACAGATCCTAAGGGCTTTATCAACATGTGAGAGAAAAACAGTAAACCAATACAAGTCAACATGTTAAGATAAAGTGAAACCAAATAGCATACTATCATGACGTGCAAGAAAGTCCTCTCTGTATATATCTAAGCATCCATCATAATATACATCATATGTACAACAATGGCCTCTAGGGCATATACATAACTAACAATCTCCCACTTGCACTAAGGCCAGCTGCTGTAGTATCTCATACCTAGCATCCCGAATAATCTCTCAAACTGTATCTGGGGAATAGCCTTCGTGAATGGATCCGCAGTGTTGTCCTTCGTATCTACTCTCCTGACCTCGATCTCCCGGCGATCAACTATCTCCCTGATCAGGTGATACCGCCTCAGAATATGTCTGGACTTTTGATGGGATATGGGTTCCTTGGCCAAAGCCACAGCTCCATTGTTATCGCAATACAGAGGTATTGGATGCTCAATGGATGGAACCACACCAAGTTCACTAATGAACTTCTTTATCCAGACAGCCTCTTTGGCAGCATCGTTGGCAGCGATGTATTCAGCCTCCATCGTCGAGTCTGCAACGGTATCATGTTTGGAACTCTTCCAACATACCGCCCCTCCATTGAAGGTAAAGACAAAACCCGAATGCGACTTAGAGTCGTCCTTATCACTTTGGAAGCTGGAATCGGTAAAGGACTCCACCTGGAGTTCTCCGTTACCATACACCAAGAACATCTCCTTAGTCCTTCGTAAGTACTTGAGAATGTTCTTTACAGCTGTGCAATGACTCTCTCCAGGATCTGCTTGATACCGACTCACTACACTTAGTGAGTATGCTACATCGGGTCTGGTACATAGTATCGCATACATGATAGAGCCTACTGCCGAAGCATAGGGTATCCCTTGCATGCGAGCTCTCTCCAAATCAGTCTTGGGAGATATCTCTTTGGAGAGAGTGAGTCCAGAGATCGTGGGTTGGTTACCACGCTTGGATTCTTCCATACTAAACCTTTTTAGTATGGTGTCAATGTACCTGGATTGGGACAATCCTAGTATCCGTTTAGATCTATCTCTATAGATCATGATTCCCAATATGCAGGAGGCATCACCTAGATCTTTCATTGAGAATCTCTGTGATAAGAAGAGCTTGACTGATTGCAGCATAGGAATATCATTTCCTATCAAGAGTATGTCATCCACGTACAATACGAGGAAGACAACCTTACCCTCTGCTTCCTTCTTATAGATACAAGGTTCATCTATATTTTTGATGAAGTCAAACTCTTTGACTACAACATCAAAACAGATGTTCCAACTCCGCGATGCTTGCTTTAACCCATAAATGGATTTAAGCAGCTTGCACACCTTTCCGCTGCTCCCACTATCTGCGAAGCCCTCTGGCTGAGTCATGTACACGCACTCTTCTAAATCACCGTTTAGAAAGGCGGTCTTAACATCCATTTGCCAGATTTCGTAGTCATGGTATGCAACAATGGCAAGTAAGATCCGGATGGACTTAAGCATAGCCACTGAAGAAAAGGTTTCGTCATAATCCACACCTGGTCGTTGACGAAAACCCTTTGCTACAAGTCTAGCTTTGAAAGTCTCAACTTTTCCATCTACACCAAATTTCTTTTTAAAGATCCACTTGCTCCCAATGGGTTTTACCCCTTCAGGAGCATTTTCCAAAGTCCATACTTTGTTGGTGTACATGGATTCCATCTCAGATCGCATTGCATCCAGCCATTTCACAGAGTCACCACTCGTGATGGCCTGCTCGAAACTAGTCGGGTCATCATCATCCATGATGTAATCCTCGCTTCCACCATCAATGAGAAAACCATAGTATCTCTCAGGTGGACGAGAAACCCTACTAGATCGGCGGAGAGGCTGGGGTTTGTTGGGTACTATTGAATCCTCCGGTTCTACCAAATCTTCAGTTTCAGTTTGAGTTTGTGTAGCTGGAATTTCTTGCAGTTCTACCTCTTCGCCACTAATTTCTTTTGTAAGAAATTCCTTTTCTAAAAAAGGTGGCATGTCGAGAAACAAACACCTTTTGTTCCTCGCGATGGTAGAAAAGATATCCATGTGAATGTTTGGGATATCCCACAAACTTGCATAGAACTGACCGTGCCTCGAGTTTGTCTGGAATTTGCCTTTTGACATAGGCCAGACAACCCCATATCTTAACTCGTTTAAGACATGGTCTCTTCCCACTCCATATCTCATATGGTGTGGTAGGTACAGATTTAGTTGGAACTTGATTCAACAGGTATGCTGCTGTCTCCAGTGCATGCCCCCAGAAGGAAATAGGTAACTCAGCTGTACTCATCATCGATCGCACCATATCTAATAGGGTCCGATTCCTCCGCTCAGATACACCGTTGTGCTGTGGCGTATACGGAGGAGTAAGCTGAGAGAGAATCCCATTCTCTTTTTGATAATCTAGGAACTCACTGCTTAAGTATTCACCTCCTCGATCAGATCGAAGAATCTTAATACTTTTGCCCGTTTGATTCTCTACTTCTTGCTTATATTCTCTGAATTTCACAAAAGCTTCAGACTTGTGTTTCATCAGGAACACATATCCGAATCTTGAGATATCGTCAGTAAATGTAATGAAGTAGGAAGAACCGTTCCAGGCATGCGTAGACATGGGACCGCATACATCACCATGTACCAGTCCTAAGAGTTCGGTAACTCTTTCTCCGTGTCCACTAAACGGAGCTTTGGTCATTTTTCCTTTGAGACATGAATGGCAAGTATCATAAGATGATAATTCGAACGGATTCAAATAACCATCCTTATGTAACTTAGCCAGTCGTGTTGCATTGATATGACCAAGTCTACAATGCCACAAGTAGGATTCGTTCATTTCTGAATTTTTCCTCTTGTGTGTGTTTTGTATATTGAGGACTGTATTCTGATTTACAATGAATATGCCATTATGTAACGAGCCTGATGCAATCAAATTTTGATCTTGGAATATGTTCATAACATTATCCTTTACTACAAAATTATATCCTTCTTTACTTAATAAAGAAACTGATATAATATTGCACATCATGTTCGGTATATAGTAGCACTCATTCAGAATCAGTGTACTACTACTTGGTAATACTAGGTGATATTCGCCAACTGCTTTGGCTGCAATACTTGCACCATTCCCTACTTGAACGGAATGATCACCTTTTCCCAGTTCTCTACCTTTCCGTAACCCATGTAACAATTTACATATGTAGGATCCTGATCCGGTATCTAATACCCAGAACGTAGGTTGAACTGAGAAACAGTTCTCAATAACTAACACACCCGAAGAAGATGCATCAACATGCATGTTCTTTTGGGCGGCGTGAGAATCTAGATATTCTCCTGTTTCCTGTTCAGTCTTATAACTCTTATAAGAAAGAACGGGTCCAACGTTCCCTTGCTCAGTACAATAATTGGGTTCAGTCAATACATCCATATTATTATCTTGATTATGGCCTGACATGGTCGCTACCTGGAGAGAGAGAGAAGAAAATACTTTAGCGTATGCTCTTGCAAGATTAGATTGGTTATTATCTTATCTAATCAGGATGTCTCCCACTGTTTTTATCAAATCTGCCTTCAAACCCTAAAAGGTAAGATTAGCCGGGATTAATTACACCCTACAATTTCGTCAATCTTTCAGCCAGATCAGTGTCGGTACTTTGAGGGAGGTTCCCCGTGCTTTCGCACGGACCTAATTAAAGTAAACCTCATTTTCCCAGAGGCGTAACCCCGTTAACACTTTTCTAGACACCTACTTGATCGGCTAATTGTCCTGTGTAAAACTCTCCCAGGAGTAACACTTACTCGCAGTGGGTATCGGGATCCAACTATCTCATAGGAGGTATGCAATCTCATTGCAAATTTCAACACTTGAAATTCCCGATAATGCTTTTGCCCCTAACCCCTATGATCTTGACAAAGGCCAACAAACCATAGGAAGCTAGTCAGTTTAACCCGTCATTTCTTGATTGAAATTAAACCCACCCGCACGACCCTTGACAAAGGCCAACAAGGTCCTACGAATACCCTAATCCAATCACATCATACGTTTAAGCAGATAAGTACCAGTTAGCTACCGCACACTACGCCTTGACAAAGGCCAACAAACGCAACACGAATACTAAATAGTCTTTATCTGAAATGACGGAGGGCTACGCAGGTTTTTCAGAAAACCCTGAGCGTAATGAACTTGATATCGTCGTAGAATCGAGTGTTTTTGAAAAGGAGTGTTTTTGAGGCTTTTTCTTAGTTTCGCTAAAGAGGTCACTCCCGGTGAAGGGATCGTCGGCCCTTTCCTCATCGAATAAGGTGCAGGATATATCATATATACCGCTGTGCAAAGCAAAACACTAAAAGCAATCAAAAGACAATCCGAGATTTGTAGCATCTGCCAGTTTTGCTAAAGGAGTCACTCCCGGTGAAGGGATCTCGGTCCTTTCCTCATCGAATAAGGTGCAGGACATATCATATATATCACTGTGCAAAGCAAAACTGTAGCTACCCTTTTTATAAAGTTTTGATTCTACAACATCTTTAGGTTTCTTTTCTTTTTATTAATCTCATTAATAAAATCCCATCAGCTTATGCTTCCTAAGCATCACAGAAGAAACGAAAGCAGTAATATTTATATATCAGCATATATATATATAATATAAGCATTCGTCTCAGGCAGTAATATGATCTCATCACAGAACATTGCAGCAGAAGAACATATATGAAATATTGGATATTCTAGGACGTCCGTGTTTTCAATACGAGCCTGTATAAAACACGGATTCCACGGTCGCGACGAATAGCCAAACCCACATCCCAAGACCCCTACGAGAGCGGCAAGTAACACTGCCAATTCTAGGGTTAGGAGACCCGGTCTCGACTCCTCGAGATGGCCTCCCACTGGACCCTAGAACCCGGTTACTTGTGCTCCCCACCTTGGGTCTACCTAATTCGGAAAAGTAAATAATATACACTGGTGACAGCAACCGCAACCTGGAAGTGCCCCAAATAAAAGAATATTACATTACATATGAATTTTACATGAATGAAAATAAAAACCCTCATCTCACATAAAACCCCCGGCTATTCTGAACGCGACGATCCAATATAACATATCACAGCAACACATAATATCACATATCATCAACGTAAGTAAATATGCGCATCCCAATTGTCGTTGACATATAGCAACGAAACCGGCGATATCACATATTACACTTACGGTCACAGAAAAAAAAGTGTAAAACTACAATATTTGGAATCCATAATCACTTTAGACATCGTAAATCCGAAATATCACATACTCCGCATTTCATGCCTAACTCTATGAATTCCACAATTGTATCACATTCCAGATAAATAGACAGTATTAAACTTTTTGAACAGATAATCAAACACCTAAAATTTCCCAAAGTGCTCAACTCTTGAGCGGAGTTCAAATGATCCCAGAATATGTCATAGTACCGGTGATCCAGCCGTAGAAGGGTCAAGCCAACGCCTCACATGTGGCACGCCGTACTGCCCCAAACCCGAAGGTTCAAAAGGCAGTTCAAGACGGTCACATAATCGAGTTAAGGTTTGTTGTCTTCTAGAAGGTCCACCGCTTAACTTGTACAATTTTCCGAAAGATTTAAACCCAGTAAAAATTCAACGCTTGAAAGTTTGTCGTGCCGGGATAAAGTGGGTTAATGATATCCGTTCAACTAGTTTAACAGTTTCTAAATATCCGGAAAGAAATACGAATTTAAAATTTCCGATCGAATCTACTATTACAAAACAAACCCCAGAATTAAATAACACTGGAATCACTTTTAAAAATATCCAGAAGCATCAACAAGTACCTACGGTTATTACCATAAAAGCCACGTGTCACCAATCCATCATTCCGCCGCGGAACCGCCGTACAAGGCATGCTTGCGCCGCGGTTCCGCCGCCGTTTGGACGAATTAGGGGCCCGGGTTTTATGGTAATTCTTAGAATTCCCTGCTGATTTTTTTACATATTTTAAATTCAGAAAAATCCCAAATTTTGAAAAATTTCCAGAGAGGGGGCTTTTTCCGTCGGTTCGGGTTCGATCGGAGTTTTAACTTCGTAAACACGTCACCTAATCCTCTAGCTAGGCTCTGATACCACTGTAGGGTTCCTAGGCACTCTTGTGAAGGTTCAAAAGGTATCAAACATGCCCGGATAAAAATTTAGACGTGCCGAACAACCCAAAGCCGGGATCTTTGCTAGATTATTAGGTTTAAACATGCAAGATGATAACTTTTTATCTAAGTGTGAGGGATTACAACCTTTGTAGTCCGCTCCTTCGCTTCACAAGCTCCGAGTAGAAGTCCCTTTGCCGCGATCCACGATCTCCCGGACTCATGAGAGGCTCCACGACTCGAACGATCCATGCTAGCTTGAAGTGTTCCAAATCTCCGATGATCTACGTCGAAGTTGCAAAGACTCAAACTTTCTCACTCTTAAGAGATGAACACACTAATCTCATGGGCTAGATGAGATGAGGATGAGAGAGTAGTAATTTTTCTTTCTTTTTAAATCATTTTCTCATATTTATTCATCACATAAAGAAAATCAAGTGAGCTTCTTCAAGAGAGAAGAAGAAGATGATAATGGAAAATGATAATGATAAAATCCTTTTGTGATGAATAGAAAATAAAGTATATGATTGATATATAAACCATGGTCAAGGATGAATGGATAAGAATGTGTAGAGAATAAACTAGAGTTAGGGTTTGGTTGGGTTAAGAATGTGTCATCACAAAATATCTTAACCATGACAAAAGAAATAGCTTCTAGAAGGTGCATGAAGCATCTAACCCTAATCAAACCCTAACCTCAATTAATCATCCTTAAACATGTTTAACAATTAATCATATCATGTCACAATAATATATATCACATATATATTATATATTTGCAACAAAATAAAATAATACAATTAACATATATCGCATATATATCAATGTATCATCCAATGAGAAAATGAAATAATAAAGCGAGCCACTATTAGATAATGTAATAATATATCATATATATTATTATATGTTAAATCATCGAATCAACACTTGATCTGACGATCCGGCTATATCGAATATTACCGACTAATATATCATGTACCGATTCATCGAATCAACACTTGATCCGATGACCCGGTTCATATCTAAATATCGCGAGAATATAATACGGTATCTCATATCGCATTATTCTCAGTCCTGCACATATCACATATGTGCCTCTACTCCGTTTCGCCTGAGCCAAGAAACCTCTGTGTAGGACTCTAAAGAATCGTCAATACGCCGGTAGCAGGTGATGATCATATCAAACACCCACAAGCTGCAAGCGGTCAGCTAAACGTAACAGCCACCCAGGTATTGAGCGATCAGAAGATCAACAAGCTAGCCTGTGCGTTCTCCTGTGAATCCGATCAGTAACACTCCCGTACAGTCCGGTCTGTTCGTCTGATATGTCGCATATCAAGTCTAGGGGTGGTATACGTCAGACCCCAGTAACCGATAAGTCGTGTCGATGTGTGGCTCATAACGGGTCGAGAAACTACTAGTAACACTTACCAGTAAATCTCTATATCAGCCCTGGCCAGGGACTTCCAGTTATAGCCAATCGAACAAAGCACAACATCAACTCCCTATACCGGGAGAGACGAATCCCCTCCTATCGCTCATTGCCTCCATGTGATTCGGGACTGTACCCAAAAGCCACCGTTTTGCACGCCCTCTTAGACGTGGTAAGGTGGAAATCAAAGCACAGTGGGAATGTAACCCTTCGAAAATCGTTTAGGCAGCTTTTCGGTAATCGGCTAATTTTTCGGCTTTTTCCGTAAAAAGTCGAAATTGATATTTTTCATTGTAGACCTAATTATACAAAATTTAGATAAGATATTGCTATAATTTTGTCACTAAAATGTCACTTATAATTTTCTAGTTAAATAAAAAAAATCGTAATTAATTAATTTTTTTATTATTTTTAGCTTTTTAAAATACATTTAATTAGGGATAAATACAAATTTAATTAGGTAAATTTCTTAATTAGGAGTCTTTATAAGCTAAAATATGGTGTTAATAAAATTGTATCATGTCTTGCAAACTTTTGGTTTAAAGGTGGGAAATTTAATGAAAAATGAGGTAAAAATGGGTTTTTTTGTAAAAAGGTTGACATGAAAGCATTAAATGATAATATGGGGTGTTATTTGACCTAGAATCTTCTCAAATTTTCCCCACCTCCTCACCCTTGCTGCTGGCCGACCCCTCTTCCTGCAGAATTCCCCACTTCATCACTTCATTTTGCTTCTTTTTCTTTGCTAAAAATCCATTTAAATTCATAAATTTCCATCTCCATTCAAACCCAAACCCTAAACCACTCTCTCTTCTACCCAAATTGGTTCAAAAACTAGATGAAAGGAGGCTTCTTGGTGACTTGATCAAGCTAGGGTTCAAGCTTGAGAGGTGAAAATTCTAATCTTTTTGTTAACTTGTGGTTTAATTATGCTAGAATTGAAATTCTAAATATTAGTTTAGTGGTAAATGTTGTTTAGGAAAAATCAAGAGAAGGATTGATTTTAAAACTAGGGTTTGAAGCATAGTTGTTAGGATTAAATTAGGGCTTTGGGTTTCTAATTGGTTGTAGTGGTTAATGGTGTATTTATATGCTCGCTAAATCGTTAAATTTCGATGTTTGCATTGAATCGGCGTTGAATTTGCTTGCTAGATTTTTACGAAAAATAGAATGCGTTCAATTTGCGTTAGGTTAGCAATATTATTAGCTTTGTATAGGATTATTAGAATGCGCGAACGCGGGGTTTCGTCTAGTCGGGTTGTAGTTTTGTCGATTTCCCCGAAATGACGATTTTAGTTAAAGGTTAGCGATTTTCGTGCGTTTTTCCGCGCACTGAGTGCATGCTATGATTAATTTAAGAGCGTGGATAATTGTATGTTGTGACTTGCATTGTGTTAGGTTTTGTAATCTTATGCTTGATATTGTGCAAATATAGGATCGGTCGGGGAAACTTCGGATACGGCGCGAAAAGGCAAGGCGGTGGCCGGATAGCGGGGATTTCAGGTGAGTAGATGTATTCATCTATGGGGGAATCGTCTGGATGGCGCGATGCGCCCCCTAGTTAGGATTTCCTTATCTCTTGTAAGATTCATGTTGTTAGTTAGCTTACCCTTCATTGACATTGCATACCCTTATAGCGAACGGTATGTTAAATTGCATGGACATTCATCTCTACCTATGCGATATCACTTCGTAGAACACGAACACCATTACCATTGGTATCCGTTGCACGCGCACTAATCATGTGACACACACGCCTTTGGTAATTGCCATGCCACCTACACTATAGAACCTGTTTAACTTAATAACGTCATTGCATTCATACATGATATATGGAGTTTCATAGCATGCATATACCTCGCATTACCATCATATCTACATAGATTTCTAGCCAAAACTCACATCATATACATTGATATCATAGACATTTATCATATATAACATGTGAACATTATGATTTTCTCGAGGATTTCAGTATTTCTGTGATTTCTGGATTTTTGGGGAAAACCGCAAGAATTTAACAAAAGCTTATATTTATCGTTTTTAAAACAAAGTTGCGGTTTTCTCGTGATGTATGTGCCGTCCACCATAAGTTTTCATGTTTTCTGTTGGATTTCGAGACCCGATTCGAGGAGTGGATGAACCGTCTCGGGTACATGGTGGGCCCGGTATGGTACCCCGGGGCAAGAAGATCGAGTTGTAGACGATGAGCCTGGCAGGGGAAGACTACCTACCGGTGATGTCTGGCGCGGCGGATATCCGGAGGATACCGACCGTTGTCGTGAGATTTATGTTATGGGCCGATCCGGACTGACGGAGCCCGATATTGAGACAGGTATGATTCCTATTTGGTGTCGATGCTTGACACGGGTTTTCAGATGATTTCTTGATGATACTTAGCTATTGTACAGATATTCATTTTCTAAAAGTTAAGAATGCAGCAACCTTAACATTTAAAACACTTAAAGAGTTAGAAAAGGCATTGCATACATGTTCATGCATACTAGAGATATTATATCACATATGGACATACAGGTTGTTCCGCATTGCGTGCATTCTTACGATTGCCTTACTAGATGTTATATTTACTCACGAGCTGGCAAATCACCCCCGTTGTGCCACAGTGTCTTGCAGGTCGGACCCGTCACTCTTGTAGCGGCGGCTATCTTATCATCAGCTCCTTTTGTGCAGACTCGCGACATCGCCCGTAGGTGGGTTGCGAGCATATTTTATATCTTTTGCTTTATCATTGTATCTAGTATTCTCCATCTACCACTTTATATATTGTATATGCGACATAGTGATGAGACTGAGAGATTTGTATATTGGTGGTTTCTTTTGGGTCGAGCTCACTTGAGCCGGCGTTGCGTTTTCAGATATTTTGGGTTTCTTCTATGCTCTTTTCTTGATATTGCTATTATATTGCATGTGGTTGTGATCCGCCTTGGGCGAAGAGCTTGCTCCCGCTTGGGGATGCCATTTTATGATTACAGGTTTATTATCTTGTTGTACCCATTTTGGGGGGTAGAAAATACAGGGGAGACTCTGCCGAAATTTTCAGAAATTTTTGATGTTTTAAAAAGGGATTCTTTGCAACTTAATTGATTTGAAAATCATCTTCATTAAAGGTTTCCCTTCACTCTCTTTTGTTTTTGGTTTAGATTCTTCTGGGCTTTGGCTGACTTAGGTTACGGTACGCCTTTAGACGTCTCGTAATCTAAGTGCCAGTCGCGTTCCGTACTTTCGGGACGTGACAAAGTTGGTATCAGAGCGTAGGTTTTACCTTTCTGAGTGTAGGACGACCTTGGTAGATGGAGTAGGTGACTTAAGCAGAGTGGCGTAGCGTGGGTATGATCCGCGGCATACTTACGATACGGTACTCCGCCTAAGTGACCTTAGGACATAATTGCTTGTATTTCCTTTCTTGATTCCTTGCATTCCTTGATTCAATTGCAATGATCTTATCAGTCCTGCTTCTTATTCCAGCTTCGATGCCGCCAAAGACTACGAGAGCTCAGCGGGCTGCCGCTAGGGATGAGATTCGGGCGGGCCCGTCTGAGGCGAGGATCGAGCGGGATGATACACCTACCCCACAGGGTCATACTGATCTGCCTTATCCTGACCGTATTGCCAGATTAGAGGCCGGCATGCAAGAGTTGCGGCAGATGATGGGATCTTTAGTTGAGTCCAGCCGGGCACAGAGATCCGAGGACGTTCCTTCCACCACACAGACCACGATCGTACCTGCTGCACAGATGGTCACTCCTGCTGCTACTATGGAAACTATCCCTGTTTCACTACAGGAGTTCATGAGATTGAGACCTCCAGCTTTTACCGGTACAGATGCGACAGAGGACCCACAGGCATTTCTTGATAGGATGGCTCGGATTTGCCGTTCGTTGAGGTGTTCTGATGATAGATTGGTGGAGTTTGCGAGTTTTCGTCTGGAGGGTCTTGCCCAGACATGGTACGACTCAGTAGAGAGAGGCCAAGCTGCAGGTCTGCCTTCTATGACCTGGGATGAGTTTACATCTACATTTCTTGCCCGTTTTCTTCCAGAGAGTGTCCGAGATGCTCGAGCCCGTAGTTTTGAGTCTTTGCGCAAGACTCCTGGGATGACAGTGTCGGAGTATGATATACAGTTTACCCAGTTGTCTCGATATGCTCCGTACCTAGTCGACACAGAAGAGAAGAGAATAAAGAGGTTTGTGCGAGGGCTTGATACACAGCTATTCCTTGCCATCGGCACCCAGCACTTTGATACATACGCAGCCGCGATGGATGCAGCCTTACTTTTGGAGGAGCGTATTTCTGAGACTCCGGTCGTTTCTGGGCCGAAGAGGATCCGTACTGATACGCCAGCTCAGCGGCAGATGGGCAGACACCGCGATAGATTATTTTCGGGAGATAGTGGAGGCAGAGGATTGAGACGAGGTCAGTTATTTGGTTCATATCCACAGACCCAGCAGTCGTCTCCAGGATGTTTTCGATGTGGGAGTCAGTACCACCGTGTCAAAGACTGTACCATGGGACGTCCGAGCGCGGCGACAGTCCCGCATGTGACTTTACCACCCTCACCACCTTCGCAGAGAGCTTTACTTCCTACTCCTGATGATGCTTCACGCCAGCCAGATGCTTCTAGAGGCCGTGGCCGTGGCGGTCCGGTTCAGAGAGGACGAGGCGACAGAGGCAGAGGCAGAGGCCGAGGTAGAGGCAGAGCACAGCCAGCTATTAGTGGTGGACAGGCCCGAGTATTCGCATTGACTCCTCAGGATGCACAGGCATCCAAAGCCGTCGTGACAGGTACTCTACCAGTATGTTCCTTTGATGCACGGGTATTATTTGATCCAGGCTCCACACATTCCTATGTTTCCACGTATTTTGCACCGAGGTTGGGCCGAGAGTCTTCTCCGTTAGATCAGCCGCATGTCGTTATTACCCCGGTAGGCGAGTCTTTTGTTGCCCGTTTTGTGTACCGATCGTGTTCCGTTCGTATCGGGGAGAGAGATTCTTCAGTTGATTTGATTCTCCTCGATATGCTAGACTTTGACGTTCTTCTTGGTATGGACTGGCTAGCCATCTGTTATGCATCTGTGGACTGCCGTGGAAAGGCAGTCAGATTCAGTTTTCCTGGTGAGCCGGTTCTTATTATTCAGGGAGATCGTAGTGCTACCCTTCCCAGCTTGATTTCATTTCTTCGCGCTGGTCAGCTCTTAAGGAAAGGGTGTCAGGGATTCTTAGCCTATATTTGTGATACTAGCTCCACAGAGGTTCCGTTGGACCAGGTCCCTGTAGTGAGAGAGTTTCCTGATGTATTCCCTGACGAGCTGCCTGGTCTGCCACCAGAGCGCGAGATTGAGTTCTGTATTGACTTGATCCCTGGCACGGGGCCTATTTCTATACCTCCTTATCGGATGGCCCCGGCAGAGCTGAGAGAGCTAAAGGATCAGTTACAGGACTTGCTGGACAAAGGGCTTATCCGACCGAGTGTGTCACCTTGGGGTGCTCCCGTCTTGTTTGTTAAGAAGAAGGACGGAAGTATGCGTTTATGCATTGATTATCGTCAGCTGAACCGGGTCACTGTGCGGAACAGATATCCCCTACCGCGCATTGATGACTTATTTGATCAGCTCCAGGGTGCAGGGTTTTTCTCGAAGGTTGATTTACGGTCAGGTTATCACCAGTTGCTGGTTCGGAAGGAGGATATTCCGAAGACCGCTTTCCGTACTCGATATGGTCATTATGAGTTCTTGGTGATGTCGTTCGGGCTCACCAATGCCCCAGCAGCATTCATGGATTTGATGAACCGCGTATTCAGGCCGTATCTCGATCAGTTCATCATTGTGTTCATTGATGACATCTTGGTTTATTCTCGGAGCCGGGAGGAGCATGAGCAGCACTTACGTATCACATTGCAGACTTTGAGGGAGCATCAACTGTTTGCCAAATTCTCCAAGTGCGCATTCTGGTTAGACAGTGTCGACTTCTTGGGTCATGTGGTGACGAGAGACGGTATTTGCATGGACCCGAAGAAGATCGAGGCAGTTCAGCATTGGCCTAGACCAGTATCAGTTACAGAGGTTCGCAGCTTTCTAGGTCTGGCCGGCTATTATCGACGTTTCGTCCAGGATTTCTCCCGCATTGCTGCACCTTTGACCGGGTTGACCCGGAAGGGGGTTCCTTTTGATTGGACCCAGGTATGTGAGGATAGCTTCCAGCAGTTGAAGACTCGTCTGACTACTGCACCAGTGTTAGCATTGCCTTCAGGATCAGGCGGGTTCGTGGTATATTGTGATGCTTCTAGAGTGGGGCTGGGCTGTGTATTGATGCAGCACAACAGAGTTATCGCGTATGCTTCTCGGCAGCTGAGGAAACACGAGCAGAACTACCCCACCCATGATTTAGAGATGGCTGCAGTGGTATTTGCACTCAAGATCTGGAGACATTACCTATACGGTGAGTCGTGCCAGATATTCACTGACCACAAGAGTTTGAAGTATATCTTCCAGCAGCGAGATCTGAACCTGAGACAGCGCCGTTGGATGGAGTTGGTGAAGGATTATGACTGCGAGATTCTATACCATCCGGGCAAGGCGAATGTGGTGGCAGATGCTTTGAGTAGGAGGCCCGGAGGTAGCCTATCTTGTTTGAGCGCAGTACAGATGCAGTCGACGGCGGATTGGCAGGTGTTATGTGACAGCAGAGTGCAGTTCGAGTTTACTTCTTCAGGGGGACAGCTGGCCCATTTCATAGCACGCCCACAGTTACTTGACCGTATCCGCGAGGCACAGTCCGGCGACGCCCGTATCTTAGAGATTATTGAGCAGATTCGGCAGGGCAAAGTTTCCGAGTTCATAATTGATGATCAGGGGATACTTCGATTTGGGACTCGACTGTGCGTGCCAGATTCAGAGGGACTGAGGCGTGATATTCTCGAGGAGGCACATAGATCAGTATACAGTGTGCATCCGGGTTCCACCAAAATGTACCGTGATTTGAGAGAGGTTTACTGGTGGGACGGGATGAAGAAGGATATTGCAGACTTTGTGTCGAGATGCCTGACTTGTCAGCAAGTCAAGGCCGAGCACCAGAGGCCAGCCGGGGAGTTACAGCCTTTGCCCATCCCTGAGTGGAAGTGGGAGCAGGTCTCCATGGACTTCGTTGTGGGTCTACCCAGGACCAGTCGAGGGTATGACTCTATTTGGGTGATTGTGGATCGACTGACGAAAGCGGCTCACTTCCTGCCAGTGAAGACCACTTTTGGATTTTCTCAGTATGCCCAGGTTTATATTGATGAGATAGTGCGACTGCATGGTGTTCCGACTTGCATCGTGTCCGACCGTGGCACCCAGTTTACCAGCCGATTGTGGCAGAAACTCCAGGAAGCTTTGGGCACCCGATTGAGTTTTAGCACAGCCTTTCATCCTCAGACTGACGGTCAGTCGGAGCGTACGATTCAGACTCTTGAGGACATGCTCAGAGCTTGTGTTTTAGATTTCGGTGGTAGCTGGGATCGTCATTTGCCTTTGATCGAGTTTTCCTACAATAATAGCTTCCAGGAGACGATTCAGATGGCACCTTTTGAGGCTTTATATCGGAGGAGATGTCGATCGCCTGTATGTTGGACAGAGCTCAGGGAGAGCAGTATTTTGGGGCCGCAGATTGTACAGGAGACGACCGAGAAGATACAGCTGATTCGGGACAGGATGAGAGCGGCACAGAGTAGGCAGAAATCATATGCTGACAGGCGCCGTCGCCGACTTGAGTTCGCTGTTGGCGATCATGTTTTCCTGAAGGTCTCTCCGATGAAGGGTGTGATGAGATTTGGGCGGAAAGGGAAACTGAGTCCTAGATATGTTGGTCCTTTCGAGATCATAGAGCGTGTTGGTCCAGTCGCTTATAGGTTAGCTCTTCCGCCCAGCTTCCCTGATGTTCACCCCGTATTCCATGTCTCGATGCTCCGCAAGTACCTTCATGATCCTTCCCAAGCGATTCAGCACCAGACGATCCAGCTAGAGCGTGATCTTTCTTTCACCGAGCGGCCGGTGGTCATTTTGGATCCGCAGGTGAAGAAATTGAGGTCGAAGGTCATACCGTCCGTCAAGGTCCTTTGGCGTGGCCCGAACAGCGAGGAGGTCACCTGGGAGACCGAGGACGAGATGAGGAAGAGATATCCCCATCTTTTTGAAGGTACGCGTAGTTAAATTCTAAATTCGGGGACCGAATTTCTTTAAGGGGGGAAGATTGTAACCCTTCGAAAATCGTTTAGGCAGTTTTTCGGTAATCGGCTAATTTTTCGGCTTTTTCCGTAAAAAGTCGAAATTGATATTTTTCATTGTAGACCTAATTATACAAAATTTAGATAAGATATTACTATAATTTTGTCACTAAAATGTCACTTATAATTTTCTAGTTAAATAAAAAAAAATCGTAATTAATTAATTTTTTTATTATTTTAAGCTTTTTAAAATACATTTAATTAGGGATAAATACAAATTTAATTAGGTAAATTTCTTAATTAGGAGTCTTTATAAGCTAAAATATGGTGTTAATAAAATTGTATCATGTCTTGCAAACTTTTGGTTTAAAGGTGGGAAATTTAATGAAAAATGAGGTAAAAATGGGTTTTTTTTGTAAAAAGGTTGACATGAAAGCATTAAATGATAATATGGGGTGTTATTTGACCTAGAATCTTCTCAAATTTTCCCCACCTCCTCACCCTTGCTGCTGGCCGACCCCTCTTCCTGCAGAATTCCCCACTTCATCACTTCATTTTGCTTCTTTTTCTTTGCTAAAAATCCATTTAAATTCATAAATTTCCATCTCCATTCAAACCCAAACCCTAAACCACTCTCTCTTCTACCCAAATTGGTTCAAAAACTAGATGAAAGGAGGCTTCTTGGTGACTTGATCAAGCTAGGGTTCAAGCTTGAGAGGTGAAAATTCTAATCTTTTTGTTAACTTGTGGTTTAATTATGCTAGAATTGAAATTCTAAATATTAGTTTAGTGGTAAATGTTGTTTAGGAAAAATCAAGAGAAGGATTGATTTTAAAACTAGGGTTTGAAGCATAGTTGTTAGGATTAAATTAGGGCTTTGGGTTTCTAATTGGTTGTAGTGGTTAATGGTGTATTTATATGCTCGCTAAATCGTTAAATTTCGATGTTTGCATTGAATCGGCGTTGAATTTGCTTGCTAGATTTTTACGAAAAATAGAATGCGTTCAATTTGCGTTAGGTTAGCAATATTATTAGCTTTGTATAGGATTATTAGAATGCGCGAACGCAGGGTTTCGTCTAGTCGGGTTGTAGTTTTGTCGATTTCCCCGAAATGACGATTTTAGTTAAAGGTTAGCGATTTTCGTGCGTTTTTCCGCGCACTGAGTGCATGCTATGATTAATTTGAGAGCGCGGATAATTGTATGTTGTGACTTGCATTGTGTTAGGTTTTGTAATATTATGCTTGATATTGTGCAAATATAGGATCGGTCGGGGAAACTTCGGATACGGCGCGAAAAGGCAAGGCGGTGGCCGGATAGCGGGGATTTCAGGTGAGTAGATGTATTCATCTATGGGGGAATCGTCTGGATGGCGCGATGCACCCCCTAGTTAGGATTTCCTTATCTCTTGTAAGATTCATGTTGTTAGTTAGCTTACCCTTCATTGACATTGCATACCCTTATAGCGAACGGTATGTTAAATTGCATGGACATTCATCTCTACCTATGCGATATCACTTCGTAGAACACGAACACCATTACCATTGGTATCCGTTGCACGCGCACTAATCATGTGACACACACGCCTTTGGTAATTGCCATGCCACGTGCACTATAGAACCTGTTTAACTTAATAACGTCATTGCATTCATACATGATATATGGAGTTGCATAGCATGCATATACCTCGCATTACCATCATATCTACATAGATTTCTAGCCAAAACTCACATCATATACATTGATATCATAGACATTTATCATATATAACATGTGAACATTATGATTTTCTCGAGGATTTCAGTATTTCTGTGATTTCTGGATTTTTGGGGAAAACCACAAGAATTTAACAAAAGCTTATATTTATCGTTTTTAAAACAAAGTTGCGGTTTTCTCGTGATGTATGTGCCGTCCACCATGAGTTTTCATGTTTTCTGTTGGATTTCGAGACCCGATTCGAGGAGTGGATGAACCGTCTCGGGTACATGGTGGGCCCGGTATGGTACCCCGGGGCAAGAAGATCGAGTTGTAGACGATGAGCCTGGCAGGGGAAGACTACCTACCAGTGATGTCTGGCGCGGCGGATATCCGGAGGATACCGACCGTTGTCGTGAGATTTATGTTATGGGCCGATCCGGACTGACGGAGCCCGATATTGAGACAGATATGATTCCTATTTGGTGTCGATGCTTGACACGGGTTTTTAGATGATTTCTTGATGATACTTAGCTATTGTACAGATATTCATTTTCTAAAAGTTAAGAATGCAGTAACCTTAACATTTAAAACACTTAAAGAGTTAGAAAAGGCATTGCATACATGTTCATGCATACTAGAGATATTATATCACATATGGACATACAGGTTGTTCCGCATTGCGTGCATTCTTACGATTGCCTTACTAGATGTTATATTTACTCATGAGCTGGAAACTCACCCCCGTTGTGCCACAGTGTCTTGCAGGTCGGACCCGTCACTCTTGTAGCGGCGGCTATCTTATCATCAGCTCCTTTTGTGCAGACTCGCGACATCGCCCGTAGGTGGGTTGCGAGCATATTTTATATCTTTTGCTTTATCATTGTATCTAGTATTCTCCATCTACCACTTTATATATTGTATATGCGACATAGTGATGAGACTGAGAGATTTGTATATTGGTGGTTTCTTTTGGGTCGAGCTCACTTGAGCCGGCGTTGCGTTTTCAGATACTTTGGGTTTCTTCTATGCTCTTTTCTTGATATTGCTATTATATTGCATGTGGTTGTGATCCGCCTTGGACGAAGAGCTAGCTCTCGCTTGGGGATGCCATTTTATGATTACAGGTTTATTATCTTGTTGTACCCATTTTGAGGGGTAGAAAATACAGGGGAGACTCTGCCGAAAATTTCAGAATTTTTTGATGTTTTAAAAAGGGATTCTTTGCAACTTAATTGATTTGAAAATCGTCTTCATTAAAGGTTTCCCTTCACTCTCTTTTGTTTTCGGTTTAGATTCTTCTGGGCTTTGGCTGACTTAGGTTACGGTACGCCTTTAGACATCTCGTAATCTAAGTGCCAGTCGCGTTCCGTACTTTCGGGACGTGACAGGGAATCACACAAGACTCCATGACGATCTCGGGTCTACAGACTACCCTGTACCAGTGTCACCGGAGAACTGCCATCTGACGTGTGGTATATCACCATCTGGGAGTTCTCGGCGAGTCCGTCCAGTGTACCCAGTCTCCACTGAGCACCCATACACCATCTCTGATGTCAAACACCGATGGATATGGGATCATCCATCGCCCATCATATGGGTCAAGATGCGTATACGCTAGTCTACTCTGGTGTATCGATGCCCTGTCTCGATATACCCTCGACTAGGAACAGTTATAGGATGTACTCATCGATTACCGTGGCCCCACTAGTATGATCTCATCATAGTCCCAGTAGTCGAGTACAGATCCTAAGGGCTTTATCAACATGTGAGAGAAAAACAGTAAACCAATACAAGTCAACATGTTAAGATAAAGTGAAACCAAATAGCATACTATCATGACGAGCAAGAAAGTCCTCTCTGTATATATCTAAGCATCCATCATAATATACATCATATGTACAACAATGGCCTCTAGGGCATATACATAACTAACAGATGCCCTGTCTCGAAACTCCCACGACTGGGGACCTTTTAAAGATGTGCTTATAGACTCCAGCTCTCATGTATATGATCGCCCTCATACTGCTAGTAGTCAAGCAAGAATCCTAGAGGCTCTATCAACGTGTAATAGCGACTCGTAAAGTCACCTAAAGCAGTACACGATGATAAAGATAAACCAGATAGCATACTATCATCTTGAGTAAGACTGTCCTACTGGGACAGTTTCTCCCCTCAATCATTGCAATCACGTGCCTGTGATCCAATAATTGACTTTGAGAGCACTATCTCCAACATAATAAGTTCATCCTACAATCCGAAAGGTAAAACCTAACGCTCTGATACCAACTTTGTCACGACCCAAAATTGGCCCGTGACGGCCCTAATACTACGCAACGCCCTAAAACGTAACGTAGCAAAAGAAAGCCAAAACCCAGAAGTCTAAACCATAAAAATACGGAAAAGATAATATAAGTTTTGAAACATTTGAAATCGCAACCCAAATTCTTTAAAAGTCTTACTTTCTTTCTTTAAAACTTTAGCAACACCCCTTTTTGTAAAAACCAGCCAAAATGAATACAATACAAATATACGACACCGTAGCGAAGAAACAAGGACAATAGAGAGAAGCTGTATAAAAAGACAACAAATCCACAATAATAAACAAATACGTCCTCACCAAGTCTCTAAGTCAACAATACAATAGTAGATGGAGAGTACAAATACAACGAAGGTACAATAGGAAATACAGATGACCACCAAAACCCACCTAAGCAAAATAGTACTGTGAGCTGATGCGGTATCTGTAGCAAAAGATCAATAGCTGAATAGCGGAATAGCCTGCCTCGACTACTCTGGGGAACAACCTGAAACACCTGTGGCACAACGGGGGTGAGTTGCCAACTCGTGAATAGTATAAAACATATGCAGGTAATCGCAGGAATGCACGTACAGCATGAATCTAAGATATGCGATTACAGTAATAACATGTCATGCAAATGCTGAATAAAGGAGAGTACACTAGCAGGTACAATCAATATGTGAAGCAATAGTAACATGACAATAATATGCAATAACCATGCAGTTGGGATATGAGAATGTAAATATGCAACTAACATAAGGGTATACTAACAGGTACTACGAATATATGAAACTGTGCATAAAATAGATAAGGGTGAGGTGTAGGGTGGAATATGTCATTTCCACGGAAACCTGACATCGTGGCAGGATCACAATCCATCCAGACACTCAAATCCCAAATCCTAAAATCAGCCCCCACATTGGGCTCTCACAACATATAAGTCTCACATCACCTCAATGTACAATATCGAATAGCTCTCCTATATCTCGAATGTACAATTCAACAATCTCATTCATATCCAATATCCAATGTCAATGAATCACCTATATCCCAAGTCGAATCTCAAGTAAGAATCTAACATCCTAAAGGTAAATACATAGAAATAAGTATGATGGGGGCAATACACATATATTAGCGTCCCATTCCACTAATATTGGTGTAAGGGTATATATAACAACGGCTAAATCCCCTGTTATATATACAAAAGGGTTAAAGAAATATCATGAAAACAGTGTGCCAAGCATCGACACAGAAATCCAGACCACGTTTCATACGCTATCCCGAAAGCACGAGTGCCTAGCTCTGACCCTCGCCCTTCGACGTATGCATACGTACATGACTCTAAGCGGTGTCTCCGTGATCCCCCGCCGAGTCATGGGTACTGTCACCGGTAGGTACTCGCCCGCCTCCAGGCTCAATCGGCAAAATCCATCGATCTTCTTGCCGAGGGGAACCATACCGGGCCCCACCATGTACTCTCATACGGCAACCACACCTCGTATGGAGTATATAATCAGCACCGATAAAACTCATGGTGGACGCGCAAATATCATCTCAAGGAAACCGGGTTCTTCAATGTATGCATAAATTCATGAACTCCCGCGGTTCCCAAATCCAGAAATCATCATGTGAAACTCAAATAACAATGCGCAAATCCAGGAATACATATATGCGATATATCAGAAATACGAGCATATAAATAAGAATACGTAGCTGAAACCAGATGTATGCGAAACCAATAAGGTACAGCTAAATAACATCAATTACTGTAAATATGCGACAGCAACTGAATATGTGTATGACATACAGGTGTAGCAATGTATAGGTATCTACCTATAAGAACTGATGTCGTATACCCCCCTGGGTATAAGAAGAATATGAGTAAGATATCCCCCGGTAAGTAAAATATCTAAAAGGTATACTTGTAGCTGTATCGCAAGGTGAAAATGTACCTATCACTAAAGGTATGATACACAATAGGTATACCGGTAGCTAGTGTCATGTGTGACAAGCAATAGTAGCTATAAGGGGTTGTGTGTGGCATGGCAATTATTGACGGTGTGTGTGTAGCATACAATCCGTGCTCGTGCAACATGAACCGTCAATAATGTGTGCAGTGTCCTACGGCTGCTAGTCACAGTATAACTATATCAAGGAAATAAAGTAAAGGCGCAATTCTATAATGACGTAGAATGTGCGACAGGTATTTGAATCCTAGCCCAGACGCATAACGCCATGCGGGCGATTTCCCTGTAGATGTTAAATCTACTCACCTACACTCCACGCTAGGTGAATCCTACCATCTGCTCCCTCTGTAGTAGTGTCCGTAGTCCCTGTCTGCAAACCTGCAAATACGACATGAAAATCATATATAAGCCAAATATTCCGCGAAACGCGATATCGAACCGAAACGAGAAACTCGCGTCGCGAACTAATCGCGCGTGTGCACGATACGCTGAATCGTGTGTATACGCGTCTAAAACCATCGCGACACGCCGCGATACGCTGGATCACAGAACCCACTCACGTATCGCGCGTATCGCGCACACAACGGACACCAAAAACGATATATGACCCCAGATTTTCCTAAAGGTAATATATCACAAAACTAGACATGCCAAAGACCTAGACAACACAGCAGGGAGCCCTACACAAAACCCCAACACCCCAGTCCTCTTCTGGGCCGCAATTTGCGGCCAAAATGGAGAAATTGGCGGCCAAGTGAGGGAGGGGTGGGTTCGTACTCTCGTGGTGTGATCTAAACCTAGGTAGCATGTCTCAGTTTCCTCAATTTTACCCTGAAGGCATCGGGTCACAAGCAGATTCCAGATGTCACAAATATCGCTTAAAAACGGCAATTTTGCACAAAATGGAAAACCTATGGTATTTTAGTGTAATCTGGCCATTTCTCAGTTGAAGGTGACCAACAACACTACAAAGAGCTAGGTTAACCAATTCCAACACATTCCAACCAAAATTCCACACAAAACACCTAAACTAGCACTAAACTAGCTAATTAACACTAACCGAAGTTAAACTAACACACAACTAAGCAAACAAGAAATTGGGTTTAGAAAATATACCCACAAGGATCACAAGAAGCAGGAGAAGGAGTGTGAGGAGCTGCTCCAAGTGGCTGGAGCTCTTGCTGCTGCTGCTGATGTCTGCTGCTGCTGCTGCTGCTAATGATGCTGATGCTGCTGTTGCCTCTTCTGCTGCTGCTACTTCACTTGTTGTTGTTGTTGTTGTCCCTGCTGCTGCTGCTGTGCTCTGAGTGAGTGAGTGAGTGTGGGTGTGTGTGTGTTGATGAAGCTGCTGCTTCTGTTGCTTGCTGCTGCTTCTGCTGCTGTAGTTGTGAGTGTGTGTGTGTGTGAGAGTGAGAGAATGAGAGATGGAAAATGAGGTGGAGAAATGAGCACACACAAAGACCCCTTCTCACTCTCTCTCTCATAATGAGGCATGGCTCATGCCATGATGCCCATGCTCACTCTCTCTCTCTCCTCAAAGTCAACCAAATATAAAAATTCCTTTTTAAAACCCTTTTTAAATTCATTTTCACTTTTTAACACCCATGACACTTAAACCAAACTTAACACTAGATTAGAGAAAATGGTTAGTTCACCATGATGCTAATCATGGTTAAACCCCAAAACAACCCTAGTTATCATGCACAAGTGTGTGCAAGGCTAGGAAAAATCTAATAAAATACTCAATAATTAGGATAAAATATTTAAAAACCTATTTGGTAAACTTTTTATTAAAAACCACACATAAAAAATATAATTAGCTACAAAACACATTCTAAGGTGTTACATGCCCGGTCTCACAGTCTGGAACAACAGCAATGGCAAGTCTAGGTAATCAAGAACCTCCCTGCCACCGTCCTTGAGCATACCGAAGTACCTCTCGAGTGCCTGAGGTTACCCACCATATCTGCGGAGTGGCCAATGGAATGTCAAACCAGATCGAATCTTTAGGTTCTTATCAAATCTTCAGTAATCGTTTGCGGTTCTGGAATCACTTCCAGTTCTACCATACTCCCACTACTGTTTTCTGAAAAAATCCATTTTTAATAAAACTGTGGCGAGTCAAGAACAATATCTCTATTGATCTCCCAGATGGTAGAAAATCAACCCTCGTCATAGCCCGGGTCAACCCACAAACAGCCATTACAAAAACGTGCCTTGAGTTATCCAGAGTCTGGTTTTAAGCATAAGCCGGACAACTCCCCGTATCTTAACAAAGTCAAGATATGAACTGTTCTATATCCAATATAGAAACAGAGGCACTGATTTAATTGAACCAGATTCAAATCATTCAGCTGTCTCCAGTGCATGTCTACTAAATGGAAGGAGGCCGATCAGCATTACTCAACTTAGGAATACTTCCAATTATGAGTAACCTGAAAGAGAAGCAAGTTCTCTTAATCATTACTATCAACTGAATACCATTCACAAGTATCTACATCTTCGATCTCCTTGAAGAATCCCGATACTCGCAACACCTGGTTCTCTACTCTATTCTTATACCTAAAACTTCTCAAAACTTCGACCTTGTGTTTCTACGAAACACCTGTCTAAGAACTAGAGAAGTTATAAGTAAACAGAATATAGTACGAGGACCAACCCCTTTGTCTTAATGGACACTGGACAATACACAATACTCTGTATAAGTCCCTTGAGTCTAATAACCCATTCACTGTGGGTTGTAGGTTGAAAACTGTACTTATGGTTAAGAAGAATTACACTGCTATTCAATGCTCCTTACCTAACCATCCACTGATATAGGTAAATGTCATAGACATAATTTCAAAAAGGTATATCTCACTCTATAAAAATAGACGTACAGATATATCAATTTGAAATTGGTGCATAACAACGGATATTCAAAACCAAATATTTGTCGTCCGGCAAATAACCCAGGTGGCTTCCTCAAATATCACCAATTATAACGAATCCCGATATAATGAGGATGGTCACCTAATTCCCAATAACTTACTCCCACTCGTCATCTGTAAAACCATACAGATGTGAGAATCCAACCTGGTAAATACATACCCTGGAGCAAGTGTCTAATTGGGAAATCAGTTTCTTTTAATAGTACACAGTGAAACTGAAACATTAAAATGTTTCGATGGGGTATCCTGGTATTCCTAGTAATGCCTCTTCCATTATCCAGATTCACAACTGTAACCGTATAATTCTTTGCCATCTCTCCAAATCCCTTTATATGTCTTTAGTCATTACCTTCTGTACACCCCTTTAGGCCAAATGGTTTTCTTCCTTCCCTACCGTTCGACACCAGCCTATGGTTTGGAAGAAGACTATCCAATAAGCATAATGGGTGTACTGTCCTAATCCTAGGAGCACTCGCAATGCGAGAGAAGGTGAAGATAAAAGACAACCGAATAAACCTTATTCCTATTTCTCCTGAACCAGGATCCATCCCCGGACTGGAACAAGTTCCTTTCGAGTTCGTATATAACCATACGATGGATTATCCAATAAACTGGGATCTTCGTAGTGATACGGAGTGTCCTGGAGAAATACAAAGGTGATTTAGGATTGGCGAAGAAATACTTGGTTTGTGGTTAAACCCACTGCCAGCGTAGTGTCGAGTCTTTAGAGTCCCACACAGAAAGCTATTTGCCTTTAGGCAAAAGAGTAGAGGTCGCATGGTTTTGCGACAGGTCGCATGGTTTTGCGACAGGGTTCGGTCACATCCGTGCACTTGTGCACGTACAGTGTCCGGACAGTTAACACTAGCGGGCTTTGGTTTAAGCCAGATTCTAGTGTACGTTTTGGGATTGGATTTATCCAGTATGTATTCGTGTTCCTCGGAACGCGGATGCGGGTGTGTATGCACAGTTGACGGAGAGACAGAGGCAGAGGATTCTCATTAGGGTTATTGACCGTTGACTGTTGACTATTGACTTTTTGCTCAACCCTAATGAGAATATGATATATGATTAACAATAATATTAATTAAGTATTATGGTGACATGGTTGTTGATGTAAGTGCACGGCGGCGCCCCGGCCGTCAATCCGACGCCGGAATGCGGAAGCGGTGATAAACTTTAATTTTGCGGACTTTGCAAACCGGCACCACCGCGCACTAAACTCCGGATCGTAACCATTAACAAGTCTAAGCTAACTAGAATACGGGTTAGAGATGTACCGACTGATCCGAGTCCTCCGGTCTTCATCTCCACTCCAATCTCCTCACGGGATCTCCGGTCTTCGCCTCCTCGCCGGAAGGGCACCACGTCGCCTGCATCTTTTACGGGCTCCCACCTCAATATCGAGGCAACTCGGGCGCGAAGCTGGCGAATCGACGCGTCCAAGATTTGCTGTAGGAAGTGTAGTGTAGAGTGTATGTCTCACTTTTGGGGTTGGTTGCCATAGATGGAGGAATGGTGTATAGAAAATTGGTGCTTTCAATTTTCTAGCAATGGAATGAGATGAAGAATGATATACACAAAATGAATCACTCTCATTTTTCTCCTCTCAAACATGAAGCTCTCATTTTCTTCTCACTCAACCATGGAAAGAAAAAACTTCTCCTCCTTATGAAAAAACTTAATCAACTTAGAAATGGTGGAGAAAGAATAAGAAGCATGAAGGGAGGTGATCGTAGTAAAAGGAGGAGGGTGACCACATCCAAACATAATCATCATAAAACTACACATCAATCCTAATCCTTTCTTATCACAATAAAGCATGAAAAGCAAAGATGCTTATCATATCAACCCTTATGCAAATAAGTCCTCCACAAAGTGTAATTTGCAAAACTGCAAATTACCCCCTCCATCGGAAAAGTCCGGCCGGGAAAGAACAAAGAAAAACCGGCCGGAACGGAATGCAAACTGGCAACTCCAGAAAACTGGTCCCGTAATAAATTACAGGAAAACCCAATACTGTGCATACACACCCGCATCTGTATTCCGTCCGGATACAAATGCAATGAGACAAAATCTACACTGTACTAAACTAGGACCGGCTTAAGCCAAAGCCGGCTAGTTATATCCGTTCGATCCTGATCCGTGCAATACCGCACGTATCTGATCGAACCCTGCCATATAACCATACGGCCACTAGTACAAACTGTCCGATCCTGATCCGTGCAATACCGCACGTATCTGATCGGACCCTGCCATATCTCCATACGGCCTCTACAGCGTTTCGCCCGAAAGCTTGAGTAACAGAAAGTGTGGTGGACTCTAAAGACTCGTCAATACTATGGTTGTGGATTTAACCACTAGCACGTCAGAGGTATAAGCCAATACGTGACGGGCCACCAGCTATTGACAAAAAAGGGACGTCGATGAGTGAACTCATCCTGACACCCTACTGAGCCTGTCAGTGACAATATCCGTGCAGTCCGGTCCGTTCGTCTATGAGTATCGCATGGCGGGCCTAGGGGGTTGGTAAAAGTCAGACCCCCAAAAGCGGTACAAGTCGTGTCGGAGTGAAGCCCAGAACACCCTGAGATACTACTGGAATACCTACCAGTAAATCTCCTTGCCTTGGCCAAGGACTTTGTGTAATGGCTCTCCTAGACACAGCACGACCTCACCCCCAATACCGGGAGAGACGAACCCCTGAAGATACGCTCACTGCCTCCATGTGGCTCGGGACTGTACCCAACTAAAACCTGTTTGCACGACTCCTTTGAGCCGTGGTAGGGTGGTAATCAAAGTACAGTGGGAACTCACACGAGACAAATGACGATCCCCAGGTCGATGAACTAACCTGCACACATGTCACCTGGGAACTGCCATCTGACGTCTGGTATATGACCAACTAGCATGTTCCCGGCGAGTCCTGTCCGGTGTACTCATAACCCAATGAGCACCTGTATACATCTTAGGTAATCCAACTGACACCAGTGGCTTGTGAGACCGGCCACCGCCCCTCGTCGGGGTCTCGACTGTATACACTAGTCTACTAATGGAGTATCGATGCCCGGTCTCGAAACTCCCACGACTAGGGACTTTTTAAGGATATGCTTGTAGACCCCAGCTCCCACTTATATGATCGCCCTCATACTGCTGGTGGTCAAGCAAGAATCCTAGGGGCTCTATCAACGTGTAATAGCGACGTGTCATGTCACTTAAAACAGTACACGATGATAAAGGTAAACCAGATAGCATACTATCATCTCGAGTAAGACTGTCCTACCGGGATAGGTCCTCCCTCAATCATTACAATCACGTACCTGTGACCTAATAATTGACTCTGAGGGCACTATCTCCAACAATCTCCCACTTGCACTCAAGGCTAATTATTGCGATGTTGCATACTCACAGCCCGTGTGATACCGAACATCCAACTCCTCTACTAGTCAGTCTCACAAAGCTCGTTTGCGGAACTATTGCGTTCGAGGAATAGCCTCAGTGAGTGGATCCGCTTAGTTGTTTCTTTCTATGTCTCTCTCTATATCTCAAGTTCGCAGAGAAAGCCATCTCCCGAAAAGAGCAATACCTGTCTCAGAATATGTCTGGATGTCTGATGGGACCAAGCTCATAAATGAACTCCAAATCCAAACTTCTTAGACTGTATCGTCAACTGAACTTAATCAGTATGCTGCGCGCCATGCCTCCCTCAGTATTGCCTTGAACCACCTGTCCAAAATACTGCCCCTCATCAGAAGGAAAACTATAACTCTGACAACCTCCTTGTCGTCCATGTCACCTTGGAAGCCTGGAATGATAACTGTCTCCTGAATGAGGCTGTCGTTATCATATCCCTAGAACATCCACTTATGTTCTAAAACTGCTTCCGACTGTTTCTCCAGGATTGGATTAATGTCAACTTATTGCATCTAGTGCAAGAACAACATCTGGTGTGGTACTTGACATCTCACGATTGACTCAATTGCCTGAGCAAGTGATCTGCCAATCATGCCCGTCCCTCTCCCCTTTAGTCTGTAAGACACCTTTGGAGAGGGTGACTCCATTACCTGCAGGTACACTACCGTGCCAGGAGTCGTCCATCCTAAATACTCTTAGAATGCTGTCAAGTACCCTGATTGGGAAACCACCCAAATCTAGATCTAAGACCATAGATCTAGTAACCAGTATGTCTGATATAAAATCCATTTCCTTTGTGGAGAAACAACTGTGTGACGACCAAAGTATAACCGATCGTAGTATAGGAGTTTCTTTTCCTACTTTGTGTATGTCATCCAAATACCATGACATCACACCCTACTACCTTCTCAACAGATCCACCCCCTATTCTGATGAAGTCAAACCCATGACTGTCACGTCAGAAATAGATGATCTATCTCCGCTACATCTGCTTTAGTCTATAAATAGACATAAGCTACCTGTCCACCAATGCTTCCGCTGCTCCCACTGACTATGACAACCCTCTGGCAGAGTCATATACACGTGCACTTCTAAAGCAAGTTTAGAATGACGCTATACTCATTCTCCTGCCGGGTCTCACAGTCTGGAACAACAGCAATGGCAAGTCTGGGTAAACAAGAACCTCCCTGTCACCGTCCTTGAGGCTACCGGAGTACCTCTCGGGTGCCTGAGGTTACCCACCGTATCTGCGGAGTGGCCAATGGAATGTTAATCCAGATTGAATCTTTAGGTTCCTTATCAAATCTTCAGTAATCGTTTGTGGTTCTGGAATCACTTCCAGTTCTACCATACTCCCACTACTGTTTTCTGAAAAAATCCATTTTTAATAAAACTGTGGCGAGTCTAGAACAATATCGCTATTGTTCATCCAGATGGTAGAAAGTCAACCCTCGTCATAGCCTGGGTCAACCCACAAACAGCCATTACAGAAACGTGCCTTGAGTTGTCCAGTGTCTGGTTTTAATCATAAACCGGACAACTCCCCGTACCTTAACATCGTTAAGATATGAACTGTTCTATATCCAATATAGAAACAGAGGCACTGATTTAATTGAACCAGATTCAAATCATGCAGCTGTCTCTAGTGCATGTCAACTAAATGGAAGGAGGCCGATCAGCGTTACTCAACTTAGGAATGCTTCCAATTATGAGTAACCTGAAAGAGAAGCAAGTTCTCTTAATCACTACTATCAACTGAACACCATACGCAAGTATCTACATCTTCGATCTCTTTGAAGAATCCCGATACTTACTACATCTGGTTCTCTACTCTATTCAAATACCAATAACTTCTCCAAATTCGGACCCGGTGTTTCCACGAAACACTTGTCTAAAAACTAGAGAAGTCATAAGTAAACTGAATGTAGTATGAGGACCAACCCCTCTGTCCTGATGGACCCTGGACAACATACAATACTTTGTATAAGTCCCTTGAGTCTGATAACTTATTCACTGTGTGTCGTAGGTTGAAAACTGTACTTATGGTTAAGAAGAATTACACCGCTGTTTAATGCTCCTTATCTAACCATCCACTGATATAGGTAAATGTCGTAGACATAATTTCAGAAAGGTATATCTCACTCTATAAAAATAGACGTACAGATATATCAATTTGAAATTGGTGCATAACAGTGGATATTCAAAACCAAATATTTGCCGACCGGCAAACAGCCCAGGTGATTTCCTCAAATATCACCGATTACAACGAATCCCGATATAATGAGGACGATCACCCAATTCCCAATAACTTACTCCCACTCATCATCTGTAAAACCATACAGATGTGAGAATCGTACCTGGTAAATACATACCCTGGAGTAAGTATCTAATCGGGAAATCAGTTTTCCTTTAACATTACACAGTGAAACTGAAACATTGAAATGTTCCGATGGGGTATTCTGGTATTCCTAGTAATGCCTCTTCCAGATTCACGACTGTAACCGTATAGTTCTTTGCCACCTCTCCAAATCCCTTCATATGTCTTTAGTCTTTACCTTCTGCACACCCTTTTAGGCCAAATGGTTTTCTTCCTTCCCTACCGTTCGGCACCAGCCTATGGTTTAGAAGAAGACTATCCAATAAGCATAATGGGTGTACTGTCCCAATCCTAGGAACACTCGCAATGAGAGAGGGTGAAGATAAAAAACAACCGAATAAACCTTATTCCTATTTCTCCTGAACCAGAATCCATCCCCGAACTGGAACAAGTTCCATTCGAGTTCGTATATAACCATACGATGGAGTATCCAAATAAACTGTGGATCTTCATAGTGATACGGAGTGTCCTGGAGAAATACAAAGGTGATGTGGGAGTGGTAACGAAATATTTGGTTTGGTCGTGAATATCTGTTGCAATTTACTTTGCCCTCTTACTAATCCCTTGCTTTGTCTGAACTTAATACCTTCTGCACACCATCGTTATGCTAATTGGTTTTCTTCATTCCCTACCGGTCGGCACCAGCCTAAGGTTTGGAAGAAGACAATCCAATTTGCGTAATAGGTGTACTACCCCTAAACCAAGGAGTACTCGTAACCTGAGAGAGGGTAAAAGGAAAAGACAACTGAATAATCCTATCCGTTTTCTCCAGAACCTGAAACCATCCTCGAATAAATTCTTTCGAGTTCGTATCTAACCATACGATGGTTTTGTCCAATGGAAGTGGACGTTCGTAGTAAAACGGGGTGTCCTGGAGAAAAGGGTAAAAGTAGGAGTGGCAATGAGGTTTGCAACTCTGACAATTCAATAGCCGGTGTTAAAGAAGGTTCGGTCAACTTGGTCACTGAGTCAAAGTCTTAGGGTCGGGTCAATGGTCGCTGCCAAAGAGAGAGAGAAAAGAAACACTCAGCGTGCACTCTAACCTAGATCAGAATGGTCACCAATTTATCTAATCTGGAAACCTCCCACTGTACCTCAAATTCTCCTCCAAACCTGAAAGAAGAATTAGTCGGGGTCACCCGAGGAGTATACCAACTCATCAGTGGGAATCGGGATCCAACTATCATTGCATGATAAAGTGACGGAATCCGCTCACATCATCATACTCCAGATGGTATGCGCATATCTGGCAAGTTTCAGTTCTTTTGAAACTCCCGATGTGATTTCTGCCCCATGCTCTTATGACCTTGACTAAGGCCAACAAATCATAAGTCACATGTCAAGTTCTACCCGTCATTGTCCAGGTTGATTTGAACCCACCCGTACAAGCCCTTGACTAAGGCCAACAAGGCTATACGACTGTCCCAAACCAACGCATCTATCTATGCAGCATATGAATACCCAATAGCTACCAAACACTGTGCCTTGACTAAGGCCAACAAACACAGCTTGAATACTATTGACTACCCATATGAAACGACGAAGGGCTACGAATGGTTTCTGGCGAAAACCTTTAACGTAGTGAACTTGATATCGTTGAAGGAACGGATAGCTTTTTAGAAAATATAGTGACGAAAACCTTTACTAAAGAGGTCACTCCCGGTGAAGGGATCTCGGCTCTTTCCCCGTAGAATAGGGTGCAGGATATTCATAACCGAATATCACTGTGCAAAGCAAAAGTAATTGGCTATAATGAAGTTAATGCCCTGACGCAAACTTCTGTCCAAGGGGTCACTCCCGGTGAAGGGATCTCGGCCCTTGCCTCGTCGACTGAGGAGCAGGATATTCTAAATGAATACCGCGATGCAAAACAAAAGTGAACGTCCTTGCAATAACAGCTTTTTGAAAAGTGTTCCAACAACATCAGATTAGGTTTGTTTAACTTGCATTGATCCGAATCAATGCAGTCCCACCAATTGATCACACCACAAAGAACGAAAATATACTGACGTACGTATATGCCATTCGCATTCGCCACTGGGTCCCGTCATCACCCGTTAGGTTAGCTTACTAACGGCAGAGCGGGGACTGGACTAGCGCGGATGAAAAACATATACAACATCTACTAATATATATACCAATATATTATATTTCGCTCTAGGCGTGAAAAGAAATGCAACATTACAGAAATGTACAGCATCACAGAACAATACAGATATCTGGGATCCCCGGGTTTCACAGAGCCACTACTGAAACCCGACGTTCCCCTGGTCGTGTGGATAGCCTGTGCAATGAAATCCTAGACCCCTACGGGCGCGGCAAGTCACCCGCCAAAACCTGAAGCGAGGCAGCCCCCTTCAGCACCGTGAATGGACCACCCAGCACTTCACGGAATCCGGTAACTTGGGCACCCCTCCTGGGTCAACCTGTACCCCCTACGAGTGCGGCGAATAGCCCGCCAATTCCAGACTGAAGCCCCTCCGTCTCAATGCCCTGAGATGCGGGCCCGTTGCCCTCTAGAACCCGGCTATCCGTGCACCCCTCCACGGGGTAACCCTAGTACAGAAAGTAAAATATACATACACCGGGTACATCGACCGCAACCAGGTCGTGCCCCAAAAAGAATAATACAAACAGGCAGTGACGGCAGTCCACATGTCGGACGCTCGCCCCGCAATATCAAATGTACATAATACAACAAAACTGTCCTAGCATTGCATCCAGGCTATCCCCACGACCGATCCGCAACATCACAGCAAATACATAGAACATCAACGTGAAAGTCACGTTCGCAAATCCGTCTAACCGGGCTATAGCAGTTAGACCGGATTTACCGATCGAGTGACATTCACGGTCGCAGATATAATGTAAATACTATGAAAAATGTGTTTAAAAAATTTCCGATTGATCAAACAATTAACAAGTGGGCCCCAAAGAAAACTGTAGCACTCACAGAAACAATTGGCCCAACTTTAATATTCCAAAGCCCATATTTTAAGCCCAGAAGGCCTCTGTAAAACAATGGTGAAGTGATGTGAATAGTGCGCGGCGGAAGGGCCGCACAAATGGGGTTTTCGCGGCGGTTCCGCGCTCCAACTGTGGAGTTACTTCGTCAAATTTTTACAGAGCTCTTAGATTTTCCAGTACATCAATATTTTACAACCTGAAAAATTTTTCGAGACCAAAAATTTTCAACAGAAACTGATGCGAACTAAAATGCAGTTTTGGAACTTTTTGATCGATTGGAAATGCAAACACATTACACAAAGCTAGACTAAGTTAATGGCGAGGCTCTGATACCACTGTAAGTGCACGGCGGCGCCCCGGCCGTCAATCCGACGCCGGAATGCGGAAGCGGTGATAAACTTTAATTTTGCGGACTTTGCAAACCGGCACCACCGCGCACTAAACTCCGGATCGTAACCATTAACAAGTCTAAGCTAACTAGAATACGGGTTAGAGATGTACCGACTGATCCGAGTCCTCCGGTCTTCATCTCCACTCCGATCTCCTCACGGGATCTCCGGTCTTCGCCTCCTCGCCGGAAGGGCACCACGTCGCCTGCATCTTTTACGGGCTCCCACCTCAATACCGAGGCAACTCGGGCACGAAGCTGGCGAATCGACGCGTCCAAGATTTGCTGTAGGAAGTGTAGTGTAGAGTGTATGTCTCACTTTTGGGGTTGGTTGCCATAGATGGAGGAATGGTGTATAGAAAATTGGTGCTTTCAATTTTCTAGCAATGGAATGAGATGAAGAATGATATACACAAAATGAATTACTCTCATTTTTCTCCTCTCAAACATGAAGCTCTCATTTTCTTCTCACTCAACCATGGAAAGAAAAAACTTCTCCTCCTTATGAAAAAACTTAATCAACTTAGAAATGGTGGAGAAAGAATAAGAAGCATGAAGGGAGGTGATCGTAGTAAAAGGAGGAGGGTGACCACATCCAAACATAATCATCATAAAACTACACATCAATCCTAATCCTTTCTTATCACAATAAAGCATGAAAAGCAAAGATGCTTATCATATCAACCCTTATGCAAATAAGTCCTCCACAAAGTGTAATTTGCAAAACTGCAAATTACCCCCTCCATCGGAAAAGTCCGGCCGGGAAAGAACAAAGAAAAACCGGCCGGAACGGAATGCAAACTGGCAACTCCAGAAAACTGGTCCCGTAATAAATTACAGGAAAACCCAATACTGTGCATACACACCCGCATCTGTATTCCGTCCGGATACAAATGCAATGAGACAAAATCTACACTGTACTAAACTAGGACCGGCTTAAGCCAAAGCCGGCTAGTTATATCCGTTCGATCCTGATCCGTGCAATACCGCACGTATCTGATCGAACCCTGCCATATAACCATACGGCCACTAGTACAAACTGTCCGATCCTGATCCGTGCAATACCGCACGTATCTGATCGGACCCTGCCATATCTCCATACGGCCTCTACAGCGTTTCGCCCGAAAGCTTGAGTAACAGAAAGTGTGGTGGACTCTAAAGACTCGTCAATACTATGGTTGTGGATTTAACCACTAGCACGTCAGAGGTATAAGCCAATACGTGACGGGCCACCAGCTATTGACAAAAAAGGGACGTCGATGAGTGAACTCATCCTGACACCCTACTGAGCCTGTCAGTGACAATATCCGTGCAGTCCGGTCCGTTCGTCTATGAGTATCGCATGGCGGGCCTAGGGGGTTGGTAAAAGTCAGACCCCCAAAAGCGGTACAAGTCGTGTCGGAGTGAAGCCCAGAACACCCTGAGATACTACTGGAATACCTACCAGTAAATCTCCTTGCCTTGGCCAAGGACTTTGTGTAATGGCTCTCCTAGACACAGCACGACCTCACCCCCAATACCGGGAGAGACGAACCCCTGAAGATACGCTCACTGCCTCCATGTGGCTCGGGACTGTACCCAACTAAAACCTGTTTGCACGACTCCTTTGAGCCGTGGTAGGGTGGTAATCAAAGTACAGTGGGAACTCACACGAGACAAATGACGATCCCCAGGTCGATGAACTAACCTGCACACATGTCACCTGGGAACTGCCATCTGACGTCTGGTATATGACCAACTAGCATGTTCCCGGCGAGTCCTGTCCGGTGTACTCATAACCCAATGAGCACCTGTATACATCTTAGGTAATCCAACTGACACCAGTGGCTTGTGAGACCGGCCACTGCCCCTCGTCGGGGTCTCGACTGTATACACTAGTCTACTAATGGAGTATCGATGCCCGGTCTCGAAACTCCCACGACTAGGGACTTTTTAAGGATATGCTTGTAGACCCCAGCTCCCACTTATATGATCGCCCTCATACTGCTGGTGGTCAAGCAAGAATCCTAGGGGCTCTATCAACGTGTAATAGCGACGTGTCATGTCACTTAAAACAGTACACGATGATAAAGGTAAACCAGATAGCATACTATCATCTCGAGTAAGACTGTCCTACCGGGATAGGTCCTCCCTTAATCATTACAATCACGTACCTGTGACCTAATAATTGACTCTGAGGGCACTATCTCCAACAGTTGAGGGGTTGACTTTGTTGACTTGTTCACTTTGTTGACCGGTTGACTAGGTTGGACTAGTTGACCATCATGATGACAATGGCTATCATTTCATAGCAAAGACTTTTTACTTGCTTGTTTCTCTTGTGAGAAATGAGTGCATGAAATGATATGGCTATTGTAGCTTAAACCATTTACACAATACTTGATTACTATTTTTGTGATGATGGTTTTGGATTATGAGAGCCAAGAGAGAAAAGTCTTTCTCATTCCATTATTCTCATTCTCTCTCTTGTTCTTGAGCTCTCATCTCCTTCCTCTTGCTCTCCCTCTCTTTAGTCTATGGTTCACTTGTCTCATGTGTTGAGAACCAAGAACCATAGAGAAAATCCCAACACACTCTTCTCTACTCACTCTAGTTCACAAGGTTTAGCAAACCAAGTGAACTAGTTTCTTCAAAGACCGAAGAAGAAGCCAAAGGTAGAAGCTTTCGAGGTGGATCCATCTTTGGCGCAAGGAGACGACGGGGTGAAGCCGTTCCGGACAACCATCGAGAGTCAAAGAAGAAGGAGTTCAAGAAAGAAAGGTATAACCCCCTAACCGAGTAGTTAACAACTCCTACTTAGGTTGTTAGTTAGATGTTTAACAAAGATCCGGTTTTGAGTCCATGTTACCACCTCTAGAAAAATTGTTTTTCACCAAATTTCGCATGCCCGAAAGTACCGGGAGAGGTAGCATGGACTTACAGTGGTATCAGAGCCTAGTTAAACTCTATCTAAGATTGTTAGCAAAGTAACTATAAGATCGATCAAAGAAAAAGTCACAAAACGAACACGAGTTGTCAAGTTTCTGCCGATTTTTATTCTGTTCAAAAGTTGATAATTTTCATCTTAAAAATCGGCTCAGGCTTTTGTTTGAATAACCACCAAATTTGGTCCCACGAACCGTTCAAAGAGCCACGGAAATGCGGCGGGAGCACGCTCCCGCCGTGGTTCCGCGGCCGAGTTGACTCGGCCGAGGTCCAAATTTGGTGCAGTGTATTTCTGGGGTTGTTTTGGGATTTTTGGAATATGTATTTTCTGCCCAGATTTTCCAGAACGAAAATTTTGTGTTTGGGGCCTGTAAATCCGTATTTTTGATCGAACTTCTAAAAGACTTAAGCTGACGGGTTTTTCTGTGATGTGATATTTGTATTGAACGTCTACTGATCGCTATATGTCGATTAGTGGGGGTTATACAAATCTGTGATCTGTAATGTCATTGGAATGTGTATATGAATTCATTGGATTGTCGCGGGTGAATAGCCGGGGGGTTGTGAGACGAGAGTTTTCTTTTCTTTCAATTCATGTAAATTTGTAAATTGATGTAATAATTATTTGTATGGCCGCACAACCGGGTCGGGGTTGTAGCCGTCATTGTATAATTTCTTTTTACTGTTTTTGCTCCTAGGATAGACTCATGGAGGGGGTGCACAAACTACCGGGTATGCCGAAGTGCCGAGTGGCCTACTCACGGGGTTGAGGAAGGTTGCTTCGCTTCGGGTACTTGGCGGATAGTTTGCCGCACCCGTAGGGGTCTTGGGTGGGGTATTGGCTATTCACCGCGACCGTGTAATCTGCTTTTCGTTACAGGCTCGTACAAATTGCGGATTCCTAGTATATCCAATGTATTCATCTGTGATCTGAAATGTCTATCATTGCAATATATCTATATATGATATTATTTAGGCGTTGCTTATGTTTTACAGCCGTGCTAGCCCAGCCCCCGCTCTGTCGTTAGTTAAGTAACCTAACGGGTAATGACGGGCCCCGTGGCGAATGCGAATGGCATAAGCGTACGTCATATTTTGGTTGTTTTCTGCAATGGTAGGATTAAATGATGGGACGCATTAAAAGAACTAATGCAAGAATATCACGCATTAAAAGAACTAATGCAAGAAAATAAACCAAGTAAAAGTCGTTGGAACACTTTCGAAAAACCACTCAGTTCTTTTCAAAACAAACTTTTAAAATGCGGAGTTTGAGCCACTCCTTTTAAAAGCTATCTCGTTCCATCGATTATATCAAGTTCTCTACGTTCACGGTTTCGCCAAAACCATTCGTAGCCCTCCATCGTTTCACATGAATAGTCAATAGTATTCAAGCTGTGTTTGTTGGCCAAAGTCAAGGCATAGTGATTGGTAGCTATCGGGTATTCATGTGCAGCATAGATAGATGCGTTGGTTTGGAACAGTCGTACTGCCTTGTTGGCCAAAGTCAAGGGCAGGTACGGGTGGATTCAAATTAACCTGGAGAACGACGGGTAGAACTTGACATGTGACTTATGATTTGTTGGCCAAAGTCAAGGTCATAAGAGCATGGGGCAAAAATCCACATCGGGAGTTTCAAAAGAACTGAAACTTGCTAGTGTTGCATACCATTTGGAGTGTGATGATTCTGGTAGGATTCCTTCAGTTTCGTCACGTGATGATATTTGGATCCCGATCCTACTGTGAGTATATGCTACTCCTCGGAAAATTTCTCACTTAACGATCAATGCTATAAACCTAGTAGGTGTCTAGAAAGGTGTTAGCGGGGCTACGCCCCCAGGGAAAAGAGGTTCTTAAATTAAGGAACTTCGCGAAAGCGTTGGAAAACCTCCCTCGAAGTACCGACACCAGCCTGGCCGAACGGTTAAGCAAGTATTGTACGGTGAGATTGATCCTGACTAATTCTTCCTCTTTGGTTTGAGGAGGGATTCGAGAAACAGTGGGAGCCATCCTGTTTAGACAAACTAAAAACCACTCTAAACTTGCAAGAGCATCATGCTGAGTGTTTCTTCTTCTCTCTCCTAATTGCAGCGACCAATCGACATGACTGGACTTAAGTTACTTCTAGATAAAAACATACTGACGGGGCCAAACTACAAAGATTGGCTCAGGAATGTCAAAATGGCAATCACTTACGACAAGCTGGGGTATCTTCTTACCACCAAAGCTCCCCCTGTCCCAAGTCCTACCTCCAGCGTCGCGGATAAGGAAATCCATAAGACTTGGGAGATTGATAGCGCGAAGGCCAAGTGCCTCGTACTTGCCTCTATGGACAACGAACATCAGAGGAGGCACGAGAATATGGACCTTGAATCCATATTTCTCCATACAAAAGAACTGTATGGAGAGCAATCTCGTATCGCAAGATACGAAATGTCGAAGAAGTTATTTTCGGCAAGGTTGGCCATCGGATCATCGGTAGCGGAACACGTGCTTAAGATGATTGGCTTCATTGAGGAGCTCGCGGAACTTGGGACCACGTTAGAGAACGAGCTCTATACGGACTTGATTCTCCAGTCCCTTCCTTCAACTTACGCCCAGTTTATACTGAACTTCAACTTACAAGAAAAAGAAGTTGAACTTTCAGAACTCCTCAACATGCTGAGGAGTGCAGAAGGCATCCTACAGAAAGGTAGGGAAATATCCACTTTGTTTGTAGGAGGATCTTCCTCTTCTAGGTCCAAGGCGAAAGCCAAGGGAAAGAAGAAGAAAGCCCCTGCCAAACCAAGGGGCGGTGTTAGTAAAGTGGATACGAAGGGAAAAGCAAAGGCAACAAAGAAAGCGGGGCAGCTTGTGGATAAAGAAGAATGCTTCTATTGTCATAAGAAAGGATACTGGAAGAATGATTACAGGGCTTGGAAAGCCAGGACACAGGAATTGAAGCAGGTTGCGGCTTCAGCTTCAGGTGTGTATGTTATTGAAAACTGTCTTTCAATAAACTCTACTTCCTGGGTATTGGATACCGGATCAGGATCTCATATCTGTAATTCTTTGCAGGCGTTGAGAAACCGTAAGGTTTTGAAGGCAGGTGACATGACCCTCAGAGTTGAAAACGGAGCTAGCATGGATGCTAAGGCCGTGGGGGACTATCACCTGGGAATGTCAGATGGACATGTTTTGGTTTTGCGTAATTGCTTTTTTGTACCCAACGCAACTTGTAATATCATTTCTGTATCTTTAGTTTCTAAAGAAGGTTATGAATTTGCGTTTGTAAGTAATGTTGTAAACATTCACCTTAATCAAGTTTTGATTGGGTCAGGTACATTGAGCAATGGTATATACGTATTAAACCAACCACAGATTTTCAATGTCCAGAATACACACAAAAGAAAGTCTCCGGAAATAAATCAGACTTTCTTATGGCATTGTAGACTAGGTCACATCAATGAGAGAAGGTTGACGAAGTTACATACAGAAGGATATTTGAATCCGTTCGAATATCAATCGTATGCCACTTGTCAATCATGTCTCAAAGCAAAGATGACAAAGACTCTGTTCACTGGACATGGAGTAAGAGCGAGCGAGCTCTTGGGACTCGTACACAGCGACGTGTGTGGTCCAATGTCTACACATGCGCGAAGCGGTTATTCTTACTTCATTACTTTTATGGATGACTTTTCAAGGTACGGTTATGTCTTCTTAATGAAACATAAGTCCGAAGCCTTTGGAAAATTCCAGGAATATAAGAATGAAGTAGAAAAACAAACGGGCAAAAGTATTAAGATTCTAAGATCGGATCGAGGTGGAGAATACTTGAGTGCCGAGTTCCTGGACTATTTAAAAGAGAACGGAATTCTCTCTCAGCTTACTCCTCCATACACTCCGCAACATAACGGTGTATCGGAGAGACAGAACCGAACCTTATTGGATATGGTACGGTCCATGATGAGTAACGCTGAGTTACCGCGATCATTCTGGGGGTATGCGCTAGAATCAGCTGCATACCTTTTGAACCGAGTTCCAACTAAGATTGTGCCTACTACACCATATGAGATGTGGTGTGGGAAGAGACCCTATCTTAAGCACATTAAGACATGGGGATGTCCAGCTTTTGTTAAAAAGCAGCATGCGGACAAGCTCGAGGCACGCTCAGTACAGTGTAAGTTCGTGGGATATCCAAAGAACTCCAAGGGATATTTCTTCTACTGCGAAGAGGAACAAAAAGTTCTTGTTTCTCGTCATGCCTACTTCTTGGAAACTGAGTTTTTGGAAACCCAGATAAGTGGGAGCACAGTAGAACTGGAAGAAATTCCAGAACCACGAGCTATTACTGAAAGCTTAGTGGAACCAGAGGGTTCAAAAGAACAGTACATTCCTACGCCGCTCCGCAGAAGTAGTAGGCAGTCTCATCCGCCCGAGAGATACTACGGTTTTCTCATAGACGGGGATAGAAAGGATTGCGTCATAGATTATGATGAGCCTACTAGCTTCCAGCAAGCCGTTCAGAGCGTCGACTCGGTTAAATGGCTGGATGCAATGCGGACCGAAATGGAGTCCATGTACACCAACAAAGTATGGACGTTGGACGTTGCTCCAGACGGGGTAAAACCCGTAGGATGCAAGTGGATCTTCAAAAGGAAGATTGGTGTAGATGGACAGGTTGAGACCTATAAAGCTAGACTGGTTGCAAAGGGTTTTCATCAAAGACCTGGTTTGGACTATGACGAGACCTTTTCTCCAGTAGCTATGCTGAAATCCATTCGGATCCTTCTTGCCATTGCTGCCTTCCACGATTATGAGATTTGGCAGATGGACGTTAAGACCGCTTTTCTAAATGAAAATTTAGAGGAGTGTGTCTATATGAACCAGCCAGAGGGTTTCATTCAGAGTGGGAGCAGCGGAAAGGTGTGCAAGTTGCTTAAGTCCATTTACGGACTAAAGTAGGCATCGCGGAGTTGGAACATCTGTTTTGATGAGACGGTCAAGGAATTTGGCTTTATCAAAAATCCAGATGAACCATGCATCTATAGTAGATTTGTAGAGAGAACTGTAGTATTCCTCGTTTTATACGTGGATGACATTCTCTTAATAGGAAATGACATTCCTATGCTACAATCTGTCAAGGGGTTCTTGTCACACAAGTTCTCCGTGAAAGACCTGGGTGATGCCTCATACATCCTGGGGATCCGGATCCATCGTGATAGATCCAAGAGGATATTAGGACTTTCTCAGTCCAGGTACATCGACACCATACTGAAAAGATTCAGTATGGAAGATTCCAAGCGCGGTAACCTACCGGTTTGTCACGGGATCACCCTCTCTAAAGAGATGTCTCCCAAGACTGATTTGGAGAGGGATCGCATCTCTATTATACCCTACGCTTCTGCGGTAGGCTCTATAATGTATGCGATGTTGTGTACCAGACTGGATGTAGCTTATGCACTGAGTGTGGTAAGCCGGTATCAGTCAAACCCTGGGGAGAAGCACTGGATAACGGTAAAGAACATTCTCAAGTACCTGAGAAGGACTAAGGAGATGTTCTTGGTGTATGGCGGAAAAGACCTCCAGATCGAGGCCTTTACTGACTCCAGCTTCCAGAGTGACAAGGATGATTCCAAGTCCATGTCGGGTTTTGTCTTTACCCTCAATGGAGGGGCGGTGTGTTGGAAGAGTTCCAAACAGGAAACCGTTGCAGACTCGACGATGGAAGCGGAATACATCACTGCATCTGATGCCGCAAAAGAAGTTGTCTGGATAAGGAAGTTCTTGAAAGAACTTCAGGTGGTTCCATCCATTGTTGATCCAATACCTCTGTATTGCGACAACAACGGGGCTATAGCTTTAGCGAAGGAACCCAGGTCCCATCAGAGATCCAGACACATCTTGAGGCAGTATCACCTGATCAGGAAGATCGTGGATCGCTGTCACGACCCGAGTATTTCGACTCGTGACCGACACTTAACCACGCTACGTCTACAGGCGTAACGCGACTAAGTAAGCCGAACCCAGAAATCAAAACCATTTAAAAATAGTAAGTGTCGAAAACATTTAGTTAAAGCTTTTAGAAAACCTTAAATAATTCAATAAATTCCTTTTAAAGTTACTTAATCATTTGAATAATTTTGGCAGCATTTCCTTTGTAAAAGTAGCCCCAAGACCGGGTACAAAACAGGATATAAGTGAAATGAAATGTAATGAAATGAAACATCCCCAAACGGGAGCAATCACGCCCAACGGCGGAAACCAACATCACAAGAGTAATATACGATGCCGTAGCGAAGAATAAACAATAAGTAGACATCACAGAATATAAACTGCATATAAAAACAGTCGGCTCCTACGAGCTCGACACCAGAATACAAAATATCCATCATCGTCCTCACACAGTATCTAAGTCCAGTACATAAATGGTAGATGGAGAGTACTAGATACAAAAGGGATACAATAAAAGTACTCAGAATACCACAACCCACCTAAATGCAAAACAGCTCTCACCGCAACTGTAGTGGTATCTGTAGCCAAAAGATGCAAAAGACAGCCTGCCGCGATTATGCTGAGGGAAACCTGCAAATACTGTGGCACAACGGGGGTGAGTTGCCAACTCGTGAATAGAGATAACATATAAAGGTAATCGCGAGCATGCACGTACTGCGCTAATCTAACAAATGCCAGCAGATAATATCAATGCGTGATAAGCAGTATGTGCAATAATCATGCAGATGCTCTATCAGGTAAAATAACTACAGGATGAGATATATGGTAATCAATGATGAGCATGGGGTAAACAACATCTACACGAAATATCAACGTGGAAAACAATCGGTGCCCACTACTGCACCCAAATCCCAAATAACTCAGGCGCCGGCACACCCATCGGCCCTCAAATCCTGTAAACCTCTGAGAAATCACGAGTGCCCAACATCGGCACCCAAAACCTCATAAAATACTCGTGTCCAGCATCGACACGCAAAACCTCAAATATCGGGCTCCGTCAGTCCGGATCAGCCCACGGGCTCCGTCTGCGGTATCGGCCCTCGGCCCCGGCAGTACGGATCATCCCGCATCCATCTCTCGACTCTGGTCGGTATCCTCCGGATAACCGCCAGGTCCAACCAATCACCGGTAGGTACTCGCCACCCTGCCAGGCTCATCGTCTACTCCACTAAAAACATTTCTCGCCCCGGGGAACCATACCGGGTCCACCACGAACCCGCAAACGGATCATCCATCTCCTCGAATCGGGTTTCAAGCACACGTCTCAGCACCGAGAAAACGGGTGGTGGACGCACCAAAATATCATATCACGAGGAACCGGGTTTTCAAATAGTGTTTCCTTTCTTAAAAATCCCACGGTCCTCAAAACCAGAAATCACATGAAAATCCAACACCAAGAAGTAAATCCAATGCGATGTGCCATGTACATCAAACCATGATATAGGTATAAGGAAAAACCGCTTTTAAAATTAGTTTCCGTTTTTAAAGATATCATGCGGCTCCCAATTTCCATGAAAGTCATATCGAATCATATATGAAATGAACTATGGCAATATAATCATGGCAGTTCTACAGTGAGTGTGTCATGGCAATTACTAACGGTGTGTGTGTGTAGCATGTAGATTTGTGCTCGTGCAACATGAACCGTTAGTAATAGTGCGGTGTTCTATCAATTCTAAGCATACATACAGCAGGGAATGCAATATGCAATGACAGTACATGAGGTAAATGCAACTTATAATAATAAGGTCCTATCAGCCCTGACGCATAACGCCATGCGGGCGATATCCCCGTAGATGTTAAATCTACTCACCGAAGTCTCGCGCTAAGTGTAGCCGACGACTTGCTTGCCCTTCTTCGCAGCGTCCGTCTCACTCGCCTGCGAACCTAGAATCACATAACGTAAATCACACATAAGCTTAACTTCACAAAAACGTGGTATTATGGTCCAACTAGAAACCCGTGTCGCAAACCAATCGCGCGTGTGCGCGATACGCTAAAACGTGTGATCACGCGCCCGAAACTACCCTGACGCGTCGCGATACGCAGAAACCCCAAACTCACACACGTATCACGCGTGTTGCGAAGGTTTAGAAATACGAGAAATAGGTATATAGTTCCAGATTTTTATACAGAACTTAACTTACAAAAATATATATATCATAACACTACACACAGAAGAATACACCCAAAGGACCAAACCCCAACCCAAACCCTACCCATCTGGCCGCAAATTGCGGCCAGATCGAATATTTCGGCAGCCTCAACATGAAGAAAGGGGGTCGGGTTCTACCTGGGTTATCAGTACCTAGCCACTATACTGCAGTCTTCTCAAAATTAATCTGAACTCATCGGGTCGATAGCAGTTTCCAGAAACTCAAATTTTGCTTTAAAACGACGAAATGCATCAAATAGGGATCTGGTGGTAATTTAGTGCAATTGGGGGCTAAGCTAGGTTGGAATGGCCTTAACAACACTCTATCAACCTACTAAAACCAAAACACACCTCACTTGGCCAAGGTTCTCACTAAACGCCTCATATCGCACTAAATCGCACCAAAAACCACTAACCGAAGCAAAACTACCCTAAACAAGTAAACTAGGGAGTAAGTTTAGGAAATATACCTCACAATCGACCCTAGGGAGCTGGAGGAAGAAGATGAAGTGAAGGGAAGGAGGCTGCAGTCGAAGTTGGGGCAGTTGCTGCTGCTAGCTGCTGCTACTGGTGCTGTTGCTGTTGCTGATATGCTTGCTGCTGCTGCTGAAGAGGTAAGTGTGTGTGTGTGTATGTGTGAGAGAGAGTGAGGTTGAGAGAAAGAAAACAAAACAATTGAGAGGAAATCATCACCCCAATGTCAACCCTTCACTCTCTCTCCTCATTAATTGCAAGCATGGCTCAAGCCATGATGCACTCTCTCTCTCTCACCAAGTCAACACCCTAAGGAAATTCAAATTAAATCAACTATTAATTAATTAATTAAACTCAATTAAAAACCCAAAAGACTTAATCCCCATGATTAACCCACCATGGTTACTAATCATGGTAATAACTCATTTAAAAACCCTAGTTTACATGCACATGTGTGTGCAAGCCTAGGAAAATTTTAGAAAAATATTTATTAAATTAGGAAAAATATTTGAAACACAATTTGGTAAACTTTTCATTAAAAACCCTCTATTTAAATATAATTAGTCACTAACACATCCTAAGGTGTTACAATCTCTCTCCCTTAAAGAAATCCGTCCCCGAATTTCAAAATCTAACTACTCGTACCCTTGAAAAAATGGGGATACGTCTTCATCATCTCGCTTTCGGTCTCCCAAGTGACCTCCTCACGGTTCTAACCATGCCAAAGTACCTTAACTGATGGGATGTCCTTCGATCTCAATTTCTTCACTTGTCGATCCAAGATCATCACCGGCTGCTCTGCATAGGAAAGGTCGCGCTCAAGCTGGATCGTCGGGTGCTGAATCGCATGCGAAGGATCATGAAGATATCTACGGAGCATCGAAACGTGAAATACGGGGTGCACATCTGGAAAATTGGGCGGAAGGGCTAATCGGTATGCTACTGCACCAACACGCTCGAGGATCTCGACGGGGCCCACATATCTGAGACTGAGCTTCCCCTTCTTCCCAAACCTTATCACACCTTTCATAGGGGAGACTCTCAAGAAAACATGATCACCAACCAAAAACTCAAGCCTACGCCGCCGACGGTCCACATAAGATCTCTGCGTACTCTGCGCTGCTCTCATCCTATCGCGAATCAACTGGATCTTCGCGGTCATCTCCTCAACAATCTGTGGCCCTAAGATACTGCCCTCACTGAGCTCTGTCCAACAGGTGGGTGATCTGCATCTCCTCCCATAGAGAGCCTCAAACGGTGCCATCTGAATGGTCTCCTGGTAGCTGTTATTGTAGGAGAACTCTACCAAGGTAAGTGATGATCCCAGCTACCTCCGAAATCTAATACACACGCTCTGAACATGTCCTCGAGAGTCTGAATCGTCCGCTCTGACTGTCCGTCGGTCTGCGGATGAAATGCTATACTGAAACTCAAGCGAGTGCCCAAAGCCTCCTGAAGCCTCTGCCATAATCGGCTGGTAAACTGGGTGCCTCTGTCGGACACAATACATGTCGGGACTCCGTGTAGTCGCACAATCTCGTCGATGTAGATCTGGGCATACTGAGTAAATCCGAAAGTCGTCTTCACTGGTAGGAAGTGAGCCGTCTTCGTCAAACGATCCACGATCACCCAGATGGAGTCATACCCTCGACTAGTCCTGGGTAGACCCACAACGAAATCCATCGAAATCTGCTCCCATTTCCACTCCGGAATGGGTAACGGCTGTAGCTCTCCCGCGGGCCTCTGGTGCTCAGCCTTGACTTGCTGACAAGTCAGGCATCTCGACACGAAATCTGCGATGTCCCTCTTCATTCCGTCCCACCAATAAACCTCTCTCATATCATGATACATCTTGGTGGAACCGGGATAGACGCTGTACACCGATCGATGTGCCTCCTCAAGAATCTCGCGCCGCAGTCCCTCAGCATCTGGTACGCACAGTCTAACTCCAAATCATAGTACCCCCTGATCATCGATCACGAACTCAGAAAATCTGCCCTGTCCAATCTGTGCCTTGATCTCCGAACATCGGTCATCACTGCGCTGTGCCTCATGTATGCGGCCAAGTAACTGTGGGCGTGCACGAACATGCGCGATCTGTCCTCCAATCGGCGTGAACTCGAACTGTACTCGGCTGTCGCATAATATCTGCCAATCTGCCGACGACTGTCCCTGTACCGCGCTCAAATAAGATAGACTACCCCCGGGCCTCCTGCTCAACGCATCGCCACTACATTCGCCTTGCCCAGGTGGTACAGGATCTCGCAGTCATAATCCTTCACTAACTCCATCCATCGGCGCTGTCTAAGGTTTAGGTCCCGCTGCTGAAATATATACTTTAAATGCTTGTGATCAGTGAATATCTGGCACGACTCGCCATATAGGTAATGTCGCCAGATCTTAAGTGCAAAGACCACTGCAGCCATCTCCAAATCATGAGTGGGGTAGTTCTGTTCATGTTTCCTCAATTGTCGTGAAGCATACGCGATCACCCTATCATGCTGCATCAAAATGCACCCTAGCCCCACTCGAGAGGCATCACAATAGACCACAAACCCGCCTGAGCCTGAAGGTAATGATAACACCGGTGTCGTCGTCAGCCGAGTCCGCAACTGCTGAAAACTGTGCTCGTACTCCTCCGTCCAATCGAAAGGGACTCCCTTCTGGGTCAACCCGGTCAAAGGGGTAGCAATACTGGAGAAGTCCTGCACAAATCGTCTGTAGTAACCGGCCAACCCCAAAAAGTTGCGAATCTCCGTAACCGATGTGGGTCTGGGCCAATGCTGAACGGTCTCGATCTTCCTTGGGTCTACACATATACCGTCTCGTGAGATCACATGCCCCAAGAAGTCTACGCTGTCCGGCCAAAAAGCACACTTGGAGAATTTCGCATAAAGCTGGTGCTCCCTCAAAGTCTGCAGTGTAATCCGCAGGTGCTGCTCGTGCTCCTCACTACTCCGGGAATACACCAAGATATCGTCAATGAACACTATAATGAACAGATCCAAATATGGTCAGAAAATACGGTTCATCAAGTCCATGAATGCTGCTGGCGCATTGGTGAGTCCGAACAACATCACCAAAAACTCATAATGGCCGTAGCGCGTACGGAAAGCTGTCCTGGGAATGTCCTCCTGTCGAACCCGCAGCTGATGATAGCCCGATCGTAAATCGATCCTCGAAAAGTACCCTGCCCCCTGAAGCTGGTCGAACAAATCGTCGATGCGCGGCAAAGGATACATGTTCCGCACTGTCACCCTGTTCAGCTGCCGGTAGTCGATACACAGACGCAAACTGCCGTCCTTCTTTTTGACGAACAGGACCGGAGCACCCCAAGGAGAAACACTGGGTCGAATAAGTCCCTTATCCAGCAAATCTTGCAACTGACCCTTCAACTGTCGAAGTTCCGCCGGGGCCATCCGATAAGGCGGTATGGAAACAGGCCCCGTGCCAGGAACCAAATCAATACAGAAAGAAATGTCGCACTTGGGCGGTAGCCCAGGAAGCTCGTCAGGGAACACATCAGGGAACTCGCTAACAACCGGAACCTGATCCAATGGAACCTGTGTAGCACTAGCATCGCAAACATAAGCGAGAAATCCCTGACATCCCTTCCTCAAAAGCTGTCCAGCGCGAAAAGACGAAATCACACTGTGCGGGGCGGAACCACGGTCCCCCAACACAACAAAAACCGACTCGCCGGGAAAACAAAATCTAACTGTCTTCTCACGGCAGTCCACAAAAGCATAGCACGCGGCTAACCAATCCATGCCCAAAAGAACGTCGAAGTCCAACATCTCCAGAAGGATCAAGTCGACAGGCAACTCTCTCTCGCCAATACAGACGGTACAGGATCGGAACACGTGCCTAGCAATAAACGACTCTCCCACAGGAGTGATCACAACAAGTGGTTGATCAAGCAAACCGGACTCTCTACCCAAACTCGACACGAAGTGTGTGGATACGTACGAGTGCATGGATCCGGGATCGACCAATACGTGTGCATCAACTGTACATACAGGAAGGATACCTGAAACCACCGCATTAGACGCCTGCGCGTCCTGATGCGTCAAAGCAAAAACTCGCGCCTGTCCACCACCTGCGACTGACTGCCCTCTGCCTCGGTCATCCCGCCCTCTCTGAGCAACTCCTCCACGCCCACGACCTCGCTGTGTGTGAGTCTGGCGCGGAGCAACGGAAGGTACAGCAGGCAACGCCCTCTGGGGTGGTGAAGGTGGTAAGGTAACATGCGGTGCTGCCGCCTCCCTCCGGTGTATCTCAGGACAATCTCTAATGAGGTGAAGTAGACTGCCGCACCTAAAGCAACCCCGCAGCGACTGCTGACTCTCCTGGGGATACGAACTAAACATCTGGCCTCGTCCCGAATCTCTGCTACTCCTAGTACCAGAACGATACCTGTCGCGGCGTCTGAATGACTGCTTCCGTGCGGATATACTGGTACGAACACTCTTCGGCTCTGGAACTACCGAAGTCTCAGCAAGGTGCTCCTCGACTACTAGGGCTGCGTCTACAGCTGCTGCATAGGTCTCGTAGTGCTGCGCGCTGATCGCGAGGAACAGTGGTGTAAGCAAGCCTCGAACAAATCTCTTGACTCGCAACTCCTCGGTAGCCACTAAATATGGGGCATAGACTGCTAGCTCTGTAAACAGCACGTCATACTCTGCCACTGTCATCCCTGGCGTCTGGCGCAAGGACTCAAATCTGCGTGCTCGGGCATCCCTAACACTCTGGGGAAGGAAACGGGCTAGAAATACTGTCACAAACTCTGTCCAGGTCATAGGAGGAAGACCTGCTGCTCTGCCCTTCTCAACTGAATCACACCACTTCTGCGCAAGACCTTCCAGGCGAAAGCTCGCGAACTCAACCCATCTCGTATCTTTGCATCTGAGGGAACGGCATATCCGGGCCATCCTGTCGATGAAAGACTGTGGGTCCTCGGCTGTATCGGTGTTGGAGATAGTGCCCTCAGAGTCAATTATTGGATCACAGGCACATGATTGCAATGATTGAGGGAGGACCTGTCCCAATAGGACAGTCTTACTCGAGATGATAGTATGCTATCTGGTTTATCTTTATCATCGTATACTGCTTTAGGTGACCTGACATGTCGCTATTACACGTTGATAGAGCCCCTAGGATTCTTGCTTGACTACCAGCAGTATGATGGCGATCATATACGTGAGAGCTGGCGGTCTATAAGCACATCCTTAAAAGGTCCCTAGTCGTAGGTGTTTCGAGACAGGGCATCGATACTCCATTAGTAGACTAGTGTATACAGTCGAGACCCCGACGAGGGGCGGTGGCCGGTCTCACAAGCCACTGGTGTCAGTTGGTTCACCTAAGATGTATACAGGTGCTCATTGGGTTATGAGTACACCGGACAGGACTCGCCGGGAACCTGCTAGTTGGTCTTATACCAGATGTCAGATAGCAGTTCCCTGGTGACATGTGTACAGGTTAGTTCATCGACCTGAGATCGTCATTTGTCTCGTATGAGTTCCCACTGTGCTTTGATTACTACCCTACCACGGCTCAAAGGAGTCGTGCAAACAGGTTTTAGTTGGGTACAGTCCCGAGCCACATGGAGGCAGTGAGCAGATCTGCAGGGGTTCGTCTCTCCCGGTATTGGGGGTGAGGTCGCGCTGTGTCTAGGAAAGCCATTACACAAAGCCCTCGGCCGAGGCAGGAGATTTACTGGTAGGTATTCCAGTAGTATCTCAGGGTGTTCTGGGCTACGCTCCGACACGACTTGTACCGCTTTTGGGGGTCTGACTTTTACCAACCCCCTAGGCCCGCCATGCGATACTCATATACGAACGGACCGGACTGTACGGATATTGTCACTGACAGGCTCAGTAGGGTGTCAGGATGAGTTCGCTCATCGACGTCCCTTTTGGTCAATAGCTGGTGGCCCGTCACGTATTGGCTTATACCTCTGACGTGCTAGTGGTTAAATCCACAGCCATAGTATTGACGAGTCTTTAGAGTCCACCACACTTGCAGTTACTCAAGTTTCGGGCGAAACGCTGTAGAGGCCGTATGGAGATATGGCAGGGTCCGATCAGATATGTGCGGTATTGCACGGATCAGGATCGGACAGTTTGTACTAGTGGCTGTATGGTTATATGGCAGGGTTCGATCAGATACGTGCGGTATTGCACGGATCAGGATCGGACGGATATTACTAGCCGGCTTTGGTTTAAGCCGGATCCTAGTTTAGTACAGTGTAGATTTTGTCTCATTGCATTGGTATCCGGTAGGAATACAGATGCGGGTGTGTATGCACAGTATAGGGGTTTTCCTGTAATTTATTACGGGACCAGTTTTCTGGAGTTGCCTGTTTGCATTCTGTTCCGGCCGGTTTTCCTTTGTTCTTTCCCGGCCGGACTTTTCCGATGGAGGGTGTTATTTGCAAGTTTGCAAATAACACATTGTGGAGGGGTTTCTTGCAAATGTATTGATTATGATGGCATCTTTTCTTTTCAACCATCATTTGATTCTCTTTACATCAACCTTTTGCATTAAATTGAGATTAGAGTTGATTAGAGTTTGATATGATATTGTTATCATGATGTTTGGTTGTGGTCACCCTTTGTGCTCTCCTACACTCACCTCCCTTATACATGATGCTTTTCCACCACCATTCTCACTTGATAGAAGAGGCTACACTTGAGAGAAAAGAATGAGAGAGTTTGGATTTTGAGTGTGTGGCATTTTTCTTGATCTCATCTCATGCTAGGAAAAATGCAAGCACTATTTTTCCTTATCTTGATTCCTCCATCATCTTCAATGGCAACAAAAACCCCAAATGAGATATAGCATCTACACTACATTCTACAGCAAATCTTGGGCACGTCGACTTGCCAGCTTCGTGCCCGAGTTGCCTCGGTATTAAGGTGGGAGCCCGTAAAAGATGCAGGCGACGTGGTGCCCTTCCGGCAAGGAGGCGACAACATGGAGACAGGACTTTCCGCGGGAGATCGGGACGACGACGAGAAGATCGGAGGACTCGGATCACTCGGTATATCTCTCACCCTTTCTCTTGATTGCTAGCATTAGGTTAATGGTTAACGATCCGGGTTTTATTGTCCGCGGTAGCGCCAGTTTCCAAGTAAGGAAAATTTTTGATTCCGCATTTTGGCCTCGGTAAGACGGCCGGGGCGCTGCCGTGGCGCAACATGGTATCAGAGCCACGCCATTAACCTTGCCTAGCTTGTTCTAGTGTGTTTTACTTTTCCGATCGAACAAAAATTCCAAAACCGCGTTTTCTTCACATCAGTTTTCTGTCCTTTTTTTCCGGGCTCTAAAAATTTTTCAGGTTGTATAAAACTAATGTACTGGAAGTTCTAAGAACACTGGGAAAATTTGGTAACTTAATCCTTCCGTACGACCGCGGAACCGCGGCCTTAACCCTTCTTTGGCCGCGGTTCCGCCGCAGGAAGTTGGAATCACTTCACCATATTTTTACAGTGGGCTTGTGGGCTGAAAATGAGGGTTTTGGTATATTTTGTTTGGGCCCAGATTTTCTGCAAGTGCTACAGTAATGCTTTGGGGCCCACTTGGTATATTTGATCGATCGGAAAATTTTAAACACATTGGTTCACAGTATTTACATTATATCTGCGACCGTGAATGTCATTTGATCGGTAAATCCTGTCTAACTGATATAGCTCGGTTAGAAGGATTTGCGAACGTAACTTTCACGTTGATGTTCTGTGTTTTGCTGTGATGTTACGGATCGGTCGTGGGGGATAGTATGGATGCAATGTTAGTACAGTTTTGTTTTATATATACATTTGATATTGCGGGGCGAGCGTCCGACATGTGGACTGCCGTCACTACCTGTTTGTATTATTCTTTTGGGGCATGACCTAGTTGCGGTCGATGTACCCGTTGTATGTATATTTTACTTTCTGTACTAGGATTACCCCGCGGAGGGGTGCACGGATAGCCGGATTCTAGAGGGCAACGGGCCCGCATCTCATGGCATTGAGACGGAGGGGGCTTCACTCTAGCATTGGCGGGCTATTCGCCGCACTCGTAGGGGGTACAGGTTGACCCGGGTGGGGTGCCCAAATTGCTGGATTCCGTGAAGTGCTGGGTGGTCCATTCACGGAGCTGAAGGGGGCTGTCTCGCTTCAGGTTTTGGCGGGTGACTTGCCGCGCCCGTAGGGGTCTAGGATTTTCATTGCACAGGCTATCCACACGACCAGGGGAACGTCGGGTTTTAGTAGCGGCTCTATGAAACCCGGGGATCCCAGATATCTGTATTGTTCTGTGATGCTGTACATTTCTGTGATGTTGCATTATTATCACGCCTTGAGCGAATATAATATATATTAGTAGATGTTGTATATGTTTTGCATCCGCGCTAGTCCAGTCCCCGCTCTGTCGTTAGTTAGCTAACCTAACGAGTAATGACGGGACCCAGTGGCGAATGCGGATGGCATATAGGTACGTCATATTATTTTCGTTCTTTGTGGTGTGATTAATTGATGGGACTGCGTTGATTCGGATCAACGCAAGTTATAAACAAACCTATTCTGATGTTATTGGAACAATTTTTCAAAAAAAGCTGTTATTGCAAGGGCGTTCTCTTTTGTTTTGCATAGTGGTATTCAGTTAGAATATCCTGCTCCTCAGTCGACGAGGCAAGGGCCGAGATCCCTTCACCGGGAGTGACCCCTTGGACAAAAGTTTGCGTCAGGGCAATAACTTCACTATAGCCGATTACTTTTGCTTTGTATCGTGGTATTCAGTTGGAATATCCTGCACCTCATTCTATGGGGAAAGAGCCGAGATCCCTTCACCGGGAGTGACCTCTTTAGCAAAGGTTTTCGTCACTATATTTTTTATAAAAGGCTATGCAGTTCCTTCAACGATATCAAGTTCATTACGTTAAAGGTTTTTCACCAAAAACCAGCCGTAGCCCTCCGTCATTTCCTACAGGTATTATTTAGTATTCGTGCTGCGTTTGTTGACCTAGTCAAGACGTAGTGTTTGGTAGCTAAGTGGTACTTGTTTGTTGCATAAGTGGGATTGGTTAGGACAGTCGTGCGGCCTTGTTGACCTAGTCAAGGGCACGTACGGGTGGGTTTAATGCAATCCAGAATAATGACGGGTTGAACTTGACTAGCGGTTTATGGTTTTTTGACCTAGTCAAGGTCATAAACCGCTTGGGGTAAAAATCATATCGGGAGTTTCTAAAGAAACTGAAACTTGCCAGGCATGCGCATACCTTCTGGAGTGTGGTGACATGAGTGGATTCCGTCAAGTTATCATGCGATGATAGTTGGATCCCGATTCTCACTGATGAGTTGGTTTACTCCTCGGGTGATCCCGACTAATTCTTCTTTCAGGTTTGGAGAAGAATTTGAGGTTACAGTGGGAGGTTTCCTGATTAGATAAATTGGTAACCATTCTGATCTAGGTTAGAGTGCACGCTGAGTGTTTCTTTTCTCTCTCTCTTTGGCAGCGACCATTGACCCGACCCTAGACTATGACTCAGTGACCAAGTTGACCGAACCTTCTTAAACACTGGCTTTTGGATTGTCAGAGTTGCAAACCTCTTTGCCACTCCTACTTCTACCCTTTTCTCCAGGACACCCCGTATTACTACGAACGTCCACTTCCATTGGACTAAACCATCGTATGGTTATATACGAACTCGAAGGAATTCGAGGATGGTTTCTGGTTCTGGAGAAAACGAATAGGACTATTCAGTTGTCTTTTCCTTTTACCTTCTCTCTCAGATTGCGAGTACTCCTTGGCTTAGGAGATAGTACACCTATTATGCAAATTGGATAGTCTTCTTCCAAACCTTAGGCTGGTGCCGAACGGTGGGGAATGAAGAATACCAATTAGCTTAAACGGTGTACAGAAGGTATTAAGTAAAGACAAAGAAAGGGATTAGTAAGAGGGCAAAGTAAATTGCGACTACTATTCACGACCATACCAAATATTTCTTCGCCAATCCTAAATCACCTTTGTGTTTCTCCAGGACACTCCGTATCACTACGAAGATCCACAATTTATTGGATATTCCATCGTATGGTTATATACGAACTCGAAAGGAACTTGTTCCAGTGCGGGGATGGATTCTGGTTCAGGAGAAATAGGAATAAGGTTCATTCAGTTGTCTTTTATCTTCACCTTCTCTCGCATTGCGAGTGCTCCTAGGATTAAGACAGTACACCCTTTATGCTTATTGGATAGTCTTCTTCCAAACCATAGGCTGGTGCCGAACGGTAGGGAAGGAAGAAAACCATTTGGCCTAAAAGGGTGTACAGAAGGTAATGACTAAAGACATATAAAGGGATTTGGAGAGATGGCAAAGAGATATACGGTTACAGTTGTGAATCTGGATAATGGAAGTGGCATTACTAGGAATACCGGGATACCCCATCGAAACATTTCAATGTTTCAGTTTCACTGTGTACTGTTAAAAGAAAACTGATTTCTCGATTAGACACTTGCTTCAGGGTATGTATTTACCAGGTATGATTCTCACATCTGTATGGTTTTACAGAAGATGAGTGGGAGTAAGTTATTGGGAATTGGGTGATCATCCTCATTATATCGGGATTCGTTATAATCGGTGATATTTGAGGAAGTCACCTGGGTTGTTTGCCGGACGGCAAATATATGGTTTTGAATATCCGCTGTTATGCACCAATTTCAAATCGATATATCTGTACGTCTATTTTCATAGAGTGAGATATACTTTTTGAAATTATGTCAGTGACATTTACCTATATCAGTGGATGGTTAGGTAAGGAGCATTAAACAGCGGTGTAATTCTTCTTAACCATAAGTACAGTTTTCAACCTACCACACACAGTGAATGAGTTATCTGACTCAAGGGACTTATACAGGGTATTGTATGTTGTCCAGGGTCCATCAGGACAAAGGGGTTGGTCCTCGTACTATATTCGGTTTACTTATGACTTCTCTAGTTTTTTGGCAGGTGTTTCGTGGAAACACAGGGTCCGAATTTTGAGAAGTTACAGGTATTTGAATAAAGTAGAGAACCAGGTATTGCAAGTATCAGGATTCTTCAAAGTGATCGAAGATGTAGATACTTGTGTATGGTATTCAGTTAATAATAATGATTAAGAGATCTTGCTTCTCTTTCGGGTTACTCATAATTGGAAGCATTCCTAAGTTGAGTGACGCTGATCGGCCTTTTTCCATTTAGTTGACATGCACTGGAGATAGCTGCATGATTTGAATCTGGTTCAATTAAATCAGTGCCTCTGGTTCTATATTGGATATAGAACAGTTCATATCTTAACGATGTTAAGGTACGGGGAGTTGTCCGGCTTATGCTTAAAACCAGACACTGGACAACTCAAGGCACGTTTCTGTAATGGTTGTTTGTGGGTTGACCCAGGCTATGACGAGGGTTGATTTTCTACCATAAGAAAGATCAATAGTGATATTGTTCTTGACTCGCCACAATTTTAATAAAAATGGATTTTTTCAGAAAACAGTAGTGGGAGTATGGTAGAACTGGAAGTGATTTCAGAACCACAAACGATTACTGAAGATTTTACAGGAACCTAAAGATTCAATCTGGTTTGACATTCCATTGGCCACTCCGCAGATATGGTGGGTAACCTCAGGCACTCGAGAGGTACTTCGGTATGCTCAAGGACGGTGACAGGGAGGTTCTTGTTTACCCACACTTGCCATTGCTGTTGTTCCAGGCTGCGAGACTCGGCAGGAGGATGAGTATAACGTCGTTCTGAACTGGCTTCAGAAGCGAACGTGTATATGACTCTGCCAGAGGGTTGTCGTGGTCAGTGGGAGCAGCGGAAGCATTGGTGGACAGGTGGCTTTTGTCTATTTATAGACTAAAGCAGATATAGCGGAGATAGATCATCTATTTCTGATGTGAAGTCATAGTTTTGACTTCATCAGAATAGGGGATGGATCTGTTAAGAAGGTAGTAGAGTGTGATGTCCTGGTATTTGATGACATACACAGAGTAGGAAGTGATATTCCTATACTACGATCGGTTATAGTTTGGTTGTCACACAGTGGTTTCTCCACACAGGACTTGGATATTATATCAGACATTCTGGTTACTAGATCTATGGTTTTAGATCTAGATTTGGGTGGTTTCCTAATCTGGGTACCTTGACTGCATTCTATGAGTATTTAGAATGGACGACTCCTGGCACGGTAGTATACCTGCAGGTAATGGAGTCACCCTCTTTAAAGGTGTCTTACAGACTAAAGTGGAGAGGGATACGCATGATTGGCAGATCACTTGCTTAGGCAATTGAGTCAATCATGAGATGTCAAGTACCACACCAGATGTTGTTCTTGCAGTAGGTGCAATAAGTTGATATCAATCCAATCCTGGAGAAACAATCGGGAGCAGTTTTAGAACATAAGTTGATGTTCTAGGGATATGATAACAGCATTCTCCTTCGGGAGACAGTTATCATTCCAAGCTTCCAAGGTGACCTGGATGGCAGAGTGGCTGTCAGAGTTATAGTTTTCCTTCTGACGAGGGGCAGTATTTTGGATAGGTGGTCCAGGTGGATACTGAGGGAAGGATGGCGCAGGATACTGATTAAGTTCAGTTGACGATACAGTCTAAGAAGTTTGGATTTGGAGTTCATTTATGAACTGGGTCCCATCAGACATCCAGATATTCTAAGACAGGTATTGCTCATTTCGGGAGATGGCTTTCTCCGCGAACTTGAGATATAGAGAGACATAGAAAGAAACATCACAGCGGATCCACTCACTGAGGCTATTCCTCGAACGCAATAGTTTCGCAAACGAGTTTTGTGAGACTGACTAGTAAAGGAGTTGGGTGTTCGGTATCACACGAGCTGTGAGTATGCAACATCGCAATAATTAGCCTTGAGTGCAAGTGGGAGATTGTTGGAGATAGTGCCCTCAGAGTCAATTATTGGATCACAGGCACGTGATTGCAATGATTGAGGGAGGACCTGTTCCAGTAGGACAGTCTTACTCGAGATGATAGTATGCTATCTGGTTTATCTTTATCATCGTGTACTGCTTTAGGTGACCTGACATGTCGCTATTACACCTTGATAGAGCCCCTAGGATTCTTACTTGACTACCAGCAGTATGATGGCGATCATATACGTGAGAGCTGGCGGTCTATAAGCACATCCTTAAAAGGTCCCTAGTCGTAGGAGTTTCGAGACAGGGCATCGATACTCCATTAGTAGACTAGTGTATACAGTCGAGACCCCGACGAGGGGCGGTGGCCGGTCTCACAAGCCACTGGTGTCAGGTCTCACAGGCCACTGGTGTCAGTTGGTTCACCTAAGATGTATACAGGTGCTCATTGGGTTATGAGTACACCGGACAGGACTCGCCGGGAACCTGCTAGTTGGTCTTATACCAGATGTCAGATAGCAGTTCCCTGGTGACATGTGTACAGGTTAGTTCATCGACCTGAGATCGTCATTTGTCTCGTGTGAGTTCCCACTGTGCTTTGATTACTACCCTACCACGGCTCAAAGGAGTCGTGCAAACAGGTTTTAGTTGGGTACAGTCCCGAGCCACATGGAGGCAGTGAGCGGATCTGCAGAGGTTCGTCTCTCCCGGTATTGGGGGTGAGGTCGCGCTGTGACTAGGAGAGCCATTACACAAAGCCCTCGGCCGAGGCAGGAGATTTACTGGTAGGTATTCTAGTAGTATCTCAGGGTGTTCTGGGCTACGCTCCGACACGACTTGTACCGCTTTTGGAGGTCTGACTTTTACCAACCCCCTAGGCCCGCCATGCGATACTCATAGACGAACGGACCGGACTGTACGGATATTGTCACTGACAGGCTCAGTAGGGTGTCAGGATGAGTTCGCTCATCGACGTCCCTTTTGGTCAATAGCTGGTGGCCCGTCACGTATTGGCTTATACCTCTGACGTGCTAGTGGTTAAATCCACAGCCATAGTATTGACGAGTCTTTAGAGTCCACCACACTTACAGTTACTCAAGTTTCGGGCGAAACGCTGTAGAGGCCGTATGGAGATATGGCAGGGTCCGATCAGATACGTGCGGTATTGCACGGATCAGGATCGGACAGTTTGTACTAGTGGCCGTATGGTTATATGGCAGGGTTCGATCAGATACGTGCGGTATTGCACGGATCAGGATCGGACGGATATTACTAGCCGGTTTTGGTTTAAGCCGGATCCTAGTTTAGTACAGTGTAGATTTTGTCTCATTGCATTGGTATCCGGTAGGAATACAGATGCGGGTGTGTATGCACAGTATAGGGGTTTTCCTGTAATTTATTACGGGACCAGTTTTCTAGAGTTGCCTGTTTGCATTCTGTTCCGGCCGGTTTTCCTTTGTTCTTTCCCGGCCGGACTTTTCCGATGGAGGGTGTTATTTGCAAGTTTGCAAATAACACATTGTGGAGGGGTTTCTTGCAAATGTATTGATTATGATGGCATCTTTTCTTTTTAACCATCATTTGATTCTCTTTACATCAACCTTTTGCATTAAATTGAGATTAGAGTTGATTAGAGTTTGATATGATATTGTTATCATGATGTTTGGTTGTGGTCACCCTTTGTGCTCTCCTACACTCACCTCCCTTATACATGATGCTTTTCCACCACCATTCTCACTTGATAGAAGAGGCTACACTTGAGAGAAAAGAATGAGAGAGTTTGGATTTTGAGTGTGTGGCATTTTTCTTGATCTCATCTCATGCTAGGAAAAATGCAAGCACTATTTTTCCTTATCTTGATTCCTCCATCATCTTCAATGGCAACAAAAACCCCAAATGAGATATAGCATCTACACTACATTCTACAGCAAATCTTGGGCACGTCGACTTGCCAGCTTCGTGCCCGAGTTGCCTCGGTATTAAGGTGGGAGCCCGTAAAAGATGCAGGCGACGTGGTGCCCTTCCGGCAAGGAGGCGACAACATGGAGACAGGACTTTCCGCGGGAGATCGGGACGACGACGAGAAGATCGGAGGACTCAGATCACTCGGTATATCTCTCAACCTTTCTCTTGATTGCTAGCATTAGGTTAATGGTTAACGATCCGGGTTTTATTGTCCGCGGTAGCGCCAGTTTCCAAGTGAGGAAAATTTTTGATTCCGCATTTTGGGCTCGGTAAGACGGCCGGGGCGCTGCCGTGGCGCAACAATCGGTGCCTGTGAAGACCAGAGGCTTCAGCCTCATGAACTCTGATAGCGATACTGTAATCACCTCCGTGGCTGCAGGGGCAACTGGCTGTGCGGTAGGTACCATCGCGGTCTCTGGAACGGGTGGAACTATCTCTGGTCGCTGCGCTCGAAGCGTCTCAACTAGCGATCCTATCATCTGGCGCATCTCCTGCATGCTAGATCCCACCGTCTGGCGCATCTCCTGCATACCAGCCCCTAGCGTGGCGATCTGATCTGTCACGGCAGGAACAGCCTGCTCGGGTACAACCGGTGTACTTCCCGAATCAGTCCTCGTCTCGGACGAGTCAACTCGAATCTCGGCCCTCGCGGCCGCTCTCTGCGCCCTCGTAGTCTTTGGCGGCATAATGGCTGAAAGAAAATTAGGATTCGAAAAGAATACAGGAATCGAATCACAAGAATATAAGAAGGGATTAAATCAATAAGTCCTAAGGTCGCTTAGGCGGAGTACCGTGTCATGAGTATGCCGCGGAACATACACATGCTACGCTACCCTGCTGCAGCTACCTACTCCATCATACCAGGGTCATCCTACACTCCGAAGGTAAAACCTACGCTTTGATACCAACTTTGTCACGACCCGAGTATTTCGACTCGTGACCGGCACTTAACCACGCTACGTCTACAGGCGTAACGCGACTAAGTAAGCCGAACCCAGAAATCAAAACCATTTAAAAATAGTGAGTGTCGAAAACATTTAGTTAAAGCTTTTAGAAAACCTTAAATAATTCAATAAGTTCCTTTTAAAGTTACTTAATCATTTGAATAATTTTGGCAGCATTTCCTTTGTAAAAGTAGCCCCGAGACCGGGTACAAAACAGGATATAAGTGAAATGAAATGTAATGAAATGAAACATCCCCAAACGGGAGCAATCACGCCCAAGGGCGGAAACCAACATCACAAGAGTAATATACGACGCCGTAGCGAAGAATAAACAATAAGTAGACATCACAGAATATAAACTGCATATAAAAACAGTCGGCTCCTACAAGCTCGACACCAGAATACAAAATATACATCATCGTCCTCACACAGTATCTAAGTCCAGTACATAAATGGTAGATGGAGAGTACTAGATACAAAAGGGATACAATAAAAGTACTCAGAATACCACAACCCACCTAAAGGCAAAACAGCTCTCACCGCAACTGTAGTGGTATCTGTAGCCAAAAGATGCAAAAGACAGCCTGCCGCGACTATGCTGAGGGCAACCTACAAATACTGTGGCACAACGGGGGTGAGTTGCCAACTCGTGAATAGAGATAACATATAAAGGTAATCGCGAGCATGCACGTACTGCGCTACTCTAACAAATGCCAGCAGATAATATCAATGCGTGATAAGCAGTATGTGCAATAATCATGCAGATGCTCTATCAGGTAAAATAACTACAGGATGAGATATATGGTAATCAATGCTGAGCATGGGGTAAACAACATCTACACGGAATATCAACGTGGAAAACAATCGGTGCCCACTACTGCACCCAAATCCCAAATAACTCAGGCGCCGGCACACCCATCGGCCCTCAAATCCTGTAAACCTCTGAGAAATCAAGAGTGCCCAACATCGGCACCCAAAACCTCATAAAATACTTGTGTCCAGCATCGACACACAAAACCTCAAATATCGGGCTCCGTCAGTCCGGATCAGCCCACGGGCTCCGTCTGCGGTATCGGCCCTCGGCCCCGGCAGTACGGATCATCCCGCATCCATCTCTCGACTCTGGTCGGTATCCTCCGGATAACCGCCAGGTCCAACCAATCACCGGTAGGTACTCGCCACCCTGCCAGGCTCATCGTCTACTCCACGAAAAACATTTCTCGCCCCGGGGAACCATACCGGGTCCATCACGAACCCGCAAACGGATCATCCATCTCCTCGAATCGGGTTTCAAGCACACGTCTCAGCACCGAGAAAACGCGTGGTGGACGCACCAAAATATCATATCACGAGGAACCGGGTTTTCAAATAGTGTATCCTTTCTTAAAAATCCCACGGTCCTCAAAACCAGAAATCACATGAAAATCCAACACCAAGAAGTAAATCCAATGCGATGTGCCATGTACATCTAACCATGATATAGGTATAGGGAAAAACCGCTTTTAAAATTAGTTTCCGTTTTTAAAGATATCATGCGGCTCCCAATTTCCATGAAAGTCATATCGAATCATATATGAAATGAACTACGGAAATATAATCATGGCAGTTCTACAGTGAGTGTGTCATGGCAATTACTAACGGTGTGTGTATAGCACGTAGATTTGTGCTTGTGCAACATGAACCGTTAGTAATAGTGCGGTGTTCTATCAATTCTAAGCATACATACAGCAGGGAATGCAATATGCAATGACAGTACATGAGGTAAATGCAACATATAATAATAAGGTCCTATCAGCCCTGACGCATAACGCCATGCAGGCGATATCCCCGTAGATGTTAAATCTACTCACCGAAGTCTCGCGCTAAGTGTAGCCGACGACTTGCTTTCCCTTCTTCGCAGCGTCCGTCTCACTCTCCTACGAACCTAGAATCACATAACGTAAATCACACATAAGCTTAACTTCATAAAAACGTGGTATTATGGTCCAACTAGAAACCCGTGTCGCAAACCAGTCGCGCGTGTGCGCGATACGCTAAAACGTGTGATCACGCGCCTGAAACTACCCTGACGCGTCGCGATACGCAGAAACCCCAAACTCACACACGTATCACGCGTGTCGCGAAGGTTTAGAAATACGAGAAATAGGTATATAGTTCCATATTTTTATACAAAACTTAACTTACAAAAATATATATATCATAACACTACACACAGAAGAATACACCCAAAGGACCAAACCCCAACCCAAACCCTACCCATCTAGCCGCAAATTGCGGCCAGATCGAATATTTCGGCGGCCTCAACATGAAGAAAGGGGGTCGGGTTCTACCTGGGGTATCAGTACCTAGCCACTACACTGCAGTCTTCTCAAAATTAATCTGAACTCATTGGGTCGATAGCAGTTTCCAGAAACTCAAATTTTGCTTTAAAACGACGAAATGCATCAAATAAGGATCTGGTGGTAATTTAGTGCAATTGGGGGCTAAGCTGGGTTGGAATGGCCTTAACAACACTCTATCAACCTACTGAAACCAAAACACACCTCACTTGGCCAAGGTTCTCACTAAACGCCTCATATCGCACTAAATCGCACCAAAAACCACTAACCGAAGAAAAACTACCATAAACAAGTAAACTAAGGAGTAAGTTTAGGAAATATACCTCACAATCGACCCTAGGGAGCTGGAGGAAGAAGATGAAGTGAAGGGAAGGAGGCTGCGGTCGAAGTTGGGGCAGTTGCTGCTGCTAGCTGCTGCTACTGGTGCTGTTGCTGTTGCTGATATGCTTGTTGTTGCTGCTGAAGAGGTAAGTGTGTGTGTGAGAGAGAGAGAGAGAGAGAGAGTGAGGTTGAGAGAAAGAAAACAAAATAATTGAGAGGAAATCATCACCCCAATGTCAACCCTCACTCTCTCTCCTCATTAATTGCAAGCATGGCTCAAGCCATGATGCACTGTCTCTCTCTCTCTCACCAAGTCAACACCCTAAGGAAATTCAAATTAAATCAACTATTAATTAATTAATTAAACTCAATTAAAAACCCAAAAGACTTAATCCCCATGATTAACCCACCATGGTTACTAATCATGGTAATAACTCATTTAAAAACCCTAGTTTACATGCACATGTGTGTGCAAACCTAGGAAAATTTTAGAAAAATATTTATTAAATTTGGAAAAATATTTGAAACACAATTTGGTAAACTTTTCATTAAAATCCCTTTATTTAAATATAATTAGTCACTAACACATCCAAAGGTGTTACAATCGCCAGGAGATCGAGGTTCGGAGGGTCACTTCAGAAGATAACACTGCAGATCCATTCACCAAGGCCTTGCCCCAGACTCAGTTCGAGCGGCTGATCGAGATGATAGGTCTTCGATACGCCAGTACATGGCCTTAGTGCAAGTGGGAGATTGTTAGTGTATATGTCCTAGAGGCCATTACTGTATCATACTAGTTTGTATATTTTACTTAATGGAAGCTTGGGATATTCACCTTGTATAAACAATCTTGCTCAATATAGTAGTATGCTACTTGGTTTGATTCTACTTCAATGTGTACATGTGTTTATTTTAGTATATCACCTATACACATTAGTGGAGCCCTTAGGATCTTTTCTTGATTACCAGTGTTGTGATGGCAGTCACGCTAGTGGGGGCTGGGTAATCTATAAGCACATCCTTATACAGGTCCCTAGTCGCAGGACTATCGAGACAGGGCATCGATACTCCGGAGTAGACTAGCGTATGCGCTTCTCATCCCAGAGTGGGAGATGGTCTGTCCCACAGCCATCAGTACGTCGCACTGGAGATAGTATGCGGGTGCTCGTTAGGTTACGAGTACACTGGACAGGACTCGTCGGGAACTGACCGGTTGGTATTATACCTATCGTCAGTTATCAGTTCCCAGGTGACATGAGTACAGCTTAGTCCGCTGACTTGACACTGTCACTTCGCCTCGAGTGTGTTCCCACTGTACTTTGATTACTACCCTACCATGGCTCAAAGGAGTCATGCAAACAGGTAGTAGTTGGGTGCAGTCCCGAAGCACTTGGAGGCAGTGACGGTTAGACAGGATTCATCTCTCCCGGTATTGGGGGTTGACATCGCGTTGTGTCTAGGAGAGCCATTACACGAGTAGTCCCTGGCCAGGGCAATCGAGATATACTGGTAGGCTTCCAGTGTTATCTCAGGGTATTTTGGTCTTCACTCCGACACGACTTGTACCGCTATTAGGGGACTGACGTTTACCGCCCCCTAGGCCCGCCATGCGATGTATCAGACGAACAGACCGGACTGTACGGAGAATGTCACATTCAGGCTCAATAGGAGTTCAGATGGGTTTCACCTCGTCAGTCTTCTTGTCGGCATCTACCTGGGGACCGTTACGCACAGCTAGTGCCGCTTGCGGTCTGTGGTTAAACCCACTGCCAGCGTAGTGTCAAGTCTGTAGAGTCCCACACAGAAAGCTATTCGCCTTTAGGCAAAAGAGTAGAGGTCGCATGGTTTTGCGACAGGTCGCATGGTTTTGCGACAGGGTTCGGTCACATCCGTGCACTTGTGCACGTACAGTGTCCGGACAGTTAACACTAGCGGGCTTTGGTTTAAGCCAGATCCTAGTGTACATTTTGGGATTGGATTTATCCAGTATGTATTCGTGTTCCTCGGAACGCGGATGCGGGTGTGTATGCACAGTTGACGGAGAGACAGAGGCAAAGGATTCTCATTAGGGTTGTTGACCATTGACTGTTGACTATTGACTTTTTGCTAAACCCTAATGAGAATATGATATATGATTAACAATAATATTAATTAAGTATTATGGTGACATGGTTGTTGAGGGGTTGACTTTGTTGACTTTGTTGACCGGTTGACTAGGTTGGACTAGTTGACCATCATGATGACAATGGCTATCATTTCATAGCAAAGACTTTTTACTTACTTGTTTCTCTTGTGAGAAATGAGTGCATGAAATGATATGGCTATTGTAGCTTAAACCATTTACACAATACTTGATTACTATTTTTGTGATGATGGTTTTGGATTATGAGAGCCAAGAGAGAAAAATCTTTCTCATTCCATTATTCTCATTCTCTCTCTTGTTCTTGAGCTCTCATCTCCTTCCTCTTGCTCTCCCTCTCTTTAGTCTATGGTTCACTTGTCTCATGTGTTGATAACCAAGAACCATAGAGAAAATCCCAACACACTCTTCTCTACTCACTCTAGTTCACAAGGTTTAGCAAACCAAGTGAACTAGTTTCTTCAAAGACCGAAGAAGAAGCCAAAGGTAGAAGCTTTCGAGGTGGATCCATCTTCGGCGCAAGGAGACGACGGGATGAAGCTGATCCGGACAACCATCGAGAGTCAAAGAAGAAGGAGTTCAAGAAAGAAAGGTATAATCCCCTAACCGAGTAGTTAACAACTCCTAGTTAGATTGTTAGTTAGATGTTTAACAAAGATCCAGTTTTGAGTCCATGTTACCACCTCTAGAAAAATTGTTTTTCACCAAATTCCGCATGCCCGAAAGTACCGGGAGAGGTAGCATGGACTTACATCTGTAACCACTACAATAATTCATTGTTTATCACAAAAGGATTAAGGTTATATTCTTCATTCTTCTTCTTCATGCTTGAGTTCCTTCATGAAAAAGCTTTCTTTTGTGATGAAAGTGAGTGAGAAAAAGATAATAAATGAGAGCAAAAATCCTACTTCATCATCCTCATCTATCCTTGCCATTTAGATGAGGGTGTTCACTTCATATTATGAGTGTTAGCTTGTGTTAACGAAACTTCAAGGTAGATCATCTTTGTATCGAAGATCGGAAGCAAAGGTTGCATCATTCTCTTCGTGAAGCCTCTCGAGAGTCGGGAACACGATGATCGCAGCGAAGGGACCTCAACACGGAGCTTTAGAAGTGAAGGACCGGATCTACAAAGCTTGTAATCCCTCTCACTTAGTGTTAAAGAGTTTAACATGCATGTTTTCGCCTAAACCCTAGTTTAAAGATCCGTATTAGAGTTGTTCGGCACGGCTAAAATTTTAATCGGGCATGGTTGATGCCTCGTAGACCCTCATGCGCGTGCCTAGCAACCCTACAGTGGTATCAGAGCCAAGCTAGAGCTTTAGGCGAAGTCTAGACGAAGTTTAAAGTCCGATCGAACTCCGAATACCCGATATTAACCCCTCTCTGTACATTTTCTAAAAATATGATTTTTTCAGAATTAAAAATTCTCAGAAAAACAAGCAGGAAAAAATAAGAATTACTGTGAAGTACGGATCTTTGAGTCAACAATTTTATCGCGGAACCGCGGCGAAACCATTGTTTTCGCGGCGGTTCCGCGGCTAAAATTTGGACTTGGTCCCTGGAATTTCACTTATTTATTCTTAGGTCCTTTCTTGGCAATTTTTTCTGGGAATTTTTTAATTCCACTCAAGTGTTGAGTTTTCTAGGGTTGTATTGGGGACTCGTTGATTCGATCGGATAATTTAACTTTGTTTAGTTTTTTTCCGGATAATTTTAGAAACTGTTAAAAAGTTCGACAGGATATCAATAACTCACTTTTCCCCAGTCGGAAAATTTTTCAAAAGTTGGATTTTTTCTCGAGTTTAAGAACGTTCTAAGTCGTGCAAGTAACGCGGTGGACCCTCTAGAAGACAACAAACCTTAACTCGATTATATGACCGTCTTGAACTGCCTCTAAACCTTAGGGTTTAGGGCAGTACGGCGTGCCACATGTGAGGCGTTGGCTTGACCCTTCTACGGCTGGACCATTGGTACTGTGGCATGTAATGGATGTTTTTAAACTGATTTCAAGTGTTGAGATATATTGGGGAAATCTTGGGTGTTTGATTATTCGATCGGAAAGTTTAACGTTGTCTATTAATCTGGAATGTGATACAATATTTGGAATCCACAGGTAGTTATGAGATAACTAATTTGAATGTTATAAACATAGCACTTTAGTCTCAGATGATCGGTTGCCACGGAATTTTGATGTGATCAAAAGTCCATCGCAATCAGCGTACGCGGATACTCGCCGGGTAAACTTAATAGATAGCCACGCCCCATAGCCCCGACCAAGTGACTGTAAGAGAACCCCGTCGCCAAAAGCATCCGTTCGAGTGCTCGCGGCAGCGGTGTTCCGCCTTAGTGCACTTCGTCGACGGCATGGGGGGTGCGGCCATCTACTAAAGTTTGCGAGGAGCATTCGATCAGGATGTCGGGAATCTTGTTGAATTGCCCGACTTGACATTGAAAAGAGTTTTCGATAATGAGACTAAAATGCGGGGTTTACAATTGTTAGGCATGTGATGTCTAAGGAATTCATTTGGTTAGGCATGAGATGTCTAAGTAGGTTGCGGATTCCAACTATTGTAGTTTTACACTTTCTTTTCTGTGACCGTAAGCGTGGTATGTGGTGTATCGCCGGCTTCGTTGCTATACATCAACGACAATCGGGATACGCATACTTGCTTACGTTGATGATATGAGATATTATGTGTTGCTGTGATATGTTATATTGGATCGTCGTGTTCTGAATAGCCGGGGGTTTTATGTGAGATGAGAGTTTTTCTTTTTTATTCATGTAAAATTCATTTGTATGTAATATTCTTTTATTGGGGCACTTCCGGGATGAGGTTGATGTCACCGTTGTATATTATTTACTTTTCCGCATTAGGTAGACCCAAGGAGGGGAGCACAAGTAACCGGGTTCTAGGGTCCAGTGGGAGACCATCTCGAGGAGTCGAGACCGGGTCTTCTAACCCTAGAATTGGCAGTGTTGCTTGCCGCTCTCGTAGGGGTCTAGGGATGTGGGTTTGGCTATTCATCACGACCGTGGAATCCGTGTTTTATACAGGCTCGTACTAAAACACGGACGTCCTAGTATATCCAATATTTCATATATGTTCTTCTGCTGCAATGTTCTGTGATGAGATCATATTATTGCCCGAGACGAATGTTTATATTATATATATGAGATATATGTTATATTGCAGATTTCGTTTCAAAAGAGATGCTTGTGAAGCATATTAAAATGGGACTTCATTAATGAGATTAATGAAACTAAAAGAAACCTAAAAGATGTTGTGGAATCGAATTTTCAAAAACAGGTAGCTACGGTTCTTGCTTTGCATCGTGGTGTTCCTTGTAGAACATCCTGCACCTTATTCGATAAGGAAAGGGCCGAGATCCCTTCACCGGGAGTGACCCCTTTAGCAATAACTGGCAGATACTACAACCCTCGGTTTGTCTTTTGATTGCTTCTATAGTTTTTGCTTTGCACAGCGGTATATATGATATACCCTGCACCTTCGATGAGGAAAAGGCCGACGATCCCTTCACCGGGAGTGACCCCTTTAGCAAAACTAGAAAAACCTCAAAAACACTCCATTTAAAATCATTTGATTCTACAACGATATCAAGTTCATTACGCAAAGGGTTTTCATAAAAACCTGTCGTAGCCCTCCGTCATTTCAAATAAGTACTAGTTAGTATTCGTGCTGCGGTAGTTTGGCCTCCGTCAAGGCGTAGTGTACGGTAGCTAACTAATGCTTATCTGCTAGCATATGATGCGATTGGATTAGGGTATTCGTACGGTGTTGTTTGGCCTCCGTCAAGGGTCGTGCGGGTGGGTTTAATTCAATCAGGAAATGACGGGTTGAACTTGACTAGCGGACTATGGGTAGTTTGGCCTCCGTCAAGGTCATAGGACGCTAGGGGTAAAATATTATTGGGAATTTCAAGTGTTGAAATTTGCAATGAGATTGCATACCTTCTATGAGATAGTTGGATCCCGATACCCGCTGCGAGTAAGAGTTACTCCTGGGAGAGTTTTACACATTACAATTAGCCGATCAAGTAGGTGTCTAGAAAGGTGTTAACGGGGTTACGCCTCTGGGAAAACGAGGTTTACTTTAATTAGGTTCGTGCGAAAGCACGGGGAACCTCCCTCAAAGTACCGACACTGGCCTGGCTGAAAGATTGGCGAACTTGTAGCGTGTAACTAATCCCGGCTAGTCATTCCTTTTAGGGTTTGAAGGAAGATTTGATTAAAACAGTGGGAAACATCCTGATTAGATATATTAGATAACCAATCTAATCTTGCAAGAGCATACGCTGAGTGTTTTCTTCTCTCTCTCTCCAGGTAGCGACCATATCACGCCTTAATCAAGATAATAATACGGATATATTGACCGAACCCGCTTGTTATACTGAGCTGGGGAACGTTGGTCCCGCTCCAACTTATAATTGTTATAAGGCAGAGCAGGAAATTGCGGAATACCAGATTTCCCGTGCCGCCCAAACGAAGAAAGTGCATGCCGATGCATCTTCTTCGGGTATGTTCATTACAAAGAACTGTTTCTCGGTATCCTTTACGTCCTGGGTATGAGATACCGGATCAGGATCCCGCATATGTAATCTGTTACATGGGCTACAGATAGATAGAGAACTGAGAACGGGTGATAAGATTCATGAGATAGAAACGGTGCAAGTGTTGCAGCCAAGTCTGTTGGTCACTATCACCCTGTATTACCAGAATACATTGATTCTGAACAAATGTTATTAAATACCAAACCTGATATACAACATCGTATCAGTCTCTTTATTAGTAAAGAAGGATATAATTTTGTATTGTTGGATAATGTTTTTGAACATTTCCTATATCAAGCGTTGATCGGTTCAGGCACGTTATCTAAAAGTATTGACGTTCTAAATCAAACTACAGTTCTTAGTATACAGAACACACACAAGAGGAAGAGTTCAGAAATGAACGAATCCTTCTTGAGGCATTGTAGACTAGGTCATATCAATGCGACCCGACTAGCTAAAGTTACATATAGATGCATATTTAAATTAGTTTAAATTTACATCTTATGAAACTTACCGGTCATGTCACAGAGATAAGATGACCACAGCTCCGTTTATTGGAAACAGAGAAAGAGTTAGTGAACTCTTGGGATTGATACATGCTGATGTATGAAAGTCTCCTGTCTACACATGCCAAGACCGGTTCTTTGTACTTCATTACATTCTCTGATGATCTCTCAAGATTCAGACATATGTTCCTGTTGAAACACAAGTCCGAAGCTTTTGAGATATTTACAGAATATAAGTTAGAAGTAGAGAACCAAAATACGGGTATAAGTATTATGTCCTTTGATGAGATCAAGGAGGAGAATACTTGAGTACGGAATTCCTGGACTATTCTAAAGGAGAATGAGATTCTCTCTCAGCATTACTCCTCCGTATACACCACAGCACGTCGGTGTATCGGGATGGAGCAATATCACCCTATATGATATGGTGTGCTCTATGATGAGTACTACTGAGTTTCCTATTTCCTTTTGGGAGTTATGCACTTGAGAAGTTGCATACCTATTGAATAGGGTTCAAATCAAATCAGTTGCCTTCCATTTCATATGTGATATGGAAAGGGAAGAGCCTTTATCTTAAGTTTGTTAAGATTTGGGGTTGTCCGGCCTATGTCTAAAAGCAAAATCCGGACAAGCTCGAGGCAAGGTCTGTTATGTAGAACTGGAAAGGTTCCAGCTATACAAACTATAGCAAATGATTTGATAGAACCAAAGGATTCAACAGTAACCAACGAACCTCAGCCTCTCCGCCGATCCAGTAGGGTTCCTCACCCACCTGAGAGATACTTCGGTTTTCTCTATAACAGTGGGAGCGAGGATTGCATCATGAGATGATGACCCAACTAGTTTCGGGCTGGCCATCAGGAGTGGGACTCTGTAAGAATGGCTGGATGCTTATCGATCTGAGATGGAATCCTTATACACCAACAAAGTATGGACTTTAGTTGCTTTATCTGAAGGGTTAAATCCCCATCAGGAGCAAGTATATCTTGAGAAGATTACTTGGTGTACATGGAAAAGTTAAGACTTTCAAAGCTATGCTTAAGTCCATCCAGATCCTACTTGCCACGGCTACATACCATGACTACGATATCTGGCGGTTGGGTGTCATGACTGCTTTTCTAAATGATGTTTTAGAAAAGAGCGTCTATAAGAACACAGCCAGAAGATTTCGTAGACAGTGGGAGCAGCGGAAACGTGTGCAAGATGTTTTATGTGATAAAACAGGCATCGCAGAGTTGGAACATCTGTTTTGATGTGGTAGTCAAAGAGTTTGACTTCATCAAAATGGTAGATGAACCTTGTATATACAAAAAGGTAGTAGAGAGTATGGTGGTGATCTTCGTAGAGTACGTGGATGACGTACTCTTGATAGGGAAGGAGTTTCCTATGCTATGCTCGGTTAATCTCCGCTTATCACAAGGATTCTCCATATAGGATCAAAGTGATACCTCCTAAATCCTGGGTTTTTGGATCTATGTGATAGATCTAATTGGATGTTAGGATACTCACTAGTTGTAGTGAGATAGTATCAATCGATCGTGGGAAGTATCACTGAAAATGTTCCAGGGTGATAAGGACGACTGAATGTCAGTCACAGGCATTGTCTACACCCTTAGTGGAGGGACGATATGTTGGAAGAGTTCCAAGCTAGATACCGTGACATACTAGACGATTAATGGCAAGATACATCATTACCAAAGATGCTACCAAAGAGGCAGTCTGGATATATATAAGTTCATAAGATGAACTTCGTTCCTACCATTGTGTGACAATGGAGTTATGGCTTTAGCCAAGGAACTACCGTCCCATCAGAAATCCAGATATAATTCTTAGACAGTATCACCTGATCATGGAGATAGTTGATCTCCAGGGAGATCGAGGTTAGGAGAGTAGACACAGAGGACAACAGCGCGGATCCACTCACAAAGGCCTTTTTCCCAGTAGAGACTTTTATGGGATGGTTGAGTATGAGATACTTCGACCACGGCTAATTGTTGGGTATATGATACCACAACAGATGGCCCTAGTGCAAGTGGGAGATTGTTAGTTATATGTATGCCCTAGAGGCCATTACTGTACATACGATGTGTATTGTAGTGGATGCTAGGACATATATAGGGAGGACTTTCTTGCTCGACATGATAGTATGCTATCTGGTTGTACTTTATCTTAACATGTACTCTGATTGTCTCTATGTTACATATTGATAAAGCCCTTAGGATATGTACTCGACTACTGGGACTATGATGAGATCATACTAGTGGGGCCACGGTAGTCGACAAGTACATCCTATAACTGTTCCTAGTCGAGGGTGTATCGAGACAAGGCATCGATGCACCAGAGTAAACTAGCATATACGCATCTTGACCCATATGATGGGCGATGGATGATCCCATATCTATCGGTGTTTGAGATCAAGGATGGTGTACGGGTGCTCAGTGGAGACTGGGTACACTGGACGGACTCGCCGAGAACTCCCAGATGGTATTATACCTTACGTCAGATGGCAGTTCTCCGGTGACACTGGTACAGAGTAGTCTGTTGACCCGAGATCGTCATAGAGTCTTGTGTGATTCCCACTGTGCTTTGATTTCCATCATACCACATCCAAGAGGGCGTGCAAAAAGATGGATTTTGGGTACAGTCCCGAATCACATGGAGGCAATGAGCGATAGGAGGGGATTCGTCTCTCCCGGTATAGGGAGTTGATGTTGCGCTGTGTTCGGTTGGCTATAACCGGAAATCCCTGGTCAGGGTTGCTGAGATTTACTGGTAAGTGTTATCAGTAGTATCTCGAATTGTTATAGACCTCATATCGACACGACTTATCGAGCTACTGGGGTCTGACGTTTACCACCCCTAGGCGAGATATGCGACATATCAGACGACAAGACCGGACTGTACGGGAGTGTTACTGTTTGGATTCACAGGAGAATGTACAGGCTTGCTTGTTGATCTTCTGAGCTCTCAATACCTGGGTAGCTTTTACGTTTAGCTGACTGCTTGCAGCTTACGGGTGTTTGATATGATCATCACCTACTGCCAGCGTATTAACGATTCTTTAGAGTCCTACACAGAGGTTTCTTGGCTCAGGAAAAACGGAGTAGGAGCACATATGTGATATGTGCGGGACCGAGGATAATGCAGTATGTGATACCGTATTGGATTCTCGCGATATGAGATATCGGCCGAGTATATGTGATATAGCCGGGTCATCGTATTAGTCGGTTATATGCGATATAGCTGGATTATCGGATCAAGTGTTGATTCGATAATTTAATGTATAATAATATATATGATATATTAAATTACATTAACTAATATTTGCTCACTAAAAGATTCATTTTCTCACGGGATAATACATTGATATATATGCGATATATGTTAATTGTATTATTATCTTTTGTTACAAAATATGTTGTATATGTGATATATAATATTGTAACATGTTAAGGTTACAAATTTAACAATGGATTAGGGTTTAAACTTGGTTAGGGTTTGGATTAGGGTTAGCTTTTGCATGAAGCTTCCATGAAGCTTCATGAAGCTTTGACTTTGTGGATGCTTGATATTTTTGTGAGATATTATGTTAACCCAATCCAAACCATTAACCCTAGTAAACTCCCTACAAGGGTTAACTCTCTCATGCTTAACCCTTGGTTAGATTTGTAACCACTACAATAATTCATTGTTCATCACAAAAGGATTAAGGTTATCTTCTTCATTCTTCTTCTTCATGCTTGAGTTCCTTCATGAAAAAGCTTTCTTTTGTGATGAAAGTGAGTGAGAAAAAGATAATAAATGAGAGCAAAAATCCTACTTCATCATCATCATCTATCCTTGCCATTTAGATGAGGGTGTTCACTTCATATTATGAGTGTTAGCTTGTGTTAACGAAACTTCAAAGTAGATCATCTTTGTATCGAAGATCGGAAGCAAAGGTTGCATCATTCTCTTCGTGAAGCCTCTCGAGAGTCGGGAACACGATGATCGCAGCGAAGGGACCTCAACACGGAGCTTTAGAAGTGAAGGACCGGATCTACAAAGCTTGTAATCCCTCTCACTTAGTGTTAAAGAGTTTAACATGCATGTTTTCGCCTAAACCCTAGTTTAAAGATCCGTATTATAAAATTTTAATCGGGCATGGTTGATGCCTCGTAGACCCTCGTACGCGTGCCTAGCAACCCTACAGTTTCTCCCCAGGGTTTAACTGATACCTGCTTACCACACTCAGTGCATAAGCCACATCTGGTCTGGTACACAACATCGCATACATTATAGAGCCTACCGCAGAAGCGTAGGGTATAATAGACATGCGATCCCTTTCCAAATCAGTCTTGGGAGACATCTCTTTAGAGAGGGTGATCCCGTGACAAGCCGGTAGATTACCGTGCTTGGAATCTTCCATACTGAATCTTTTCAGTATGGTGTCGATGTACCTGGACTGCGAAAGTCCTAGTATCCTCTTGGATCTATCACGATAGATCCGGATCCCCGGAATGTAGGAGGCATCACCCAGGTCTTTCATGGAGAACCTGTGTGACAAGAACCCCTTGACAGATTGTAGCATAGGAATGTCATTTCCTATTAAGAGAATGTCATCCACGTATAAAACAAGGAATACTACAGTTCTCGCTATAAATCTACTATAGATGCATGGTTCATCTGGATTTTTGATAAAGCCAAATTCCTTGACCGTCTCATCAAAACAGATGTTCCAACTCCGCGATGCCTGCTTTAGTCCATATATGGACTTAAGCAACTTGCACACCTGTCCGCTGCTCCCACTCTGAATGAAACCCTCTGGCTGGTCCATATAGACACACTCCTCTAAATTTCCATTTAGAAAAGCGGTCTTTGCGTCCATCTGCCAAATCTCATAATCGTGGAAGGCAGCAATGGCAAGAAGGATCCGAATGGATTTCAGCATAGCTACTGGAGAAAAGGTCTCGTCATAATCCAAACCAGGTCTTTGACGAAACCCTTTGCAACCAGTCTAGCTTTATAGGTCTCAACCTGTCCATCTACACCAATCTTCCTTTTGAAGATCCACTTGCATCCTACGGGTTTTACCCCATCTGGAGCAACGTCCAACGTCCATACTTTGTTGGTGTACATGGACTCCATTTCGGTCCGCATTGCATCCAGCCATTTTACCGAGTCAACGCTCTGAATGGCTTGCTGGAAGCTAGTCGGCTCATCATAATCAATGATGCAATCCTCTCTATCCTCGTCTATGAGAAAACCGTAGTATCTCTCGGGCGGATGAGACTGCCTACTACTCCTGCGGAGCGGCGTAGGAATGTCATTTTCTTTTGAACCCTCTGGTTCTACTAAGCTTTCAGTAATAGTCTGTGGTTCTGGAATTTCTTCCAGTTCTATTTCGCTCCCAATTGTTTCCTTTTCTAAGAATTGGTGTTCCAGAAAATGGGCATTACGAGAAACAATGATCTTTTGTTCCTCTGCGTAATAGAAGAGATACCCCCTGGAGTTCTTTGGGTATCCCATAAACTTGCACAGTACTGAGCGTGCCTCGAGTTTGTCCGCATGCTGCTTTTTGACAAAAGCCGGACATCCCCAGATCTTCAGATATTGAAGATAGGGTTTCTTCCCACTCCACATCTCATATGGTGTGGTAGGCACAGTCTTAGTTGGAACTCGGTTCAAAAGGTATGCAGCTGATTCTAGTGCATATCCCCAGAATGATTGCGGTAACTCAGTGTTACTCATCATGGAACGTACCATATCCAATAGGGTCCGGTTCCGTCTCTCCGATACACCGTTATGTTGCGGAGTGTATGGAGGAGTAAGCTGAGAGAGAATTCCATTCTCTTTTAAATAGTCCAGGAACTCGGCACTCAAGTATTCACCACCTCGATCCGATCTTAGTGTCTTGATACTTTTGCCGGTTTGTTTTTCTACTTCATTCTTATAATCCTGGAATTTTCCAAAGGCTTCGGACTTATGTTTCATTAAGAAGACATAACCGTACCTTGAAAAGTCATCCGTAAAAGTAATGAAGTAAGAATAACCGCTTCACGCATGTGTATACATTGGACCGCACGCGTCGCTGTGTACGAGTCCCAAGAGCTCGCTCGCCCTTACTCCGTGTCCAGTGAACGGAGTCTTTGTCATCTTTCCTTTGAGACAGGATTGACAAGTGGCATACGATTGATATTCGAACGGATTCAAATATCCTTTCGTATGTAACTTCGTCAACCTTCTCTCATTGATGTGACCCAGTCTACAATGCCATAAGAAAGTCTGATTTATTTCCGGAGACTTTCTTTTGTGTGTATTCTGGACATTGAAAATCTGTGGTTGGTTTAGAACGTATATCCCATTGCTTAATGTACCTGACCCAATCAGAACTTGATTAAGGTGAATGTTTACAACATTACTTACAAACGCAAATTCATAACCTTCTTTAGAAGTCAAAGATACAGAAATGATATTACAAGTTACGTTGGGTACAAAATAGCAATTACGCAAAACCAAAACGTGTCCATCTGACAACCCCAGGTGATAGCCCCCCACGGCCTTAGCATCCATGCTAGCTCCGTTTGCAACTTTGAGGGTCATGTCACCTGCCTTCAAAACCCTACGGTTTCTCAACGCCTGCAAAGAATTACAGATATGAGATCCTGATCCGGTATCCAATACCCAGGAAGTAGAGTTTATAGATAGACAGTTTTCAATAACATACACACCTGAAGCTGAAGCCGCAACATGCTTCAGATCCTGTGTTCTGGCTTTCCAATCCCTGCAATCTTTCTTCCAGTGTCCACTTTTGTGACAGTAAAAGCATTCTTCTTTATCCACAAGTTTCCCCTCTACCTTTGTTGCTTTTGCCTTTCCCTTCGTATCCACTTTAGTAACACCGCCCCTTGGTTTGGCGGGTGTTTTCTTCTTCTTTCCCTTGGCTTTCTCCCTGGACTTAGAAGAGGAAGATCCTCCTACAAACAAAGTGGATGTTTCCCTACCTTTCTGTAGGGTGCCCTCTGCACTCCTCAGCATGTTGAGGAGTTCTGAAAGTTCAACTTTCTTTTCTTGTAAGTTGAAATTCAGGATGAACTGGGCGTAAGTGGAAGGAAGGGACTGAAGAATCAAGTCCGTATAGAGCTCATTCTCCAACGTGGTCCCAAGGTCCGTGAGCTCCTCTATGTAGCCAATCATCTTAAGCACGTGTTCCGCTACCGATGATCCAACGGCCAATCTTGCCGAAAACAACTTCTTCGACACTTCGTATCTGGCGATACGAGATTGCTCTCCATACAGTTCTTTTGTATGGAGAAATATGGATTCGAGGTCCATATTCTCATGCCTCCTTTGATGTTCGTTGTCCATAGAGGCAAGCATGAGGCACTTGGCCTTCACGCAATCGATCTCCCATGTCTTACGGATTTCTATATCCGCGACGCTGGAGGTGGGACCTGGGATGGGGGGAGCTTTGGTGGTAAGGAGATACCCTAACTTGTCGTAAGTGATTCCCATCTTGACATTCCTGAACCAATCTTTATAGTTTGGCCCTGTCAGTATGTTTTTATCTAGTAGTAACTTAAGTCCAGTCATGATGAATGGTCGCTGCAATTAGGAGAGAGAGAAGAAACACTTTAGCATGACGCTCTTGCAAGTTTAGAGTGGTTTTTAATTTGTCTAAACAGGATGGCTCCCACTGTCTCTCGAATCCCTCCTCAAACCAAAAAAGAAGAATTAGTCAGGATCAATCTCACCGTACAATACTTGCTTAACCGTTCGACCAGGCTGGTGTCGGTACTTCGAGGGAGGTTTTCCAACGCTTTCGCGAAGTTCCTTAATTAAATAACCTCTTTTCCCTGGGGGCGTAGCCCCGCTAACACCTTTCTAGACACCTATTTGGTTTATAGCATTGATCGTTTAGTGAGAAATTTCCCGAGGAGTAGCATATACTCACAGTAGGATCGGGATCCAAATATCATCACGTGACAAAACTGAAGGAATCCTACCAGAATCATCACTCCAAATGGTATGCAGCGCTAGCAAGTTTCAGTTCTTTTGAAACTCCCGATGTGGATTTTTTCCCCATGCTCTTATGACCTTGGCGTGAGGTCAAAATGTCATAAGTCACATGTCAAGTTCTTCCCATCATTATCCAGGTTAATTTGAACCCACCCGTACCTACCCTTGACGTAGGCCAAAATGGCAGTACGACTGTCTCAAACCAACGCATTCTATCTATGCTACAGATAAATATCCGGCAGCTACCAATTACTATGCCTTGGCGTGAGGTCAAAATACATAGCTTGAATACTACCGAATATTTAACTGAAATGATGGAGGGCTACGGATGGTTTTGGAAAAACCTTGAACGTAGTGAACTTGATATGATCGATGGAATGAGATAGCTTTTAAAAGGAGTGGCTTAAGCTCCGCGTTTAAAAGTTCTTTTGAAAAGAAACCGAGTGGTTTTTGAAAGTGTTCCAACGACTTTTACTTGGTTTATTTTTCTTGCATTAGTTCTTTTAATGCGTCCCATCATTTAATCCTACCATTGCAGAAAACAACCAAAATATGACGTACGCTTATGCCATTCGCATTCGCCACGGGGCCCCGTCATTCCCCGTTAGGTTACTTAACTAACGACAGAGCGGGGGCTGGGCTAGCGCGGCTGCAAAACATAAGCAACGCCTAAATAATATCATACATAGATATATTGCAATGATAGCCATTTCAGATCACAGATGAATACATTGGATATACTAGGAATCCGCAATTTGTACGAGCCTGTAACGAAAAGCAGATTACACGGTCGCGATGAATAGCCAATACCCCACCCTGAACCCCTACGGGTGCGGCAAACTACCCGCCAAATATCCGAAGTGGAGCAACCTCCCTCAACAACGTGAGTAGGCCACTCGGATACCCGGTAGTTTGTGCACCCCACCTTGGGTCTATCCTAGGAGCAAAAACAGTAAAAAGAAATTATACAATGACGGCTACAACCCCGACCCGGTTGTGCGGCCAAAAATAATATTACATCAATTTACATATTACAAGAATTGAAAGATAAACAAAACTCTCATCTCACAATTCCCCCGGCTATTCATCCGCGGCAATCCAACGAATTCATATACACAAACCATCAACATCACAGATCACAGATATGTATAACCCCCACTAATCGACGTATAGCGATTAGTAGACGTTCAATACATATATAACATTCCAGATATAACCATTAGCCAAAGTCTACAGAAAATCGACCAAAAATACGGATTTGTAACCACCCTAAAAACCAACTTGTTTTCTGGAAAATCTGGGCAGAAACAAACCATCCCAAAAATCACAAAATACCCCCAGAAACAAACTGCAGGAGAAACGATCCACGGCCGAGTCAACTCGGCCGCGGATCCGCGGCAGAAGCTTGCTTCTGCCGCGGAACCGCGGCGAGTTGGTCGGCTCGTGCGATCGTTTTTCTTGCCTGTTTATAGAAAAGCCTGAGCCGATTTTTAAGACATGATTTTTTATTTTTAGAGCAGAAAAAAAATTCGGCAGCAACTAGGGTTTTTAGGGGTGTTTTCCGGTTTTTTCGTTCGGTCGATATTATAAATACTTTGCTAACATGCTAGGGTGTGTTTAGTTAGGCTCTGATACCACTGTAAGTCCACGTTACCTCTCCCGGTTCTTTCGGGCTTGCGGAAATGGTGAAAAACGATTTTTTAGGGTTTGGGTAACATGGACTATAAAAACGGATCTTGGCTAAACTACACACTAGCAACCTAACAAGAGAGTTGTCTGTTAGTGTATATGCCCTAGAGGCCATTACTGTATCATACTAGTTTGTATATTACTTAATGGAAGCTTGGGATATTCACAGTTGTATATACAATCTTGCTCGAAATGGTAGTATGCTACTTGGTTTGTCTCTGCTTTAATATGTGCATGTGTTTCTTTTAGCATATTGCTGGTATACATATTAGTAGAGCCCTTAGGATCTTTGCTTGATTACCAGCGTTGTGATGGCGCTCGCACTCGTGGGAGCTGGGTAATCTATAAGCACATCCTTATACAGGTCCCTGGTCGTTGGACTATCGAGACAGGGCATCGATACTCCGGAGTAGACTAGCGTATGCGCTTCTCATCCCAGTGTGGGAGACGGTCTGTCCCACAGCCGTTAGTACGTCGTACTTGGGATAGTATGCGGGTGCTCGTTAGGTTACGAGTACACTGGACAGGACTCGTCGGGAACTGTTGGTTGGTAATATACCTATCGTCAGTTATCAGTTCCCAGGTGACATGAGTACAGCTTAGTCCGCTGACTTGACACTGTCACTTCGCCTCGAGTGTGTTCCCACTGCACTTTGATTACTACCCTACCACGGCTCAAAGGAGCTGTGCAAACAGGTAGTTTTTGGGTGCAGTCCCGAAGCACTTGGAGGCAGTGACGGTTAGACAGGATTCGTCTCTCCCGGTATTGGGGGTTGACATCGCGCTGTGTCCAGGAGAGCCATTACACGAGTAGTCCCTGGCCAGGGCAAGCGAGATATACTGGTAGGTTTCCAGTGTTATCTCAGGGTGTTCTGGGCTACACTCCGACACGACTTGTACCGCTATTAGGGGACTGACGTTCACCGCCCCCCTAGGCCCGCCATGCGATGTATCAGACGAACAGACCGGACTGTACGGAGACTGTCACATACAGGCTCAGTAGGAGTGCAGATGGGGTTCACCTCGTCGGTCTTCTTATCGACATCTACCTGGGGACCGTTACGTACAGCTAGTGCCGCTTGCGGTCTGTGGTTAAACCCACTGCCAGCGTAGTGTCGAGTCTTTAGAGTCCCACACAGAGAGCTATTCGCCTTTAGGCAAAACGAGTAGAGGTCGCATGGTTTTGCGACAGGGTTCGTTCGCATCCGCGCACTTGTGCACGTTTGCTGTCCGGACAGTCTATACTAGCGGGCTTTGGTTTAAGCCGGATCCTAGTATATGATTTGAGATTGGTTTTTCTCATTGTGTTCGTGTTCCTCGGATCACGAATGCGGGTGCGTATGCACAGTTGCTTGAGATTGGGGGAGAGGACCTTGTTTAGGGTTAATGGCCTTTGTCATTTTATTAACCCTAATATTTATGTGTGTGTTATTGTTAATTAGTAATTAGTTTAATAATTATCCATGGTTGTACTTGTTGACCTTTTGACTTCTTTGACTTGTTGACCAAGGTTGACACTTTGACCATCATAATTTCTTTTGGAAGATGCTTTTTGATCTTTGCAATTTGAAATGATAATGGTCATGTCATGATTTACCATGATAATTATCTAGCTAATTATTCAATTAAAAATTATACACACATATTAGTGAGAAAGGCTCACAAATAATTCATTCTCTCATTCTATTTCTCTCTCTTGCTCATCCTCTCCCTCAAGCTCTCTCCCTCTCATGTGTTGAGAAACAAAAAGCTTGAGAAAAACCCTCTCTTGATCTTTTCTACTCACTTCTAGGGTTCAAGTCTTAGCATTTCTTGCACTCTAGTTACTCCTAGCTTGGAGTTGAAGCTAAAGGTGGTGGCTTTCGGGTGGATCCTTCTTTGACGGGAGAAGACAAGCAAGGTGACCCTTTTCTACCATACCTAGGAGCAAGGAGAGAAGGACTAAAGACCAAAGGTATAACCTTTCTTCACTTAGCTACTTTGTAGTTAGGGTTAGCTAGTTTATGTTTAGCAAAGATCCTCACAAGTTTAGTCCATGTTGCCTAAGTCATAAAAATCCGATTTTTATTATGTTTTCCGCCTCCCCGTAAGCACCGGGGTGGGCAACACGGACTTACAGTGGTATCAGAGCCTAACTAAACTCAAACTAGCTAAGTAGTTAAGTGTAACGAAGTTTCGAAACCGAAAAACCCTAAAACCAAACTTTTTCAAAATCCAACTTTCTGTTAAAATTTTTCCTGGTTAAAATGAAAAACTGTATACTTGTAAAATTGTCTCAGGGTTTTGTGTGAAACACCACCAAATACGAACCAGAGAGGAGCCAAGAGGACCGCGCTTCCGCGGCATAAGGAAGCTCTTGCCGCGGAAGCGCGGCCGTCTTGTCAACTCTCTGTATCGTTTTTGCTGCAGTTTGTTTCTGAGTTGGTTTTAGGATTTTTAGGATATGTTATATGTGCCCAGATTTTCCAGAACTAAAATTTACTTTTGGGGGCCTATAAATCCGTATTTTTCGGAACTTCACTACACTTTAACTATATCGGTTATATCTGTAATGCTTGTATGTATTGAACGTCGGCTAATCGCTATAAGTCGATTAGTCGGGGTTATACATCTCTGTGATCTGAGATGCGTTGGTTTGGGACAGTCGTGCTGCCATTTTGGCCAAAGCCAAGGGTAGGTACGGGTGGGTCCAAATTAACCAGGAGAATGACGGGTAGAACTTGACATATGACTTATGATATTTTGGCCAAAGTCAAGGTCATAAGAGCATGGGGCAAAAATCCACATCGGGAGTTTCATAAGTACTGAAACTTGCTAGATTTGCATACCATTTGGAGTGTGATGATTCTGGTAGGATTCCTTCGGTTTTATCACGCGATGATATTTGGATCCCGATCCTACTGTGAGTATATGCTACTCCTCGGGAAAACTCTCACTTAACGATCAATGCTATAAACCTAGTAGGTGCCTAGAAAGGTGTTAGCGGGGCTACGCCCACAGGGAAAAGAGGTTACTTAATTAAGGAACTTCGCGAAAGCGTTGGAAAACCTCCCTCGAAGTACCGACACTGGCCTGGCTGAACGGTTAAGCAAGTATTGTACGGTGAGAATGATCCCGGCTAATCCTTTTCTTTATGGTTTGAGAAGGGATTCGAGAGACAGTGGGAGCCATCCAGTTTAGACAAACTAAAAACCACTCTAAACTTGCAAGAGCATCATGCTAAAGTGTTTCTTTTCTCTCTCCTAATTGCAGCGACCATTCAAGATGACCGGACTTAAGTTACTATTAGATAAAAACATATTGACAGGGCCAAATTACAAAGATTGGCTCAGGAATGTCAAGATGGCTATCACTTATGACAAGCTGGGGTATATACTTACCACCAAAGCTCCCCCCGTCCCAGGTCCCACCTCCAGCGTCGCGGATGTAGAAATCTGTAAGACATGGGAGATAGATTGCGCGAGGGCCAAATGCCTCGTACTAGCCTCGATGGACAATGACCATCAGAGGAGGCACGAGAATATGGACCTAGAGTCCATATTTCTCCATACAAAAGAACTGTATGGAGAGCAGTCTCGTATCGCAAGATACGAAGTGTCGAAGAAGCTCTTTTCGGCAAGGTTGGCCGTCGGATCATCGGTAGCGGACCACGTGCTTAAGATGATCGGCTACATAGAGGAGCTCGCGGACCTCGGGACCACGTTGGAGAATGAACTCTATACTGATCTGATTCTCCAGTCCCTTCCTTCCACTTACGCCCAGTTCATTCTCAACTTCAACATGCAAGGAAAGGAGGTTGAACTTGCCGAACTTCTGAACATGTTGAGGACTGCTGAGGGCACCCTACAGAAGGGTAGGGAGACATCCACTTTGTTTGTAGGAGGATCTTCCTCTTCTAGGTCCAGGGCGAAAGCCAAGGGCAAGAAGAAGAAAGCCCCCGCCAAACCAAGAGGCGGTGTCGGTAAAGTGGATACGAAGGGAAAGGGTAAAGCAACAAAGGTAGCGAGGAAGCTGGTGGGGAAGGAAGAATGCTTCTATTGTCACAAAAGTGGTCACTGGAAACAAGATTGCAAGGCTTGGAAAGCCAGAACACAGGATTTGAAGCGAGTTGCAGCTTCAGCTTCAGGTGTGTATGTTATTGAAAATTGTCTATCAATAAACTCTAATTCCTGGGTATTGGATACCGGATCAGGATCTCATATCTGTAATTCTTTGCAGGCGTTGAGAAAGCATAGAGTTTTGAAGACAGGTGACATGACCCTCAGAGTTGCGAACGGTGCTAGCATGGATGCTGAGGCCGTGGGGGACTATCACCTGGGATTATCAGATGGACACTTTTTGGTTTTGCGTAGTTGTTATTATGTACCAAATGCAACCTGTAATATCATTTCTGTATCTTTATTATCTAGAGAAGGTTATGAATTTGCATTTGTAAGTAATGTAGTGAACATTCACCTTAATCAAGTGTTGATTGGGTCAGGTACATTGAACAACGGTATATACGTTTTAAACCAACCACAGGTTTTCAATATCCAGAATACACACAAAAGAAAGTCTCCAGAAATTAATAAAACTTTCTTATGGCATTGTAGACTGGGTCACATCAATGAGAGAAGATTGACTAAGTTACATACTGAAGGATACTTAGATTCGTTCGAATATCAATCGTATGCAACTTGTCAATCCTGTCTCAAAGGAAAGATGACAAAGGCTTCGTTTTCTGGACACGGAGAAAGAGCGAGCGAGCTCTTGGGACTCGTACACAGCGACGTGTGCGGTCCAATGTCTACACATGCGCGAAGCGGTTATTCTTACTTCATTACCTTTACGGATGATTTTTCAAGGTACGGTTATGTCTTCTTAATGAAACATAAATCCGAGGCTTTTGAAAAATTCCAGGAATATAAGAATGAAGTAGAAAAACAAACAGGCAAAAGTATCAAGATCCTAAGATCGGATCGAGGAGGAGAATACTTAAGTGCCGAATTCCTGAACTATTTAAAAGAGAATGGAATTCTCTCTCAGCTTACTCCTCCATACACTCCGCAACATAACGGTGTATCGGAGAGACGGAACCGAACCCTATTGGATATGGTACGGTCCATGATGAGTAACGCTGAGTTACCGCGATCGTTCTGGGGGTATGCGCTAGAAACAGCTGCATATCTTTTGAACCGTGTTCCCACTAAGACTGTGCCTACCACACCATATGAGTTATGGAGTGGGAAAAAACCCTATCTTAATCACATTAAGACATGGGGATGTCCAGCTTTTGTAAAAAAGCAGCATGCGGACAAGCTCGAGGCACGCTCAGTACAGTGCAAGTTTGTGGGATATCCAAAGAACTCCAAGGGATATTACTTCTATTACGAAGAGGAACAAAAAGTCCTTGTTTCTCGCCATGCCCACTTTCTAGAACATCAGTTCATAGAAAAAGAAATAAGTGGGAGCGCAATAGAACTGGAAGAAATTCCAGAACCACAAACTATTACTGAAAGTTTAGTGGAACCAGAAGGTTCAAAAGAACAGGACATTCCTATGCCACTCCGCAGGAGTAGTAGGCAGTCTCATCCGCCCGAGAGATACTACGGTTTTCTCATTGACGGGGATAGAGAAGACTGCATCCTAGATTGTGATGAGCCTACTAGCTTCCAGCAAGCCATTCAGAGCGTCGACTCGGTAAAATGGCTGGATGCAATGCGGACCGAGATGGAGTCCATGTACACCAACAAAGTATGGACGTTGGACATTGCTCCAGACGGGGTAAAACCCGTAGGATGCAAGTGGATCTTCAAAAGGAAGATTGGTGTAGATGGACAGGTTGAGACCTATAAAGCTAGACTGGTAGCAAAGGGTTTTCGTCAGCGACCTGGTTTGGACTATGACGAAACCTTTTCTCCAGTAGCTATGCTGAAATCCATTCGGATCCTTCTTGCCATCGCTGCTTTCCACGATTATGAGATTTGGCAGATGGACGTAAAGACAGCTTTTCTAAATGGTCATTTAGAGGAGTGTGTCTATATGGACCAGCCAGAGGGTTTCATTCAGGGTGGGAGCAGCGGAAAGGTGTGCAAGTTGCTCAAGTCCATTTATGGACTCAAGCAGGCATCGCGGAGTTGGAACATCTGTTTTGATGAGACGGTCAAAGAATTTGGCTTTATCAAAAATCCAGATGAACCATGCATCTATTGTAGATTTGTAGCGAGAACTGTAGTATTCCTCGTTTTATACGTGGATGACATTCTCTTAATAGGAAATGACATTCCTATGCTACAATCTGTCAAGGGGTTCTTGTCACACAGGTTCTCCATGAAAGACCTGGGTGATGCCTCCTACATTCTGGGTATCCGGATCTACCGTGACAGATCCAAGAGGATATTAGGACTCTCGCAGTCCAGGTACATCGACACCATACTGAAGAGATTCAGTATGGAAGATTCCAAGCGCGGTAATCTACCGGCTTGTCACGGGATCACCCTCTCCAAAGAGATGTCTCCCAAGACTGATTTGGAGAGGGATCGCATGTCTATTATACCCTACGCTTCTGCGGTAGGCTCTATAATGTATGCGATGTTGTGTACCAGACCGGATGTGGCTTATGTACTGAGTGTGGTAAGCAGGTATCAGTCAAACCCTGGGGAGAAACATTGGATAGCAGTAAAGAACATTCTCAAGTACCTGAGAAGGACTAAGGAGATGTTCTTGGTGTATGGCGGAAAAGACCTGCAGGTTGAGGCCTTTGCTGACTCCAGCTTCCAGAGTGACAAGGATGATTCCAAGTCCATGTCGGGTTTTGTCTTTACCCTCAATGGAGGGGCGGTGTGTTGGAAGAGCTCCAAACAGGAAACCGTTGCTGACTCGACTATGGAAGCGGAATACATCGCTGCATCTGATGCCGCAAAAGAAGCTGTCTGGATGAGGAAGTTCTTGAAAGAACTTCAGGTGGTTCCGTCCATTGTTGACCCAATACCTCTGTATTGCGACAACAACGGGGCTATAGCTTTAGCGAAGGAACCCAGGTCCCATCAGAAATCCAGACACATCTTAAGGCGGTATCACCTGATCAGGGAGATCGTGGATCGCCAGGAGATCGAGGTCCGGAGAGTTGCATCAGAGGATAACACTGCAGATCCACTCACAAAGGCCCTACCCCAGACTCAGTTCGAGCGGCTGATCGAGATGATAGGTCTTCGATACGCCAGTACATGGCCTTAGTGCAAGTGGGAGATTGTTAGTGTATATGCCCTAGAGGCCATTACTGTATCATACTAGTTTGTATATTACTTAATGGAAGCTTGGGATATTCACAGTTGTATATACAATCTTGCTCGAAATGGTAGTATGCTACTTGGTTTGTCTCTGCTTTAATATGTGCATGTGTTTCTTTTAGCATATTGCTGGTATACATATTAGTAGAGCCCTTAGGATCTTTGCTTGATTACCAGCGTTGTGATGGCGCTCGCACTCGTGGGAGCTGGGTAATCTATAAGCACATCCTTATACAGGTCCCTGGTCGTTGGACTATCGAGACAGGGCATCGATACTCCGGAGTAGACTAGCGTATGCGCTTCTCATCCCAGTGTGGGAGACGGTCTGTCCCACAGCCGTTAGTACGTCGTACTTGGGATAGTATGCGGGTGCTCGTTAGGTTACGAGTACACTGGACAGGACTCGTCGGGAACTGTTGGTTGGTAATATACCTATCGTCAGTTATCAGTTCCCAGGTGACATGAGTACAGCTTAGTCCGCTGACTTGACACTGTCACTTCGCCTCGAGTGTGTTCCCACTGCACTTTGATTACTACCCTACCACGGCTCAAAGGAGCTGTGCAAACAGGTAGTTTTTGGGTGCAGTCCCGAAGCACTTGGAGGCAGTGACGGTTAGACAGGATTCGTCTCTCCCGGTATTGGGGGTTGACATCGCGCTGTGTCCAGGAGAGCCATTACACGAGTAGTCCCTGGCCAGGGCAAGCGAGATATACTGGTAGGTTTCCAGTGTTATCTCAGGGTGTTCTGGGCTACACTCCGACACGACTTGTACCGCTATTAGGGGACTGACGTTCACCGCCCCCCTAGGCCCGCCATGCGATGTATCAGACGAACAGACCGGACTGTACGGAGACTGTCACATACAGGCTCAGTAGGAGTGCAGATGGGGTTCACCTCGTCGGTCTTCTTATCGACATCTACCTGGGGACCGTTACGTACAGCTAGTGCCGCTTGCGGTCTGTGGTTAAACCCACTGCCAGCGTAGTGTCGAGTCTTTAGAGTCCCACACAGAGAGCTATTCGCCTTTAGGCAAAACGAGTAGAGGTCGCATGGTTTTGCGACAGGGTTCGTTCGCATCCGCGCACTTGTGCACGTTTGCTGTCCGGACAGTCTATACTAGCGGGCTTTGGTTTAAGCCGGATCCTAGTATATGATTTGAGATTGGTTTTTCTCATTGTGTTCGTGTTCCTCGGATCACGAATGCGGGTGCGTATGCACAGTTGCTTGAGATTGGGGGAGAGGACCTTGTTTAGGGTTAATGGCCTTTGTCATTTTATTAACCCTAATATTTATGTGTGTGTTATTGTTAATTAGTAATTAGTTTAATAATTATCCATGGTTGTACTTGTTGACCTTTTGACTTCTTTGACTTGTTGACCAAGGTTGACACTTTGACCATCATAATTTCTTTTGGAAGATGCTTTTTGATCTTTGCAATTTGAAATGATAATGGTCATGTCATGATTTACCATGATAATTATCTAGCTAATTATTCAATTAAAAATTATACACACATATTAGTGAGAAAGGCTCACAAATAATTCATTCTCTCATTCTATTTCTCTCTCTTGCTCATCCTCTCCCTCAAGCTCTCTCCCTCTCATGTGTTGAGAAACAAAAAGCTTGAGAAAAACCCTCTCTTGATCTTTTCTACTCACTTCTAGGGTTCAAGTCTTAGCATTTCTTGCACTCTAGTTACTCCTAGCTTGGAGTTGAAGCTAAAGGTGGTGGCTTTCGGGTGGATCCTTCTTTGACGGGAGAAGACAAGCAAGGTGACCCTTTTCTACCATACCTAGGAGCAAGGAGAGAAGGACTAAAGACCAAAGGTATAACCTTTCTTCACTTAGCTACTTTGTAGTTAGGGTTAGCTAGTTTATGTTTAGCAAAGATCCTCACAAGTTTAGTCCATGTTGCCTAAGTCATAAAAATCCGATTTTTATTATGTTTTCCGCCTCCCCGTAAGCACCGGGGTGGGCAACACGGACTTACATTGTCTACTCGGTTAGGGGTTATACCTCACTTGAACTCCTTCTTCTTGAACTCTTTGTAGTGGTTGGATGGTGCTTTCCTCGTCGCCTTCTTTCGTCAAAGATGGATCCACCTGAGGGTTCAACCTTGGGCTCCTTTCTCGAACTTTGAGAGAACTAAGGTCTTTAGCTTGCTAGACCTTCAACCATAGAGTGAGTAGAGAGTGGTTTAGAGTATTTTATCTCAAGGAGAGGTTTCTCAACACATGAGAATGGATCTCCTTGAACTAGAGGAGAAAGAAGAAGAATAGAGGAGAGAGAATGGTTATGATAGAATGAGATGGTTTTTTACAACCATAACAATATCTAGTGAATTATCAAATTAATAAAATTAATATAAATGAAACGTTGATGGAAGTTTTGATAAGACTATTATCATTTCACATTAAATGGTTTTGCTAGAATCAAAGAGCATCTTTGATGTGTAATGATGATAGTCAATGTTTCAACCATGGTCAACAAGTCAACCTTGGTCAACAAGTCAACAAACCCAACCATGACACAATTTCATTTAATTAATATTATTAATTGATATATCACATATTCATTAGGGTTTGGAAAAAGACGACTGTCAACTGTGCATACACACCCGTTCCGAAACCCTAATGAAAATCCTCTTCCTCCGCCTCAATCAACTGTGCATACACACCCGCATTCGTGTTCCGAGGAACATGAATACTATGAGATAAAACTAACCCCAAAACATATACTAGGATCTGGCTCAAACCAGAGCCCGCTAGTAATATCCGTCCGGACGCCAAACGTGCACAAGTGCGCGGATGAGAACGAACCCTGTCGCAAAACCATGCGACCTCTACTCTGTTTTGCCCAAAGGCAAATAGCCCTCTATGTGGGACTCTAAAGACTCGACACTACGCTGGCAGTGGGTTTAACCACAGACCGCAAGCGGCACTAGCTGTGCGTAACGGTCCCCAGGTAGCTGCCAATAAGAAGACGGATGAGGTGAAACCCATCTGAACTCCTACTGAGTCTGAATGTGACAATCTCCGTACAGTCCGGTCTGTTCGTCTGATACATCGCATGGCGGGCCTAGGGGCGGTAAACGTCAGTCCTCTAAAAGCTGTACAAGTCGTGTCGGAGTGTAGCCCAAAACACCCTGAGATAACACTGGAAACCTACCAGTATATCTCGCTTGCCCTGGCCAGGGACTACTTGTGTAATGGCTCTCCTAGACACAGCACGATTCCAACCCCCAATACCGGGAGAGACGAATCCTGTCTAACCGTCACTGCCTCTAAGTGCTTCGGGACTGCACCCAACTACTACCTGTTTGCACGACTCCTTTGAGCCGTGGTAGGGTAGTAATCAAAGTACAGTGGGAACACACTTGAGGCGAAGTGACAGTGTCAAGTCAGCGGACTAAGCTGTACTCAAGTCACCTGGGAACTGATAACTAACGATAGGTATAATACCAACCAACAGTTCCCGACGAGTCCTGTCCAGTGTACTCGTAACCTAACGAGCACCCGCATACTATCTCAAGCACGACGTACTGACGACTGTGGGACAGACCGTCTCCCGCACTGGGATGAGAAGCGCATACGCTAGTCTACTCTGGAGTATCAATGCCCTGTCTCGATAATCCCATGACTAGGGACGTGTGTATAAGGATGTGCTTGTAGATTACCCAGCTCCCACGAGTGTGACTGCCATCACAACGCTGGTAATCAAGCAAAGATCCTAAGGGCTCCACAAATGCGTATAGATGATACAATAAAGAAACACATGTACACATTAAAGCAGAGACAAACCAAGTAGCATACTACCATATCGAGCAAGATTGTCTATACAACTGTGAATATCCCAAGCTTCCATCAAGTAATATACATACTAGTATGATACAGTAATGGCCTCTAGGGCATATACACTAACAGAAAGAATTGGTTATTTTATTTTATATTGTTTTGAAGTTACTATTGAAGCATGGTGCTAATTTTATAATGCATGCTTCAATTATTTCACTTGAGCCATATCTAATTTCCATGCTTGAATTTTTCTCATTAGAAAAAACTCTTTCTCTCTCCTTCTTCTCTCCTTCTTCTTCTTCCTTGCTTTAACACTCACATGAGATGTGAATCAAAAGCCAAGGATAAAAGATAATTCAATACACTAATCTCTACATCATCCTAGTGACCATTTTTAGCAAACTTGATCTCTAGGTTTAGCTCTTGAGAAGGGTTTTAGCTTGCACGACAACTCTCGCGAGGATCATCTAGGTCTTGAGGTGGCCGGAGATCGAGGACATCGGCAACATCCAAAGGAGCTAAGGAGTTCGTCAAAAGAGAAGGCAAGGAGCAAAGGAGTTGCACCAAAGAGAAGACCCGAAGGACCGTATCATCAAGGTATAATCCCTAACATAGTAGATAAGATCTCTAGTTAGGATTTTCTAGTTATGGTTTAGACAAGATCTTTGGAAAAGTGCGTGTTGTATGCAAAGAAAATTTTCGTTTACCGCTTCCGCCGCCTCACAAGAGTTGTGGGAGCATGCAACATGTACTAATATGGTATCAGAGCCTAACTAAACCATAATTAGTTTGTTAGCCAAAAGTTAGAACATCGATCGACAATTTTTTCTCCCGAAAACACATTTTCTGCCCCTGCTGCTATCAATTTTTTTAAGTGTTCAAAAAATCATTTCAGTGGCCTTAAAAATACATGCAGGATTTTCTAAGCACACTGTAGAAAAACGAGACTCTAACTCGCCAGGAACGCCGCGGATCCGTGGCCAAACTCAGTGTTTGACCGCCGAGTCATGGCCGAGTTGACTCGTTTTTCAGCAGTTTGCTTAGATTAAGGAAATAGTGTTTCTGGGATATCTGGAATTTTCACAAAGTTGTTTGTGCACTGGAAAATGTCAAGTGTTGGCATGGTTTAAAATTATCGATCGAAATTCTAAAGTGCTTGGCTAATTGGATCTTCTGTTTTTGTTATGTGTGTTTGAAACGTCGACTAATTGCTCTAAGTCGATTAGTCGGGGTTGCACACTTCTGTAATGATATCATATGATGGTATGTGTATATGAATATGTTGGATCGTCGTGATGAATGGCTGGGGGATGTGAGAAGAGCGTTTTTCTTTTCTTTCATTCAATGTAACTTATAAAAAGTAATGTAATATTATTTTGCGGGGTACATCCGGGTTGAGGTTGTAGCCACCGTTGTATAATTTCTTTTTACTGTTTTTGTTCCTAGGATAGACCCAAGGTGGGGTGCACAAACTACCGGGTTTTCGAAGTGCCGAGTGGCCTACTCACTTTGTTGAGGGAGGTTGCTCCACTTCGGGAATTTGGCGGGTAGTTTGCCGCACCCGTAGGGGTCTAGGATGAGGTTTTGGCTATTCATCACAACCGTGGAACCCGTCTTTCATTAAGGCTTGAATGAAATGCGGAATTCCTAGTATATCAAATGTATTCATCTGTGATCTGTAATGGCTATATTTATATATGAGATATATAATAAACGTTGCTTATGTTTTGCACCCGCGCTAGTCCAGCCCCCGCTCTGCCGTTAGTTAAGTAACCTAACGGTGCATGACGGGGCCCCGTGGCGAATGCGGATGGCATAAGCGTGCGTTCTATTTTCGTTTCTTTTCTGTGATGTTTAGGAAACGTAAATGATGGGACAGCATTAATGTGATTAATGTCAAGAAAAAGAAACCTAAAGATGTTGTAGAATCAAACTTTTTAAAATGGGTAACTCTAGCTTTTTGCTTTGCATAGTGGTATTCTTGAATATCCTGCACCTCATTCGATGAGGAAAGGGCCGAGATCCCTTCACCGGGAGTGACCCCTTTAGCGAAACTAGCAAATATTACAAAGAACTCGATTGTTTTTTTATAGTTGATCTAACTTTTGTTTTGCATCGTAGTATTCATGAACATCCTGCACCTCATTCGATGAGGAAAGAGCCGAAATCCCTTCACCGGGAGTGACCTCTTTAGCAAAATTAGAAAGATACTACAAAACCATTCGATTTTTAAAACTGGAGCTTAAACCACTCTTTTCACTCGATTCTACAATGATATCAAGTTCAAAACGTCAAAGGTTTTCACAAAAACCATCCGTTGCCCTCCGCCATTTTAGGAAGCAGAGTACTTAGTATCCGTGCCACGTTTGTTGACTATAGTTAAGGCGTGGTATACGGTTGCTAAGTGATGTCTCCTACAAAGCATTTGATGTGATCGATTAGGACATTCGCATGACTTTGTTGACCATAGTTAAGGGTCATACGGGTGGATCTAAATCAATCTCGAAATGGCGGGTAGAACTTGACTAGTGCTTATGATTTGTTGACCATAGTTAAGGTCATAAAATACTAGGGGTAAAAATCATATCAGGAATTTCAAGAGTTGAAATTTGCAATGAGATTGCATACCTTCTATATGATAGATGGATCCCGATCCCACTGTGAGTAAAAGTTACTCCCAGGAGAGTTTTGCACTTTACAATTAGCTAATCCAGTAGGTGTCTAGAAAGATGTCAACGGGGTTACGCCTCTAGGAAAACAAGGTTTATTTTAATTAGGTCCGTGCGAAAGCATGGGGAACCTCCCTCGGAGTACCAACACTGGCCTGGCCGACCAGTTAGCGAACTTGTAGATTGCAATTAATCCTGGCTAGTTTTCTTTTTAAGGTTTGAAGGAAAATTTGATAAAAAGCAGTGGGAGACATCAGTTAGATAAGATTAATAACCAATCTAATTGTGCAAGAGCAATCGCTGAGTGTCTTCTTTTATCTCTCCTAATGACAAAAATAAACTCACGGGAACGAATTACAAAGATTGGCTAAGGAACGTGAATATTGCCCTGACCTATGATAAGGTCGGATACGTCCTGACTACTCCAGCCCCTCCTATCCCAGGCCCTGATTCTTCAGTTGCGGATAAAGAAATCCGCAAGACATGGGATATAGACTATGCAACAGCCAAGTGCCTCGCGCTTGCTTCTATGAACAATGAACATCAGAAGCAGCACGAAAAGATGGATGTTCAATCCATCTTTCTCCATACAAAGGAGTTGTATGGAGAGCAATCTCGTACTCTCCGATACAAGGCATTTCAAAAGTTGTTTCAGATGCGGATGGCTGCTGGCACGTCTGTCAGTAACCGTGTATTGAAGATGATTGGACTTATCGAAGAACTTGAGGACCTGGGTTGGACCATGGAGAACGAGCAGTATGTTGATATTGTTCTACAGTCCCTTTCCCCTGCCTTTACTCAATTCATTGTAAACTTCAACATGCACAACATGGAGAAGTCTTTATGTAACATTTCAGAAAATATAAAATATTATTTTTGGGAATTTAATATTAAAATAATATTTTTCCCGAAAACTGCCGATTTGCGAAATTGGGGTTTTCGAAAAAGGGTATAAATATATACCAATAATTGTGAAATAAATATAAATTAAAATGATTTATTCATTTCAATATATAATTAAAGGATTTGGAATTTTTAAAAGTTATTATATGCAGTTTCGATAAAAACCCGATTAGTGCACTGCTAATCGCGATTAAGCCAAATCCGCATTTTTACAGTTTCCATGGTTAGTGCACCATGACGTGTTTCATTTTATTACATGTTCATTTCATTAGGCTTTACATTATGGTTTTTGGTGGGGAAAGAAAAAGTAAAAGTCAAGGGGACATAATGATGGGGTAGGTATACTAGTGATGAGAGAGAGTGTGTGAATTATAATGAGAGAGGGGGGGCTGCCCAAATCATAATCCCTCACCATTTCAATCATCCTCTTCATCTCCTCAAGCTCACAACCCTCCTCAAATAATCCCTAGATCCATCTCTTAACAATCCCCAAAACCCTACACACCCTTCACAAATATTAATCCCCTCTTCAACCTCTACACATGGGACCAAGAAAAATTCTGTTTTGATGATCTTGGGGGATTCATGGGTGCTTTATGAGGTAATCCCTTCACTAATTGGGTAGTTTTCCATTTACTTAAGTATTTATATGTGTTTAGATGTGATATTGTGGAGGTAGTGAACATTGGGAAACCCTACTGAAGATTTGAGTGTTGGTTTGAATTGGGTGATGCCTAGTGGCTGTTAACTAAACTTAGGTGCTGTTTAGTGACCTAGACCAGACCTTAGAAACCCCCAAACACGGATTTAGAAACCCCGACATCGGATAAATGTGTGATTTTAGAGGGTATTTTGGAATCTGGAGCAGCCCGGGGATACTAGAAATGATTTTGGGATTACTGGGTGTCGTGCAGGCACCTAGGAAGCTACCACCAAGACCCGAGCCCCTAATTCAAAGTCCAGGCCGCAGATTTAATCATTCTGGCCGTAATTTGCGGCCAGAGTAGGGTAGAATTGTTCCAGGTTTGTTCCATGGCTCATTTTGCACTAAATTAGACCCCTCCTATATGCAGTTTTGGCTAATTGTCACCTGGGGAAAATCTGGAATCATTTTAAAAGAGCGGCTTTCCCCTTAATATGTCATATCACTGTTCCAGGCTGCATGATATATTGATATGCTTGTATTTCTGTTATATGTCGCATACATCATGCTATACGCATTTTACGCATTGAGATATGCTGTTTTTATGAGATTTCTGGATTTGAGAACCGTGGCTATTTCAAAAGGAAGCATGTACTATTTTAAAAACCCAGTTTCTCTTGATATGATATTTCAGTGCGTCCACCATGCGTTTTTTCGGTTCTGAGAGTGGCATGTGAAACCCGATTCGAGGAGTGGTAGGCACCGATTGCGGGTACATGGTGGACCCGGTGAGGTACCCCGGGGCAAGAAGACTCGTAGATGTTAGACAGTGAGCCCGGCAAGGGAGACTACCTACCGGTGATAGTATTTAGACTCGGCGGTTATCCGGAGGATACCGACCGGAGTGGCGAGATGGATATGAAGGCCGACCAGGGTGTGCGGCGCCTGAGGGCCGATCTGAGAATGCGGCGCCTGAGATATATGAGGATTTACGTGCCGATGTCGGGCACTGTTTTCATGATGTTTTCGAGTGCCGATGCTAGGCACTCAGGTTCCATGATTTTGATGTGTCCGGAGGGACACCGTTGATATATATATCCTCATACTTTCATGCACACTCTTTTATGTTATCTACATGCATGATATTGTTGCGTCAGTGGTTGACGCGTGGACTAGATCCACATACATACATACATACACCGATTCTACTATCGGAGATTTTGCACATGCTTATAGATATTGATTTATGGGTGGACAATATCCACATGCATACATGCATTGATTATTACTGTTGGATGTTATCCACGTGCATATAGATATTGACTACCTTATTGGCATATATACGACCCGGTCACCCTAGATATCATAGTATTACCTTATGATATAGTTGACCTAGGAGTCGTTATTCGATTTCTACTTGTAGATATATTTCTATTAACGAGTTGGCAACTCACCCCCGTTGTGCCACAGTTCTTACAGGTTGACCGCTTGGATCAGTAGCGGCTTCGCTGGCACACAGTTCCATTCGGGTGTTTTGCATTGGTAGGTGGGACACTTATATCGTACCCACTCTTGTATTATATTTCATATTGTATCTAGTTAACTCCATCAATCAATCAAAAGTTGTAATTGTATAAGTGATGAGACTTAGTAAGACTTGTAGTTGCGAGGTTTGAGCGATGGGTTTTATTTCCCTTTTGGGGTTATATCTTGCTCTTTTCTTTATCTTTTTGTGGTGAACTTCGCCGTTGGGCGTCGTATACTTATTTATACTGTATTACGTGGTTGTGATCCGCCGTTTGGCGAAGAGCTAGCTCCCGCTTGGGGATGCCTTTATTCTTGTTATGTATTGTGGTTTTGGATCAAAATATACAAAGGATGTGCTGCCAAAATTTTTAAAAGACGAAACATGTTTTTAAACTAATAAATTTCACTTGCATCATTCATGTTTCTTTTCTATGCATTAAGAAAACTTGTTTTCATTATACCTTTATTTCAAAACCTCACCTCATTTATTTTTCTAAAAAGGTTTAGATTTCTGGGTTTCAGCTTACTTGAATTCCGTTACGCCTTTAGACGTGGCGTGATTCAAGTGCTGGTCACGAGCTAATATTTCGGGTCGTGAAAAAGTTGGTATCAGAGTGCTAGGTTTAACCTTTGTTCGAGTCTATGTTTGACTATGCGGAGTCTAGAGCGTTTATGTATTTCGGAACCTAGGCTTGACCTTACGGAACTTAGACTTGAACGGGGGGTATTAGACCCGAACTTTCGTTTCATAGGCTGACCCTGATTGATGGAGTAGGTAGCTTGAGTAGAGTGACGTACCGTACGTATGTTCCACGGCATATTTACGATACGACACTCCACTTAAGAAACCTTAGGATGTACATATTTTTGAGACCAGTGATTCTCTTCGTATCCATGATTATACATCCATTGGAGATCATCGATTCTATTAGTTCCATGATCGTACTTCATTGATGCTGTTCCTTCTTATGATCATGTATCCATTCTGGATCTGTCGTTTTCTTTTTGCCGTTGATCTGCTCTCTTAGATACTCGATTGAGGTTCCTGTCACCATAGTTTGAGCGCAGTTTGAGCTGCTGCTAGCGTTGCGGTCAGGGCGAGCTCATTTGATACGAGGGCCGACCATTGTGTTTTCTGGTGACATGAGAACGTCCTGAGTTAGTATTTTGTCATGACCTCTTGTCGAGGCGAGTGCTTAGTTTTACACCAGATGATCGGGCCATTGTTAGAGCTGCCAGTTGCGAGAGGACTTTAGACGTACAGCATACCTCAGAGATTATGATGTCGCCTACCGTGCAGACAGATGACCCAGCTGTTGCTGAGATTGATAGGATGTCGCTCCCAGAGCTTACGAGCTAAGTCCGCCGGACAGGCAGAAGTGCGACAGATGATAGCAAGTCTACCCCGACTTGAGAGACGAAGGTGATTCGTCAGATTGATGCGCCGGAGCAGGCCCAGTTGAGTTGAAGATTTCCAGTGTGGAGAGTCTTACTCAGATCTAGAGCAGATCAATTTAGAGATGACCGCCAATGTATCGCCTTCCCTGGAGGATTGATGCGCTGTTCATCATACAGACGAATGAGCCAGTCGTTGCTGCAAATGACGAGGTATCGCCCAGAGGTTGGAGCTACTGCAGCATAAGTATATACTTAGAGATATAATGGAAGGTCGCTAGCCACCCAAGGGTGAAGGACTAGGACATGTGGTTCGTTCGCTACCCGAGGCGAGTTCATTAGATAGATTGATTCTAGCTAGAGACGACTACACGCAGATTCGTTGAGAGTCGATAGAGACGATCGAATGTCAGGAAACCATATTCCAAGTTTAAAGTATTCGGAAAGACATGCAAGAAATTCTATGGACCCTCTAGAAGAATGAAACCCTAACTCAACATAATGACCATGTGAAAGCCTTTGAACCTTAGGGTTTGCGGCAGTTCCACGGCGCCATTAGTGAGGCTTGGGTTTGCCCTTCTACGGCTGGATCACTGATGCTGTGGCATGTACTCGATACTATTAAACTGTACCCAAGATGTTGATCTCTTGAGAGATTATGAGGTTCTGACATATCGATCGGATGGTTCGACATCATTCAGATATCTTGTGATAGGATACATTGCTTGGGAGACTCCAGATACGAGCATAGCCGTTGGAGCGCAGTCCATGTAGCCACGAGAAGATGAGTCCGAATCAGTCGACATTGGAGCCGAGTGAAGTGAAGAGTTCGCACGAGAATTCGACGAGGTGATGTTCCACCCCACTGACATCAGAGATGCGATACACATGCAGAGGTGTAGTATATGGATATACCTTCCAGAAGGAGTCGCGAGGAGTATGCAGCCATTCCGGAACAAGAAACAGATATAGGAGAGATAATAACTTCCGGGTAATTCGACAGAAATGAGTTTGAAAGAGACCTCGACAGGACCTTTCTGGAATACCATACGAGAAGACCTGGACCAGGAGTGGTCATATTGCGCACACCCAGCAGGCCAGGGTTCGGCATCGTCGACGAAATAGTTAACCAGGTTCGGATAGAGGACCTCACCCAGATGCGTTGTGGATTGATCAGGGACGAACGAGTATTGAGTATTCCTCCGATGGTTGGGACGAGTTCCCGAGGACGTGTTCGGCCAGATATCTTCTACCGAGTGATGAAGATACCGAGTTCGTGACTTCGAGTCCATGTGAGAGACTTCGGATTGACCGTGGACGAGAATAGTTGCAGTGCGCAGATAGCATGGTGTGACGTCATTGTGGACGATGATAAAGACGAGTGGAACCAGAAGTTCGTGTGAGACGCTGACGAGCTGTTATTACTCTCTGTCGAGATCAGAGACCTGATATGCTTATAGAGGCATTTGGATACGGCCAGTTTCCGAGGAAATGTGTGCGGCACATGCAGATGTCCAGAAAACGAGAAAGGATTATATAACAGTACCAGCCTCCGTACAGTTCGGCATAGGCGAGATCGGAAGAGACCTTGAGCAGGATTCCTTCCAGGACACTGCTGCAATGAGATTTGCACCGAGGATCAGATGTGTCACGTATAGTCAGAGGACCAGAGGCCGACACCAGCAACGTGCTGCTTTACGAGTGGTCATGATGATTGACCGAGAGATGACCAGAGAAGTGCTAAAGCGGAATCGTTCCCGTTAGCACACCTGACATGGACGATGAGCCGATAGATTGCGAGATTGGTAATCCGCAGAGAAGATGAGGACCCAGAGACAGAGGATGCCAGACCGTGAGCAGGAGGCAAGCAGATGTTCTTGTTCTGCCAGTTCTAGGCGCACTAAATTATTTTTCGACATTGTAGGAGGTGTACCTCGATGTCCTTTTTTGCGATTTGCATTCTGATCCGAGTATCACGCTTATATCGCTTGGATTTGAATTTTGATAACGAATTTCCTGGTATTGATTTCTTGCACCATGGCTGCACCTACAGAGTATTTACATTTTGCGCATAGCTATCGCACCTGATATGTGTTTATGATTTCATGGATTTCATACGGATGATTTGATTCTTGCACTCGGTATAGCTTATATGTGCTTGTAGTGCATTGATATTGTTTTTTGCACCTTGCGCACCTGATTGGATTTTTGCGCATATCAAATGCACCCGATATTGTTGTCATGCACACCCGTTGCAGTGGACAGATGCTTTCGTGCACACCCGTTGCACACAGTTTTGGGTTTTGTGCTTATTGTGGCACCTGTATTTGGATTTGATTTCTATGCGTACCAGATGCATGTGATTATTGGATACGCCTTTTGAGGCTGATTTTGCTTTTGAGCACTTTGTTTTCATGTTAGGCACTATTTTGTGTAGTAGCCAAACAGGACTGATCCGAGGACAGTACCTGAGTACCTTGCATGCATTAAAGGATTACCAAAAGGTTTTCAAGAGGAGCTATAGTCTCGCTATTTTCTTAAGTGTCCGTGAGCGACACGAACGTTATAAGAGAAAAACCTTTTGGGATATTTTGAAAACGACGGAACGTGTATTTAAGAAAACATATATGGACATATATTATTATTTTAAAATGAGCGTCCGTCAGTCATGCCGTGAGTTACGCATCCACGCGGCGATTTAGAAAAGATTTTTCATGTATTTCATTCAAATTTTGGAATTTTCAAGGATACGAGCTATACACGTATTATAGTATTTGACTAGTGTATATTGGATTTCAGTAGTGGATTTCGAGATCTGTATCTCTATTGTAACTCCGAGGATATGCGTGCAAATCCGATGATTTGCATGACATTTGACGGAGTTCGATTTTGAGTTTTTACTCGTTTTCATGCGCACTTGACGCGTTGTGTTATTTCTGCGATTTCCATGATTTCGGAGCCCCGTTGTTTTGAGCTGATTTTTGAAATGTTTTAGATTTTTGGGGTTTAAATTTAAATTCGGGGACCGAATTTGTTTAAGGGGGGAAGATTGTAACATTTCAGAAAATATAAAATATTATTTTTGGGAATTTAATATTAAAATAATATTTTTCCCGAAACCTGTCGATTTGCGAAATTGGGGTTTTCGAAAAAGGGTATAAATATATACCAATAATTGTGAAATAAATATAAATTAAAATGATTTATTCATTTCAATATATAATTAAAGGATTTGGAATTTTTAAAAGTTATTATATGCAGTTTCGATAAAAACCCGATTAGTGCACTGCTAATCGCGATTAAGCCAAATCCGCATTTTTACAGTTTCCATGGTTAGTGCACCATGACGTGTTTCATTTTATTACATGTTCATTTCATTGGGCTTTACATTATGGTTTTTGGTGGGAAAAGAAAAAGGAAAAGTCAAGGGGACATAATGATGGGGTAGGTATACTAGTGATGAGAGAGAGTGTGTGTGAATTATAATGAGAGAGAGGGGGGGCTGCTGCCCAAATCATAATCCCTCACCTTTTCCATAATCCTCTTCATCTCCTCAAGCTCACAACCCTCCTCAAATAATCCCCAGATCCATCTCTTAACAATCCCCAAAATCCTACACACCCTTCACAAATATTAATCCTCTCTTCAACCTCTACACATGGGACCAAGAAAAATTCAGTTTTGATGATCTTGGGGGATTCATGGGTGCTTTATGAGGTAATCCCTTCACTAATTGGGTAGTTTTCCATTTACTTAAGTATTTATATGTGTTTAGATGTGATATTGTGGAGGTAGTGAACATTGGGAAACCCTACTGAAGATTTGAGTGTTGGTTTGAATTGGGTGATGCCTAGTGGATGTTAACTAAACTTAGGTGCTGTTTAGTGACCTAGACTAGACCTTAGAAACCCCCAAACACGGATTTAGAAACCCCGACATCGGATAAATGTGTGATTTTAGAGGGTATTTTGGAATCTGGAGCAGCCCGGGGATACCAGAAATGATTTTGGGATTACTGGGAGTCGTGCAGGCACCTAGGAAGCTACCACCAAGACCCGAGCCCCTAATTCAAAGTCCAGGCCGCAGATTTAATCATTCTGGCCGCAATTTGCGGCCAGAGTAGGGTAGAATTGTTCCAGGTTTGTTCCATGGCTCATTTTGCACTAAATTAGACCCCTCCTATATGCAGTTTTGGCTAATTGTCACCTGGGGAAAATCTGGAACCATTTTGGTGTGTTTCAGGCTATGTTTTCCGTATTTTTAAATGCACTTTCTTGATATTTGGATTTGTATTTGGTTGTCGGGTGTTCGTACATCGAAAACAGGGGTTGTTTGATTGATTTGCACGTTTAGGCCATAGGTTCTAACCTGTGAGCACACTGTGCGCTGTATCGGTTTTCTGCGTCGATTTTAATACGTATTGCTATTGGTTATTATTGTAGGTACCTTCGCGTGGATTCCGAGGCGACGGAGCGTGGCATCATGGACTTCGGCAAAGAAGAAGCAAGGTGAGTAGATCTATATCTTTCGGGGAAGTCGGGTGGATGGCGTATAGCACCCCCGCAAACTTCTGATGGAAACCGATTTATAGATTATGGTTAGGAAACCTAAATTAGGAAACTAGGGTTAGAATATAGATAGCTTTGTAGTCATATTAGAAACTAGAGGATAGTTAAGTGTGATATGCTACAACTACCCTAGGATGATGTTTAGCGATATTACCGCTTAGGGTTCTGTAGGACTAGATAGTCGATGTAGATGCGTCATCCGAACCATACCTTTTTCTAAACTAAAGAATCGTATGTATCTTTTAAATGTATATCTTGAGGGATGTTACGGATTTTCAAATGATATCTTTTCCTTAAAAACACCGTAACCCCTGTTTTCAAAACTACGATTCACTTCTTTAAAAATCTGATTGTATGGTTCGGGTGTGTTTGTTAGATTAGATACTTATACTTAGTAAAGATAGGATGTTTATGTAAACTCGACATGATATGAGACATAAATGCGATGAAAGAATACAAGATGAATTTGATGATATAATGAGATGATGATATGATATGATGGTATACGGATGCGAGTCGATCGAGATGATTTATACCCTGCCGGTCCCCTGATATGAGATTATTGCAGATGCGACCTGGGACATAGGTATATAGGGTTATATATATATATATGGAATGTTGCGAATCATGGATGATAGGCCATATGTGATGTTAGGCCGTACCCTCATTTGTCGTATAGGATGATAGGATCCCTTTTAGTATAATGCCGCCGCACGATGATATTCCGTGCGTGATGAGTTTGACTTGATGGTTGATCCTTACCCTTGACCAGAGGTTTCCGTACGATGGATTATACCGTACGCGGTGTTATTGGGCTAGATGCCGATTGATAGATTCACCGACTTGGACATATAATAATTATGTATACCTTATAGCTGTTAGCTGATGATTTACCTTGTGCTGCTTTCATGATATTATTATTGCATCGCATATACCTGTGAGAGTACACCTGCACCATTATCGATGATGCGTATGTTACACGTACACTTATTTGCCGGCTCACACACTTCATCATCGATAATTGCCATGTCACTACACAGTAGGGTTGCTGCATTATGACATATACATTGATACCTGCATACTTGCGCATATACATATTGTACCTACATAGATAACCGATTTTATTGTAAAATTGGGAACCGCATGCTATACTTTAAAAACTGGAATCATTTTAAAAGAGCGGCTTTCCCCTTAATATGTCATATCACTATTCCAGGCTGCATGATATATTGATATGCTTGCATTTCTGTTATATGTCGCATACATCATGCTATACGCATTTTACGCATTGAGATATGCTGTTTTTATGAGATTTCTGGATTTGAGAACCGTGGCTATTTCAAAAGGAAGCATGTACTATTTTAAAAACCAGGTTTCTCTTGATATGATATTTCAGTGCGTCCACCATGCGTTTTCTCGGTTCTGAGAGTGGCATGTGAAACCCGATTCGAGGAGTGGTAGGCACCGATTGCGGGTACATGGTGGACCCGGTGAGGTACCCCGGGGCAAGAAGACTCGTAGATGTTAGACGGTGAGCCCGGCAGGGGAGCACTACCTACCGGTGATAGTATTTAGACTCGGCGGTTATCCGGAGGATACCGACCGGAGTGGCGAGATGGATATGAGGGCCGACCAGGGTGTGCGGCGCCTGAGGGCCGATCTGAGGATGCGGCGCCTGAGATATATGAGGATTTACGTGCCGATGCCGGAACTGTTTTAATGATGTTTTCGAGTGCCGATGCTAGGCACTCAGGTTCCATGATTTTGATGTGTCGGGAGGGACACCGTTGATATATATATTCTCATACTTTCATGCACACTCTTTTATGATATCTACATGCATGATATTGTTGCGTCAGTGGTTGACGCGTGGACTAGATCCACATACATACATACATACACCGATTCTACTATCGGAGATTTTGCACATGCTTATAGATATTGATTTATGGGTGGACGATATCCACATGCATACATGCATTGATTATTACTGTTGGATGTTATCCACGTGCATATAGATATTGACTACCTTGTTGGCATATATACGACCCGGTCACCCTAGATATCATAGTATTACCTTATGATATAGTTGACCTAGGAGTCGTTGTTATTCGATTTCTACTTGTAGATATATTTCTATTCACGAGTTGGAAACTCACCCCCGTTGTGCCACAGTTCTTACAGGTTGACCGCTTGGATCAGTAGCGGCTTCGCTGGCACACAGTTCCATTCGGGTGTTTTGCATTGGTAGGTGGGACACTTGTATCGTACCCACTCTTGTATTATATTTCATATTGTATCTAGTTAACTCCATCAATCAATCAAAAGTTGTAATTGTATAAGTGATGAGACTTAGTGAGACTTGTAGTTGCGAGGTTTAAGCGATGGGTTTTATTTCCCTTTTGGGGTTATATCTTGCTCTTTTCTTTATCTTTTTGTGGTGAACTTCGCCGTTGGGCGTCGTATACTTATTTATACTGTATTGCGTGGTTGTGATCCGCCGTTTGGCGAAGAGCTAGCTCCCGCTTGGGGATGCCTTTATTCTTGTTTTGTATTGTGGTTTTGGATCAAAATATACAAAGGAGGTGCTGCCAAAAATTTTAAAAGACGAAACATGTTTTTAAACTAATAAATTTCACTTGCATCATTCATGTTCCTTTTCTATGCATTAAGAAAACTTTTTTTCATTATACCTTTATTTCAAAACCTCACCTCATTTATTTTTCTAAAAAGGTTTAGATTTCTGGGTTTCAGCTTACTTGAATTCCGTTACGCCTTTAGACGTGGCGTGATTCAAGTGCTGGTCACGAGCTAATATTTCGGGTCGTGACAAAGTTGGTATCAGAGCGCTAGGTTTAACCTTTGTTCGAGTCTATGTTTGACTATGCGGAGTCTAGGGCGGTTATGGATTTCGGAACCTAGGCTTGACCTTACGGAACTTAGACTTGAACGGGGAGGTATTAGACCCGAACTTTCGTTTCATAGGCTGACCCTGATTGATGGAGTAGGTAGCTTGAGTAGAGTGACGTACCGTATGTATGTTCCGCGGCATATTTACGATACGATACTCCACTTAAGAAACCTTAGGATGTACATATTTTTGAGACCAGTGATTCTCTTCGTATCCATGATTATACATCCATTGGAGATCATCGATTCTATTAGTTCCATGATCGTACTTCATTGATGCTGTTCCTTCTTATGATCATGTATCCATTCTGGATCTGTCGTTTTCTTTTTGCCGTTGATCTGCTCTCTTCGATACTCGATTGAGGTTCCTGTCACCATAGTTTGAGCGCAGTTTGAGCTGCTGCTAGCGTTGTGGTCAGGGCGAGCTCATCTGATACGAGGGCCGACCATTGTGTTTTCTGGTGACATGAGAACGTCCCGAGTTAGTATTTTGTTGTGACCTCTTGTCGAGGCGAGTGCTTGGTTTTACACCAGATGATCGGGCCATTGTTAGAGCTGCCAGTTGCGAGAGGACTGTAGACGTACAGCATACCTCAGAGATTATGATGTCGCCTACCGTGCAGACAGATGACCCAGCTGTTGCTGAGATTGATAGGATGTCGCTCCCAGAGCTTACGAGCTAAGTCCGCCGGACAGGCAGAAGTGCGACAGATGATAGCAAGTCTACCCCGACTTGAGAGACGAAGGTGATTCGTCAGATTGATGCGCCGGAGCAGGCCCAGTTGAGTTGAAGATTTCCAGTGTGGAGAGTCTTACTCAGATCTAGAGCAGATCGATTTAGAGATGACCGCCAATGTATCGCCTTCCCTGGAGGATTGATGCGCTATTCATCATACAGACGAATGAGCCAGTCGTTGCTGCAAATGACGAGGTATCGCCCAGAGGTTGGAGCTACTGCAGCATAAGTATATACTTAGAGATATAATGGAAGGTCGCTAGCCACCCAAGGGTGAAGGACTAGGACATGTGGTTCGTTCGCTACCCGAGGCGAGGTCATCAGATAGATTGATTCCAGCTAGAGACGACTACACGCAGATTCGTTGAGAGTCGATAGAGACGATCGAATGTCAGAAAACCATATTCCAAGTTTAAAGTATTCGGAAAGACATGCAAGAAATTCTATGGACCCTCTAGAAGAATGAAACCCTAACTCAACATAATGACCGTGTGAAAGCCTTTGAACCTTAGGGTTTGCGGCAGTTCCACGGCGCCATTAGTGAGGCTTGGGTTTGCCCTTCTACGGCTGGATCACTGATGCTATGTCATGTACTCGATACTATTAAACTGTACCTAAGATGTTGATCTCTTGAGAGATTATGAGGTTCTGACATATCGATCGGATGGTTCGACATCATTCAGATATCTTGTGATAGGATACATTGCTTGGGAGACTCCAGATACGAGCATAGCCGTTGGAGCGCAGTCCATGTAGCCACGAGAAGACGAGTCTGAATCAGTCGACATTGGAGCCGAGTGAAGTGAAGAGTTCGCACGAGAATTCGACGAGGTGATGTTCCACCCCACTGACATCAGAGATGCGATACACATGCAGAGGTGTAGTATATGGATATACCTTCCAGAAGGAGTCGCGAGGAGTATGCAGCCATTCCGGAATAAGAAACAGATATAGGAGAGATAATAACTTCCGGGTAATTCGACAGAAACGAGTTTAAGAGAGACCTCGACAGGACCTTTCTGGAATACCATACGAGAAGACCTGGACCAGGAGTGGTCATATTGCGCACACCCAGCAGGCCAGGGTTCGGCATCATCGACGAAATAGTTAACCAGGTTCGGATAGAGGACCTCACCCAGATGCGTTGTGGATTGATCAGGGACGGACGAGTATTGAGTATTCCTCCGATGGTTAGGACGAGTTCCCGAGGACGTGTTCGGCCAGATATCTTCTACCGAGTGATGAAGATACCGAGTTCGTGACTTCGAGTCCGTGTGAGAGACTTCGGATTGACCGTGGCCGAGAATAGTTGCAGTGCGCAGATAGCATGGCGTGACGTCATAGTGGACGATGATAAAGACGAGTGGAACCAGAAGTTCGTGCGAGACGCTGACGAGCTGTTATTACTCTCTGTCGAGATCAGAGACCTGATATGCTTATAGAGGCGTTTGGATACGGCCAGTTTTCGAGGAAATGTGTGCGGCACATGCAGATGTCCAAAAAACGAGAAAGGATTATATAACAGTACCAGCCTCCGTACAGTTCGGCATAGGCGAGATCAGAAGAGCCCTTGAGCAGGATTCCTTCCAGGACACTGCTGCAATGAGATTTGCACCGAGGATCAGATGTGTCACGTATAGTCAGAGGACCAGAGGCCGACGCCAGCAACGTGCTGTTTTACGAGTGGTCATGATGATTGACCGAGAGATGACCAGAGAAGTGCTAAAGCGGAATCGTTCCCGTTAGCACACCTGACATGGACGATGAGCCGATAGATTGCGAGATTGGTAATCCGCAGAGAAGATGAGGACCCAGAGACCGAGGATGCCAGACCGTGAGCAGGAGGCAAGCAGATGTTCTTGTTCTGCCAGTTCTAGGCGCACTAAATTATTTTTCGACATTGTAGGAGGTGTACCTCGATGTCCTTTTTTGCGATTTGCGTTCTGATCCGAGTATCACGCTTATATCGCTTGGATTTGAGTTTTGATGACGAATTTCCTGGTATTGATTTCGTGCACCATGGCTGCACCTACTGAGTATTTACATTTTGTGCATAGCTATCGCACCTGATATGTATTTATGATTTCATGGATTTCATACGGATGATTTGATTCTTGCACTCGGTATAGCTTATATGTGCTTGTAGTGCATTGATATTGTTTTTTGCACCTTGCGCACCTGATTGGATTTTTGCGCATATCAAATGTGTTAGATATGTATGCCCTAGAGGCCTGTACTGTATAGGATGCTAGGCATATATATATATATGTGTGTGTGTGTGTGTGTGTGTGTGTGTGTGTGTGTGTGTGTGTAATAAAACGATCTTTGCTCGAAATGATAGTATGCTATCTGGTTTATCTTCATCTTAACATGTGATGTATTGATGAAGCCCTTAGGACTATGCTTGACTACCGGGATTATGATGAGATCATACTAGTGGGACCTGGACAGTCTACAAGCATATCCTTTAATAGTTCCTAGTCGAGGGTATATCGAGACAGGGCATCGGTATTACCAGATTAGACTAGTGTGTACGTTTCTTGACCCAGGGGCGATGGTTGATTCCACAACCATTGATGTTTGACATCGAAGATTGTGCACAGGTGCTCATTGGAGAATGGGTACCCCGAACAGGACTCGCCGAGAACTCCTAGATGGTTTATATACCTATTGTCAGATAGCAGTTCTCTGGTGACACTTGTACAGGTTAGTCTGTAGACCCGAGATCGTCATAGAGTCTCGTATGATTCCCACTGTACTTTGATTTCCTCCCTACCACGGCTCTACTGAGTTGTGCAAACAGGTGGATTTTGGGTACAGTCCCGAATCATATGGAGACAGTGAGCGATAGGCGGGGTTTCGTCTCTCCCGGTATAGGGAGTTGATGTCGCGCTATGTTTGATCGGCTATAACACCTAAATCCCTGGCCAGGGTTCTCGAGGTTTACTGATAAGTGTTATCAGTAGTTCCTCGACCTGTTATGAGCCATAAATCAACATGACTTATAAAGTTACTGGGGTCTGACATTTACCACCCCTAGACTTCATATGCGACGTATCAGACGAAGAGACCGGACTGTACGGTAAGTGTTGCTTACAGGCTCGTAAGGGTTGTGATGAGTTCGCTCGTCGGCCACTTTTTTGTTATGTACCTGGGTAGCCGTTACGCACAGCTAGTGACGCTGACGTGCTTGTGGTTAAACCCATTGCCAGCGTACTGACGAGTCTTTAGAGTCCTATACAGAGGGTTCCCTCGTTCAGGCGAAAGATGTAGAGACCGTAAAATGTTACGGCAGCCGTAAGATGTTGCGGCGGGTTTTCGATTATATTCGTGTAATTGTTACAGGAATAATAATCGGAAGAATAATACTGGCCGGATACCGGTATTATATTATTGGATTAATGGCATTCGTATTTTTCGGAATCCGGATGCGAGTATACAGTATACGGTATACGGTATACGGTATACGGAGGAAGGCTATTTTTGTAATTGTTACAAGAATACCTTCTAGAAGGTGCCACCTCATAATGACATAATTATGACATCATTTTATGAAAATAAAATGAGGTGGAAATTAAAAGGTACAAGCATGATGAGATTGTTGTTATGGAGTTACTATTGAAGCTTGATACTAATTTATATAATGCATGCTTCAAATTATTTCTCTTAGTGCTAAATCTTTATTCATAATGCTTGAACACTTTCATTATGATAAACACTTACTCTCCTCCTCATTCTTCTTATAAATAGCTTCACATGAGATGTGAATGCTAAGGGGTGAATCATTCTAAGTGTATCATGAAGTGTATCATGATATGAATGATAAGAAGAAAATATGAAGATTATCATTCTTCTTCCTAGCTTAAACCCTCACATGAGATGTGAATCCAAAGCTTAGGATTTCAAGTTAATCCAATACGCTTATCTCTACATCATCCTAGTGACCTCTTCTAGCAAATTTGGTCTCTCGGTTAAACTCTTGAGAAGAGTTTCTAGCTTGCACGAAAACTCTCGGGTGGATCATCTAGGTCTTCGGTGGCCGGAGATCGAAAACGTCGGCAACATCTTAACGAACCAAGAAGTTCACCAAAAGAGTAGAAAGGAGCAAAGGAGTTGCATCCAAGAGAAGACCCGAAGGACCGTATCATCAAGGTATAATCCCTTGTTGGAGATAGTGCCCTCAGAGTCAATTATTGGATCGCAGGCACGTGATTGCAATGATTGAGGGAGGACCTATCTCAGTAGGACAGTCTTACTCGAGATGATAGTATTGTAAGGTTTTTTTAGCACCCTATGAAGAGTTTTGAAGCATCACATGTCCAAAAGTTTAAGTTTTTATGGTGCTAAACAAACACGCAAAGGAATCGATCCTGGAAAATTAAGGTTACTAAACTTTAAGCTAATAAAAATTAGGGTTTAGAGACTACAACCTTTGTAGCTCCCTTTTTGCTTGACTCCTTAGACTCTTAGGTGTTGGAAGAAGGTCCACTTGTAGTCCTCTCACGTCCACGACGATCCACCCGGAGTTTCCCGTCCAAGCTAGCAACTTTGGAAAAACAAAGAGAACACTCTAATCAAGTTGGCTAAACTTGAGTAGAATGATGTTGTGGCTAATGATCTCACTTCAAAATCCTATTTTTATGAGTATTTTGCTCTCTTGAAAGAAGTAGAGAGCAAAGCATCAAGGTTGATGAAGATGGTGGTCTTTTTTGTGAAGAAGTGAATAATGGAACCCTTGAAAGAGAAAAGAAAAATAAGCATATATATTTTCTCTTTCTCATATCCAACCATGGTTAACTCTAAAGATATTATTGGATTAAAGTTAAAAGCACAAAAAGAAAATAAACCATGGGTTAAAGGTTAGGTGAGAATGGTAAGGTTAAGAAGAGTGTAGAAACCTTTTTTGATTTAACCCATTTTTATTTCCTTTTTGATTTAATTTAAAAGCAATAAAAATCCATAGAAATAACTATGGTGTGATTCTTATATTGCCACCATTCTCATTGTATAAGCACACATGATAAAATGATGTATGTATGCATGTGTGCATGCACATCCATATGTGCAAGAACAAGAATGAATGCATACATGCATTCATACATCCAAAATAAATAAGATAGGATTTTGTAGTGAGAAGCTAATGATAAATCAACACTTGATTCACTAATCCGGTCATATCACATACGACCCGACCATTAGCAAGCCGCCCAATTAATATACGGTATCCCATACACGCATTTTAATCGGGTCCAAGCGCATATCTCATACGCGCACCACAACGTTTCGCCTGGACTAGGTAACTCCTATGTGGGACTCTAAGACTCGTCAATACGCCGGCAGTGGGTGATGATCACATCAAGCACCCCCAATGTAAGTCCACGTTGCCCACCCCGGTGCTTACGGGGAGGCGGAAAACATAATAAAAATTGGATTTTTATCAACTATAGGCAGCATGGACCAAGCTTTAAGGATCTTTGCTAAACAAAAACAAGCTAACACTAACTAGTAACTAGCTAAGTGATGGAAAGGTTATACCTTGAGCTCAAAGTCCTTCTCTCCTTGCTCCTTGGAATGGTAGAAAGAGGTCACCTTGCTTGTCTTCTCCCGTCAAAGAAGGATCCACCCGAAAGCCTCGACCTTTAGCTTCAACTCCAAGCTAGGAGAAACTAGAGTGCAAGAAATGCTAAGACTTGAACCCTAGAAGAGAGTAGAGAAGATCAAGTGAAGGTTTTTCTCAAGCTTTTTGTTTCTCAACACATGAGAGGGAGAGAGCTTGAGGGAGAGGATGAGCAAGAGAGAGAAATGATATGAGAGAATGAATTATTAGTGAGTCATTCTCACTAATATGTGTGTAATATTTTAATTCCATAATTAGCTAGAAAATTGTCATGGTTTAATCAAGATGTGACCATTATCATTTCAATATTAATGCAAATTGCAAGGATCAAAGAGCATCTTCCAAATGAAATGATTATGGTCAAGTTGTCAACTAGGTCAACAAGTCAATGAAGTCAAAAGGTCAACAACAACAACCATGCACAATTATTAAGCTAATTATCAATTAACTATAATACACACAAAAGCAATAGGGTTAATAAAACGACAATAGTCATTAACCCTAAACAAGGTCCTCTCCCTCAATCTCAAGCAACTGTGCATACGCACCCGCATTCGTGATCCGAGGAACACGAATACACTGAGAAAAACCAATCTCAAATCATATACTAGGATCCGGCTTAAACCAAAGCCCGCTAGTATAAACTGTCCGGACAAAAAACGTGCACAAGTGCGCGGATGCGAACGAACCCTATCGCAAAACCATGCGACCTCTACTCATTTTGCCTAAAGGCGAATAGCTCTCTGTGTGGGACTCTAAAGACTCGACACTACGCTGGCAGTGGGTTTAACCACAGACCGCAAGCGGCACTAGCTGTACGTAACGGTCCCCAGGTAGATGTCGATAAGAAGACTGACGAGGTGAACCCCATCTGCACTCCTACTGAGCCTGTATATGACAGTCTCCGTACAGTCCGGTCTGTTCGTATGATACATCGCATGGCGGGCCTAGGGGGGCGGTGAACGTCAGTCCCCTAATAGCGGTACAAGTCGTGTCGGAGTGTAGCCCAGAACACCCTGAGATAACACTGGAAACCTACCAGTATATCTCGCTTGCCCTGGCCAGGGACTACTCGTGTAATGGCTCTCCTGGACACAGCGCGATGTCAACCCCCAATACCGGGAGAGACGAATCCTGTCTAACCGTCACTGCCTCCAAGTGCTTCGGGACTGCACCCAAAAACTACCTGTTTGCATGACTCCTTTGAGCCGTGGTAGGGTAGTAATCAAAGTGCAGTGGGAACACACTCGAGGCGAAGTGACAGTGTCAAGTCAGCGGACTAAGCTGTACTCATGTCACCTGGGAACTGATAACTGACGATAGGTATATTACCAACCAACAGTTCCCGACAAGTCCTGTCCAGTGTACTCGTAACCTAACGAGCACCCGCATACTATCCCAAGTACGACGTACTAACGGCTGTGGGACAGACCGTCTCCCATACTGGGATGAGAAGCGTATACGCTAGTCTACTCCGGAGTATCGATGCCCTGTCTCGATAGTCCAACGACCAGGGACCTGTATAAGGATGTGCTTATAGATTACCCAGCTCCCACGAGTGCGAGCGCCATCACAACGCTGGTAATCAAGCAAAGATCCTAAGGGCTCTACTAATATGTATACCAGCAATATGCTAAAAGAAACACATGCACATATTAAAGCAGAGACAAACCAAGTAGCATACTACCATTTCGAGCAAGATTGTATATACAACTGTGAATATCCCAAGCTTCCATTAAGTAATATACAAACTAGTATGATACAGTAATGGCCTCTAGGGCATATACACTAACAATCTCCCACTTGCACTAAGGCCATGTACTGGCGTATCGAAGACCTATCATCTCGATCAGCCGCTCGAACTGAGTCTGGGGCAAGGCCTTGGTGAATGGATCTGCTGTGTTATCCTCTGATGCAACTCTCCGGACCTCGATCTCCTGGCGATCCACGATCTCCCTGATCAGGTGATACCGCCTTAAGATGTGTCTGGATTTCTGATGGGACCTGGGTTCCTTCGCTAAAGCTATAGCCCCGTTGTTGTCGCAATACAAAGGTATTGGGTCAACAATGGACGGAACCACCTGAAGTTCTTTCAAGAACTTCCTCATCCAGACAGCTTCTTTTGCGGCATCAGATGCAGCGATGTATTCCGCTTCCATAGTCGAGTCAGCAACGGTTTCCTGTTTGGAGCTCTTCCAACACACCGCCCCTCCATTGAGGGTAAAGACAAAACCCGACATGGACTTGGAATCATCCTTGTCACTCTGGAAGCTGGAGTCAGCAAAGGCCTCAATCTGCAGGTCTTTTCCGCCATACACCAAGAACATCTCCTTAGTCCTTCTCAGGTACTTGAGAATGTTCTTTACTGCTATCCAATGTTTCTCCCCAGGGTTTGACTGATACCTGCTTACCACACTCGGTGCATAAGCCACATCCGGTCTGGTACACAACATCGCATACATTATAGAGCCTACAGCAGAAGCGTAGGGTATAATAGACATGCGATCCCTCTCCAAATCAGTCTTGGGAGACATCTCTTTGGAGAGGGTGATCCCATGACAAGCCGGTAGATTACCGCGCTTGGAATCTTCCATACTGAATCTCTTTAGTATGGTGTCGATGTACCTGGACTGTGAGAGTCCTAATATCCTCTTGGATCTGTCACGGTAGATCCGGATACCCAGAATGTATGAGGCATCACCCAGGTCTTTCATGGAGAACCTGTGTGACAAGAACCCCTTGACAGATTGTAGCATAGGAATGTCATTTCCTATTAAGAGAATGTCATCCATGTATAAAACGAGGAATACTACAGTTCTCGCTACAAATCTACAATAGATGCATGGTTCATCTGGATTTTTGATAAAGCCAAATTCTTTGACCGTCTCATCAAAACAGATGTTCCAACTCCGCGATGCCTGCTTGAGTCCATAAATGGATTTGAGCAACTTGCACACCTTTCCGCTGCTCCCACCCTGAATGAAACCCTCTGGCTGGTCCATATAGACATACTCCTCTAAATGACCATTTAGAAAAGCTGTCTTTACGTCCATCTGCCAAATCTCATAATCGTGGAAAGCAGCGATGGCAAGAAGGATCCGAATGGATTTCAGCATAGCTACTGGAGAAAAGGTTTCGTCATAGTCCAAACCAGGTCGCTGACGAAAACCCTTTGCTACCAGTCTAGCTTTATAGGTCTCAACCTGTCCATCTACACCAATCTTCCTTTTGAAGATCCACTTGCATCCTACGGGTTTTACCCCGTCTGGAGCAATGTCCAACGTCCATACTTTGTTGGTGTACATGGACTCCATCTCGGTCCGCATTGCATCCATCCATTTTACCGAGTCGACGCTCTGAATGGCTTGCTGGAAGCTAGTAGGCTCATCACAATCTATGATGCAGTCCTCTCTATCCCCGTCAATGAGAAAATCGTAGTACCTCTCGGGCGGATGAGACTGCCTACTACTCCTGCGGAGTGGTGTAGGAATGTCCTGATCTTTCGAACCCTCTGGTTCTACTAAGCTTTCAGTAATAGCTTGTGGTTCTGGAATTTCTTCCAGTTCTATCGCGCTCCCACTTAATTCTTTTTCTATGAACTGATGTTCTAGAAAGTGGGCATGGCGAGAAACAAGGACTTTTTGTTCCTCTTCGCAATAGAAGTAATATCCCTTGGAGTTCTTTGGATATCCCACAAACTTGCACTGTACTGAGCGTGCCTCGAGCTTGTCCGCATGCTGCTTTTTTACAAAAACTGGACATCCCCATGTCTTAATGTGATTAAGATAGGGTCTCTTCCCACACCACATTTGATATGGTGTAGTAGGCACAGTCTTAGTTGGAACTCGGTTCAAAATGTATGCTGCTGATTCTAGCGCATATCCCCAGAACGATCGCGGTAACTCAGCGTTACTCATCATGGACCGTACCATATCCAATAGGGTCCGGTTCCGTCTCTCCGATACACCGTTATGTTGCGGAGTGTATGGAGGAGTAAGCTGAGAGAGAATTCCATTCTCTTTTAAGTAGTTCAGGAATTCGGCACTTAAGTATTCTCCACCTCGATCCGATCTTAGAATCTTGATACTTTTGCCGGTTTGTTTTTCTACTTCATTCTTATATTCCTGGAATTTTTCAAAAGCCTCGGATTTATGTTTCATTAAGAAGACATAACCGTACCTTGAAAAATCATCCATAAAAGTAATGAAGTAAGAATAACCGCTTCGCGCATGTGTAGACATTGGACCGCACACGTCGCTGTGTATGAGTCCCAAGAGCTCGCTCGCTCTTTCTCCGTGTCCAGAAAACGGAGCCTTTGTCATCTTTCCTTTGAGACAGGATTGACAAGTTGCATATGATTGATATTCGAACGGATCCAAATATCCTTCAGTATGTAACTTAGTCAATCTTCTCTCATTGATGTGACCCAGTCTACAATGCCATAAGAAAGTTTTATTAATTTCTGGAGACTTTCTTTTGTGTGTATTCTGGATATTGAAAATCTGTGGTTGGTTTAAAACGTATATACCGTTGTTCAATGTACCTGACCCAATCAAAACTTGATTAAGGTGAATATTCACTACATTACTTACAAATGCAAATTCATAACCTTCTTTAGATAATAAAGATACAGAAATGATATTACAGGTTGCATTTGGTACATAATAACAACTACGCAAAACCAAAAAGTGTCCATCTGATAATCCCAGGTGATAGTCCCCCACGGCCTCAGCATCCATGCTAGCACCGTTCGCAACTCTGAGGGTCATGTCACCTGCCTTCAAAACTCTACGCTTTCTCAACGCCTGCAAAGAATTACAGATATGAGATCCTGATCCGGTATCCAATACCCAGGATGTAAAGTTTATTGATAGACAGTTTTCAATAACATACACACCTGAAGCTGAAGCTGCAACTCGCTTCAAATCCTGTGTTCTGGCTTTCCAAGCCTTGCAATCCTGTTTCCAGTGACCACTTTTGTGACAATAGAAGCATTCTTCCTTCCCCACCAGCTTCCCCGCTACTTTTGTTGCTTTACCCTTTCCCTTCGTATCCACTTTACCGACACCGCCTCTTGGTTTGGCGGGGGCTTTCTTCTTCTTGCCCTTGGCTTTCGCCCTGGACCTAGAAGAGGAAGATCCTCCTACAAACAAAGTGGATGTCTCCCTACCCTTCTGTAGGGTGCCCTCAGCAGTCCTCAACATGTTCAGAAGTTCGGCAAGTTCAACCTCCTTTCCTTGCATGTTGAAGTTAAGAATGAACTGGGCGTAAGTGGAAGGAAGGGACTGGAGAATCAAATCGGTATAGAGTTCATTCTCCAACGTGGTCCCAAGGTCCGCGAGCTCCTCTATGTAGCCGATCATCTTAAGTACGTGGTCCGCTACCGATGATCCGACGGCCAACCTTGCCGAAAAAAGCTTCTTCGACACTTCGTATCTAGCGATACGAGACTGCTCTCCATACAGTTCTTTTGTATGGAGAAATATGGACTCTAGGTCCATATTCTCGTGCCTCCTCTGATGTTCGTTGTCCATCAAGGCTAGTACAAGGCATCTGGCCCTCGCGCAATCTATCTCCCATGTCTTACGGATTTCTACATCCGCGACGCTGGAGGTGGGACCTGGGACAGGGGGAGCTTTGGTGGTAAGTATATACCCCAGCTTGTCATAAGTGATAGCCATCTTGACATTCTTGAGCCAATCTTTGTAGTTTGGCCCTGTCAATATATTTTTATCTAACAGTAACTTAAGTCCGGTCATGTTGAATGGTCGCTGCAATTAGGAGAGAGAAAAGAAACACTTTAGCATGATGCTCTTGCAAGTTTAGAGTGGTTTTTAGTTTGTCTAAACTGGATGGCTCCCACTGTTTCTCGAATCCCTTCTCAAACCATAAAGAAAAGGATTAGCCGGGATCATTCTCACCGTACAATACTTGCTTAACCGTTCAGCCAGGCCAGTGTCGGTACTTCGAGGGAGGTTTTCCAACGCTTTCGCGAAGTTCCTTAATTAAGTAACCTCTTTTCCCTGTGGGCGTAGCCCCGCTAACACCTTTCTAGGCACCTACTAGGTTTATAGCATTGATCGTTAAGTGAGAGTTTTCCCGAGGAGTAGCATATACTCACAGTAGGATCAGGATCCAAATATCATTGCGTGATAAAACCGAAGGAATCCTACCAGAATCATCACACTCCAAATGGTATGCAACGCTAGCAAGTTTCAGTACTTATGAAACTCCCGATGTGGATTTTTGCCCCATGCTCTTATGACCTTGACTTTGGCCAAAATATCATAAGTCACATGTCAAGTTCTACCCGTCATTCTCCTGGTTAATTTGGACCCACCCGTACCTACCCTTGACTTTGGCCAAAATGGCAGCACGACTGTCCCAAATCAACGCATCTATCTATGCTGCACATGAATACCCAAACGCTACCAATCACTATGCCTTGACTTTGGCCAAAATACATAGCTTGAATACTTTTGACCATTCATGTGGAATGACGGAGGGCTACGAATGGTTTTGGCGAAACTGTGAACGTAGTGAACTTGATATAATCGATGGAACGAGATAGCTTTTAAAAGGAGTGGTTCAAGCTCCGCGTTTAAAAGTTTAGTTTTGAAAAGAACCGAGCGGTTTTCAAAGTGTTCCAATCGACTTTTACTTGGTTTATTTCTTGCATTAGTTCTTTTAATGCGTCCCATCATTTAATCCTACCATTGCAGAAAACAACCAAAATATGACGTACGCTTATGCCATTCACATTCGCCACGGGGCCCCGTCATCACCTGTTAGGTTACTTAACTAACGACAGAGCGGGGGCTGGGCTAGCACGGCTGTAAAACATAAGCAACGCCTAAATAGTTATTATATATAAAAATATATAGCAATGATAGACATTACAGATCACAGATGAATACATTGGATATACTAGGAATCCGCAATGCGTTCGAGCCTGCAACGTAAAGCGGATTACACGGTCGCGGTGAATAGCCAATACCCCACCCAAGACCCCTACGGGTGCGGCAAACTACCCACCAAGCACCCGAAGCGAAGCAACCTCCCTCACCACCGTGAGTAGGCCACTCGGCACTTCGAGATACCCGGTAGTTTGTGCACCCCCTCCATGGGTCTATCCTAGGAGCAAAAACAGTAAAAAGAATTATACAATGACGGCTACAACCCCGACCCGGTTGTGCGGCCATACAAATAATATTATTACATCAATTTACATATTACAAATGAATGAAAGAAAAATAACGCTCATCTCACATCTACCCCGGCTATTCACCCGCGACAATCCAATCCATTCATATCCACAAACCAATAACAATCACAGATCACAGAGATGTATAACCCCGACTAATCGACCTATAGCGATTAGCCGACGTTCAATACATACAAGCATCACAGATATAACCAATATAGACAAAGTGTAGCGAAGTACGAAAAAAATACGGATTTATAGGACCCCAAAAGCAAATTTCTGTTCTGGAAAATCTGGGCACATATAACATATTTGAAAAATCCCAAAACCCTACCAGAAGAACACTGCACAAAACACGATCACATGAAGAGCCTAAACGGCGGCGGATCCGCGGCAACAATAATAGCTGGGGCCGCGGATCCGCGGCTGTTTGAAGGATTCATGGGATCGTTTTTGGTGGGTGTTCTCACAAAACCCTGAGCCGAATTTAGGAATAAAAAGTTTTTCATTTAGAGCAAAAAAAAATTCAACAGAAACTTAGGGTTTTTGTTTTTCCGGTTTTGCGATTTTTCGGTTTCGAACTTCCATACACTTTTCTACAAAGCTAGTTTAAGTTTAGTTAGGCTCTGATACCACTGTAAGTCCACGTTGCCCACCCCGGTGCTTACGGGGAGGCGGAAAACATAATAAAAATTGGATTTTTATCAACTATAGGCAACATGGACCAAGCTTTAAGGATCTTTGCTAAACAAAAACAAGCTAACACTAACTAGTAACTAGCTAAGTGATGGAAAGGTTATACCTTGAGCTCAAAGTCCTTCTCTCCTTGCTCCTTGGAATGGTAGAAAGAGGTCACCTTGCTTGTCTTCTCCCGTCAAAGAAGGATCCACCCGAAAGCCTCTACCTTTAGCTTCAACTCCAAGCTAGGAGTAACTAGAGTGCAAGAAATGCTAAGACTTGAACCCTAGAAGAGAGTAGAGAAGATCAAGTGAAGGTTTTTCTCAAGCTTTTTGTTTCTCAACACATGAGAGGGAGAGAGCTTGAGGGAGAGGATGAGCAAGAGAGAGAAATGATATGAGAGAATGAATTATTAGTGAGCCATTCTCACTAATATGTGTGTAATATTTTAATTCCATAATTAGCTAGAAAATTGTCATGGTTTAATCAAGATGTGACCATTATCATTTCAATATTAATGCAAATTGCAAGGATCAAAGAGCATCTTCCAAATGAAATGATTATGGTCAAGTTGTCAACTAGGTCAACAAGTCAATGAAGTCAAAAGGTCAACAACAACAACCATGCACAATTATTAAGCTAATTATCAATTAACTATAATACACACAAAAGCAATAGGGTTAATAAAACGACAATAGTCATTAACCCTAAACAAGGTCCTCTCCCTCAATCTCAAGCAACTGTGCATACGCACCCGCATTCGTGATCCGAGGAACACGAATACACTGAGAAAAACCAATCTCAAATCATATACTAGGATCCGGCTTAAACCAAAGCCCGCTAGTATAAACTGTCCGGACAAAAAACGTGCACAAGTGCGCGGATGCGAACGAACCCTGTCGCAAAACCATGCGACCTCTACTCATTTTGCCTAAAGGCGAATAGCTCTCTGTGTGGGACTCTAAAGACTCGACACTACGCTGGCAGTGGGTTTAACCACAGACCGCAAGCGGCACTAGCTGTACGTAACGGTCCCCAGGTAGATGTCGATAAGAAGACTGACGATGTGAACCCCATCTGCACTCCTACTGAGCCTGTATGTGACAGTCTCCGTACAGTCCGGTCTGTTCGTCTGATACATCGCATGGCGGGCCTAGGGGGGCGGTGAACGTCAGTCCCCTAATAGCGGTACAAGTCGTGTCGGAGTGTAGCCCAGAACACCCTGAGATAACACTGGAAACCTACCAGTATATCTCGCTTGCCCTGGCCAGGGACTACTCGTGTAATGGCTCTCCTGGACACAGCGCGATGTCAACCCCCAATACCGGGAGAGACGAATCCTGTCTAACCGTCACTGCCTCCAAGTGCTTCGGGACTGCACCCAAAAACTACCTGTTTGCATGACTCCTTTGAGCCGTGGTAGGGTAGTAATCAAAGTGCAGTGGGAACATACTCGAGGTGAAGTGACAGTGTCAAGTCAGCGGACTAAGCTGTACTCATGTCACCTGGGAACTGATAACTGACGATAGGTATATTACCAACCAACAGTTCCCGACGAGTCCTGTCCAGTGTACTCGTAACCTAACGAGCACCCGCATACTATCCCAAGTACGACGTACTAACGGCTGTGGGACAGACCGTCTCCCACACTGGGATGAGAAGCGTATACGCTAGTCTACTCCGGAGTATCGATGCCCTGTCTCGATAGTCCAACGACCAGGGACCTGTATAAGGATGTGCTTATAGATTACCCAGCTCCCACGAGTGCGAGCGCCATCACAACGCTGGTAATCAAGCAAAGATCCTAAGGGCTCTACTAATATGTATACCAGCAATATGCTAAAAGAAACACATGCACATATTAAAGCAGAGACAAACCAAGTAGCATACTACCATTTCGAGCAAGATTGTATATACAACTGTGAATATCCCAAGCTTCCATTAAGTAATATACAAACTAGTATGATACAGTAATGGCCTCTAGGGCATATACACTAACACCCAAGCCGCAAGCGGTCAGCTAAACGTAACGGCCACCCGGGTATTGATCGATCAGAAGAAAACAAGCGAACCTGTTACAACTCCCGTCGAGCCATCCAGCAACACTACCATACAGTCCGGTCTCTTCGTCAGATATGCCGCATTTTGAGCCTAGGGATGGTCACGTCGACCCTAATAACTCAATAAGTCATGCCGGTGAATGGTTTATAACAGTTCGAGAAACTACTGATAACACTTATCAGTAAATCTCAGCAGCCCTGGCCAGGGACTTGCTGTTATAACCAGTCGGGCACAGCACAGCATCAACTCCCAATACCGGGAGAGACGAAACCCCTCCTATCGCTCATCGTCTTCGTGTGTCTCGGGACTGTACCCAACGGCCACCTGTTTGCATGACTCAGTAGAGCCGTGGTAGGGTGGCAATCAAAGTACAGTGGGAGAACACACAAGACTCCATGACGATCTTGGGTCTACAGACTAACCTGTACCAGTGTCACCTGAGAACTGCTATCCGACGATAGATATAATTCCATATAGGAGTTCTCGGTGAGTCCGTCCAGTGTACCCAGTCAGCACTGAGCACCCGTATATGATCTTGATGTCAAACATCGATGAATGTGGGAACATCCATCGCCCATCGTATGGGTCTAGTATCATATACGCTAGTCTACTCTGGTATATCAATGCCCCGTCTCGATATACCTACGACTAGGGACTTTCCAGGATATGCTTATAGACTACAAATGTCCCACTAGTATGATCTCTATCATAATCAGAGTATTCAAGCCGATATCCTCAGGGCTTTATCAGCATGTATGAATGAATAAAAGCATGATCAAATCAACATGTCAGATAAAGAAGAACCAGATAGCATACTATCATGTCGAGCAAGAATGCAAATTGAATATATATACATGTATAGATACATCCACTATCACATAATGGCCTCTAGGGCATACATATATCCAACAATCTCCCACTTGCACTAAGGCCAGTTATTGGCGTATCTCATACCCAACATCTCAAAAAGTCGCTCATGCTGCGGCTGAGGGAGGGCCTTGGTGAATGGATCCGCGGCGTTATTCTTTGTGTCTACCCTCCTAATCTCGATCTCGCGGCGATCTACAATCTCCCGGATCAAATGAAAATGCCTCAGGATGTATCTGGACCGCTGATGGGATCTGGGCTCCTTGGCTAACGCCATAACCCCATTATTGTCACAATACAAAGGTATTGGATCAATAATGGTTGGAACTACTCCTAGCTCCGAGACGAACTTCTTCATCCAGACGGCTTCCTTGGCGGCATCATTTGCAGCAATGTACTCAGCTTCCATCGTAGAGTCTGCAACGGTATCCTGTTTAGAACTCTTCCAACTCACCGCCCCTCCATTGAGGGTAAATACAAACCCAGAGATAGATTTGCTGTCATCCTTATCGCTCTGGAAGCTCGAATCGGTAAAGGCCTCCATTCGGAGATCTCCGTTACTATACACCAAGAACAATTCTTTAGTCCTTCGTAAGTACTTAAGAATGTTCTTCACAGCTGTCCAGTGATTCTCCCCTGGGTTAGATTGATACCTGCTTACAACACTAAGTGCGTAAGCTACATCTGGGCGTGTGCATAACATCGCATACATTATAGATCCTACTGCCGAAGCATAGGGTATAATACTCATGCGAGCTCTCTCTTCATCGGTCTTTGGACAAGAATCCTTGGAGAGAGTGACCCCATGGCAAGCGGGTAAGGCACCCCGCTTGGAGTCTTCCATACTAAACCTTTTTAGGATGGTGTCAATGTACCTGGTTTGGGACAATCCCAACAACCTTTTAGATTTATCCCTATAGATCCTTATGCCCAGAATGTATGTGGCATCACCCAGGTCCTTCATGGAGAACCTCAGTGATAAGAAAGATTTGACCGACTGTAGCATAGGAATATCATTTCCTATCAGAAGAATGTCGTCCACGTACAATACGAGGAATGTGACAGCTCTCCCTACAGCCTTCTTATAAACACAAGGTTCATTTGGATTTTTGATGAAATCAAACTCTTTGATGACATCATCGAAACAGATGTTCCAACTCTGAGATGCCTGCTTTAACCCTTATATGGATTTAAGCAATTTACATGCTTTCCCGCTGCTCCCACTGTCAATGAAGCCCTCTGGCTGATCCATATAAACGCATTCTTCTAAATCTCCATTTAGAAATGCTGTTTTAACGTCCATCTGCCAGATTTCATAGTCGTAGTGAGCAGCAATAGCAAGTAGGATCCGAATGGATTTAAGCATGGCTACGGACGAAAAAGTTTCGTCATAGTCCAAACCTGGTCTTTGACGAAAGCCTTTCGCCACAAGTCTTGCCTTGTAGGTCTCTACCTGCCCATCTACACCAATCTTTCTTTTAAAGATCCATTTGCACCCTACAGGTTTTACCCCAGGGGGTACAACGTCCAAAGTCCATACTTTGTTGGTGTACATAGACTCCATTTCGGATCTCATGGCATCCAGCCACTTCACAGAGTCTCTACTCGTGATAGCTTGCTGAAAACTGGTAGGATCATCATCATCCATGATACAGTCTTCTCTGTCACCATCAATGAGGAAACCGTAGTACCTCTCCGGTGGGCGAGAAGTCCTACCAGACCTACGGAGTGGCCGAGGTTCTTCAGTTTCTGTTGCAACAGCCGGTTCAACCAAATCGTCATTTGTAGTTTGTGTCTCTAGAACCTCTTCTAGATCCACCACTTTGCCATCATCTTTATCTGTAAAAAACTCTTTTTCCAAGAATGTGGCATGTTGAGAAACAAACACTTTTTGTTCCTCTTTGTGGTAGAATAGATATCCATAAGAATTCTTTGGATATCCTACAAAGTTACACATGACTGACCGTGTCTCGAGTTTGTCCGGATTCTGCTTTTTAACATAGGCCGGGCAACCCCAAATCTTAATTCTCTTAAGAGATGGTCTCTTTCCATTCCATATCTCATATGGCGTGGTAGACACGGCTTTGGTTGGAACCCTGTTTAGCAGAAACGCTGCAGTCTCCAATGTATGCCCCCAAAACGAGACTGGTAACTCAGCGTCACTCATCATGGACCGGACCATATCTAATAGGGTCCTATTCCGTCGTTCTGACACACCGTTGTGTTGTGGTGTGTAAGGAGGAGTGAGCTGAGAGAGAATCCCATTCTCTTTTAGGAAGTTTGCAAATTCTGTACTGAGATACTCTCCACCTCGATCTGATCGAAGTATCTTAATACTCAAGCCGGTTTGTTTTTCTACTTCTTGTTTATATTCAATGAATTTCTCGAAAGCGTCGGACTTGTGCTTTAATAAAAATACATGACCGAATCTTGAGAAATCGTCAGTGAATGTAATGAAGTATGAAAAACCGCCTCTAGCCTGTGTAGACATTGGCCCACATACATCACTATGTATGAGTCCCAGGAGCTGAGTAGCTCTTTCTCCGTGTCCGGTAAACGGAGTTTTGGTCATTTTACCCTTGATACAAGACTGGCAAGTCGCATAAGATTTATATTCAAAAGAATTTAAATATCCATCTTTGTGTAACTTGTTTAGTCTTGTTTCGTTAATATGACCAAGTCTACAGTGCCAAAGAAAAGCTTCATTCAATTCTGAAAGTTTTCTTTTATTAGTGTGTTGTACACTGAAAACTGTGTGTTGATTTAGGACATATATTCCGTTATTAAGCGTACCATACCCAACCAACATTTGATTCAGGTGAATGTTCATAACATTGGTTTGCAATACAAAGTTATATCCTTCATTGTCCAACAAAGAAACGGATATTATATTACATAACATACTTGGTACAAAATAACATGGATTCAAAATCAAAATACATCCAGATGGCAACCCCAAGTGATACTCTCCCACTGCGACTGTATGTACATTGGAACCATTTCCAACGCGGAGAGTATGGTCACCTGTCTTCAAAACCTTGCTATTTCTCAGCCCCTGCATAGAATTGCAAATGTAAGAACCTGAACCGGTATCCAATACCCAGGAAGCAGAGTTTATAGAAAAACAGTTTTCAGTCACAAACGCACCTGAAGCAGAAGCATCACCATGCTTTTTCTTAAGACTTAGGTACTCCGTGCAATTGCGCTTCCAATGTCCTGTCTTGTGGCAATGAAAACATTCGCCTTTCCCTGGGTCTCCAGCTTTGGACTTTCCCTTTCCCTTTACCTTTTTAACTCCGCCCTTAGGATTAGTGGGTTTCTTCTTTTTCTTTCCCTTGGCCTTAGCTTTCGGGCGAGAAGAAGAAGACTGTCCAATAGTCATAACGGGAGTTTTTGCTGACTTCATAGTGCTCTCTGCACTCCTTAACATATTAAGGAGTTCAGGGAGTTCCTTTTTCATGCCATGCATGTTAAAGTTCACTATGAACTGAGCAAAGGTGGAGGGCAGGGACTGCAGAATAATATCTATATATTGTTCATTGTCCATCGTCCATCCAAGGTCCTCAAACTCTTCAATAAGAGCTATCATCTTCAGAACGTGGTCTCCTACTGGTGTGCCAGGGGCCATTCGCATCTGAAACAATTTCTTTGATGCTTCGTATCGTAATACGCGGGATTGCTCCCCATACAACTCCTTTGTATGGAGCAATATACCGTGAATGTCCATGTCCTCGTGCTGCTTTTGATGTGTGTTGTCCATCGATGCAAGCGCGAGGCATTTTGCCGTAGCACAGTCAGCGTCCCGTGTCTTGCGGACTTCAATATCCGCAACTGAGGATTTTGGACCTGGGACGGGCGGGGCTGAAGCCGTGAGGACATATGATACTTTATCATAAGTCAAGGAGATTTTCAGATTCCTCAGCCAGTCTTTATAGTTGGTCCCATTCAGTTTGTTTTTATCTAGTAGAAGTTTAAGTCCAGTCATTGGTATCTGCCATTAAGAGAGAGAAAAGAATACACTCAGCGAAAGCTCTTGCACAGATTAGATTGGTTTATTATCTTGTCTAATCGATGTTTCCCACTGCTTTTTATCAAGTTTTTCTTTCAAACCTTAAAAAGAAAAACTAGCCAGGATTAATTACAGTCTACAACTTCGCTAACCGTTCAGCCAGGCCAGTGTCGGTACTTTGAGGGAGGTTCCCCGTGCTTTCGCACGGACCTAATTAGAGTAAACCTCGTTTTCCCAGAGGCGGAGCCCCGTTAACACCTTTCTAGACACCTAATGAGTTAGCTAATTGTAAACTGTAAAACTCTCCTAGGAGCAACTATTGCCCACAGTGGGATCGGGATCCAACCATCATATGGAAGGTATGCAATCTCATTGCAAATTTCAACACTTGAAATTCCCGATGTGGTTTTTACCCCTAATACTCGTGACCTTGGCTAAGGTCAACAAATCACGAGCACTAGTCAAGCTCAACCCGTCATTTCTTGATTAATTAGACCCGTTCACATGACCCTTGGCTAAGGTCAACAAAGTCATATGCCCGTCCTAATTAATCTGCATCATATGCGTTTGTAGGAAGACATCACTTAGCTACCGTACACTACGCCTTGGCTAAGGTCAACAAACGTAGCACGAATACTAAGTACTCTACTTCCTAAAATGACGGAGGGTTGCGGATGATTTTTAAGAAAATCTTTAACGCTTTGAGCTTGATATCGTTGTAGAATCAAAAGGTTTTCAAAAGGAGTGGTTTAAGCTCCGCAGTTTTGAAATATAGCTTTTTCATAAATAGCCGAGTAGTTTTCAAATCCGATTCTACAACATCTTTTAGGTTTATTTTCTTTACATTAATCACATTAATGTAATCCCATCATTTAAGTCCTAAAGCCAATCACAGAAAAGAAACGAAAATAACACGTACGCTTATGCCATCCGCATTCGCCGCAATGTTCCGTTATGCACCGTTAGGTTACTTAACTAACGGCATACCGGGACGGGACTAGCGCGGGTGTAAAACATAAGCAACGTCTACTATATATCATTTATATAATATGTCATTCGTCTCAGATATCACAGAACACAGGCAGCAGAAATATAGATATAACGTGGGATATACTAGGACGTCCGTATTTAGTATTTAGCCAGAATAGAAAATACGGATTCCACAGTCGCGATGAATAGCCAAGCCCACACCCTGGACCCCTACGAGAGCGGCAAGTGACCCTCCCAATTCTGGAGTTTAGGAGACCCGGTCTCGACTCCTCGAGATGGCCTCCCACTGAACCCTAGAACCCGGTCACCTGTGCTCCCCTCCTTGGGTCCATCCTAATGCGGAAAAGTAAATAATATACAACACTGGTAACACAACCTCAACGCGGAAGTGCCCCAAATAAAAGAATATTACATTACATCTGAATTTACATGAATGAAAATATAAAACTCTCATCTCACAAAAAAAAACCCGGCTATTCAATCGCGACAATCCTGCACATCATATCTCAGCAACAGATAATATCACATATCATCAATGTAAGTAAGTATGCATACCCCAATTGTCGTTGACGTATAGCAACGAAACCGGCGATATCGTACATACTACACTTACGGTCACAGAAAAGAAAGTGTAAAACTGCAATATCTGGAATCCACATTCTCTTTAGACATCGCAAATGCAAAATATCACATATTCCGTATTTCATGTCTAGAAATATGAATTCCACACATTGCATCAAATTCCGGATAAACAGACAGTATTAAAGTTTTCGAACAATCGATCAAATACTCAAGATTCACTAAAGCTCAACACTTGAGCAGAGTTCAAAAAACCGGAGTGTGACACAGTAGTAGCGGTCCAGCCGTAGAAGGGTCAAGCCAACGCCTCACATGTGGCACGCCGTACTGCCCCAAACCCTAAGGTTCAAAGGGCAGTTCAAGACGGTCACATAATCGAGTTAAGGTTTGTTGTCTTCTAGAGGGACCACCACAAAACTTGCACGTATCTCCAATATTTTCAAACCCCGTGAAAAGTGAGTAAATGATAGTTGTTCGAACACTTCAATACTTTCTAGTTTGCCCGGAAAAGGAAACGAAATGAAAATTCAGATCGAAACGACGAGTCCAAAACCATCTCCAGAATTTTTCAACAGCAGATTCATATTAAACATACTCAAAATATAATATAGCAGGTAAGGAAAAATACAGTGCAAAATGGAGTAAAAGATACCCTTTTATGGCCGCGGATCCGCGGCCTAAGCCTGCTTGGGCCGCGGTTCCACGGTCAAATGTACTGTTCACTGGCTTGAATTTTCCAGTTTGTCTTATATTTACCTGCTCTATTTTTTGAGAATTTTTAATTCTGAAAAAAGTCAGTTTTTAAAAAATTTCCAGAGAGTGTCCCGTAAATCCGTATTTTGTTTCGATCGGAGTTTTTACTTCGCTAAAGCATCTCCTAATGTTCTAGGTCGGCTCTGATACCAATGTAAGGTTTGTTTAGCACCCTATGAAGAGTTTTGAAGCATCACATGTCCAAAAGTTTAAGTTTTTATGGTGCTAAACAAACACGCAAAGGAATCGATCCTAGAAAATTAAGGTTACTAAACTTTAAGCTAATAAAAATTAGGGTTTAGAGACTACAACCTTTGTAGCTCCCTTTTTGCTTGACTCCTTAGACTCTTAGGTGTTGGAAGAAGGTCCACTTGTAGTCCTCTCACGTCCACGATGATCCACCCGGAATTTCCCGTCCAAGCTAGCAACTTTGGAAAAACAAAGAGAACACTCTAATCAAGTTGGCTAAACTTGAGTAGAATGATGTTGTGGCTAATGATCTCACTTCAAAATCCTATTTTTATGAGTATTTTGCTCTCTTGAAAGAATTAGAGAGCAAAGCATCAAGGTTGATGAAGATGGTGGTCTTTTTTGTGAAGAAGAGAATAATGGAACCCATGAAAGAGAAAAGAAAAATAAGCATATATATTTTCTCTTTCTCATATCCAACCATGGTTAACTCTAAAGATATTATTGGATTAAAGTTAAAAGCACAAAAAGAAAATAAACCATGGGTTAAAGGTTAGGTGAGAATGATAAGGTTAAGAAGAGTGTAGAAACCTTTTTTGATTTAACCCATTTTTATTTCCTTTTTGATTTAATTTAAAAGCAATAATAATCCATAGAAATAACTATGGTGTGATTCTTATATTGCCACCATTCTCATTGTATAAGCAACCATGATAAAATGATGTATGTATGCATGTGTGCATGCACATCCACATGTGCAAGAACAAGAATGAATGCATACATGCATGCATACATCCAAAATAAATAAGATAGGATTTTGTAGTGAGAAGCTAATGATAAATCAACACTTGATTCACTAATCTGGTCATATCACATACGACCCGACCATTAGCAAGCCGCCCAATTAATATACGGTATCCCATACACGCATTTTAATCGGGTCCAAGCGCATATCTCATACGCGCACCACAACGTTTCGCCTGGACTAGGTAACTCCTATGTGGGACTCTAAGACTCGTCAATACGCCGGAAGTGGGTGATGATCACATCAAGCACCCCCAAGCCGCAAGCGGTCAGCTAAACGTAACGGCCACCCGGGTATTGATCGATCAGAAGAAAACAAGCGAACCTGTTACAACTCCCGTCGAGCCATCCGGCAACACTACCGTACAGTCCGGTCTCTTCGTCAGATATGCCGCATATTGAGCCTAGGGATGGTCACGTCGACCCTAATAACTCAATAAGTCATGCCGGTGAATGGTTTATAACAGTTCGAGAAACTACTGATAACACTTATCAGTAAATCTCAGCAGCCCTGGCCAGGGACTTGCTGTTATAACCAGTCGGGCACAGCACAGCATCAACTCCCAATACCGGGAGAGACGAAACCCCTCCTATCGCTCATCGTCTTCGTGTGTCTCGGGACTATACCCAACGGCCACCTGTTTGCACGACTCAGTAGAGCCGTGGTAGGGTGGCAATCAAAGTACAGTGGGAGAACACACAAGACTCCATGACGATCTTGGGTCTACAGACTAACCTGTACCGGTGTCACCTGAGAACTGCTATCCGACGATAGATATAATTCCATATAGGAGTTCTCGGTGAGTCCGTCCAGTGTACCCAATCAGCACTGAGCACCCGTATATGATCTTGATGTCAAACATCGATGAATGTAGGAACATCCATCACCCATCGTATGGGTCTAGTATCATATACGCTAGTCTACTCTGGTATATCAATGCCCCGTCTCGATATACCTACGACTAGGGACTTTCCAGGATATGCTTATAGACTACAAATGTCCCACTAGTATGATCTCTATCATAATCAGAGTAGTCAAGCCGATATCCTCAGGGCTTTATCAGCATGTATGAATGAATAAAAGCATGATCAAATCAACATGTCAGATAAAGAAGAACCAGATAGCATGCTATCATGTCGAGCAAGAATGCAAACTGAATATATATAGATGTATAGATACATCCACTATCACATAATGGCCTCTAGGGCATACATATATCCAACAAGTATGCTATCTGGTTTATCTTTATCATCGTGTACTGCTTTAGGTGACCTGACAGGTCGCTATTACACGTTGATAGAGCCCCTAGGATTCTTGCTTGACGACCAGCAGTATGATGGCGATCATATACGTGGGAGCTGGGGTCTATAAGCACATCCTTAAAAGGTCCCTAGTCGTGGGAGTTTCGAGACAGGGCATCGATACTCCATTAGTAGACTAGTGTATACAGTCGAGACCCCGACGAGGGGCGGTGGCCGGTCTTACAAGCCACTGGTGTCAGTTGGTTCACCTAAGATGTATACAGGTGCTCATTGGGTTATGAGTACACCGGACAGGACTCGCCGGGAATCTGCTGGTTGGTCTTATACCAGACGTCAGATGGCAGTTCCCTGGTGACATGTGTACAGGTTAGTTCATCGACCTGAGATCGTCATTTGTCTCGTGTGAGTTCCCACTGTGCTTTGATTACTACCCTACCACGGCTCAAAGGAGTCGTACAAACAGGTTTTAGTTGGGTACAGTCCCGAGCCACATGGAGGCAGTGAGCGGATCTGCAGGGGTTCGTCTCTCCCGGTATTGGGGGTGAGGTCGCGCTGTGTCTAGGAGAGCCATTACACAAAGCCCTTGGCCGAGGCAGGAGATTTACTGGTAGGTATTCCAGTAGTATCTCAGGGTGTTCTGGGCTACACTCCGACACGACTTGTACCGCTTTTGGGGGTCTGACTTTTACCAATCCCCTAGGCCCGCCATGCGATGCTCATAGACGAACGGACCGGACTGTACGGATATTGTCACTGACAGGCTCAGTAGGGTGTCAGGATGAGTTCGCTCATCGATGTCCCTTTTAGTCAATAGCTGGTGGCCCGTTACGTATTGGCTTATACCTCTGACGTGCTGGTGGTTAAATCCACAGCCATAGTATTGACGAGTCTTTAGAGTCCACCACACACAGACAGTTACTCAAGTTTCGGGCGAAACGCTGTAGAGGCCGTATGGAGATATGGCAGGGTCCGATCAGATACGTGCGGTATTGCACGGATCAGGATCGGACGGTTAGTACTAGAGGCCGTATGGATATATGGCACGGTTCGATCAGATACGTGCGGTATTGCACGGATCAGGATCGAACGGATATTACTAGCCGGCTTTGGTTTAAGCCGGGTCCTAGTATAGTACAGTGTAGATTTTGTCTCATTGCATTTGTATCCGGTCGGAATACAGATGCGGGTGTGTATGCACAGTATCGGGGTTTTCCTGTAATTTATTACGGGACCAGTTTTCTTGAGTTGCCAGTTTGCATTCCGTTCCGGCCGGTTTTCCTTTGTTCTTTCCCGGCCGGACTTTTCCGATGGAGGGGGTAATTTGCAGTTTTGCAAATTACATTTGTGGAAAGGGTTTCTTGTATTTGAGGGATTATGATAAGAATATCATCATTAGATCCCATTCTTTTCTTCATCATGGTTTTTGCATTAAATGAGAAAGGATTGAGATTAGAAAAGATTAGAAGTTGATGTGAGTTTTGCTTTTGGGGTGTGGTCACCTTTTAGCCTCTCCTACACTCACCTCCCTTGTATGAGTATCATTCCTCCACCATTTTTCCTTAGGGGCCGGCCACATTGAGAGGAGAGTGAGATGAGTTCATTTTTGATGAGGGATTTGATTCATATCTCATTTGCATGCTTGCCAAAAAGAAATCCTTCTCCTCTCCAAAGTTCATATTGATTCCTCCATCAAGGCAACTTCGTATACCCCAATGAGACAAGCATTTCTACACTACAGTCTACAGCAAACCTTGGGCACGTCGACTAGCCAGCTTCGTGCCCGAGTTGCCTCGGTATTGAGGTGGGAGCCCGTAAAAGATGCAGACGATGTGGTGCCCTTCCGGCAAGGATGCGACGACCGGAGTTTCCGCGGGAGATCGGGACGACGACGAGAAGACCGGAGGACTCGGATCACTCGGTATATCTCTCACCCTTTCTCTTGTTAGCTAGTATCGGTTAATGGTTATGATCCGGGTTTATTGTCCGCGGTAGCGCCAGTTTAAAAGTTAAGAAAATTTTTGATTCCGCATTTTGGCCTCGGATAGACGGCCGGGGCGCTGCCGTGGCGCAACATCCCTAACATAGTAGATAAGATCTCTAGTTAGGATTTACTAGTTGTGGTTTAGACAAGATCTTCGGTTATGTGCGTGTTGTATGCAAAGAAAATTTTCGTTCACCGCTTCCGCCGCGCCACAAGAGTTGTGGGAGCATGCAGCACTCACCAACATGGTATCAGAGCCTAACTAAACCACAATTAGACGTTAGCCAAAAGTTAGAAGCTCGATCGACAGTTTTTTCTCCCGAAAACTCGTATTCTGCCCTTGCTGCTGTCAGTTTTTGAAAGTGTTCCAAAATTAATTTGACATATCTTAAAAATACAAGCAGGGTTTTCTAAGAACACTGTAGAAATCCGGAGTTCTAACTCGACAAAATCGCCGCGGATCCGCGGCCAAACCCATGGTTTTGCCGCGGATCAGCCGCCGAGTTGAGGCCGCGTCGACTCAGTTTTCTACAGTGATCTTCTATTGAAGAATTAGGGTTTCTGGGATATATAGATTTTTAGAAAGGTGTTTGTACAGGGACATGTCAAGTGTTGGCATGGTTTTTTTAAAAAAAAAATTATCGATCGAAATACTAATAGTGTTTGGCTAATCGGGTTTTCATTTTTGTTATATGTGTTTGAAACGTCCGCTAATTGCTATATGACGATTAGTGGGGGTTGCACATATGGATATCATGAGATGGTATGTGTATATGAATGTGTTGGATCGTTGTGATGAATGGCCGGGGGGGTGTGAGAAGAGTGTTTTTTCTTTTCTATCATTCCATGTAATTTGTAAAAAGCAATGTTATATTGTATAATTTCTTTTTACTGTTTTTGCTCCTAGGATAGACCCAAGGTGGGGTGCACAAACTACCGGGTTCTCCAAGTGCCGAGTGGCCTACTCAATTGTTGAGGGAGGTTGCTACACTTCGGGAATTTGGCGGGTAGTTTGCCGCACCCGAAGGGGTCTAGGGGGGTTTTGGCTATTCATCACGACCGTGGAACCCGTTTTTCATTAAGGGCTTGAATGAAATACGGAATTCCTAGCATATCCAATGCATTCATCTGTGATCTGAAATGGTTATATTTATATATGAGATATATATAATAAACGTTGCTTATGTTTTGCACCCGCGCTAGTCCAGCCCCCGCTCTGCCGTTAGTTAAGTAACCTAACGGTGCATGACGGGGCCCAGTGGCAAATGCGGATGGCATAAGCGTACGTTCTATTTGCGATTCTTTTCTGTGATGTTTAGGAAACATAAAAGATGGGACCACATTAATGAAATTAATTTTAAGAGAAAGAAAACCTATAAAAAAATTGTTGTAGAATCAAACTTTTTGTAAAAGGCTAACTCTAGCTTTTGTTTTGCATAGTGGTATTCTTGAATATCCTGCACCTCATTCGATGAGGAAAGGGCCGAGATCCCTTCACCGGGAGTGACCCCTTTAGCGAAACTGGAAAATGTTACAAAGAACTCGATTTGATTTTATAGTTGATCTAACTTTGCTTTGCATCGTGGTATATACATATCCAGCACCTTATTCGATAAGGAAAGAGCCGAGATCCCTTCACTGGGAGTGACCTCTTTAGCAAAATTAGAAAGATACTACAAAACCATTCGATTTTTAAAACTGGAGCTTAAACCACTCCTTCCTACTTGTTTCTACAACGATATCAAGTTCATTACGCTCATGGTTTTCTTAAAAACCTGCGTAGCCCTCCGACATTTCAGATAAATAATACTTAGTATTCATGCTGCGTTTGTTGGCTTTCGTCAAGGCGTAGTGTGCGGTAGCTAACTATTGCTTATCTGTAACATATGATGAGATTGGGTTAGGGTAGTCGTGCGTCTTTGTTGGCTTTCGTCAAGGGACGTACGGCTGGGTTTAATTCAATCAAGAAATGTACGAATTGAACTTGACTAGCGGACTATGGTTTGTTGGCATTCGTCAAGGTCATAGCACGCTAGGGGCAAAATATTATCGGGAATTTCAAGTGTTGAAATTTGCAATGAGATTGCATACCTCCTATGAGATAGTTGGATCTCGATACCCGCTGTGAGTAAGAGTTACTCCTGTGAAAGGTTTACACAAGACAATTTGACAAAATTGTAGGGTTTAATTAATCCCGGATGATCTTACCTTTTAGGGTTTGAAGGAAGATTTGATAAAAACAGTGGGAGACATCCTGATTAGATAAGAGAATAACCAATCTAATCTTGCAAGAGCATACGCTAAAGTGTTTTTTCTCTCTCTCTCAAGGAAGCGACCATGTCAGGCCATAATCGAGATAATTATATGGATGTATTGACTGAACCCACTTATTATACTGAGCAGGGGAACGTTGGACCCGTAATATCTTATAAGAGTTATAAGAATGAAAAGGGAATAGAAGAATATCTGGATTCTCATACTGCCCAAACCAAGAAAATGCATGTTAATGCATCTCCTACAGGTGTGTTATTTATTGAGAACTGTTTCTCAGTTCACCCTACGTCCTGGGTATTAAATACCGGATCAGGATCCCACATATGTAAATTGTTACATGGGCTACGTAAAGATAGAGAACTGGGAAAAGGTGATCATTCCGTTCAAGTAGGGAATGGTGCAAGTATTGCAGCCAAAGCAGTTGGCGAATATCACCTTGTATTACCAAGTAGTAATACACTGATTCTGAAAGAGTGCTATTATATACCGAACATGATGTGCAACATTATATCAGTTTCTTTATTAAGTAAAGAAGGATATAATTTTGTAGTAAAGGATAATGTTATGAACATATTCCTAGATCAAAAGTTGATTGGATCAGGCTCGTTACATAATGGCATATTCATTCTCAATCAAAATACGGTCCTTAATATACAAAACACACTCAAAAGGAAGAGTTCAGAAATGAACGAATCCTTCTTGTGGCAATGTAGACTTGGTCATATCAATGCGACACGACTAGCTAAGTTACATAAGAATTGATATTTGAATTCGTTCGAATTATCATCTTATGATACTTGCCATTCATGTCTCAAAGGAAAAATGACCAATACTCCGTTTAGTGGACACGGAGAAAGAGTTACAGAACTCTTAGGACTGGTACATAGTGATGTATGCGGTCCTATGTCTACACACGCCAGGAATGGTTCTTCCTACTTCATTACATTCACTGACGATCTATCTAGATACGGGCATGTGTTCCTGATGAAACACAAGTCTGAAGCTTTTGAGAAATTCAGAGAATATAAGCACGAAGTAGAGAACCAAACGGGCAAAAGTATTAAGATTCTTCGATCTGATCGAGGAGGTGAATACTTAAGCAATGATTTTCTAGATTATCTAAAAGAGAATGGGATTCTCTCTCAGCTTACTCCTCCTTATACACCACAGCACAACGGTGTATCGGAGCGGAGGAATCGCACCGTATTAGATATGGTGCGCTCTATGATGAGCGAAGCTGAGTTACCTATTTCCTTCTGGGGGTATGCGCTTGAGACAGCTATACACCTATTGAATATGGTTCCTACCAAATCAGTGCCTACCACTCCATATGAGTTATGGAAAGGGAAGAGACCATTTCTTAAGTATGTTAAGATATGGGGTTGTCCAGCCTATGTCAAAAGGCTAAATCCGGACAAACTGGAGGCAAGGTCTGTCCTATGTAAGTTTGTAGGATATCCCAAAAACTCACAAGGGTATATCTTTTACAACACTGAGGAACAAAAGGTGTTTGTTTCTCGACATGCCACCTTTTTAGAAAAGGAATTTCTTGAAAAAGAAATTTGTGGCGAGGAGGTAGAAGTGGAAGAGGTTCTAGCGACACAGACTATAACAGAAGACTTGGTAGAACCAGAGGATTCAGTAGCACCCAACGAACCCCAGCCTCTCCGCCGATCTAGAAGGTTTTCCCATCCACCTGAGAGGTACTACGGTTTTCTCATTGATGGTGGAAGTGAGGATTGCATCATGGAAGATGATAACCCCACTAGTTTCGAGCAGGCCATCCGGAGTGGTGACTCTGTGAAATGGCTGGATGCAATGCGATCTGAGATGGAATCCATGTACACCAACAAAGTATGGACTTTGGAAAATGCTCCTGAAGGGATAAAACCCATTGGGAGCAAGTGGATTTTTAAAAGGAAATTTGGTGTAGATGGAAAAATTGAGACTTTCAAAGCTAGACTTGTTGCAAAGGGTTTTCGTCAAAGACCAGGCGTGGATTATGACGAAACCTTTTCTCCAGTGGCTATGCTTAAGTCCATCCGGATCTTACTTGCCATTGCTGCATACCATGACTACGAATTCTGGCAAATGGATGTTAAGACCACCTTTCTAAATGGTGATTTAGAAGAATGCGTGTACATGACTCAGCCAGAGGGCTTCATAGATAGTGGGAGCAGCGAAAAGGTGTGCAAGCTGCTTAAATCCATTTATGGGTTAAAGCAGGCATCGCGGAGTTGGAACATCTGCTTTGATGCTGTAGTCAAAGAGTTTGACTTCATCAAAAATATAGATGAGCCTTGTATATATAAGAAGGTTGCAGAGAGTAAGGTTGTATTCCTCGTATTGTACGTGGATGACATACTCTTGATAGGAAATGATGTTCCTATGCTGCAATCAGTCAAGCTCTTTTTATCACAAAGATTCTCAATGAAAGATCTAGGTGATGCTTCCTGCAAATTGGGAATTAGGATCTATAGAGATAGATCTAAACGGATACTGGAATTGTCCCAATCCAGGTACATTGACACCATACTAAAGAGGTTTAGTATGGAGGAATCCAAGCGTGGGAACTTACCCACGATCTCTGGACTCACTCTCTCCAAAGAGATGTCTCCCAAGACTGATTTGGAGAGAGCTCACATGCGAGGGATACCCTATGCTTCGGCAGTAGGCTCTATCATGTATGCGATGCTATGTACCAGACCCGATGTAGCATACTCACTAAGTGTAGTAAGTCGGTATCAAGCAGATCCTGGAGAGAGTCACTGGACAGCTGTGAAGAACATTCTCAAGTACTTACGAAGAACTAAAGAGATGTTCTTGGTGTATGGTAATAGAGAACTCCAGGTGGAGTCCTTTACCGATTCCAGCTTCCAAAGTGATAAGGACGATTCTAAGTCGCACTCGGGATTTGTCTTTACCCTCAATGGAGGGGCGGTATGTTGGAAGAGTTCCAAACAGGATACCGTTGCAGACTCGATGATGGAGGCTGAATACATCGCTGCCAACGATGCTGCCAAAGAGGCTGTCTGGATAAAAAAGTTCATTAGTGAACTTGGTGTGGTTCCATCCATTGAACATCCAATACCTCTGTATTGCGATAACAATGGAGCTGTGGCTTTGGCTAAGGAACCCAGGTCCCATCAGAAGTCCAGACATATTCTAAGGAGGTATCACCTGATCAGGGAGATAGTTGATCGCCGGGAGATCGAGGTCAGGAGAGTGGATACGAAGAACAACACAGTAGATCCATTCACCAAGGCCATCCCTCAAGTACAGTTTGAGAAACTGTTTGAGCTGTTGGGCATGCGGTACGCCGGAAACTGGTTCTAGTCGGTACTTATTGCATCAACTACAGGCCTTAGTGCAAGTGGGAGATTGTTAGATATGTATGTCCTAGAGGCCTGTACTGTATAGGATGCTAGGCATATATATATATATATATATATATATATATATATATATGTGTGTGTGTGTGTGTGTGTGTGTGTGTGTGTGTGTAATAAAACGATCTTTGCTCGAAATGATAGTATGCTATCTGGTTTATCTTCATCTTAACATGTGATGTATTGATGAAACCCTTAGGACTATGCTTGACTACCGGGATTATGATGAGATCATACTAGTGGGACCTGGACAGTCTACAAGCATATCCTTTAATAGTTCCTAGTAGAGGGTATATCGAGACAGGGCATCGGTATTACCAGATTAGACTAGTGTGTACGTTTCTTGACCCAGGGGGCGATGGTTGATTCCACAACCATTGATGTTTGACATCGAAGATTTTGCACAGGTGCTCATTGGAGAATGGGTACAACGAACAGGACTCGCCGAGAACTCCTAGATGGTTTATATACCTATTGTCAGATAGCAGTTCTCTGGTGACACTTGTATAGGTTAGTCTGTAGACCCGAGATCGTCAAAGAGTCTCGTGTGATTCCCACTGTACTTTGATTTCCTCCCTACCACGGCTCTACTGAGTTATGCAAACAGGTGGATTTTGGGTACAGTCCCGAATCATATGGAGACAGTGAGCGATAGGCGGGGTTTCGTCTCTCCCGGTATAGGGAGTTGATGTCGCGCTATGTTTGATCGGCTATAACACCTAAATCCCTGGCCATAGTTCTCAAGGTTTACTGATAAGTGTTATCAGTAGTTCCTCGACCTGTTATGAGCCATAAATCAACATGACTTATAAAGTTACTGGGGTCTGACATTTACCACCCCTAGACTTCATATGCGACGTATCAGACGAAGAGACCGGACTGTACGGTAAGTGTTGCTTACAGGCTCGTAAGGGTTGTGATGAGTTCGCTCGTCGGACACTTTTTCGTTATGTACCTGGGTAGCCGTTACGCACAGCTAGTGCCGCTGACGTGCTTGTGGTTAAACCCATTGCCAGCGTACTGACGAGTCTTTAGAGTCCCATACAGAGGGTTCCCTCGTTCAGGCGAAAGATGTAGAGACCGTAAAATGTTACGGTAGCCGTAAGATGTTGCGGCGGGTTTTCGATTATATTCGTGTAATTGTTACAGGAATAATAATCGGAAGAATAATACTGGCCGGATACTGGTATTATATTATTGGATTAATGGTATTCGTATTTTTCGGAATCCGGATGCGTGTATACAGTATACGGTATACGGTATACGGTATACGAAGGAGGGCTATTTTTGTAATTGTTACAAGAATACCTTCTAGAAGGTGCCACCTCATAATGACATAATTATGACATCATTTTATGAAAATAAAATGAGGTGGAAATTAAAAGGTACAAGCATGATGAGGTTGTTGTTATGGAGTTACTATTGAAGCATGATACTAATTTATATAATGCATGCTTCAAATTATTTCTCTTAGTGCTAAATCTTTATTCATCATGCTTGAACACTTTCATTATGATAAACACTTACTCTCCTCCTCATTCTTCTTATAAATAGCTTCACATGAGATGTGAATGCTAAGGGGTGAATCATTCTAAGTGTATCATGAAGTGTATCATGATATGAATGATAAGAAGAAAATATGAAGATTATCATTCTTCTTCCTAGCTTAAATCCTCACATGAGATGTGAATCCAAAGCTTAGGATTTCAAGTTAATCCAATACACTTATCTCTACATCATCCTAGTGACCTCTTCTAGCAAATTTGGTCTCTCGGTTAAACTCTTGAGAAGAGTTTCTAGCTTGCACGAAAACTCTCGGGTGGATCATCTAGGTCTTCGGTAGCCGGAGATCGAAAACGTCGGCAACATCTTAACGAGCCAAGAAGTTCACCAAAAGAGTAGAAAGGAGCAAAGGAGTTGCATCCAAGAGAAGACCTGAAGGACCGTATCATCAAGGTATAATCCCTAACATAGTAGATAAGATCTCTAGTTAGGATTTACTAGTTGTGGTTTAGACAAGATCTTCGGTTATGTGCGTGTTGTATGCAAAGAAAATTTTCGTTCACCGCTTCCGCCGCGCCACAAGAGTTGTGGGAGCATGCAGCACTCACCAACAAAATGCACCCGATATTGTTGTCATGCACACCCGTTGCAGTGGACAGATGCTTTCGTGCACACCCGTTGCACGTAGTTTTGGGTTTTGTGCTTATTGTGGCACCTGTATTTGGATTTGATTTCTATGCGTATCAGATGCATGTGATTATTGGATACGCCTTTTGAGGCTGATTTTGCTTTTGAGCACTTTGTTTTCATGTTAGGCACTATTTTGTGTAGTAGCCAAACAGGACTGATCCGAGGACAGTACCTGAGCACCTTGCATGCATTAAAGGATTACCAAAAGGTTTTCAAGAGGAGCTATAGTCTCGCTATTTTCTTAAGTGTCCGTGAGCGACACGAACGTTATAAGAGAAAAACCTTTTGGGATATTTTGAAAACGACGGAACGTGTATTTAAGAAAACATATATGGACATATATTATTATTTTAAAATGAGCGTCCGTCAGTCATGCCGTGAGTTACGCATCCACGCGGCGATTTAGAAAAGATTTTTCATGTATTTCATTCAAATTTTGGAATTTTCAAGGATACGTACTATACACGTATTATAGTATTTGACTAGTGCATATTGGATTTCAGTAGTGGATTTCGAGATCTGTATCTCTATTGTAACTCCGAGGATATGCGTGCAAATCTGATGATTTGCGTGACATTTGACGGAGTTCGATTTTGAGTTTTTACTCGTTTTCATGCGCACTTGACGCGTTGTGTTATTTCTGCGATTTCCATGATTTCGGAACCCCGTTGTTTTGAACTGATTATTGAAATGTTTTAGATTTTGGGGGTTTAAATTTAAATTCGGGGACCGAATTTATTTAACGGGGGAAGATTGTAACATTTCAGAAAATATAAAATATTATTTTTGGGAATTTAATATTAAAATAATATTTTTCCAGAAAACTGCCGATTTGCGAAATTGGGGTTTTCGAAAAAGGGTATAAATATATACCAATAATTGTGAAATAAATATAAATTAAAATGATTTATTCATTTCAATATATAATTAAAGGATTTGGAATTTTTAAAAGTTATTATATGCAGTTTCGATAAAAACCCGATTAGTACACTGCTAATCGCGATTAAGCCAAATCCGCATTTTTACAGTTTCCATGGTTAGTGCACCATGACGTGTTTCATTTTATTACATGTTCATTTCATTGGGCTTTATATTATGGTTTTTGGTGGGAAAAGAAGAAGGAAAAGTCAAGGGGGCATAATGATGGGGTAGGTATACTAGTGATGAGAGAGAGTGTGTGTGAATTATAATGAGAGAGAGGGGGGATGCTGCCCAAATCATAATCCCTCACCATTTCCATCATCCTCTTCATCTCCTCAAGCTCACAACCCTCCTCAAATAATCCCTAGATCCATCTCTTAACAATCCCCAAAACCCTACACACCCTTCACAAATATTAATCCCCTCTTTAACCTCTACACATAGGACCAAGAAAAATTCAGTTTTGATGATCTTGGGGGATTCATGGGTGCTTTATGAGGTAATCCCTTCACTAATTGGGTAGTTTTCCATTTACTTAAGTATTTATATGTGTTTAGATGTGATATTGTGAAGGTAGTGAACATTGGGAAACCCTACTGAAGATTTGAGTGTTGGTTTGAATTGGGTGATGCCTAGTGGCTGTTAACTAAACTTAGGTGCTGTTTAGTGACCTAGACCAGACCTTAGAAACCCCCAAACACGGATTTAGAAACCTCGACATCGGATAAATGTGTGATTTTAGAGGGTATTTTGGAATCTGGAGCAGCCCGGGGATACTAGAAATGATTTTGGGATTACTGGGAGTCGTGCAAGCACCTAGGAAGCTACCACCAAGACCCGAGCCCCTAATTCAAAGTCCAGGCCGCAGATTTAATCATTCTGGCCGCAATTTGCGGCCAGAGTAGGGTAGAATTGTTCCAGGTTTGTTCCATGGCTCATTTTGCACTAAATTAGACCCCTCCTATATGCAGTTTTGGCTAATTGTCACCTGGGGAAAATCTGGAACCATTTTGGTGTGTTTCAGGCTATGTTTTCCGTATTTTTAAATGCACTTTCTTGATATTTGGATTTGTATTTGGTTGTCGGGTGTTCGTACATCGAAAACAGGGGTTGTTTGATTGATTTGCACGTTTAGGCCATAGGTTCTAACCTGTGAGCACACTGTGCGCTGTATCGGTTTTCTGCGTCGATTTTAATACGTATTGCAATTGGTTATTATTGTAGGTACCTTCGCGTGGATTCTGAGGCGATGGAGCGTGGCATCATGGACTTCGGCAAGGAAGAAGCAAGGTGAGTAGATCTATATCTACCGGGGAAGTCGGGTGGATGGCGTATAGCACCCCCGCAAACTTCTAATGGAAACCGATTTATAGAGTATGGTTAGGAAACCTAGATTAGGAAACTAGGGTTAGAATATAGATAGCTTTTTAGTCATATTAGAAACTAGAGGATAGTTAAGTGTGATATGCTACTACTACCCTAGGATGATATTTAGCGATATTACTGCTTAGGGTTCTGTAGGACTAGATAGTCGATGTAGATGCGTCATCCGAACCATACCTTTTTCTAAACTAAAGAATCGTATGTATCTTTTAAATGTATATCTTGAGGGATGTTACGGATTTGCAAATGATATCTTTTCCTTAAAAACACCGTAACCCCTGTTTTCAAAACTACGATTCACTTCTTTAAAAATCTGATTGTATGGTTCGGGTGTGTTTGTTAGATTAGATACTTATACTTAGTAGAGATAGCATGTTTATGTAAACTCGACATGATATGAGACATAAATGCGATGAAAGAATACAAGATGAATTTGATGATATAATGAGATGATGATATGATATAATGGTATACGGATGCGAGTCGGTCGAGATAATTTATACCCTGCCGGTCCCCTGATATGAGATTATTGCAGATGCGACCTGGGACATAGGTATATAGGGTTATATATATATATATGGAATGTTGCGAATCATGGATGATAGGCCATATGTGATGTTAGGCCGTACCCTCATTTATCGTATAGGATGATAGGATCCCTTTTAGTATAATGCTGCCGCACGATGATATTCCGTGCGTGATGAGTTTGACTTGATGGTTGATCCTTACCCTTGACCAGAGGTTTCCGTACGATGGATTATACCGTACGCGGTGTTATTGGGCTAGATGTCGATTGATAGATTCACCGACTTGGACATATGATAATTATGTATAACTTATAGCTGTTAGCTGATGATTTACCTTGTGCTGCTTTCATGATATTATTATTGCATCGCATATACCTGTGAGAGTACACCTGCACCATTATCGATGATGCGTATGTTACACGTACACTTTTTTGCCGGCTCACACACTTCATCATCGATAATTGCCATGTCACTACACAGTAGGGTTGCTGCATTATGGCATATACATTGATACCTGCATACTTGCGCATATACATATTGTACCTACATAGATAACCGGTTTTATTGTAAAATTGGGAACCGCATGCTATACTTTAAAAACTGGAATCATTTTAAAAGAGCGGCTTTCCCCTTAATATGTCATATCACTGTTCCAGGCTGCATGATATATTGATATGCTTGCATTTCTGTTATATGTCGCATACATCATGCTATACGCATTTTACGCATTGAGATATGCTGTTTTTATGAGATTTCTGGATTTGAGAACCGTGGCTATTTCAAAAGGAAGCATGTACTATTTTAAAAACCCGGTTTCTCTTGATATGATATTTCAGTGCGTCCACCATGCGTTTTCTCGGTTCTGAGAGTGGCATGTGAAACCCGATTCGAGGAGTGGTAGGCACCGATTGCGGGTACATGGTGGACCCGGTGAGGTACCCCGGGGCAAGAAGACTCGTAGATGTTTGACGGTGAGCCCGGCAGGGGAGAACTACCTACCGGTGATAGTATTTAGACTCGGCGGTTATCCGGAGGATACCGACCGGAGTGGCGAGATGGATATGAGGGCCGACCAGGGTGTGCGGCGCCTGAGGGCCGATCTGAGGATGCGGCGCCTGAGATATATGAGGATTTACGTGCCGATGTCGGGCACTGTTTTAATGATATTTTCGAGTGCCGATGCTAGGCACTCAGGTTCCATGATTTTGATGTGTCGGGAGGGACACCGTTGATATATATATCCTCATACTTTCATGCACACTCTTTTATGATATCTACATGCATGATATTGTTGCGTCAGTGGTTGACGCGTGGACTAGATCCACATACATACATACATACACCGATTCTACTATCGGAGATTTTGCACATGCTTATAGATATTGATTTATGGGTGGACGATATCCACATGCATACATGCATTGATTATTACTGTTGGATGTTATCCACGTGCATATAGATATTGACTACCTTGTTGGCATATATACGACCCGGTCACCCTAGATATCATAGTATTACCTTATGATATAGTTGACCTAGGAGTCGTTGTTATTCGATTTCTACTTGTAGATATATTTCTATTCACGAGTTCGAAACTCACCCCCGTTGTGCCACAGTTCTTACAGGTTGACCGCTTGGATCAGTAGCGGCTTCGCTGGCACACAGTTCCATTCGGGTGTTTTGCATTGGTAGGTGGGACACTTGTATCGTACCCACTCTTGTATTATATTTCATATTGTATCTAGTTAACTCCATCAATCAATCAAAAGTTGTAATTGTATAACTGATGAGACTTAGTGAGACTTGTAGTTGCGAGGTTTAAGCGATGGGTTTTATTTCCCTTTTGGGGTTATATCTTGCTCTTTTCTTTATCTTTTTGTGGTGAACTTCGCCGTTGGGCGTCGTATACTTATTTATACTGTATTGCGTGGTTGTGATCCGCCGTTTGGCGAAGAGCTAGCTCCCGCTTGGGGATGCCTTTATTCTTGTTATGTATTGTGGTTTTGGATCAAAATATACAAAGGAGGTGCTGCCAAAATTTTTAAAAGACGAAACATGTTTTTAAACTAATAAATTTCACTTGCATCATTCATGTTCCTTTTCTATGCATTAAGAAAACTTGTTTTCATTATACCTTTATTTCAAAACCTCACCTCATTTATTTTTCTAAAAAGGTTTAGATTTCTGGGTTTCAGCTTACTTGAATTCCGTTACGCCTTTAGACGTGGCGTGATTCAAGTGCTGGTCACGAGCTAATATTTCGGGTCGTGACAAAATTGGTATCAGAGCGCTAGGTTTAACCTTTGTTCGAGTCTATGTTTGACTATGCGGAGTCTAGGGCGGTTATGTATTTCGGAACCTAGGCTTGACCTTACGGAACTTAGACTTGAACGGGAAGGTATTAGACCCGAACTTTCGTTTCATAGGCTGACCCTGATTGATGGAATAGGTAGCTTGAGTAGAGTGACGTACCGTACGTATGTTCCGCGGCATATTTACGATACGATACTCCACTTAAGAAACCTTAGGATGTACATATTTTTGAGACCAGTGATTCTCTTCGTATCCATGATTATACATCCATTGGAGATCATCGATTCTATTAGTTCCATGATCGTACTTCATTGATGCCGTTCCTTCTTATGATCATGTATCCATTCTGGATCTGTCGTTTTCTTTTTGCCGTTGATCTGCTCTCTTCGATACTCGATTGAGGTTCTTGTCACCATAGTTTGAGCGCAGTTTGAGCAGCTGCTAGCGTTGCGGTCAGGGCGAGCTCGTTTGATACGAGGGCCGACCATTGTGTTTTCTGGTGACATGAGAACGTCCCGAGTTAGTATTTTGTTGTGACCTCTTGTCGAGGCGAGTGCTTGGTTTTACACCAGATGATCGGGCCATTGTTAGAGCTGCCAGTTGCGAGAGGACTGTAGACGTACAGCATACCTCAGAGATTATGATGTCGCCTACCGTGCAGACAGATAACCCAGCTGTTGCTGAGATTGATAGGATGTCGCTCCTAGAGCTTACGAGCTAAGTCCGCCGGAGCTACCAGGCAGAAGTGCGACAGATGATAGCAAGTCTACCCCGACTTGAGATACGAAGGTGATTCGTCAGATTGATGCGCCGGAGCAGGCCCAGTTGAGTTGAAGATTTTCAGTGTGGAGAGTCTTACTCAGATCTAGAGCAGATCAATTTAGAGATGACCGCCAATGTATCGCCTTCCCTGGAGGATTGAGGCGTTGTTCATCATACAGAAGAATGAGCCAGTCGTTGCTGCAAATGACGAGGTATCGCCCAGAGGTTGGAGTTACTGCAGCATAAGTATATACTTAGAGATATAATGGAAGGTCGCTAGCCACCCAAGGGTGAAGGACTAGGACATGTGGTTCGTTCGCTACCCGAGGCGGGGTCATCAGATAGATTGATTCCAGCTAGAGACGACTACACGCAGATTCGTTGAGAGTCGATAGAGACGATCGAATGTCAGGAAACCATATTCCAAGTTTAAAGTATTCGGAAAGACATGCAAGAAATTCTATGGACCCTCTAGAAGAATGAAACCCTAACTCAACATAATGACCGTGTGAAAGCCTTTGAACCTTAGGGTTTGCGGCAGTTCCACGGCTCCATTAGTGAGGCTTGGGTTTGCCCTTCTACGGCTGGATCACTGATGCTGTGGCATGTACTCGATACTATTAAACTGTACCCAAGATGTTGATCTCTTGAGAGATTATGAGGTTCTGACATATCGATCGGATGGTTCGACATCATTCAGATATCTTGTGATAGGATACATTGCTTGGGAGACTCCAGATACGAGCATAGCCGTTGGAGCGCAGTCCATGTAGCCACGAGAAGATGAGTCTGAATCAGTCGACATTGGAGCCGAGTGAAGTGAAGAGTTCGCACGAGAATTCGACGAGGTGATGTTCCACCCCACTGACATCAGAGATGCGATACACATGCAGAGGTGTAGTATATGGATATACCTTCCAGAAGGAGTCGCGAGGAGTATGCAGCCATTCCGGAACAAGAAACAGATATAGGAGAGATAATAACTTCCGGGTAATTCGACAGAAACGAGTTGGAGAGAGACCTCGACAGGACCTTTCTGGAATACCATACGAGAAGACCTGGACCAGGAGTGGTCATATTGCGCACACCCAGCAGGCCAGGGTTCGGCATCGTCGACGAAATAGTTAACCAGGTTCGGATAGCGGACCTAACCCAGATGCGTTGTGGATTGATCAGGGACGGACGAGTATTGAGTATTCCTCCGATGGTTGGGACGAGTTCCCGAGGACGTGTTCGGCCAGATATCTTCTACCGAATGATAAAGATACCGAGTTCGTGACTTCGAGTCCGTGTGAGAGACTTCGGATTGACCGTGGCTGAGAATAGTTGCAGTGCACAGATAGCATGGCGTGACGTCATAGTGGACGATGATAAAGACGAGTGGAACCAGAAGTTCGTGCGAGACGCTGACGAGCTGTTATTACTCTCTGTCGAGATCAGAGACCTGATATGCTTATAGAGGCGTTTGGATACGGCCAGTTTCCGAGGAAATGTGTGCGGCACATGCAGATGTCCAGAAAACGAGAAAGGATTATATAACAGTACCAGCCTCCGTACAGTTCGGCATAGGCGAGATCAGAAGAGACCTTGAGCAGGATTCCTTCCAGGACACTGCTGCAATGAGATTTGCACCGAGGATCAGATGTGTCACGTATAGTCAGAGGACCAGAGGCCGACGCCAACAACGTGCTGCTTTATGAGTGGTCATGATGATTGACCGAGAGATGACCAGAGAAGTGCTAAAGCGGAATCGTTCCCGTTAGCACACCTGACATGGACGATGAGCCGATAGATTGCGAGATTGGTAATCCGCAGAGAAGATGAGGACCCAGAGACCGAGGATGCCAGACCGTGAGCAGGAGGCAAGCAGATGTTCTTGTTCTGCCAGTTCTAGGCGCACTAAATTATTTTTCGACATTGTAGGAGGTGTACCTCGATGTCCTTTTTTGCGATTTGCGTTCTGATCCGAATATCACGCTTATATCGCTTGGATTTGAGTTTTGATGACGAATTTCCTGGTATTGATTTCTTGCACCATGGCTGCACCTACAGAGTATTTACATTTTGCGCATAGCTATCGCACCTGATATGTGTTTATGATTTCATGGATTTCATACGGATGATTTGATTCTCGCACTCGGTATAGCTTATATGTGCTTGTAGTGCATTGATATTGTTTTTTGCACCTTGCGCACCTGATTGGATTTTTGTGCATATCAAATGCACCCGATATTGTTGTCATGCACACCCGTTGCAGTGGACAGATGCTTTCGTGCACACCCGTTGCACGTAGTTTTGGGTTTTGTGCTTATTGTGGCACCTGTATTTGGATTTGATTTCTATGCGTACCAGATGCATGTGATTATTGGATACGCCTTTTGAGGCTGATTTTGCTTTTGAGCACTTTGTTTTCATGTTAGGCACTATTTTGTGTAGTAGCCAAACAGGACTGATCCGAGGACAGTACCTGAGCACCTTGCATGCATTAAAGGATTACCAAAAGGTTTTCAAGAGGAGCTATAGTCTCGCTATTTTCTTAAGTGTCCGTGAGCGACACGAACGTTATAAGAGAAAAACCTTTTGGGATATTTTGAAAACGACGGAACGTGTATTTAAGAAAACATATATGGACATATATTATTATTTTAAAATGAGCGTCCGTCAGTCATGCCGTGAGTTACGCATCCACGCGGCGATTTAGAAAAGATTTTTCATGTATTTCATTCAAATTTTGGAATTTTCATGGATACGTGCTATACACGTATTATAGTATTTGACTAGTGTATATTGGATTTCAGTAGTGGATTTCGAGATCTGTATCTCTATTGTAACTCCGAGGATATGCGTGCAAATCCGATGATTTGCGTGACATTTGACGGAGTTCGATTTTGAGTTTTTACTCGTTTTCATGCGCACTTGACGCGTTGTGTTATTTCTGCGATTTCCATGATTTCGGAGCCCCGTTGTTTTGAGCTGATTATTGAAATGTTTTAGATTTTGGGGGTTTAAATTTAAATTCGGGGACCGAATTTATTTAAGGGGGGAAGATTGTAACATTTCAGAAAATATAAAATATTATTTTTGGGAATTTAATATTAAAATAATATTTTTCCCGAAAACTACCGATTTGCGAAATTGGGTTTTCGAAAAAGGGTATAAATATATACCAATAATTATGAAATAAATATAAATTAAAATGATTTATTCATTTCAATATATAATTAAAGGATTTGGAATTTTTAAAAGTTATTATATGCAGTTTCGATAAAAACCCGATTAGTGCACTGCTAATCGCGATTAAGCCAAATCCGCATTTTTACAGTTTCCATGGTTAGTGCACCATGACGTGTTTCATTTTATTACATGTTCATTTCATTGGGCTTTATATTATGGTTTTTGGTGGGAAAAGAAAAAGGAAAAGTCAAGGGGACATAATGATGGGGTAGGTATACTAGTGATGAGAGAGAGTGTGTGTGAATTATAATGAGAGAGAGGGGGGATGCTGCCCAAATCATAATCCCTCACCATTTCCATCATCCTCTTCATCTCCTCAAGCTCACAACCCTCCTCAAATAATCTCTAGATCCATCTCTTAACAATCCCCAAAACCCTACACACCCTTCACAAATATTAATCCCCTCTTCAATCTCTACATATGGGACCAAGAAAAATTCAGTTTTGATGATCTTGGGGGATTCATGGGTGCTTTATGAGGTAATCCCTTCACTAATTGGGTAGTTTTCCATTTACTTAAGTATTTATATGTGTTTAGATGTGATATTGTGGAGGTAGTGAACATTGGGAAACCCTACTGAAGATTTGAGTGTTGGTTTGAATTGGGTGATGCCTAGTGGCTGTTAACTAAACTTAGGTGCTGTTTAGTGACCTAGACCAGACCTTAGAAACCCCCAAACACGGATTTAGAAACCCCGACATCGGATAAATGTGTTATTTTAGAGGGTATTTTGGAATCTGGAGCAGCCCGGGGATACTAGAAATGATTTTGGGATTACTGGGAGTCGTGCAGGCACCTAGGAAGCTACCACCAAGACCCGAGCCCCTAATTCAAAGTCCAGGCCGCAGATTTAATCATTCTGGCCGCAATTTGCGGCCAGAGTAGGGTAGAATTGTTCCAGGTTTGTTCCATGGCTCATTTTGCACTAAATTAAACCCCTCCTATATGCAGTTTTGGCTAATTGTCACCTGGAGAAGATCTGGAACCATTTTGGTGTGTTTCAGGCTATGTTTTCCGTATTTTTAAATGCACTTTCTTGATATTTGGATTTGTATTTGGTTGTCGGGTGTTCGTATATCGAAAACAGGGGTTGTTTGATTGATTTGCACGTTTAGGCCATAGGTTCTAACCTGTGAGCACACTGTGCGCTGTATCGGTTTTCTGCGTCGATTTTAATACGTATTGCGATTGGTTATTATTGTAGGTACCTTCGCGTGGATTCCTAGGCGACGGAGCGTGGCGTCATCGACTTCGGCAAGGAAGAACCAAGGTGGGTAGATATATATCTACCGGGGAAGTCGGGTGGATGGCGTATAGCACCCCCGCAAACTTCTGATGGAAACCGATTTATAGAGTATGGTTAGGAAACCTAGATTAGGAAACTAGGGTTAGAATCTAGATAGCTTTGTAGTCATATTAGAAACTAGAGGATAGTTAAGTGTGATATGCTACTACTACCCTAGGATAATGTTTAGCGATATTACCGCTTAGGGTTCTGTAGGACTAGATAGTCGATGTAGATGCGTCATCCGAACCATACCTTTTTCTAAACTAAAGAATCGTATGTATCTTTTAAATGTATATCTTGAGGGATGTTACGGATTTGCAAATGATATCTTTTCCTTAAAAACACCGTAACCCCTGTTTTCAAAACTACGATTCACTTCTTTAAAAATCTGATTGTATGGTTCGGGTGTGTTTGTTAGATTAGATACTTATACTTAGTAGAGATAGCATGTTTATGTAAACTCGACATGATATGAGACATAAATGGGATGAAAGAATACAAGATGAATTTGATGATATAATGAGATGATGATATGATATGATGGTATACGGATGCGAGTCGATCGAGATGATTTATATCCTGCCGGTCCCCTGATATGAGATTATTGCAGATGCGACCTGGGACATAGGTATATAGGGTTATATATATATATATGGAATGTTGCGAATCATGGATGATAGGCCGTATGTGATGTTAGGCTGTACCCTCATTTATCGTATAGGATGATAGGATCCCTTTTAGTATAATGCCGCCGCACGATGATATTCCGTGGGTGATGAGTTTGACTTGATGGTTGATCCTTACCCTTGACCAGAGGTTCCATACCTTGGATTATACCGTACGCGGTGTTATTGGGCTAGATGCCGATTGATAGATTCACCGACTTGGACATATGATAATTATGTATACCTTATAGCTGTTAGCTGATGATTTACCTTGTGCTGCTTTCATGATATTATTATTGCATCGCATATACATGTGAGAGTACACCTGCACCATTATCGATGATGCGTATGTTACACGTACACTTATTTGCCGGCTCACACACTTCATCATCGATAATTGCCATGTCACTACACAGTAGGGTTGCTGCATCATGACATATACATTGATACCTGCATACTTGCGCATATACATATTGTACCTACATAGATAACCGGTTTTATTGTAAAATTGGGAACCACATGCTATACTTTAAAAACTAGAATCATTTTAAAAGAGCGGCTTTCCCCTTAATATGTCATATCGCTGTTCCAGGCTGCATGATATATTGATATGCTTGCATTTCTGTTATATGTCGCATACATCATGCTATACGCATTTTACGCATTGAGATATGCTGTTTTTATGAGATTTCTGGATTTGAGAACCGTGGCTATTTCAAAAGGAAGCATGTACTATTTTAAAAACCCGGTTTCTCTTGATATGATATTTCAGTGCGTCCACCATGCGTTTTCTCGGTTCTGAGAGTGGCATGTGAAACCCGATTCGAGGAGTGGTAGGCACCGATTGCGGGTACATGGTGGACCCGGTGAGGTACCCCGGGGCAAGAAGACTCATAGATGTTAGACGGTGAGCCCGGCAGGGGAGCACTACCTACCGGTGATAGTATTTAGACTCGGCGGTTATCCGGAGGATACCGACTGGAGTGGCGAGATGGATATGAGGGCCGACCAGGGTGTGCGGCGTCTGAGGGCCGATCTAAGGATGCGGCACCTGAGATATATGAGGATTTACGTGCCGATGCCGGGCACTGTTTTAATGATGTTTTCGAGTGCCGATGCTAGGTACTCAGGTTCTATGATTTTGATGTGTCGGGAGGGACACCGTTGATATATATATCCTTATACTTTCATGCACACTCTTTTATAATATCTACATGCATGATATTGTTGTGTCAGTGGTTGACGCGTGGACTAGATCCACATACATACATATATACACCGATTCTATTATCGGAGATTTTGCACATGCTTATAGATATTGATTTATGGGTGGACGATATCCACATGCATACATGCATTGATTATTACTGTTGGATGTTATCCACGTGCATATAGATATTGACTACCTTGTTGGCACATATACGACCCAGTCACCCTAGATATCATAGTATTACCTTATGATATAGTTGACCTAGGAGTCGTTGTTATTCGATTTCTACTTGTAGATATATTTCTATTCACGAGTTGGAAACTCGCCCCCGTTGTGCCACAGTTCTTGCAGGTTGACCGCTTGGATCAATAGCGGCTTCGCTGGCACACGGTTCCATTCGGGTGTTTTGCATTGGTAGGTGGGACACTTGTATCGTACCCACTCTTGTATTATATTTCATATTGTATCTAGTTAACTCTATCAATCAATCAAAAATTGTAATTGTATAAGTGATGAGACTTAGTGAGACTTGTAGTTGCGAGGTTTGAGCGATGGGTTTTATTTCCTTTTTGGGGTTATATCTTGCTCTTTTCTTTATCTTTTTTTGGTGAACTTCGTCGTTGGGCGTCGTATACTTATTTATACTGTATTGCGTGGTTGTGATCCGCCGTTTGGCGAAGAGCTAGCTCCCGCTTGGGGATGCCTTTATTCTTGTTATGTATTGTGGTTTTGGATCAAAATATACAAAGGAGGTGCTGCCGAAATTTTTAAAAGACGAAACATGTTTTTAAACTAATAAATTTCACTTGCATCATTCGTGTTCCTTTTCTATGCATTAAGAAAACTTGTTTTCATTATACCTTTATTTCAAAACCTCACCTCATTTATTTTTCTAAAAAGGTTTAGATTTCTGGGTTTCAGCTTACTTGAATTCCGTTACACCTTTAGACGTGGCATGATTCAAGTGCTGGTCACGAGCTAATATTTCGGGTCGTGACACTTTACCTGAACTCCTCAATATGTTGAGGAGTGTAGAGAGCACACTAAAGGTAGCGAAAACTCCCGCTCTTATTGCTGGGCCATCTTCTTCCTCCGTCCCAAAAGCCAAAGCCAAGGGAAAGAAGAAGAAGAATCCCACCAAGCAGAGAAGCGGAGTGAAAAAGGCACCGGGAAGGGACAACAAAGGGGCTGCTGCGACATGACTAGGGGAATGTTTCCACGGCCACCAGACTGGGCACTGGAAGAGAAACTGCGTTGGATATCTGGCCGACCTCCAGAAAAACAAACAGGCCAAAGTATCAAGAAACTTCGATCAGATCGAGGACGTGAGTATCTAAGCTCAGAGTTTCTAGATTTCCTAAAAGAGAATAAGATTCTCTCTCAGCTCACTCCTCCGTACACACCACAGCACAATGGTGTATCGGAAAGGAGGAATCGTACCCTATTAGATATGATACGATCTATGATGATTGATGCTGAGTTACCAATATCGTTATGGGGGCACGCTTTAGAGACTGTGATTCATCTATTGAATAGGGTTCCGACCAAAAACCGTGTCTACCACTCCATATGAGATATGGTATGGGAAGAGACCATCTCTTAAAAGAATTAAGATATGGGGTTGTCCGGCTTATGTGAAAAAGCAGAATCCGGACAAACTTGAGACACGATCAGTTTTGTGTAGATTTGTGGGATATCCAAAACACTCGTATGGATATTTTTTCTACCACGAGGAACAAGGGGTGTTTGTTTCTCATTATGCCACATTTTTAGAAAATGAATTTTTTACAAATGATACTGTTAGCAATGCGGTAGAACTGGAAGAAATTCCAGATACACAAACAATTACCGATGATTTGGTTGAATCTGAAGTTTCAATAGAACCTGACGAACCTCAGCCACTCCGTAGATCTAGTAGGACTTCTCGCCCACCTGATAGATACTACGGTTTTCTAATTGATGGTGATAAGGAAGATTGCATCATGGATGATGATGACCCTACTAGTTTTCAGCAAGCTATCACGAGTAGTGACTCAGTGAAGTGGCTGGATGCCATGAGATCCGAAATGGAATCCATGCACACCAACAAAGTATGTACTTTGGAGGTTGCACCTTCTGGAGTAAAACCCATAGGGTGCAAATGGATCTTTAAAAGAAAGATCCGTGTGGATGGTCAGGTGGAGACCTATAAAGCTAGGCTGGTAGCAAAAGGATTTCGTCAAAGACCAAGACTGGACTATGATGAAACCTTTTCACCAGTCGCGATGCTCAAATCCATTCGGATCCTGCTTGCTATAGCTGCTCACTATGATTATGAGATCTGGCAAATGGATGTTAAAACGGCATTCCTAAATAGTGATTTAGAAGAATGCGTTTTTATGGATCAGCCAGAAGGCTTCATTGATAGTGGGAGCAGCGGAAAAGCATGCAGGCTGCTTAAATCCATCTATGGATTAAAGCAGGCATCACGGAGTTGGAACATCTACTTTGATGATACAATCAAAGAGTTTGGTTTTATCAAAAATGTGGATGAACCATGTATTTATAAAAGGATTGTAGAGAGTACTGTTACATTCCTCGTATTGTACGTGGACGACATTCTCTTGATAGGAAATGATATTCCTATGCTACAATCGGTCAAACTATTCTTATTGCAGAGGTTCTCCATGAAAGACCTGGGCGATGCCTCGTATATTCTGGGAATTAAGATCTATAGAGATAGATCTAAGAAATTATTAGGATTGTCCCAATCGAGATACATTGACACCATACTAAAGAGGTTTAGTATGGAAGATTCCAAGAGGGGTAATTTACCCGCTTGTCACGGGATCACCCTCTCCAAAGAGATGTCTCCAAAGACTAATGAGGAGAGGGCTCGCATGAGCATTATACCCTACGCTTCGGCAGTAGGATCTATAATGTATGCGATGTTATGTACTCGCCCAGATGTAGCTTATGCACTGAGTGCAGTAAGTAGGTATCAATCTAACCCAGGGGAGAAACACTGGACTGCTGTGAAGAACATTCTGAAGTACTTGAGAAGAACTAAAGAAATGTTCTTGGTGTATGGTAATGGAGATCTCCGGATGGAGGGATTTACCGACTCCAGCTTCCAGAGCGACAAGGATGATAGTAAGTCCATCTCAGGGTTTGTATTTACCCTAAATAGAGGGGCGGTATGTTGGAAAAGTTCCAAGCAAGATACCATCGCTGACTCCACGATGGAAGCTAAGTATATTGTTGCTAATGATGCCACAAAAGAGGCAGTCTAGATGAGGAAGTTCATTTCTGAACTTCAGGTGGTTCCATCCATTGCTAATCCAATACCTCTGTATTGCGATAACAATAGAGCCATGGCTTTGGCAAAGGAACCAAGATCCCATCAGAAATCCAGACATATCTTGAGGCGGTATCACCTCATCAGGGAGATAGTGGATCGCCAGGATATCGAGGTACGGAGAGTAGACACGAAAGGCAACACAGCAGATCCATTCACCAAGGCCATCCCTCAAGTCCAGTTTGAGAAACTGTTCGAGCTATTGGGCATGCGGTACGCTGGCAACTGGTTCTAGTGCAGTCATTGGGTACTTGTTGCATCAACTACAGGCCTTAGTGCAAGTGGGAGATTGTTGGATATGTATGCCCTAGAGGCCTGTATTGTATAGGATACTTGGCATGTATATGTAAAGAAACAATCTTTGCTCGAAATGATAGTATGCTATCTAGTTTATCTTCATCTTAACTTGTGTAATATTTCATATCTTTATATGCATGTTGATGAAGCCCTTGGGATTATGCTTAACTACCAGGATTATGATGAGATTATACTAGTGGGGCCTGGATAGTCTATAAGCATATCCTATAATGGTTTCTAGTCCAGGGTATATCGAGACAGGGCATCGGTATTACCAAGTTAGACTAGTGTGTACGTTTCCTGACCCTGTGGGGCGATGGTTGATTCCACAACCATTGGTGTTTGACATCAAAGATTGTACACGGATGCTCATTGGAGAATGGGTACACCGAACAGGACTCGCCGAGAACTCCTAGATGGTATATATACCAATTGTCAGATAGCAGTTCTCTGGTGGCACTTGTATAGGTTAGTCTGTAGACCCGAGATCGTCATGGAGTCTTGTGTGGTTCCCGCTGTACTTTGATTTCCACCCTACCACGGCTCTATTGAGTCGTGCAAACAGGTGGACTTTGAGTACAGTCCCGAATCACATGGAGATAGTGAGCGATAGGAGGGGTTTCGTCTCTCCCGGTATAGAGAGTTGATGTCGCGCTATGTTTGATCGGCTATAACACCTAAATCCCTGGCCAGGGTTCTCGAGGTTTACTGATAAGTGTTATCAGTAGTTCCTCGAACTGTTATGAGCCGTAAATCAGCATGACTTATAAAGTTACTGGGGTCTGATATTTACCACCCCTAAACTTCATATGCGACGTATCAGACGAAGAGACCGGACTGTACGGTAAGTGTTGCTTGCAGGCTCGTTGGGGTTGTGATGAGTTCGCTCGTCGGCCACCTTTTCGTCATGTACCTAGGTAGCCGTTACGCACAGCTAGTGCCGCTGACGTGCTTATGGTTAAACTCACTGCCAGCGTACTGTCGAGTTTTTAGAGTCCCACACAGAGGGTTCCCTCGTTCAGGAGAAAAATGTAGAGGCCGTAAGTTGTTACGGCATCCGTAAGGTGTTGTGGCAGGGTTTCAATTATGTTCGTGTAATTGTTACAGGAATAATAATCGGAACAATAATACTGGTAGGCTTTGGTTTAAGCAGGATACCGGTATTATATTATTGGATTATTGGTATTCGTATTTTTTCGGAATTCAGATACGGGTATACGGTATACGGAGGAGGGGTATTCTTGTAATTGTTACAAGAATACCTTCTAGAAGATGCCACCTCATAATACATTATTTATTTTATGAAAATGAATAAATGAGGTGAAAATTAGAAAGTCCAAACATGGTTGAAAGAATGGGTTATTTTATTTTATATTGTTTTGGAGTTACTATTGAAGCATGGTGCTAATTTTATAATGCATGCTTCAATTATTTCACTTGAGCCATATCTAATTTCCATGCTTGAATTTTTCTTATTAGAAAAAACTCTTTCTCTCTCCTTCTTCTCTCCTCCTTCTTCTTCCTTGCTTTAACACTCACATGAGATGTGAATCAAAAGCCAAGGATAAAAGATAATTCAATATACTAATCTCTACATCATCCTAGTGACCATTTTTAGCAAACTTGATATCTAGGTTTAGCTCTTGAGAAGGGTTTTAGCTTGCACGAAAACTCTCGCGTGGATCATCTAGGTCTTGAGGTGGCCGGAGATCGAAGACATCAGCAACATCCAAAGGAGCTAAGGAGTTCATCAAAAGAGAAGGTAAGGAGCAAAGGAGTTGCACCAAAGAGAAGACCCGAAGGACCGTATCATCAAGGTATAATCCCTAACATAGTAGATAAGATCTCTAGTTAGGGTTTTATAGTTATGGTTTAGACAAGATCTTTGGAAAAGTGCGTGTTGTATGCAAAGAAAATTTTCGTTTGCCGCTTCCGCCGCCTCACAAGAGTTGTGGGAGCATGCAACATGTAATAACATTTAGAGTTCCACACAGAGAGTTTCCCTGCTTCGGGCGAAACGATGTAGAGGTCATATGGTTTTACGACAGGGTTTGATCATATACGTGCACTTGTGCACGTATCATGATTCGGACGGATAATACTAGTGGGTTTTGGTTTAAGCCAGATTCTAGCATTATATTGTTGGATTATTTTCATCTCATTGTATTCGTATTTTATCGGAATACGGATGAGGGGTATTCTTGTAATTTATTACAAGGTGGTTCTAGAAGATGCCACCTCATTTTTGTTTATAACCATTTTGTTTAAATGGTTAAATGATGTGGAGGGATGAGGTGTGCATTTGCATTTATTATGGCATGACTCACTTGGTGACTCATGGGGTGACTCATGAGTTACTATTGTGGCATGCTTGATATTTGTGTGGTGTTGTGAGATATTTTGGGAGCATAGTTCATTTCTTGAGCTCATAACACTTAGCCATTTTTTCTTGAGTTGGCTTTGCTTCACACTCTCATCTCCCTCAAGCTTCTTCTTCTACCCCCACCCTAAAAGTCTCATGTGTTGAGAAACCTAGGATGTTTGGAGACAAATTAATCCTTCATTAGACTCTACATCCTCTAGGCTATCTATTTTAGCGAACTAGGTACTCTAGTTACCTCGGATATGAGGTTGGAGCTCGAACTACAAATCCTCAGGTGGATCATCTTCGATGGAGGGAGACCGGAGGCCAAACCCGATCCAAGACGCCTCAAGGAGCTTGTGAAGATGGTAGAAGACCGAAGAACACGTATCATTCGGTATAACACTCTATCACAGTAGTTAGACCCTTTTAAGATTACTAGTTTCATGTTTGGATTCGATTCGAGGTAGTTGTTTCTAACGCCAAGTTTTCTAAATGCCAAAATTTTTGTTCCGCAATCGGCTATGGTAAATGGCCAGGGCGCTATGAACCCTAACAACTATCAACGGTAGGTAGTGTTTCCAGCCAGGCTCAATGCCTTTCTATACGATCTTCTTGCTCCTGGGTACCGTACCGGGTCCACCATATATCCGCAGACGGTGACTCCTCACTCCTCGAATCGGATAATACTTATAGCTCATAACCGAATAACTCATGGTGGACGCCAAAATATCATATCAAGAGAAAACTGTATTTTTAAAACATTCACATGTTTTATAAAATAGTATTCGCGGTTTCTCAAATCTCAGAAATCCCATGAAAACACTTTCTCATAAAAACATGGCAATAATGGAAAAATATGTAAAGGCACAGAATAGTAATATAATGCATGTTGATGTGAATTGAGCAACAATCTAAGGTACTGGCAGAATATAGTATGATGTGATACAGCATGGCAAGTGTGTTCATATAAGCGTGCTCGTATAAGAAATGTAAAGAAGTACAATCTTCGGAACAGTGGTGCTGGATACTAAACAATAATCTATAATGCTAACAGGCTATAGCACGATATGAGTGACATAGCAAGTTCTATATATGTACATGGCATGGCAATTACCGATAAGGTGTAGGTGTAACATGAGAGTATGTGCAAATGCAATATGAAATCATCAGTAATGGTGTGCGTGTCCTAGCAAATGAAGTTAAGTAAAATTAAAGATATAAACGTAGTATATATCGTAAGAAATCGAAATGCGAGCGTATGCAGAATAATGAAATCGTAACGTAAACAAGTATTAAAATATCCAACTACGTATGAGCCATATAATTATAATTTAAAATAGCACGAACCATTGTTTTGGAAATAAGGGACTGCGATATTTTTGAAATAAATATCATTTGAAAAGTTGTAGCATACCCTTGACGTTATCATTTAAAAGTACGTAATGAATCGTTAGTTTTTGAAAGTAAGTATGGCTCTAAATATCTCATAACTTTCATTTTAGGATTTTTAACAAGACTTCTCGAGTCGAAATAAATATCAGCAGTAATCAGCAATTAATCATCATCATATCACGTACGGAATATCCCTCGTACAATATTATCCAATCAAAATGATACGGATCTATAGTCGCGTACATCAACTCATATCATATCATATCATATCATGTATACTCATACCGTATCCATTCTCATGTCATATATATACTTATATCATAATAAGTACTCATAAATATATATGTATGTATATATAGCTCGATGGCAATAAAATAAAACTAGGGGTATAATCATCTACTAAGCATACCACTATCGCATATGGTTAGACTAGTTATATAATTCTAGGATATATAGTATCATAACTACTACGGTTTCGGGGGTGCTATACACCATCCACTCGACTTCCCCCGTAGATATACATCTACTCACCTAAACGCCTTACCCTAGTTAAGGCCAATGGATGCCTTGTCCTTCTTCGTCGTCTCGGAAGTTCCCACGATCATACTTACAATCGAAACCATATCGAATCGCATAAAAATCCATATCAAAATCGATACGATGAGCGAAACGCACATTGGTTAGAACCTATGGTCAACAAATGCTAAAACGACAAAATATCCCCCAACGTCGTAGTACAAACGTCGAACGACCGAGTCAAAACACAAAAATCCAAAATCCAAGTTTCAAATATCGGAAAATATCTCCAAAACCAAGTCAAAATGCTTCCAGATTTTTACTCGGGGAATCTGGGGAAATTTAGCATATAAAATAGGCTTGTATATAATGTAAAACACCTACAAACTAAACCCCAACACCTACATCAATGTTCTAGCCGCAGAAAAAAGGTTTTGGCCGCAAATTGCGGTTCGAGTTGGGAGTCAGGGCCTCGTCTTCATGGTGGGGTCTTCTAGTGGTATAATTAGATCGAATATATATGCAAAATATTTTTCAGAGATCCTAAATTGCACCAAATTCAAATTGAACTTCAAAACCTCAAGAAAACAAGTTTTAAAATTTTAAGCCTCTTTTAAAACTAATGATACTTGCACTGAATCTATCACTAATAAGGTTGAAATTAGCTAATAAACTATCCTAGCACAATACACACTTCAAGGCTTCTCTTGAAATATCAAAACATCCTAGAACTTGATCTTTAACTTAAAAACTAGTGTTATACAGGCAAGGATACATGAAATATGGATAAAGAGAGCATCTAACCTCAAGATGGGGATTTAAGAAAGTTCCAAGCATGGAAGATGGCCTCAAAGTAGAGACTTGATCACCTAACCATGTATAGTATGAGGATTTAAATATTTTTAGTGAAGGTTTCTTGATGTTTTGAGGAGGTTTGTGTGGGAGTTGGTGTTTGTAGTTGATGGTGGATGAGGTGGAAAAGGAGAAGGAGAATATGATAAAGAAGAAATGAGATGAAGAAAGAATGGCCAAGACAAGCCATAACCCCCCGCCCCTTCTCTCTCACTTGCCCATGCCTTATTAAAATAACCATCATACTCTCATGTCTTCTTTCTCTCTCATTTTCTTTTCTTTTAAAATTATAAAACCATCATAAAAACACAATTAAAATGTTAACCCTCTCGTTTAAATATGTCATGGCACTTTAAGCATGTTTAACAAAAATCAAAGTTGGTTTAGTGCACAAAATAGGAAAACACAATTTAATTTTAATATTAATCTTGTATGAATATAATTATATATTAATTTATGAAAATCCCAATTAAATAAATACTTTCATAAATAATAATTCATTTTAATTTCTAATTATTTTCCAAAATAGTGATATACAATTATACCAATTTATGAAAACCCAAATCCATACTCGGTATAATATCCGCAAACTCAATATTTTATTATTTAAATTCTAAAATAATATTTTTCATTTTCTGAAATATTGCATCTGTCGCGATGAGCTTCAAATGTCTGCCTTGCTGATAACACCAAATCTTCGAGTTCTTCGTGATAATACCGGATCTTCAAAATAGGAAATTTTTAGAGATCTAAATATGAGACATATCTAACAGTTTTAATAAAAATATATATACAAGTGCAAACAGTAACAAAAGTTTTTTTACTTTTATTTTAATGCCTCCATAAAAATATATTACGACTAATAGCAATATGGTTATTTAGATTGTACATTGAAGTAATTTTAATGCAAAGTATTATTAAATTATAAAGCAACTTATGATCAGAAAAAAAAATAAAAAGAATAAAGAAACTGCTTCAATTTGTATTTTGTTTGGTTTTTAAAAAAATGACTTAAAATTTAGATAATAGCCGTAAATTAAAGAATCTGATTCTATTTCTGTATTGAAACCTTAAAGCATTGGCGAAAGGTACATCCAGCACTATCCTTCTTCTTAATTAAATGACTCAATATGCAACCTTTGTATGATTAAGCACCAGCATCAAATTCAAATCATATAATATTCAAAGTTAGATCTCTCTTGCTGCTAATTAATTGGTAGTAGTAACTGGTTTCTCAGTAGTATACAGAAAAATAAAAATTTAATCATGTTATCGAGTTTCGGAATAACGTAGATATGAAGGCAGATGTGTCTCCGATTATGATATAAGAAAGTATTTTTTTATATTATGAAATAGGCTATAACTCGATCCAAGTGGACGATGAACCACCGAGCTTTTTGTCAACTGCAAAAGCCTTTTGCTTTATTTGTAAAGAGGTTGTCTCTGAATATTTTTCTATAATCACTTTAATTTAATTACGTCCACAAACAACTAAGAAGGTCTATTTAAATCAAAAGCGTGCATGTCTTCCTACTTAATCAATGCTTAAGTCGTTTTTAGGGGAAGAGGGGAACGGTCTTTCCTCGATACATCATACCCAGATATGCTTATGTTCCTATCCTAGGGACCAAAATATATTTTTCCCGAGAAAAAAATATTCCTATGTTTTAGTCTATTTTGTTCAAAATAACTTGTCAAAAATTCTCTAGAATAAAAAATTCCTATGTTTTAGTCTATTTTGTTCATTAACCATATGTGTGCCTTTTTATGTTAATACTATCCTTTAGATAAAGTGCTAATTTTATCTTTTAAGTACTAAATTTATATTATAAAGTGCTGTATTTATTTTAAAATAAAACTACCTTTACGCTAAAAACACTATATTCATGTTAACCACTACATTTAAGTACCAAAAACTGCTACATCTATTATTACAGCTGTTATATCTATTAGTACTACTAAATCTATTAGTAAAACATATATATTTATCTTGTTTTCATTGTTATATATGCTTATTCTCTCCTCCATTCTCATCTTTTTCTTCAAAATCCTACCAAATTCAAAAACCCCTTTTACTATTAATATATAAAACACATTTCCTCTCTCTTCTAAAGTCTCTTCTTGAAAACCTATAAAACCGAAAAAACAAAAAAAAAACATTTCCTTTTACCTTCTCATCCTTCTCTCTAAAATCCGTCAAACCCAACATTTATTTCTTCTTATCATCTTCCTTTTTCTTATATCCTTGTTTTGAAAAAAGTGAGAAGCAACCAAATCCACTCTCATTTTCCCTCATCAAATTCCACCTTCCTTTTCTCCTTTTCCAAAACGCTATCAAATGGATTTTAAAAAGGAAGACAAGAAAAGAGATATTCGAAAGAGAAAGAGGGGAACGAGATCCAGGGTTAGGATTTAATAGGATGAATATAGAATAGAGAAAGGAGGCGTTTGAATATTTTCGAAATACACACACTCCCTCCATTTCACAATATAGGTCCTTTTTTTGTTTTGTTTTTGCACACGTATTAAGAGAATATTGGATTTTCTAAATTCTATGAGTTTATAAAAATAAAATTTCCATTTTAACCCTACCTTTATTGATATTTGAATAAACATGAAGAGAAGTCAAGATAGTTTCTTCTTGAGGGTTAGTTTAGTAAATATAGTATTAAAAATGCATTGGCAATCAAAGTTTTCTTTTGATATTGCAAAAGGACTTATATTTTGATAAGGAAAAAAAGGAGCAAAGCTGGGGGAGTACAAGATATATGTATCAAGTAACACAGGGGCCTTTAATCTTGAAACTGAAGTGCTAGGGAGTTTTTAATTTTAACCATGTTTTTGGACTTTGGAACTAAAACCTATTGCTTTTAAGACCCAGCGCCCTAATAAAATAATTTCCCAAATGTTTTTGGGAGGTTTTTCTTCTTCTTCTTTTTTTTGGATAATAAAGAAAAGAGACCAAATGGGCCTTAGGGATGACTGGATGCCCTGGGTGGGTGTAATCAGGGATATTTTGAAAATTACATCTTGTCCTCTTCAGGTCAGTTTCTGAAATCTGATGGATCCAATTCTTGGCATGTGGCCTCATTTTCTGCACACATTTTCAACTCTTTCATGATGAGGATGATGATGATGATGATGATGCTTGGTCTCTTCCCAATGCTCTTGTTCAACCCAAAGAGCATAAAAATTTTGAAGGGAAGAAGGTTGAAGGCTAAAGAAAAGAATAAACAGAGAAAGGAAAGAAAGAGATCATAACCCCTGTGAGTACTTTGTAACCACATCAACCAACACAAAGGAGTGCGACCCATTTCAACTTCGATAATTATTTTTGATGGGTTGTTGTTGAAAATATTCTTGGGTTCCCTCTCCACTTCCCACAGGAGCATCAATGCCTTTCATTTGTGTCTTATTAGCTCAAAATTTATGAGGTGTTGATATATTCTCTTACCTGAAAGAAAAAGGCCCTTTACTTTTTTCCTTACTGAGGTGCTTCTTGTCTACCTTTTTCAACAGATTTTTATAAGCTTTTTTTTTTAAAGATGATTTTTTTAGGGGTTTTTATCAGCAACAAGTTTGTGTTAGTGGATATAGAATCATGGGCTTTGTTCATATTCCACTACTAACAAATGTGTATAAAAAGGGGTCACTTGGTTGTTTACTTGTTGCAGCAACGCTAGCTCAGGTGAAATATTTGGGGCAAAAAAGATGAGTTATGGGAGCAGCTCTCTTTCTTCTGGTTTGTTCCCTTTTTTGGGTTCATGTAAATTTGTAGATATCATTTGATGGATTATAACTTGTAAAAATATGTAGATTAGTTGCATTGAATTTGGTTGAATTAATGCAGGGGCTGGGGCTGATAGGAGGCCTTTTGAGTTTGGAAGGACTCATGTTGTGAGACCTAAGGGGAGACACCAAGCCACTATTGTATGGCTTCATGGGCTAGGTGATAATGGATCAAGGTATTAATTTTACTTGGTTGATTGCATATAACACCCTTCATGTAGACATCATCTAAAATTAACCATCCTTAAGCAATTACTTTCTTGAAAGCATCTTTTTTATGATTTATCGTGCTTCAAGTGTTTGCAGTAATATGCTACTTCTGCAAATAAATAAATAAATTAGTTATATGTTGTTGTTTAATTGGTACATGTACATTTACTCGTTGTCGTTGTGGACACGTGAACAGGGCTTGACAATGATATGGCTACTTGAGAGTATCGAAGATCTTTCTTTTATTAAATTATGTTTCGACTTTATTCAATATGCTTTCCTTCAAATAATTGATTGAAATTGTTCTATCCCCATTCCTTACCTGTACTTATTCCTAGTATCACTTTCCCCAAAATGATTAGCTTATTCTCTCTCCATAAGCTTCTTCTATTGTTGAAAAGACCAGATCAGATATCGTAACGATTATGGGGGCAAGATCGATACTTTTCAGGAAAGGCAATGGAAGAAAGCGGAAAATGCCAATTTCGCGTTGACACTAAATAATATAGTATTCACTCCCAGTTGTGAAAGATTCTCATCATACTTGATTTGATTAGCGAGGGGACCCCAACCGTTAACATGATAAAAAAAATTAATTTTAATTTTTAATCAGTATTGTGCTTCCATTCTTTTAATGGAAGGCATGGACAATGACCATCATTGCCGAAAAGGGTATATGACTTAAGGCTTGATCTTGGACCACTTGTTCACTATTTAGTGTACTCTTTTCCATTGCATGGTATATATATTTTTCTTGGTAGTACAAATATTGAAGGAGCACTAAATTATAGTTTCTTCATGGGGTTGCTTTTATTTTGTATAATTATATATGAAGGTAGGCGCCGATTGCTTCAGTCAGTAGAGTTTTATTTTCAACAAAATTTCTTTATCTTGTTAATGTTCATAGCCGTATACATCGCACATCTTAGAACTCTTTCAAGCTTTTTTTTTTTTGAAAGAACTCTTTCAAGCTTTAACGCCTTAAGATATATTTGGATGTCGTTGTCTCTTTTCTGAACATCATTCTTGGGTTTAGTCTATTCTGTTGCTTAAGAAAATTACTTGCTTTTGCCCATAAACAGAAGACCAAGACTATAAAGAATAACTTTCGTATCTTCTCTCTTCACTTCACACAACCCAAGTACCAGACTAAAATGTTTCAGGATATTCACTACACATGCCTGAAATGGTCTGCGAGGATTTAATGTGTTCATACATTTAATAGTATTTGTACTATGCGCGCAATAATCTGAGAACATCAAAGAGTATGCATGACTCTAATATTCCGTTCTCCTTTGCAGCTGGTCCCAGCTCTTGGAAACACTTCCTCTTCCAAATGTAAGCTAGCATAATAATATCTTTCATCTTGAATCACCTTTTGCTTAATTTATGTCTTCTTCACTTGAGACTTCATGTCAATAGATTAATTTCATGAAAGATGTTTATGTTTAGATCAAATGGATATGCCCCACTGCTCCAAGTAGGCCTGTTGCGCTTTTTGGTGGATTCCCTTGCGCTGCTTGTAAGTGTACTTCATAGGGACAAGAAGAAGAAGAAGAAATTGAACTGCTTGTTTCTTTCATTTAAAAGGGAAGTTAATTGTCGGAACTAAGGGGCATTTTTTAGGATATATTTGTCTTTTCCTTTAGGGTTCGACGTTGGGGAGCTCGCAGAGGAGGGTCCTGATGATGTTGAGGGCATGGATGCTTCAGCTGTGCATATTGCGAATCTTTTGTCGACCGAGCCTGCTGATAGTATGTTTCTTTGAGATGTGAATATTTATTTAGTTATATAGTATGAATTATATATTTGGATAAAATTAGATAATAATTTATTGGAATATGTTCCATTTTGCTTTTGGCTGGATTTGTGTCATAAATTTGAACAAAATTTCATATAGCAAATATATCATCTTTTTTCCTTCTTGTAGCATTATCTTGTCATAGTCTATGATAATTTGAATGATGTCAATGGTTCATCTAGGATTTTGACAAGTCTCTCTCTTATCATAGTTTTTTGAATCGGGAATTTGACACTTCATTGTAGAGAGTTGACGTCAAGTTGAGAACTGGTTGTAAAACTTTGCCAAATATTCACTGAAGCTTTGCTTCATAACAGCCGACCTCATTTATATGGGAAAAGGCTTGGATGAAGATGAAGAAGATTTTTATTAATAATAATTGCTGCTTTCTCCATCTCACTAAGGACTGAACTTGAAAATTCTTTCTAATTATTTAGAAAAATAGAAAATTGTTAGTGAATAGTGATTTTCTCAACAAAAAAAGGTTTAGCATGTCGCATTGTTTCATTAGCAATTAGTAAGCCGTAGTTTGAAGAAATAATTAACTGCGTGTTGCGTAATGAAGCTTTTACATATAATTGGTTCTTGTTGAATGTGGATTTATTCTACGACTTGTCATTATCATCCCTCCTCACGAAACTGTTCACTGAGCCCCCACAAAAGAACAGAACAAAAACTTTGATGACTGCAAACATACAATCAACCACTCAAACATGAAAAAATCATTAGATCCTGAAATTTAGGATCCCCATCTTAAACCTAACTCATTTAATTTTCATGCGCATGTTGCACTCACATGGATCGTTAACTCCAAAATCTCATTATGAATTGAATATCACAGTCAAGCTCGGCGTAGGTGGCTTCAGTATGGGTTCAGCAATGGCTCTGTACTCTGCCGCTTGCTGCACACACGGGAGATTTGGAAATGGCAATCCCTATCCTGTTAACATAAGCGCCGTTGTTGGTCTAAGTGGTTGGCTTCCATGCTCAAGGTTTGACCCCTATAAATTTCTATTCTTTTTTTTTTCTATTAGGGGTTTCAACATAGTAAGGTATCATAGGTGGAATTTTCCTACTACGGTGCATACTCCCTCCCGTGCCCCTGCACTAGATCTTTCATATTTAGATATACCCTCTTGTAATCTTTGTATTTGTATAGGCAAAAATGTGGCCGTGAAGCTCACAGCCAAAGTTGGCTGTGAACTTCACTCACAGTTTAAACTGTTTGGGTCCCGCCCCAACTTAAAAAGCGGGACCCATCCAATCAGTAAATATGAGTGAAGTTCATAGCCAACTTGGTTGGGAACTTCACAGGTGCATTAACCTCATTTGTATATACCCCCTTCAAATTTTACATATTGTTGCCAAAAACCTCTTCGCTTTCAAAATGGATATAAATAAAAAATTAATGCTAAGTCTATTATATTGATCTTGTACTTTTATGTTTTATTTTTATTGCTAAACTATGTTAATGTTTAAACAAACTTAAATGTCAAATTTATCACTTAAACCTTCATGGTTATTGTCTTATTTAAGAGAAATGAATACGATATAGCTAAAAAGATGATAAAAATGATAAATTAATATAAGCCAAGACAATTTAATAAAAATTGGGGAAAATATATTTTTTGTTGTATATAATTACTGAAAAATGATACAAAAATGAAACAAATTGAAATCAATGCTCATTTTCCTTTTTTGTACTCAACAAACAAAGAAAAGTTTATCATGGCAACTTGAAACAGTGAAGTTTGGAACAATATCAACGAAAAGGTGTTTCGTATAGTAGTTTTAATGATTTCAAGGGGGTATATACTATTGGAAAAATCTCATTTTTAACCTTCAAGCATGCAAGACGCTAATCCAGGAAAGAAAAGGACAACGGGGGTTTAAAGTGGTCCGACCAAACTCGGCCTAATCCACAAGGCAAACATAAGGATTCCGTATCATGAAGTATAAATTACGCCACTCAATCTCCTATATCCGCTCTTTTGATTTCACCTCAAGAGAGGGGATGTACAACCCTCATAACCGTATAAACTATATCTCTTTTTCCTAGCCAATTTTACCTGATCAGAACACCTCAATTTATAGCATAGAATAAGCCTTCTTATAAGTAAATAAAGATTACATCTCCTAACTAAATAAGGCGCTTTTCCATTATCTAATAGGAATTCTCCTTATTTTAATTTAAATCCTCTCCATAATTTAAATAAGAATCTTACTTTATCTTATCTATAATAGCTAACAATTTAAATTTAAACTAATATCTCAACATATACAAATACAAGGATTAGAGGAGGGTATATAAATACAAAAAATTGTAGGAAGGTATATACAAAAATAAAACCCGAAATTGGTTCCCTTTGTTTTGATCCTCGGGTCTAAAGATCACATGATCTCCATACTCTTTGCCTTTCCATACTCTTTGCCTTTGCATCATGTAGATGCAAAATTAATGGATTTTCAACTATAGGACATTTTTCACCACCGGATCAATAAGCAAAATATGGGGGAAATATATGTGAAATTTGGTGTATCCATATTTTAAACCGTGAATACAAGGATGGAAGGTTTTGATCATCTAAAGCATAGTGTAGAGTTGAATTTTGACCATTCTACGACACCTTATACCCTTTATTCTATTTTATTATTGTGTTATTATTTGTGTTTCTTTTGTTTCATATTGTAAGAAATATCATCACTTTATGGTCCCTATGTTTCTAGGAGCTTGAAGAACAAGGTGGAATGCTCACAAGATACTGCACGGCGCGCTGCATCCTTGCCGCTTTTGTTGTGCCATGGAAAAGGTACCTTTCTTAATGAGAACACTTGAATAAGTTCCTAGTTTTCCCTTTCCTTTTCGTTTTTTCCTTCTCCCTTCTTATTTTTCTGAGTTTTTTGGATCTTGTAGGTTCGCTTCATTGTTGAATTTTTATATGATCGTTTTCCATATTACTTTATTAAGACTCATGTATATTATGAATTTTTATTTTTATTTCTTGAAAAGAAAATTATGCTAAGGTTGAACTGGTATAGTATACATTATTAGTCCACATTCAACAACAAACAACAACTGAGCCTTTTATCCCAAGCATATGGGGTAGGCTACATGAACCAACATGAGAATCATGCCGCGTTGAGCACATAAATCCTCCGCCTACACTCACTCCTATCGAACAATATACTTTCATTAAGACCTTTGGCATCCATATCTTTTCGTATCGCATCCATTCACGTTTTCTTCGGTCTCCCTTTCACTCTCTTGACTTGGCTTAAATCGAGAATATCCATTCGTCGAACCGGTACTTCCGTAGGTCTTCGTCCCACATGTCCAAACTATTTTAAACGGTTTTCCTGTATCTTCTCCTTCACGGGAAATCTTTGCATGAATATCCACATTTCGCACCTTATCTTTTCTAGTGTTACGACACATCCAACGAATCATATGTATCTCCGCTATATGCATCTTCTGTGCATGATGTTATTTAGGAGTCTAGCATTCCATACCATATAGTAAGGCAGTCCGAATAGCGCTTCAATAAAACTTCCCTTTTAACCTCAACTGAAAGTTACTATCATACAAAATCTTCGTTGCATTCCTCCATTTCAACCAACCTGCCTGAACCCTCTGGTTGATATCGCTATCGATCTCCCAATTCTTTTGGATAATGGAACCTAGATATGTAAACTGATCGCTCTGTGACATCTCTTGCCCATCCGGTGTTATACCACTGTGATCTTGGCTTCTTTGTTTACTAAATTTGCATTGCATATATGCTGTCTTGGGCCTACTCAATCTAAACTATCAAGATTCCAACGTTTACCTCCACAACTCCAATTTGGTATCAACCCCTGCTTTCGTCGTATTTACCAAAATAATATCATCAACAAATAACATACACCAAGGTATCCCATCCTATATAGTTCGAGTAAGCTCATTCATCATTATGGTAAACAAGAATGGACATAATGCTCCTTAATGCAAGACAATTATGATCGGAAAATCTCTTGTTAGGCCGTTGCAAGTCCTTACATTTGCCACATTCCATCGTCTTAAATTATTTCTCTTATGATAACTGGTTCTTGACACTACATATGAGCACTAGATTTCTGTTAAAACATCTCATAACCCTTGTCAATTAAAACTTTAGTGTTTGGTGCAATGAAAGGGAGTTTGAATTACAAGATGCATGATATTTAGTTTGTAGGTATAGAACAGGTATTCTTACCATAATACTAGTGGATATTCACATTAGATGAAGACAGTGACTCATGGTACAGCTATTTCCTAATTTCTTTCATGACATGAGCCTTTTTAGTTCGTTTTTTCAAGATCGCACTGGGTGTTTCTTTTCCAATTCATTTTTATAATTTCTTTCATTTGGAAAAACTTATTTTAGGGGATGATGTTGTGCTCTATAAACACGGGGAAAAATCTGCTGATGCTTTAAGATCATCGGGTTTCCGAAATCTCACATTCAAAAGTTATAATGGGTACTTGTAAATCAACAGATCTCTAAACTTCTCTCGTTTTCCAAGTCAAACAGATTATCTTCCTCTTACATATAAAAGAAATTGGATTGATTAACTCGTGCAGGCTCGGACACTACACCGTCCCTGAAGAGATGGACGATGTTTGCGGGTGGTTCACCGCAAGGCTGGGGTTAGATGGGTCTCGCTCATAATTACTTGCATTAGGAAAAATCTACTGGTTTTCATTTAATAAGCGACTGTAATGTATCCAGAAATAGTTGATATTGGAGAAGATTTAGATCTTAGGTACATGGCATGGTGGCAATTCTTATCGCACTTTCATTTTTTCCGGTCCTCTTCTCTGTTTTGCACATGTACTATTTCCTTGTGCTTATATATTTTGCTAAGTTGAAGCTTTGGCTTGGTGTAATTGAGATTTGTGAGGATATGAAATTAATGTGTGAATTCATTACTCTTCCTTTGTTGTTGCACTAATTCATTTGAATACTCTATGTGCACTGTTTTTTCCATATTTGAGTTTTGTGTCCTAAGAATTAGAGCTAGATTCTGCACCAACAATTCATCTTATATATTGATTCATCTGAAGTATGTTGAAAGGCTGTTTTGTAAATTGTATGAAGGCAGTTGTGCTCAAGGTGTGTTGAACTGTGAAAAGTTCCATTTGTTTTAATGCATGCGACAGGTTTTGGAGACCTCTAACTAATCCATCAAACAGACTAAAAAATCGATGAAAAACATTATCACTTGTCTGATATGCTACAGGTTTCCAAATCTTATAAAATTTGATATATACGTTATCTAACACATGTAGATTATGATGACAGATGTGGTTCGATGAAAAGTAACGGATTGTATGTTTGAGAGTTGGACCTCAAAATAATAAGAAATGAGGCATGACCTTGTTACGTGTCTGGGTGGCTTATCGTCCTTGCAGAATGAGAGGGATTTTCTACACTTTCAAGTTTATAAGGGAATGAGAAAAAGGCTCAAGTCAATGTTATAAATGTTAAATGTTAGGAACATAAAAATATATCTCTCGATACTCATAACTTCGAAGTAATGGTGCAATACTCGGAATAAAATCGAGCGTGTACCAACCAATTTGCTTGAAATGCACTTGGATGCCGATACAACGCCCTTTCTCAAGCTAGTTAAATTAAATGTCCCATATAAGCGACCTATTGGCCGAATGTATTCAAACAAAATGCCACAAAGTTACGAGGAATCATCGAATCGACATCCATTAAAAACCATAGGCTCACTTGCTTGGTGTAAGCTCAATCATATTTAGCTCGTCCGTATACCCATGTCTATTTGGATAGCCTTTTTACTCACTTCAATTCTACTCGTATACATTTCCCACCGACGAAACCATTCAAGCACAGGATCTGCATTTGGCCGGACAAGTTTTGAGCATTTAGAGGCAGACGAAATAAGCAGAAAAGAAAACATGATAGATTGAAAGTTTTAAGACCGATTCGCAACCGCCGAAAAATTGTTGACAACACTGCACTTTCTTCATCCCGCCATCGAATCCATTCAAATGCCACATGGACATTTCCTCGAACTTGAGAGCATTGACTTTACAATGTTATCCTCGCTGTTTTTTTTTTCCTTTTGTTTTTGGCATCGGGCTGTAAGCCCTAACCTATGCATACAACACACGGTTGATTTGTGGCATCGTCAGTACTCCGGGCAAGGATCCATGTGTCTTATGTGGAGTGCATGCAAATACGAGTCATAGCTTTGCGTTTGTGGGTGGAATCCCCAAAGAGGGATACTCTTTCCGGGCTTCTATCTTTGGACCAGCTGGCTACACTTTTCGTCGGGGATTTCAATTGTATTGTTCAAGGTAACCAAGAAGCGAGGGGGTAGATCCTTTGTTCTTAACGACCGCGATATTATTACTTGCCTTCTCGCTCATAATTAATTTAGGAAAGACCCTATGGGTTTTCATTTTATGATTTTCTCTGTAAGTATAATGAATCAAGAAATAAAGGAGAAAAGTCTATAATATAAATAATAAACTACCACAGAAAATTACATTTTCAAAAAAATTATTGCCTTCCGGACTTCGTGGACAAATATTATTACTCGTAATAAACTCGGAAACAAATTGCACGCAAGCTCAGGATTCTGTTCAACCTCGGATAATAGTTTTCTAAGAATTTAAAAGAACTAAAAAAACCCCACAAGAGCGCCGCATTAAAAAAATCCTGACTGATATGCATATATACATTGAACTCATTTCTTCTTGATTTCTGTAGATGAATTGGTTGCGCTCTTGCCGCTCTTATTTGCTGCAAGACTCGTAGAATAGTTCGGTTTAGGTTGCAAGCAAGGAGTTACAAGGAAAGATAAAGATATTAATTAGATTCACGATGCACCAAATTTATAAAAAAAAAAATATGCTATCATGCATGGATATATAAAGGCTTGCTTGCTTGAAACCATAATTATTCACAATTCTGAAAAATTGCATAGCTTTGATTTGGGTTTCATTAGAAAACCATAATTATGCTATATATATATATATATATATATATATATATGGTTCTGCTAAGAAATCGAAACGAATATAAAAAGAAAACCCTGGTTCTGCTTGGGTTGGGAAAATTTAAAAGGCTACATTGCACTGAACTACCCTTAACCACTGAACCTTTCACCGAACTACCTTAGAGTTTTTTTTTACTACATTGAGCTCCCTTAAAGTACTGTTAATTTGAATGGTTTTTTAGCACAAAACTACTCTTAATGCAAAAGTTTAAGTTACTCTAATAAAGAAAACCATATGGTAATTCAATGAAAAGCAGTGATAGTTAAGGGTAGTTTACAGTAATTTATCCAAATAAAAAATAAACCTTTTTAATTATATATTCAGCACATTTTTCTTATATGGGAGTGCGCGCAGAATGTTTGGTCAATCTTATATTTACTTAGTTTCACAAGGTCTATTATTTCTCCTAAAAAAAGCGTCCTTTTGCAAAAAGATTTATATTCCAAGAATAGTTTCGGTAAACCGATTACAGTTATTATGAACAATTGCACAAAGTTAATAAGATATTTACCATTTCTGGTGCCGTGGGGGTTACTGCAATTCTCGCATCGGCATTTGACAGAGCATCCAACTTCAAGCTACAAGAATTTTTTGTTTGCAAAGTAAATCATATCATTAACTTGTGTGTAAATCATATTATTATTAAAAAAAGTTACCTTTTTACATCCACATTTATTCTCATTGCAACCAGATATCTTGCACGTGCATCCTTTTGCTCTGATACGCTTACCTCCCTACAAGAAAAAAAGAAGAAGAAAAGTTATAATCTAAAATTTGCGAGGGAAAGGAAAATTTCTGAAATTGAAGTCATAATAATCAAGTTGTGTGTGTGTGTGTCTCTCTCTCTCTATATATATATATACACACACACATACATACCTCTGTAACCACCTTGATAAATGCATTCGGATTGTATGCCAGTTCCTTTTCTATAGATTCTTTAATTATATCGCCGCAGCCATCGTTATTACAGCAGGATAAATGACATGAACAAGCTTCGTAGCATCTATTTTTCGCTACGAAGCAGCTACAACGGCTGAAAAGGATATTATAAGAAGACTTGAAGCGTAAGACGAGTAACCAAAAAATGGTTGAACCAGCGAAGAAAACTTCCTTAAAACTAAAGTTTAACCGAGTTTACTGTAATAAAAATCACCTTAACATTAATTAGTTTAGCGAAAAGCCATAGTTAAGGGTATTTTTATGCAAGTTTAGCCAGAAAAGAAAAGTGAGCCTTGCCTAATTCAAGGACTTACATTTCCAAGCATTTGTTGATCTGACAAGTGCAACCTCTGCATATCTCGGCAATCCAAGAAAAGAATTTGAAGTTGATAAAAAAAGGAAGAAGAGATAATGGCATAAAAAAAATAATAACTCGAGTAAATTAAGATGTGTGCTTGCCTCTTGCTCTTTGACCCGGTGACTTTATCGGCTAACCCCTTGGAATTATGAATGCCTTTTGAAGATGTTCCAGAATCATGTGGAGTTGTGTCACGACCATTAGTCCCCATTTCGGGACCAACATTAGGAGGAACTGTTGCCGTATAGTAAGAAATAGCCGGAGCCTGCAAAAATCGGTTGGTAAAATAAAAGTATTGATATGCTGAAGTTAAGAAATGCAAAACTTTCTACAAACTAATGTATAAATAATTCTTAATTCCATTAAAGTACAATGGCCTTAAGACATTTTTTCAGATAAATACCATACACTTCATAAACCGCGCGTTAATAACATGGCCTGTCACTAAATTTAATTACACAGATTGTTTCTAGCGAGAGACCTTTTCCGACCCTTCATAAGCATTTTCGTTGTTTCACCTTAAACAGCCTGGCATTAAATTGAAAAATGGAGAAAGATTGTGGTAATTATTTGAAAAAACTAAGTTCATGGTATCAATTGTGATTCTTGTTCTTAGATGAATGCACTCAAACAAAATGTCAAAAAGAAAAAAAAATACGGAATCTAATACAGTAAAAGTCATTCCTTATGTTGGCTTAATTCGGAAATCATAATAGACGATTCATCTTCGGAGATTGTGTTCAAATGATCAATGGCATCCCCGACCAAAGATATATCAACATCGTATAATCTACAAGTTCCTGAGTAAAGAAACTCGTAGTGATCGATGGAATCGTCACTTGTTAACTGATCGTCGTGCCAAATTGTAGTGATCGGAAGATTTGAAGAAGGCGCGATACACATTAACTCATCCCAAGAACCTGAGCAATTCTGCAAATTGACAAGATCAACAGACCTTACTAAAATCTGATTAACACCGCAAGAATTTAACTACTCAACAATGACGACGAATCCGAATATTTCTCTCCCTCTTAATTTCGATAAATGCTGGAAGAAAAAGCCTATCTTTTAAACTATATTAACGGTGTGTGGCTATCTCTAGCCCTTGGATTTAGTTTAAGAACATATAATTGTCAACAATAATGAACAAGAAAGAAACAGCAACAAAAAAAAACCTGAACTTGATGTCAATTAACCGTCAATGGATTTCTTTACAGCACTTAGGTTTGATCCAAGAACATATGACCGCATACAAGAATTAACAGAAAAAAGGAGCAATAAACAAGAACGAAGAAAACTTGCATATCGATAATCAAAGTACAAAGTTAAAGAAACGGGAAGAAATATTATATCATGAGTAAAGAAATGCACAAAACACAGAATATAGCTAAGAAATTACGTCGAAGGAATCCACGGGCGCATTGAGAGGATCCATGTTGGATGCAAAAACTAAAGAAAGCTTTCAATGATCAGCAAGGGTTGATTAGAGTGAGTTGAAGGAGGAGGTATATATATTAGTAATCTTTAATTATATAGTGTCTGCAGGATTAATACTTGTTGTAATTTAGTAATTAGTTTCTCACACCCCTTTAAAGTTCTGTTTTTTTTTCTGTTAAACGATCGTATCACCAAGAAACTACCACAAAACTTTCAAAATACACAAGAAACTACCACAAAACTTTCAAAATACACAAGAAACTATGACAAAACTACGAAAAACTATAGTGCCACATCAGCAATAAATTGCATGAAACTGCCAAAAAACTGATAAAATTTTTTACCACGGTAGTTTCTCGTAATTTTAAAATCTGTTGGTAGTTTCTCGTAGTTTCGCAAAAATGTTTGGGTATTTTGTGGAATTAAGTCTTTTCAAATATATGATATTTATCAACAAATCGCTGAAATGTCATGGTATTTTAGTGATATGAAACCTTTAGAAAAAAAGTAACATATTGTATCTGGTTGGTAACGTAGTGGAGAAAGCCTTGGAATGAAATGAATAAAATAGGTAACTAGCTCTAATATGTTAACACCTTAGAATGAAACAAAAAAGATCTTCAATTAATTTCTGTTGAACTGGTACTTCTTTTTAACTTCTGCATATATTTTATGTTCTCTTGCAATTTTGTTTTGATAATTTCTTTCCTCTTAAAAACTTAGTTTTAGGGGATGGTGCCTCTATAACCGTCGGAAAAAAATCTGCCGAGGTTCTAAGTTCCTCCGAATTTTGAAATCCGACATCCAAATGTTTGTTTTCTAACTTGAAATTAAAAGGGATGAAGGATGTGTGCGAGTGGTTCACTGCAAGGTTAGGGCTTGATGGGTCTTCCTCTTCAGTAATTTAATTAGGAAATATAATGGGCTGGTATCTTTCAACAAGTTGCAAATTTTCTCTGAAACAATAATGCGACATCGAAAAAATCGTAAATATTAGAGGAGATATAGGTTTCGGGGTTTATGGTATGGTGGCATATTTTCGTGCTTTCGGTATGGTGGCATATTTTCGTGCTTTCGATTCTGTTAGTCCTCTTACCTATTTTACACACATACCATTTCATTTCATGCTTAATTTCTTGAGCGAGGATCGAACTCTCCATAAGATTCAAAGTTGCATTAGTGCAGCCGGTTAGATCCAACCCGTTCTTGAAATATACTGCTACGTTTTGTATCCCCAGAATTGGATCTAGATATCATTGGTAGAAATTCATGTTATTTTTTCTTTGGTTAATCAGAAAATTGAATAAAAAGGCAGCTGTCTTCAATAGATTGGCACCTCAGAATGAAACCCATAAAATTCAGAGACATCTTCAAAATTAAATTTCACTGAACCATAAGCATTTCATGATAAGTTTTCCTCATGTGAAATCTCCAGTTCAGGAAATATCATGAAACTTAGATATCAAAAGCTTCGCCGATAAAGCTCTCCACAAGAGAAGTTTCAATCTATCAAACTCCCGTTGTACACAAGCCGTCAATATCCAACTTGAAACGTCTGATTCAATACTACATAATCATACGGGGCACTTTGAGTGTGGCCACAAGCCTTTCCAGAAAAACCATAACTATAGGGTTGAATTTATTTTTACATTTTTTTTTAAAATATGGAAAATCCACCTTAATTTAATGTCAAGCACATCTAGCAACATAAAATGATGGCACCGACAGATTTTATCTCGATGTCATGAAAGCTTGAGTTATTCCTTTTTATTAACAGCATGGCTGTCCTCCAATAGCTCTTTCAGTTGACCATTCTGCAAAATAACGATGAAGAGTTCAGAAACATCGAGATAACAAGGGAAAAAATGAACCATTATTCTAAGATTACCACCTGATGCATGTTAAGGACAATATCAGACCCTCCGATGAACTCCCCCTTTATGAATATTTGCGGAAATGTAGGCCAGTTGCTGGTGCAAATAAGCGAAGAATTAATTATCAGTTGATCGTTTGCAAATTTCTCCAGCGATGCAAGTTATTTGTGACTGGTTATTCATAAAGCATCAAAATTTTGTATGTGAAAACCTATAATCAAGCCAATTATTTTACTTCCATACTGAGAAATTAGTTCCCGGTCACCTGCGGACTTGATAGGAGATACGAGTTATTACTGGCAAGTTAATATGGCAATTGTGGCAGAATAGTGCAGGAGTTCAAGGAGACTGCATATAGATGATATAAGAGTTGAAAACTGGACCAACAATATTAATTAAAAAATAAATACACCGCGTAAATTAGTGAATATTAAGGAGGTTTCGTCTTTAGCATAATTGTGCACTACCCAAATCCAAGATGCATCACCAGGCTGAAACACAGGTCTGTGAAGCACTAACCACCAAAATCATGATCCTCAGTTAAAGTGCATTTTTGTGGGGCCATATTACTTGAAGGCTTATTTACTGAAAACTCCCAACAAGTTTGGGCCATTTTAACAAAACTATCATTACTTTTGAAATGACCAAGAAACTACCAAATTTTACGATGACACGCCACCACCGTCTATGCCACGTCATTTAAGTCACTACGTCAGCAAAAAAATTTAAAACCCCAAAATACCCCTATTCTAACCCTAACCCTAATTTTTAAAAATAAATAAAATAATTAAGAAAAATCTCCTTCTCCTTCCTTACTCATCACCACCGGCACCTTCCTCTCCGGCGCCTCCCCTCTCCGACCTCTCCCCCATCATCATCTTCATCTTAACCCACCACCACCACCCCCCTCCACCACCACCATCATCCCCATGAAGGATCCCCTCCTCCGGCGCCGGCCCCCTTTGTCGTCCCCTTCCCCATCACTGCCTCCATCATCATCATCTTCTTCTTCGATTTCTTTTTCTTCAATTTCTCCCCCCCCCCAACAACCACCACCATCACCACCGCCGGTGCGGCCTACCCTCTCCCTTTGCCACTTACCCTCCCCCTTCGCCGCCCCTTTCCCCATCATCCTCATCATCTTCTTTAATGTCTTCTTCAATTTCTTCTCCCTCCACCATCTCCGCCGATGCGGCCCCCCGGCTTCCCCCTTTGCCTCCCACCCCTCATCAAACGACCCCGCCCCTCCCTCAACCCCACCTCGCCCCTCAACCCTTGGGTTCCCAAAAAAAATAATTATTTAGTTAATATTTTATAATTATTAAAATTATTTAAAATGTAATTATAATTAATTATATTATATTATAAAAATGGCAAAATTGTTATTCAACATGAATGGTGATATTGACTAACGTTGATTGTCACGTCATGGTAAAGTTTTGTTAAATGGCCCAAACCTGTTGGGAGTTTTAGTAAATAAGTCTTAAATATATTGACTGAAGCTATATACTTTTGCTAAAGCAACATCAAAACATATATGCATAAAAATTATACTACATGCCATCAAACTTTCCCAATTTTTTACATAACACCCTTGAACATAATACAAGTACCACCATTGTCGTATGGTGTTATATGTAATTTTTAACGTACTAGTATGTGTTTCGAGGATATTTAATGTAATTTTTAAAGTTTAACAGTATTAATGGAAAACGGGAAAAGTTCAATGGTGTTTTATGTTATTCACCCTAATATATAATAGCATGCAGTGTTCCAAAAAGCGGCCTCGGTGGCCGCCAAGACGGAAGCGGTGATATACTGCTCTGATTCGGACTTAGTCGGTTCAGTTAAGCGGATTTAAGCTCTTAACAAGCGTCTAGGCGGCCAGAACCGTCTAGACGGGCGTCTAAGTGAGCCCCAACCAACTTATTGACTTTAAAATTAAATATTTTCTATCAAAAGAAGCATCTTGGGCCGGGTTTAATTCTATTTCCAGCCTGCATCTGCAATGTGAGCATTCGATCCTTCCTAAAACAAACTCCCAGTTAGCATAATGGCATAGTTCTTTTCTTCTTAATACCTATCCATAAAAGAGGTGCCATGAATATGTAGAATCAAATTCTGAAGAAAAAAACATTATTATGTAAAGACATTCCTCTCGTATGAAAAAAAATTTAAGATATTTTTTTGATTTTTCTACTATATAGAAATATGATTTTACTTAAAATTAGAAAACCAACCTAGGCGTCGGCTCCGCCTAACGCTTTTTACAACCTTGATTGCATGCAGTGTTGTCAAACTTGTATAATCCACATCATGATAATGGAAGAAAATAGATATAAATCATATTAGTGCAATGCAGCAGACAACTATAGGGCAATATGCATGCATATGTGCAAGTTAGGTATCCCCAATCCATGTCGAAGAGGAAACAAATTAACACTAGTTTCGATCAGCTACTAAGTTAAGTTTGGTTCTGGGATCAGTTTCTATATGAGGATTATAATCCGAAAGGAGATGAGAAATGAGGCATATTCATTCCAATCATTCATCCCCTCAACACAGGAAATTAAAATTAAAAGATAGGAATTCATCTTCAAATGCACCGAACCTATCACAACCGCCGTCTGTGACCACTGGAGAGCTTCTCGAGCATCTCCATGTTTGAATAGCATCGTTGAGCATCTCCATGGTACTAAAATATATTAATCAATTAACCTTTTATATCTCAATTTTTGAATATTATATAAATTGTTCCAATGTACTAGAATGTCTTGGGTTTCAACTGGCGGGTTGGGTTTAACTGATTTCCGTGTTTACCCAATTTTAATTAGTTTATGTTATAACTTAAAACGTATTATAAAAAAAACAAAAATGTTCATAATATATTATTAGCAAATTACAGAAAAACAAATCACAAAAGTTAGCTAATTTGATAACTAAAATTATATTGTTTAGAACAAGATACCTGCAGTTATTAAAATGCTCATATAGAACTAAAGAAGAGGGGATCTGATTTGAGGGTTAGATTTATCATTAGCAGGTTCAAGCTGGACATGTTTTCAGTATTGGCAGGTTTAAGTATGTGTTTGGGCAGGCTGGGTTTTGCCCTAACCAAGACCGAGAAAACATGATAGCCACAAAGATATAACCCGCTTAGACAGGTTTGCACGGGCATAGGAAGCCAAAATACCCTGATAATTGAGTTGGGTAAGGTTGACTTCGAGTCAAACCCGACCCTGCTTGCAACTCTTTTTGTGGCAACCAAACAAATGACTACCCTGGAATTGCAATGTGTTCAAGAATCTTAAAACGTATAATAATGGATGAATGGTCAAAATATTATACATCATTTCTCTCGCAAGGAAGTGTCATCTATGAATTCTCTTGAAATAGTGAAGATTGGCATCTGTAAGTATCCAAACAAATGTACGACACAAAATAAGAGTCTGACATCAGTGACAAAACCAATCTTCGAGAGGTTATAGGCAAGGCTCCAACCATCCCACATTCGGGTGAAATGGGCTTGGGTATGAATGTGCAATCATTTGGAGAATACACATATCGCAATACATGTTTTCCCTCACTCTACTCCAGTTCTGTTTCTTTCATACATTAGGTAGAGTGTTCTATCCATGTTCCTACCAATCATAATAGGACTGATCGTAAAAGAAGTGAGCATTGTAACTAAAATAGTGTGGTACATTAGCTTCTTTATACAGCAGAAACAAATGCATGGTTCTTACACTATTTCAGCAAAAGTGTATGCTACAGTGCGCATATGTAGCAATTGTAAAGACTATGCTATACCAATGCTGAAAATAGCGAGTGTAAAGCATAGCGCTCTGCCACCAAATAGCAAAAAACGTAAATAGCGTAGCATATAACATAATCCAGATTATTAATATTTTAATTAAAAAATATACATATAGTTATACTAAATACAAAATTAGCAAATATAGTCTAAATAATTTTTTAAAATCTAAAAAATCACTAGCATACCAACAATAACCCCATCCTCATTAATTTAGACTAAAAAACAAAAACCATCTAAGAGAGAACTTTACTCAAACACTAACAAGCAACCTATTTCTTCTCCAGTTCAAACACAAAAAATAGAAAAAAGTAATAATAAAAATAATTACACTAGATAACCCGGACAATGAAATCTAGCCTCAAGTATCTTAAACGTATCAGAAATGGCCTTTAGATGGCCTCGAAATTTGGCCTACGAGGGCAGGGATGAGCTGCGATGGGCGAGTATAGCCGGACGGGTCAAGATGGCTGGTGATGGGCGGAGATAGGGTGATCGGCTTTAGGGGTGAAGGAGGAAAGAAGAGAAAGGTTGCTTGTATGTCCTAGACTTTGAAATAGTGTTTTCAAATGTACTTTTGGTTATTGGGTGTAATGGATCCAGGTCAGATTATTAAATAAAATACACACTAATACCCTTTTTTGCATAGCTTAAATTAAGCTACATAGCTATGCTATGTAACCTGCGCTATTTATAAAAATAGCATACGCTATTTTGTAAATGTGTTATGTTAGCTTACTACGTAGCAAAATGGCCATGATACGCTACGTAGCATGCTATTTGTGATATGTAACGCGCTATTTTCTACATTGTGCTATACTTTATATGTTTTCGAGTTGTGTTTTTTGTTATTGGGTTGATCTTTGCACACCTTAAACCCACCAACCCCACCCCTAAAAAAACAAAACGCGGACGCACACGCGCACATAAAATAGAATACGAAAAGAAAACAATTTCAAATCTTCTTAACCCTAAAACAAAAAAATTCATCTTGGCATCGATTCAACTCCTTTAAAAGTTTAAACAACTCATCTGTTCTCATCTTGGTAGCCTTCATCTATGTAGCACGAGTTTGAATACGGATTCAGGATACGATACGGATTCGCAGATTCGCGATTTCCCAAAAATGTAGGATACATGATACGTTTTTATTTCGATTTAATATATATATATATATATATATATTAACATAAATAAATAATGACATCATGTTAAATATTCGATGCACTTTCAAATTTTCAAGAGCATTAATTACCAAGAGAAAGGCAAAAGGCGTCGAATCTAGAGAAGTTGGTGAGATATTTAAAAGTCTGAGCGATTCCAAAAGAATCCGGGAGTTGACGGGAGTTTCGGATTTCGATTCGCGATCGGGGACGATTCATGTGGCATTTACAAGTATGCGTGGTTCATAGGCCTTAATCTCCAAATCAACAACTTCAAACATCTACATTCAAAGCCCCAGTCCTCCTTTTGATACAATAGAATATTCATAACTCTAGTTGACCAATAGAGCAGAGTCCCTTTAAACCACTATATAAAATAATATAATAGATAAGTTGTTACATTGTGCACACATGTTTTAATAAGTGGCAGTTATTTATGGCCTATAAAATGTTTGGATATGTTTAAAATAGCAATCATAAGACAAACTATAAAATTATACCCAACTTATCATAAGAGAATTGGTTGCCGACGGGTGGTAGGCAACATTGGATGCAAAATAAAACCCAACTACTCGGTCATTTCAAGACAACATTTAAAAACTGTTCAGATGCTATAGAAATTACAATCTTAACAAGTACACCGCACACGGACACACACATTCCATATGCATACTCTTCCTATATTTTTTATAAAACATTAATGCTCAATTATGTTATTTTCTTGTGTCCTATACGCTGCAATTTGTCTGGTTAAAGATAACCATCTTAAAAGTTTTGTTTTAGTTTTAAGAGTTGGGGCTTGAAAAAATAAATACTTCGAAAAGTTCAGAATTTATGTCAAACAACAATTTCAATTCATAATATTTATAAACAGATTTTCTTTCATCCATCCTAATGAATTGTAAGTAGTGATAACCAAATGCAGTTTCTAAATATATCGTAGGTTTAGTATGTCATGTTCACCTTATAAATGAAAATTAAAATAGATGAAATTGCATTGCACAATTAAGACTCCGTTTGGGTGAATATAATTCTGAAACTAGACAATAGAAAATTTCTTGAAGTATAAATGGCTTCTTGCTTTATGGTAGGATTTTTTAACTAGGGAAAAATACTCATCATTTTCATGCAAATATTTTTACTTTAGTTAATCTGTTCGAATTTATTTACAAAAAATGATAATTAGATGAAATACAAGTTTGCCAAAAAACAATTAAATGGCATTAAAATATTAAAGACAATGTTGCATAGACATACGCGACACAATGTGGTATGGCCACTCAAAAAAATCCCAAAATATAGGATACATGACAAGATTGATATATTTTTTGTAACAAGATGAGTCAACAAATTAAGTTACCACGAAAAAGTTACCAAATTGAAGTAAAATTCAAGAAAATTTCTGTAAAAGCATTAGTAGCAAATTTTAGCAAAACTAATTTTTTATAATTTAGAACTTTAAAGAATTACTCACAAAATGCCAAGTCAATTACAAATTCAAGGTGAAACAAAACTCATAACGCAAATCGATAGAGAGAATCAAACTCCGGTCAAATGGCATTGAATTACCTAAATTTCATGACCTTATTAGATAAATACATAAACTTTAAATCTGGCATATATATACCTAAGTATATGATTTGTAGTACGATGGTAATACCATTAGAATCAAAGTATTAAATCGTGGCTGACCCTGATCATCGACCGGGTCGGATAATAATTTGAAGTGAGAAGACGAAACTCGTCTAAGAAACCGAATTTGGCTGATAGATGGTTGGCATCGACGATTTTATTGAAGTAGGATGGTATTAGTCTCATCTGGTTTGATCATTCATGATCATGCCGCTCATGGTCGGAAATAGAAAGAAGAATGGAGGCAATGGTAGCGAAGAGAGTAATGGCGGCAGTGGCAATAGAACTATAGAGTGGCAGCAGCATGATAGGTAGAGGCAGAGGGGGAGAGGCGGTTGAATAAGGGAATAATTAGAGTTATTATATTGGGCTTTCAAATGGATTTGGTCCTACATTATTGATCAAAATATTTTAAAAATAGGATATCTAATTAATATTAGTGAAATGGGTTTGTACTTTTTAGTAGTCAAATGGGTCGGTAATAGTTGTAGTGGATCTTAGATAAAGGAATAACAAGCTATTTAAAATATTTTTCATTTACACAATTTTATATATTAAATTTTTTTCTTTACGCAAAAGAGTTGTATTAATGTCTCTAGACTTCATTAATAAATAAAAACTCTGTTAAAGTACTTCCAAACGTTTACTATTTTTAATAAAAATTTACTAATATGTACTATTATAACAACCAAACAAGCAATCCGATATTTTTGATCCAATACAACAGATTTCAATCCTAAAAGTCAAGATCCAGTCCTGTAACGACTGTGTCCCAACATCCGGTAAGTTTTGTTAATTATATATATTTTTTTGTTTTCTATAAAAACTCTCAATTTATTTTTATTTTATCAAACATACTCATGTTTAGTAGGGATTAATTAATTTACTGCATAAAGTTAATTATTAATGCTCTCCTAATGTTTTCTTGATGACTCGGCGAATTAAAACCCGATTAAATTAATAGAATTCTTAAACTAGGACTTTAACCCGAGTCCATGATGATAAGTCATCTAATCCTCACCATACATTTGACTGGGCTTTCAATCTCAACTTTTAGTGTTTAAAAACCATTTATAACCATTAATTTAACCTAACATTAAATCTCAACTTTTAATCTAAGCAAACCCTAGTTATCCCCCTATGAATAAGCCCTAACCCCTCTTCTACGTCCACCAAAAAGAAAGAGGGGTTTCTTGCGGCCGAACCCGAGCAACCATTGCCGACGTCGCGTCGTCGTTGTGTCGCCGCGTCGCCGTCGCCGTCTTATTTCTTTTACTAGATTTCACTCACAACCCGAGACAATTTAACCTTGTTAACTAATTGTCAAATCCTAATATTTGCAACTATTGATTTTTTTTAATCGTAAATAACTGACGATTAAAATTTTGATATCACGAGCATTGAATTCATCACGTGGGTCTCGCGTGTTTCAATGAACTAGATAATGATAAAAGGCCAGCGCAAGGCCCATTTCTGCTAACCATAAACGTGCAGTAAATAACTTAAGATTAAGATAACTTTTAACATGTAAAAATAAAGCATATATGTTCAAATTGATTTCCTTTAGCAACTTTTTATCCAATTTTTCAGATTTTTTAAAAGATTGTATTAGTTATCTTTTTATTTTTGATAATCTCATATAGATTATCAATTTATATTATAAATTTTTAAATTTTGCATGATAGTCTTTTTATATTCAAATTCTGTCTATAGGGGATCGGTCGAACAAACAAGGTACATAGCATTTCAAATTTTCACATCTTATTATACATATGTTAAATGTGGATGGAGATGCGTAATTAATCATGATGATAATTAATTATGTTAGTAGTATTTATTTGTGTTTAATAATCTACAAATATTGTCATTAATTTTCCATGTTGAAATCAATGTGGGTTGTCTTCATTATTTGCTTGAAATTATCAGAAGTATTGCTGGAATTTGTGTTATGCTGAGAGAGATAGCCTGTTTCCAGCTCATACGATGTGAAAATATTACAAATTGTATATGTTTTCAGATCTATTCGAAATTATCTTCACTTTTTGTTCAACTGTTGTTTCCTGAAAATATCGTTTACTTCCCCAAAATTGCCTTACAAAACATACTACATTTTTGTGGACAACAGTTTTATTCGACACTTTGTGGTAGAAAAATCATAATTAATTCATCTTGTAACGTTCTTCGCTTCCGTCTTTTGGGTTAGAAAGTAGATAGCCCATCTACAGTAAAAAAATTTGGTTTATAAAATTCGTTAACTATTTTTAACTGAGTTTTAAATCGATGGTACTGCGCAGGTTCTGCACTGGACGCTATTTTGGGATTTGTAAGCATTAATCCGTAAAAAAAATGTTGAAAGTTTAATGTGTTCCTTATGAATATTGTCTAGTTAAATTTTCCAATTTTGTTGTTTTATATTTTCTCTGATTTTTTGAAACATGTGTACATGTCTAGATTTTGAAAATTGCCTACTTTGCCTATTTAAAAGTATTTAAATGATATCTAAAATCCAGAAAATATTTTCTAATTTATAATTCTAATTGGAAAGTCGTTATAAGGTTGGAATGTAGTTGTCATCATCGTTGTAAATGGAAGTAATGGAAATTCAAGAAATTGCAAGTCATGAATGGAATCAATGAAAATGGTATGCATGTGCTTTGAGTTAAGTAGAAACACGGGGTTTCTGGGGAATTAGAATCTGGATCGAGCACATTCATTGGAAGTCTCCTTAATATGATAATTGTTATTATGTATTATATTATTATTCAAGTGCAATGAACATGTATAATAACCACGTACAATGACCATGTTTAATGGCCACGTGTCGTTCCGTAGCACATACCGAATACTCTCCAATGCATGGGGCCTCCTTCTGTTTGCCTAATTCAAATAACAAATTCACCATTACAATACATGACATCTTACCACGACATTTGTAGAAAGTGAATGATGTGCTTAAAAACCATTTTGTATTTTTGATTTGTCATTATTAAATTGTTTTAACACGGACATTGTATAGTATTATTTAATGAATGTTATCAAGATTAATGAGACTTGCACAACAAAGCTCGTTGACGAACATATTCGTTGTTTTTCTTGAATTGTCCATCAAACCTAGTAGAGAACGAAGCAATTCCAAACCCAGTGAAGCCTACATTGGAGGATCAAGCCTATCTTCAGGATCACGCGGGCTGCCGGTAGGAGATTTGGATGTTCACTTGGTACTTTTACGAGTTTTTTTTGGAACTTCTTGCTTAGTTGCTTTAGTATTCTTTTTGTGCGCTCATGGTTAGGGTCTGCTTTTAGTTGTTTGAAACTTTTATTGTTTCTTGATATTCTCATTGGGATGTTGATTTTATCATTTATCTACTTGGAACCTTGATATCTTTTATGTCTCCATATTAATTTTTCTTTTAGCTAGTTGTGAAATGTTTGATTGGATTGTGGTATGTTTTAGTAATACAAGTTCTGCAAGCTAGACGCTTAGCGTGTCAATATCTGGATGGTGTACTTCTCAGTATATATATGTCGTGGGTTTGTTACGCATTCGCCACTGTTATCTGGAAAGTGAGTCATGACAGATACTGATCCGGAGATTTCAAACCTTGATTAGAGTATTCTATTTGAGGTTCTTATGTGCATCTAATATGAGTTTAAGGCAAATTTTTGCCCTTAGCAACCAGTAGGATAAGAGAGTAAAAATGACTTTAGACTTCTGCCTTTAATAGTGTTGGTCACCATACTGCAAAACATAAACTTTTGATACTCATGTTCTAGATTTTAAAATTTAGGTAATTATCTTATGGTATTTTCATGCAATTTAGCCAAACTCCATCTCTAAATTCACCAAGAAAATCAAATGGAACCAAAAGACGGGTTTTTTCTTCGTTGTTGCGGTGGGAAAAAAGAGGGGTGAGCAAATAGAATTAGAGTTTCAGTTGAATCTTTACGGGTTTGGGGAGAAAAATCCGAACAAAATACTTAATTGACTGCTTACCCATTGTTGATCGTGTCCTAGTCTAGTCACGAGGCAATTCCAAGCATGAAATGGATTTTCTATGTTTGACCTGTGTTGGAGGCACGGATTGGTGTCTTATATGGACGCTATTTTGGTGTGTTCATGCAACCCAATTTAGAGACAAGCCAAATGACGGCATGTAGACGGCTGTATTGTCCTAAAATCATTTTGCCTCTTTGGAACAAATTTTCCCAACAAAAAAGCATCCAAAGTACAATACTTATTAAATGAGTCCTCTATTGATTACGGAAAAATAAATATTTTAACTTGGTCTCATAGTCTAGCATAGCCCATAAAGATTAAAAAAGCGAGAAAAAAGTCCGATCAAATTGCAATTGGAAGAGTTATTGGAGAATTGATGATTCTTTGTATGTATAAAAGTTATCAAAGAAGGCTTACAATATTAAATTGACAGTCTACTTGCTATTGAGTGGTTGGGCTTTACATATTAAATGAAAGGGTAAAAGCTTCAAAATAGAAAACAAATTACCATCACAAGCCAAAGGTTAGCTGACTCATGCTTTCAAAATTCAATAGACCCATGCTTCATTGATTGTTGACTAATTTATATTAAAGGCTGTATGGATAATCAACTTATCTAAGAGATTAAATGTTATTCCAAATTTCCAACTTAATCCATATTTTTTAGACACATTAACTTTAATTGAATTTGATGGTTGAGTTATAAATTAAACATACAAGGAAAACATCAAATTTATATGGAATTTATGTTTATATACAAGAGTCGAAGTTTTCTTTTGCATATGGGCTTAGCAAGCTGGAAGCTCATAGGAATTTAAATGCTAATAATACAAAGACCAAGGACTAACATAAACACATGATTTTCAAAGCCCATCAATAGACCTAACAACTACTGAGCCTTTACCCCAAGCATATGGAGTAGGTTACATGAACTAACATGAGAATCACGCCGGGTCGATCACATGAATCCTCCGCCTCCATTCGCTCCTATCGAACAATATAATTTCATTACGGCCTTTGGCATCCATATCTTTTCGTATCGTCTCCATACATGTTTTCTTCGGTCTCCCTTTCGCCCTTTTAACTTGGCCTAAATCAGGTATCCATTCGTCAAACCGATGCTTCCGTAAGTCTGCATCGCACATGACCAAACCATTTTAGACGGTTTTCTTGTATCTTTTCCTCCACGGGTGCTACACCAACCTTACACGAATATCCTCATTTCGCACATTATCTTTTCCAGTGTTACCACACATCCGACGAAGTATGCACATCTTCGCTACATTCATCTTTTGTGCATGATGTTTGTTAGGAGCCCAGCATTTCGTAGCATATAATATGACAGGCTTAATAGCGCTTTAATAAAACTTTCCTTTCAACCTTAGGAGAAAGTTATGATTGCACAAAATCACCGTTGCGTTCCTCCATTTCAACTAATCAGCCTGAATCTTTTAGTTGGCATCGTTATCGATCTCCTTATCTTTTTGGATGGAAGCTAGATATCTAAACTGATCATTCAGTGATATCTTTTACCCATCTAGTGTTATACCATTATGATCTTGACTTCTCTGTTTACTAAATTTCCATCGCCACGAAACCTTAGTTTACTAAAGTTGATCGACAATTTAAACTCGTCACTTTCTATCCGTTAATGAAGTCTAAAAGGATTGTTTGATTTTATTCACTTGTTACGTTTCATGATTTGCATTTTGAGTGCGACTTCTAAAACAGATTTTAATGACTTGTTGCTAAAACCAGAGAACATCAATAAGATTAGAAATTCGTCTCTATCAACTTCTTCGCAGACAGAGAACCGCCAAATCTCAATTCTCTACCAAATTTAATCCAATTTGTATGATTCATTTTCCGATCTCTTTATTTTTCTAGGCTCTGGTAGACTGCAAAGATTAAATTAAAAGCTTTCTCTCAAATGGGCTGAGAAGTGATGAACTGCATTTTTTTAGCGACGTGTGTGAGAGAGGACATTCTCACAATCGTGCTACATGTGGCTCAATTCTCTAACTTTTCTAAATTGATTTCTCAGTGTTTGTTGTTTGGCAAAATTATATTTTATATAAAATTATATAACTAGCAAATATTTTAATACAAAGTCCAACATAAATTACTCTAGTAAACAAGCTCAAAGACAGGACAGTACCGTAAAAACATGTTAACATGGCACACACACACAGAGAAGTGGGAGGGAGGGGATGGACAATTCTTCTATAACATCTTGCGTAATTTCTTTTTATCTTTGGGGACTTCAAGATCGGTGTCATTAAGAACTATTAATGATGAGAGAGAGATTGGGGAAATGCAATGGGGAGATTGGCATAAGCCTAATTCTCCTTTTTATATAGGCAAAACCATTGTGCTATTACACCCTTATTAAGTGTCAAATTACATATAATAAACTCGTGTACACTATGGGTATTCTAACGCTCTCCCTCAAGCTGGAACATACATATCAAACATGCCCAGTTTGTTACAAATAAACTGCACTATATTCCCTCCTAAGGGCTTTGTGAATAAATCTACTAACTGATGAGCAGATTAAACATGGTAAGTTTCGATGATCCCATCTTCAGCCTTCTTCCTCACAAAGTGACAATCCACCTCAATGTGCTTTATTCGCTCCTGGAACACAGGATTGGAGACAATATAGATTACAGCCTTATTATCACAATATAACCGCATGGAGGAAGTAGGCTCAAAGCCAAGCTCTCCCAGCATAAAGCGAATCCATACAAGCTCACAAATGGTATTCGCCATGGCCCGGTACTCTAACTCGGCGCTGGAACGTTACATAACGCTTTGCTTTTTACTCTTCCAAGAGATCAAATTACCTCCTACGAATATGCAATATCCTGTAGTAGATCTGCAATCGGATGGAGACCCGGCCCAATCTGCATCAGTGAAGCCTGGTACTCGAGAATTTCCATGATCCGAGTACAGCAGACCCTTCCCTGGAGTATTCTTTAAATAGCGAAGTATTCGAATCACTGTATCCCAATGAGTCACTCGATGATCGACCATGAATTGGCTCACAACGCGAACTGGGTATAAGATATCAGGTCGAATGGTGGTAAAGTTATTCAGCTTACCGACCGACCGTCGGTATCTTCGAGGATCTTCAACTAAGTCACATTGTCCCGGAAGCAGCTTACTATTAGGATCCATTGGAGCTTCTATAGGTTTGCACCCTAACATCCCCACTTCATCATATATCAAACACATACTTCTACTGTGAGATGTAGATGCCATCCTTTAACCGAGCAACTTTGATACCTAAAAAGTATTTAAGGCTCCTAAGGTTCTTAGCCTGAAACTTTGTTTGAAGGTGATGTTTAAGCTGTACAATACCAGTCGCATCATCGCTGATAATCACTATTTCATCGACATATACCACTAAAAGAATGCGAAGGCCATTGGTGTTATTACGGTGTGTAAGGTTGTCAAGCACGGCTGCAAGTTTTCAGGAGGTATCGTTCATGCCATTTTTAAAATTTTGCCGTATTAGATAACCCTAACCCTAAAATCGTTACTAGAAAATCCGACGAATAAACATGTAAACTACTTTACATACAAAATGAATGCGGAATACAACCTTTGTAGACTGGTCCTTCACTTCTAAAGCTCCAAGTTGTAGTCCATTCGCTGCGAATGGTGAACTCCCGGACTCTTAAGAGAGTTCACTTGAAGAAACGAACAAGCTTACTCAATATCTTCGAGGCCGAAAATGATCTACGTTGAGAAGACTCGAGCTCATGCCACCTCTTCACTAAACTAGGGTTTAGTAAAGCAAACACCCTAAACTAAATGGCTAATAGTAGAGGATGATGAAGTAGGAAGTGGGCTCACTTTAGATTTAATTTTCTCACAATTTTTCATCATCTTTTCAAACCCTAGAAAACTCTTTTCATTTGGAAGAAGATGAAGCAAGTGATGAAAGAATAATCAAGTGAGGTTAGAAATGCAACCATGGTGAGTGTATGTCATACACTAACCATTGTAAAGACTAAACCATGGCTATGAGTTAAGGTTGGGTTAACAAATATCTTAAGCTAGACAAAAAAGTGGACTAAGTCAATGAAACCTATAAGCTTCTACAAGCTTTGAACCATAACAATATTTCCACAATTTTGAATTTTCTTGAAATAAATATAAACCATAACTCAAACCCTTGCATGGTATAAGTCTCATACATACATGTTGTTGAATATAGTGCCCTCAAAATCAATTATTGGATCGCAGGCACGTGATTGCAATGATTGAGGGAGGACCTATGCAGGTAGAACAGTCTTACTCAAGATGATAGTATGCTATCTGGTTTGCCTTTATCATCGTGTATATGCTTTTAGTAATATTACAGATCACTATTACACGTTGATAGCGCCCATAGAATTCTTGCTTGACTGCCAGCAGTATGATGGTGATCATATACGTGAGAGCTGGGGTCTATAAGCACATCCTTAAAAGGTCCCTAATCGTGGGAGTTTTCGAGACTGAACATCGATACTCCATGAGTAGACTAGTGTATACGGATCGAGACCCCGACGAGGGGCGATGGCCGGTCTCACAAGCCATTGGTGTCAGCTGGTTCACCTAAGACGTATACAGGTGCTCATTGGGTTATGAGTACACCGGACAGGACTCGCCGGGAACATGCTAGTTGATTTTATACCTAGCGTCAGATAGCAGTTCCCTGGTGACATGTGTACAGGTTAGTCTATCGACCTGAGATCGTCATTTGTCTCGTGTGAGTTCCCACTGTGGTTTGATTACTACCCTACCACGGCTCAAAGAGTCGTGCAAACAGATTTTAGTTCGGTACAGTCCCGGGCCATATGGAGGCAGTGAGTGGATCGGCAGGGGATTCGTCTCTCCCGGTATTTGGGGCGAGATCGCGTTGTGCCTGGAGAGCCATTACACGAAGTCCTTGCCAAGGCAAGTAAGATTTACTGGTAGGTATTCCAGTAATATCTCAGGGTGTTCTGGGTTACACTCCGACACGACTTATACCGCTTTTGAGATCTGACGTTTACCAGCCCCTAGGCCCAATATGCGATACTCATTGACGAACGGACCGGACTGAACGGATATTGTCACTGACAGGCTCAGTAGGGTTTCAGAATGAGTTCGCTCATCAGCCTCCCTTTTGGTCAATACATGGGTAGCCGTTACGTACAGCTAGTACCACTGACGTGCTTGTGGTTAAACCCACTGCCAACGTATTGATGGGTCTTTAAAGTCCCCCACGGATAGTTTCCCAAGTTTCGGGCGAAACGTTGTAGAGGCCGTATGGTTTTATGGCAGCGTTCGATCATATGCGTGCACTAGTGCACGTATCATGATCGGACGGATCATACTAGTGGGCTTTGATTTAAGCCGGATCCTAGTATTAGATTTGTTAGATTACTTTAGTCTCATCGCATTTGCATTCAGTCGGAATGCGGATGCAGGTATATATATACAGGTGAGGGATATCCTTGTGATCCGTCGCGAGTTTACTTTAGATGTTGTCATATCTTATTGTTGGACTAAACATTTGGATTAATGTTTAGATGGTGGAAATTGTGAGTGGATGTCATGATTTAGTGCATTAAATGTGCCATGTGCTTCATTGGTGAGTCATGATATTATTTTTTGAGCTAATGTCACATTTGTGATTGATTATTGTGTTGAAATGAGAGGTGGAGAGAGAGTGGACAGCCACTATGGCTTGGGCTAGCTCTTGGGATTTATGTGGGTGCTCTCATTTTTCATTCTAACACAATAACGAAAGCTCATCATCTTCTTCTTCCTCTAGCTCACTATTTCCGCCATGGCATCATCTTCAACCTCCATCCATACACTCTCATATGTTGAGAATCAATGGATGCTTGAGACAAACTTATCACACACATTCTCTGCATCACCTTGGACATGTCGGCTAGCAAACTTCATGTTCGAGTTGCTTCGGTTTGAAGCTGGAGGCCGTAAAAAGACTTCTTGACGTGGTGCCCTTCCGACGAGGAGACCGGAGATCGGAGATGCCGCGAGGAGCTAGGGATGGTGGCTAAAGACCGAAAGACACGGATCGATCGGTATAGCTTTTGTACCATCTTTCTAGTTGGCTAGTTTGTGTTAATGGTTCGATACAGGTGAAAGACTACGATAGCGCCGGTTTTGTAAAAAGTTTTTGTTCCGCGTTTGGCCTCGGATTGACGGCCGGGACGCTACCGTAGACTTACACATGTTGCATGTGTAACCTAGCATGATACAACAATATATATCACATATATATTTATGTGCGCAAAGAAAACAAACATATATCACATATATGTTAAGTGTATCATGAATGAGAAAAAGAAAAGCTTAAGTGAGCTAATATTAGTTAATGTAATTTAATATATCAAATATATAATTCTACATTAAATTGTTAAATCAACACTTGATTTAATAATCCGGCTATATTGTGTATAACCGACTAATATCAAATGCAACAACTTATTGAATCAGCACCTGATCTGATAACACGGCTATATCACATATAACCGACCAATGTCACAAGTCGCGAGAATAGAATGCGGTATGACATATCGCATTAATCTCGGTCCCGCACATATCACATATGTGCTCTTACTCCGTTTCGCATGAACTAGGAAACCTCTGTGTATGACTCTAAAGACTCGTCAATACGCCGGCAGTAGGTGATGATCATATCAAACACCCACAAGCCGCAAGCGGTCTGCTAAACGTAACGGCTACGCGGGTATTGAACGATCAGAAGATCAATAAGCAGGCCTGCTCGTACTCGAATCCACCCAGTAACACTACCGTACAGTCTGGTCTCTTCGTCTGATATGTCGCATATCAACAGCCTGGGGGTGGTATAACGTCAGACCCCAATAGCCTGATAAGTCATGCCGATACAAGGTCCATAACAGTTCGAGAAACTACTGATAACACTTACCAGTAAATCTCAGTAACCCTGGCCAGGAATTTCCTGTTATGGCCAATCGAGCATAGCGAAACATCAACTCCAAATACCGGGAGAAACAAAACCCCTCCTATCGCTCATTGCCTCCGTAGGACTCGGGACTGTACCCAAAAATCACCTTTTTTGCACGATCTCTTGACCGTGGTATGGTGGAAATCAAAGCACGGTGGGAATCACACAAGACCCTATGACGATCTCGGGTGTACAGACTAACATGTACCAGTGTCACCAGAGAACCTGTCACGACCCGAAAGAGCACGTGACTGGCCCTTGAACCATATGAAGTCTATAAGACTCCATCTGATCCAAGTAAGCCAAAAGCCCAGAAATCTAAAACCATTTTTGAGAATAAGTAAAGAAAACTGGTTTAAAGAAGTGTAGAAAAACATGTTTGAAATCAAGGTTTTTAAATAACTAAGCCGAATGTGCATTTGAAAACCGTACAGTCTTTTCTAAAATTTTCGGCAGAGTTTCTCTTGTAAAACTGGCCCCGAATGGGGTACAACATGAATAACAATATATAAAATGATAAAGGCATCCCCAAGCGGGAGCTAGCTCTTCGTCAATCGACGGTCACAACCACACGATGATATGATAATATACAACGCCAAGTGGCGAGGATCAAAATCAAGGAAAGCTCAAAAAGCAGCAAGAAAACCGCAATACTACTAAGCGCGACTCTAAGGTCGAATAATACCACACTGTCTCTAAGTCTGAAAGAATATACAAGTTTTTGGTTGATGGACAATTTCTAGATACAATGAAATACATGAATAAAATGGTGATTCTTGATGCGAAAGAATCCACCTACCAAAGCAAATCACCCGCAAGAAGGTAGTGTGCCAGAAATGCCGCAATGAAACCTGTACGGCAGAACCTGCAAGGACTGTGGCACAACGGGGGTGAGTTGCCAACTCGTGAATAGAAATATCTACAAGCAGAAACCGAATGCAAGACATAAACCTAAGCCAACGATCAGTAATACAATCCACAAGAGTGCATCTGAGTGTAATAAGGTGGCAAGGTAACATCTAATCATGTATGTAGTGCCAGGTACTCAGGTAATAACATGTCATCAGTGTAAGGTATGCCTGCATGAGGTAAGTATGATGAAATATCAATGATATCAATACACATATATTAGCGTCCCATACCACTAATATTGGTGTAAGGGTATATATAACAGCGCCCTCATACCCTGTTATATATACAAATGAAGTATGACAAGTGTAAATCCAGTCTGTATATGATCCATGTCTGTATAAATGTGGAACCCGTCCACCTGTCACCCACTGACAGTAAGCATCATGTATGCAAGTATGAGGATATAAACAATATCATGGAAAACATCATGAAACCCGTGCCAAGCATCGACACGTAAATCCTCATCCATATGGGGCTCCGTCTGCGGTATCGGCCCTCGGCCCCGGCAGCACGAGTCAACCCATGTCCATCTCTGGGCTCCGTCTGCGGTAGCGGCCCGTCGGCCCCCGGCAGTACGCCCATCTCTCGGCTCCAGGCGGTATCCCCCGGATATCCGCCGAGCTCAAATACAATCACCGGTAGGTACTCGCCCGCCTCCAGGCTCAATCGGCATAACCCATCGATCATCTCGCCGAGGGGAACCATACCGGGCCCACCACGAACCCGCAAACGGATCATCACTCCTCGAATCGGGTTTCAAGCACACGTCTCAGCACCGAGAAAACGCGTGGTGGACGCACCCAAATATCATATCACGAGGTACCGGGTTTTCATAAAAGAACATCTTTTCTTAAATAATCCCACGGTCCTCAAAATCAGAAATCACATGAAAATCCACATCAAGAAGTAAATCCAATGCAATGTGCTATGCAATCAATCCATGATGTATGCGACATGTAAAGAGAGATAATCATATCGGAAATCATGCAACATGGAATAGTAATGTACATATGTCGGGAGGAACCGCTCCTTTAGAATGAATCAGTTTAAAGAATATCTTGCGGTCCTCAATCTCAATCAAGTCAGAATCATCTATGTTTGTGTACAGGTACATGTGTACAATATGCCAAGCAGTAATCATATCATGAATGCAACAGTACTACAGTGTAGTGGCATGGCAATTATCGATGATGAAGTGTGTGAGCCGGCAAATAGTGTACGTGAAACATACGCATCATCGATAATGGTGCTGGTGTCCTAACAGCATGATAATAATATAACAATGAACATATGCCAGCAATGCGAATAGCAGGAAAATGCAGATATCTAGTAGTCAACACCACAGTGAAGTATCTACTATGCAAACTACATCTAAGTATCCGGTCAATCAGGAGGGGTAGGTGTGGAAACCACCTAAATCTGAGTCGATACATGTATAAAAGTATATAGTCGGTGATCTCGCCTCAATGTCATATCATAAGATATCCTCGAGTTATGAGTGCGGATCTATCATCAATATCGGCTCGTACGGTAAATCATCGTACGGCATCCCCATAGCTGGGTAGGAGTCAGTATCTCACTGTCTCATCACATAACAGATATCACCATCGTCAGATCATATAGTCTGGAGTACTACTCTATGTCTAGTACAAAACGGTAACCTCAGTAAGTATGCATGCGGGGGTAAACACATATCCCAAGCCCGCAAGAATCACAAGTCATATCCCACATATGAATCGTATAAAATCACCGATCCCAGGGCACCCAGCCCACATCATCGACTCATCTCCAAAGTCATCACATATCATCAATCACAGTGCAAGTACAAGTGATAAGCAAGGGTGTGTGTAGGTGTAATTCTACCCTAGGGTTCGCGACTATGAACTACACTAGTCACTTCTAACCCTACATTATCCACAATACACCTAATATCACAATAAACTACATAGTAATCTATCTACGGACTGTGGGGGTGCTATACGCCATCCACCCGACTTCCCCCTGTAGATATAATCTACTCACCTTGCATCACCAATTGCGGACGTCACCACGTATTTGCTTGTCGTCCCGAAGTCTTCATGGGTACCTACACATCAAAATATCGTATATGCGCATTAAAACCAAATCCAATCTAAAACGGCGCACGAAATCCAAAACGATACGATAAGGGGGCCTATAGGTGAGAACCTATGGCACGCCTTCAAAACCATCAATAAATCCTCTACATCGTCGTATAAACGACAATTAGTCGAGGCAAAACACATTCCACCATTTCAGAATCAAAAATACGGAATACGGAAACACGAATCCAAAATAGCAACTTAGGATATATGTCCCAGATTTCACCCTAGATAGAATCTGTCAAAACTAGAAGTACCCTGGGTCAACACTAGAGGAACAGGGGCTGTGCACAGAAAACGAGGAGAATGGCTAAGTATGCTAAGTCAAAGTCCACCTCTCTCTCTCACCTACCCTCATCATTATATTTTCCTTTCTTTTCCTTTTCTTTTAAAATCCAAACCTTCTCACATCAATAGTAATCCCAAAAGAAAACCATGGCTAGAAAAATGCACAAGTGTAGAAAAAGTGATACGTGTAAGTTTTGCACAAGATTGCCAAAAAACCCGATTAGCGATTTTAATCGCGATTAGCACTAAATTATTGTCAAACTAATCACAAAAACTTAAAAATGCCATAATCCACTAATTTACCCTATTTTAGAATTTTCCATAATTTTTCATAATTTTTTCTAACATTTTTCCTATTTATTTGCATTTAATATTAAAATAATCAATAAAATAATATTAAATTATAAAAATTCCCAAAATTAATATTTTATATTTTTGAAAATGTTACAATCTACCCCCCTTAAAGAAATTCGGTCCCCGAATTTTAAATTTAAACCCCCAGATACAAAAACATCTCAGTAATAAACCAAAGTCGTCGGGGCTCCGAAATCATCAACACATAGAACGTCACAGCGCAATGCATGCGCAAGGGTACTGAGCAGATAACTCGAAAACAAAACTCCGTCAAGCATCCCGCAATCATCGGAGTCAATGTAAAAAAAACACAATGTCAAATCCAATACAAAACCGATATGATATGGATCGGAACTACACATGTAGACATCCAATCTAAACATAACACCATCCTGTGCGTCTGGTGCGCACTGAAATCAAAAAAAAATCCATATATGTGCTAAACAGGTGCACAAAACAACATCCAAGTGCAACGGGTGTGCACGAAGCATCTGTCATGGGCATCGTATGTGCCTGACAGCAAAATAAATCAGGTGCATGTGACATGCACGAAGAATCCCGATTTAGCGCATCTGGCGTGCACCAAAATCGTATCTAAAAACATGCACCCAACATGCGCGAAAATCCAAACCGGTGCATCCATCGTGCACGAATGAAAATCTAAACCCTGCGCACTCAACATGCACGGAAATCACGAAATCCAATAGCAAACACCGAACAGGCGTAAAGCACATCGCCAGCACGGAGTGCAAAAATCAACCATCAAAATCCGGGTCAAAATCAACGATATAATGCGGCTCAAACCAAAATCAGGGTACCGCAAGGAAAATCTCACAACCGTGTGCATCAGCGTGCACGAATCAAAGCCTAACACTAAAATGCATGAAAACTCTGCGCAAAATATATAAATATCCAGTGGGTGCATGAAACCAATATCATGAAACTCAGTCACCAAAACTAGATCGTGCAAATAGAACGCCCAAAATACCGAAATCCAAAATGACGGATACGTGATAATCGAATCACAAAATCACAAATCATAAATACCGTCTTCGGTAGTTTCTCCTTCAAGGTCGAGAAGGAGTCAGTGTAATCCACTGCTAGCAGCGCAGGATATCTACCTGCCTCTTGCTCACGGTCTGGCGTCTTCTGACTCTCTAGGTCCTTATCTTCTCTGCGGATTACCTATCACGCGGTCAATCGGCTCATCGGCCCTGTCAGGTGTGCTAACGGGGACGATTCCGTTCTGGCACTTTTCTGGTCACCTCTCGGTCAAACCTCACGACCACTCGTAAGGCAGCATATCACTGACGTCGGTCTCTGGCTATCTGAATGCACGTCACACATCTGATCCTGGGTGCAAACATCATTGCAGCAATGTCCTGAAAGGAATCCTGCTCAAGGTCTCTTCCAATCATGCCTATGCCGATCTGTACAGAGGCTGGCTCTCTTGTACTATCTCTTCTCGCTGGAAAGACATCTGTGTCCTCAGCATAACATTTCTCGGAAATTGGTCACATCCCAACGTTTCTGTAAGCATATCAGGTCTCTAGTTTCGACGGGAAGCAATGACAGCTCGTCAGTATCTCACACGAACCTCTGGTTCCACTTGTCTCCATCGTCGTCCACTATGACGTCACGCCAAGCTACTATACACTGCACTGCTCTCGGCCACGGTCAATCTGAAGTCTCTCACACGGACTCGAAATCGCGTACTCTGTAGCTTCATCATTCTGTAGCAGATGTCAGGCCGAACTGGTCCTCGGAAACACGTCCCAACCATCGGAGGAATACTCATCACTCGTCCGTCCTTGATCCATTCGCAACGCATCTGGGTAAGTTCCTTTATCCGAACTTGGTCAACTACCTCGTCGACAATGCCGAACTCTGGCCTGCTGGGTGTGCGCAACACGACCACTCCTGGTCTAGGTCTTCTCGTATCGTACTCCAGAAAGGTCCTGCCGAGGTTCCTTTCTCAAATCTCAATCCTGCCGAAATGCCCGGAAGTCATCATCCAATGCTGAAGCTAAAGCTTATTCCGGAACGGCTGCATACCTATCGCGCTTCTTTCTGGAAGGTATATCCATATACCACGCCTCTGGGTGCGTATAACATCTCTGATGTCGGCGGAGTGGGACGTCATCTCGTCGAAATATCTTGCGAAATCTTTTCTTCACTCTGCATCAGTGTCGACTGATTCGGACTCGTCTCATCATGGCTGCACGAACTGCGCTCCGACGGCTATGCTCGCACCTGGAGTCTCCCAAGCAGTGTCCCATCACGATATCCGAAAGATGTCGAACCATCCGATCGACTCGTCAGATCCTCATAATCCCCCAAGAGCTCACATCTCGGGTACAGTTTAATAGTATCGAGTACATGCCACAGCGTCGGTGGTCCAGCCGTAGAAGGGCAAACCCAAGCCTCACTAATGGCGCCGCGGAACCGCCGTAAACCCTAAGGTTCCAAGGCTGTCACACGGTCATTAAGTCGAGTTAGGGTTTCATTCTTCTAGAGGGTCCATAGAATCACCTGCATGTCTTTCCGTATACTTTAAACTTGGAAAATAGGCTCCTGACATTCGATCGTCTCAATCGACTCTCAACGAATCTGCGTGAAGTCGTCTCTAGCTGGAATCAATCCACCTGATGACCTCGCATCGGGGTAAGCGAACTCACCACGCGTCCTAGTCATCCATCCTCGGTGACTAGCAACTCGCTATCATCTCTCTAAGAACATGCTCATGCTGCAGTAGCTCCAATCATCTGGGCGATATCTCATCATTTGCAGCAACAACTGGCTCATATGCCTGTACGCCGAACAACGCCTCAATCCTCCAGGAAAGGCAATACATAAGCGGTCATCTCTGAATCAGCCTGCTCTAGATCTGAGTAAGACTCTCCACACTGGAAATCTTCAACTCAACTGGGCCCGCTCTGGCGCAAAATCGGACGAATCACCTTCGTCTCTCAAATCGGGTAGACTAGCTATCATCTGTCGCATAACTGCCTGAAAGCTCCGGCAATCTCAGCTCGTAAGCTCCGAAAGCAACACCCTGTCAATCTCAGCGACAGCTGGTCCATCTGTCTGCACGGTAGGCGACATCACCATCTCTGAGGTATGCTGTACATCAACAGTCCTCTCTCAACTGGCAGCTCTAACAAAGGCCCGATCATCCGGTGCAAGACCAAGCACTCGCCTCCACTAAAGGTCACAATCACCAACACTAACTCGAGACGTTCCCATGTCACCAGAAAACACAAAGGTCGGCCCTCGTACCAAACGAGCTCACACCGGCCGTAACCCTAGCAGCAGCCCAAACTGCGCTCAAACACGGTGACAGGAATCTCAATCGAGTATCACAGAGAGCACATCAGTGGCAAGAAGGGAAACAACAGATCCAAAGTGGATACATGATCATAGGAAGGAACAGTATCAATGAAGGTATGATCATGAAACTAATAGAATCGGGGATCTCAAATGGATGAATAATCCTGGATATAAAGAGAATCACTGATCTCGAAAGTATGTACATCCTAAGGTTCCTTAAGCGGAGTGGCGTGTCGTAAGTATGCCGCGGAACATACCAACGGTACGTCACTCTACTTTAGTCACCAAATCCATCAACCAAGGGTCATCCTAAAACGACGAAAGTTCGGGTTTACACCCCCTCGACCAAGTCTAAGTTCCGTAAGGTCAAGCCTAAGTTCCGTATATAAACAACTCCCTAGGCTCCACATAGTCAAACTTAGACTCGAACCAAGGTCAACCTAGCGCTCTGATACCAACTTTGTCACGACCCGAAAGAGCACGTGACTGGCCCTTGAACCATATGAAGTCTATAGGACTCCATCTGATCCAAGTAAGCCAAAAGCCCAGAAATCTAAAACCATTTTTGAGAATAAGTAAAGAAAACTGGTTTAAAGAAGTGTAGAAAAACATGTTTGAAATCAAGGTTTTTAAATAACTAAGCCGAATGTGCATTTGAAAACCGTACAGTCTTTTCTAAAATTTTCGGCAGAGTTTCTCTTGTAAAACTGGCCCCGAATGGGGTACAACATGAATAACAATATATAAAATGATAAAGGCATCCCCAAGCGGGAGCTAGCTCTTCGTCAATCGACGGTCACAACCACACGATGATATGATAATATACAACGCCAAGTGGCGAGGATCAAAATCAAGGAAAGCTCAAAAAGCAGCAAGAAAACCGCAATACTACTAAGCGCGACTCTAAGGTCGAATAATACCACACTGTCTCTAAGTCTGAAAGAATATACAAGTTTTTGGTTGATGGACAATTTCTAGATACAATGAAATACATGAATAAAATGGTGATTCTTGATGCGAAAGAATCCACCTACCAAAGCAAATCACCCGCAAGAAGGTAGTGTGCCAGAAATGCCGCAATGAAACCTGTACGGCAGAACCTGCAAGGACTGTGGCACAACGGGGGTGAGTTGCCAACTCGTGAATAGAAATATCTACAAGCAGAAACCGAATGCAAGACATAAACCTAAGCCAACGATCAGTAATACAATCCACAAGAGTGCATCTGAGTGTAATAAGGTGGCAAGGTAACATCTAATCATGTATGTAGTGCCAGGTACTCAGGTAATAACATGTCATCAGTGTAAGGTATGCCTGCATGAGGTAAGTATGATGAAATATCAATGATATCAATACACATATATTAGCGTCCCATACCACTAATATTGGTGTAAGGGTATATATAACAGCGCCCTCATACCCTGTTATATATACAAATGAAGTATGACAAGTGTAAATCCAGTCTGTATATGATCCATGTCTGTATAAATGTGGAACCCGTCCACCTGTCACCCACTGACAGTAAGCATCATGTATGCAAGTATGAGGATATAAACAATATCATGGAAAACATCATGAAACCCGTGCCAAGCATCGACACGTAAATCCTCATCCATATGGGGCTCCGTCTGCGGTATCGGCCCTCGGCCCCGGCAGCACGAGTCAACCCATGTCCATCTCTGGGCTCCGTCTGCGGTAGCGGCCCGTCGGCCCCCGGCAGTACGCCCATCTCTCGGCTCCAGGCGGTATCCCCCGGATATCCGCCGAGCTCAAATACAATCACCGGTAGGTACTCGCCCGCCTCCAGGCTCAATCGGCATAACCCATCGATCATCTCGCCGAGGGGAACCATACCGGGCCCACCACGAACCCGCAAACGGATCATCACTCCTCGAATCGGGTTTCAAGCACACGTCTCAGCACCGAGAAAACGCGTGGTGGACGCACCCAAATATCATATCACGAGGTACCGGGTTTTCATAAAAGAACATCTTTTCTTAAATAATCCCACGGTCCTCAAAATCAGAAATCACATGAAAATCCACATCAAGAAGTAAATCCAATGCAATGTGCTATGCAATCAATCCATGATGTATGCGACATGTAAAGAGAGATAATCATATCGGAAATCATGCAACATGGAATAGTAATGTACATATGTCGGGAGGAACCGCTCCTTTAGAATGAATCAGTTTAAAGAATATCTTGCGGTCCTCAATCTCAATCAAGTCAGAATCATCTATGTTTGTGTACAGGTACATGTGTACAATATGCCAAGCAGTAATCATATCATGAATGCAACAGTACTACAGTGTAGTGGCATGGCAATTATCGATGATGAAGTGTGTGAGCCGGCAAATAGTGTACGTGAAACATACGCATCATCGATAATGGTGCTGGTGTCCTAACAGCATGATAATAATATAACAATGAACATATGCCAGCAATGCGAATAGCAGGAAAATGCAGATATCTAGTAGTCAACACCACAGTGAAGTATCTACTATGCAAACTACATCTAAGTATCCGGTCAATCAGGAGGGGTAGGTGTGGAAACCACCTAAATCTGAGTCGATACATGTATAAAAGTATATAGTCGGTGATCTCGCCTCAATGTCATATCATAAGATATCCTCGAGTTATGAGTGCGGATCTATCATCAATATCGGCTCGTACGGTAAATCATCGTACGGCATCCCCATAGCTGGGTAGGAGTCAGTATCTCACTGTCTCATCACATAACAGATATCACCATCGTCAGATCATATAGTCTGGAGTACTACTCTATGTCTAGTACAAAACGGTAACCTCAGTAAGTATGCATGCGGGGGTAAACACATATCCCAAGCCCGCAAGAATCACAAGTCATATCCCACATATGAATCGTATAAAATCACCGATCCCAGGGCACCCAGCCCACATCATCGACTCATCTCCAAAGTCATCACATATCATCAATCACAGTGCAAGTACAAGTGATAAGCAAGGGTGTGTGTAGGTGTAATTCTACCCTAGGGTTCGCGACTATGAACTACACTAGTCACTTCTAACCCTACATTATCCACAATACACCTAATATCACAATAAACTACATAGTAATCTATCTACGGACTGTGGGGGTGCTATACGCCATCCACCCGACTTCCCCCTGTAGATATAATCTACTCACCTTGCATCACCAATTGCGGACGTCACCACGTATTTGCTTGTCGTCCCGAAGTCTTCATGGGTACCTACACATCAAAATATCGTATATGCGCATTAAAACCAAATCCAATCTAAAACGGCGCACGAAATCCAAAACGATACGATAAGGGGGCCTATAGGTGAGAACCTATGGCACGCCTTCAAAACCATCAATAAATCCTCTACATCGTCGTATAAACGACAATTAGTCGAGGCAAAACACATTCCACCATTTCAGAATCAAAAATACGGAATACGGAAACACGAATCCAAAATAGCAACTTAGGATATATGTCCCAGATTTCACCCTAGATAGAATCTGTCAAAACTAGAAGTACCCTGGGTCAACACTAGAGGAACAGGGGCTGTGCACAGAAAACGAGGAGAATGGCTAAGTATGCTAAGTCAAAGTCCACCTCTCTCTCTCACCTACCCTCATCATTATATTTTCCTTTCTTTTCCTTTTCTTTTAAAATCCAAACCTTCTCACATCAATAGTAATCCCAAAAGAAAACCATGGCTAGAAAAATGCACAAGTGTAGAAAAAGTGATACGTGTAAGTTTTGCACAAGATTGCCAAAAAACCCGATTAGCGATTTTAATCGCGATTAGCACTAAATTATTGTCAAACTAATCACAAAAACTTAAAAATGCCATAATCCACTAATTTACCCTATTTTAGAATTTTCCATAATTTTTCATAATTTTTTCTAACATTTTTCCTATTTATTTGCATTTAATATTAAAATAATCAATAAAATAATATTAAATTATAAAAATTCCCAAAATTAATATTTTATATTTTTGAAAATGTTACAGAACCGCTATCCGACAATGGGTATAATACCATCTAGGAGTTCTCGGTGAGTCCGTTCAGTGTACCCAGTCTCACTGAGCACCCGTATACCTTCTCTGATGTCAAACACCAATGGATAATCCATCGCCCATCACATGGGTCGAGAAGCGTATACGCTAGTCTACTCTGAAATATCGATGCCATGTCTCGATACTCCCACGACTATGAATATTTGAAGGATGTACTTACCGACTATCATGTCCCCACTAGTATAATCTACATCATAATCCTGGTAGTCAAGTACTGATCCTAAGGGCTTTATCAACATAAAATAGAAAGGCAATAAATGTACATGTTAAGATAAAGTGCAACCAGATAGCATACTATCATGTCGAGCAAGAAAGTCCTAACCTATATATGTCCAAGCATCCACTACAATATACATCACATGTACAGTAATGGCCTCTAGAGCATACATATAACTAACAATCTCTCACTTGCACTGAGGCCATCTGTTGTAGTATCCAATACCCAACAATATAGCAGTGGTTGTAGTATCACATACTCAACCATCCCATAGAAGTCTCTCTAGGGGTAAGGCCTTTGTGAGTGGATTCGCTGTGTTATCCTTCGTGTCTACTCTCCTGACCTCGATCCCTTGGAGATCAACCATCTCCCTGATCAGGTGATACTTGCCTCAGAATATGTCTGGAACGCTGATGGGACCTTCGTTCCTAGGCCAAAGCCACTACTCCATTGTTGTCACAATAACAGTTATTTGACGCTCAATGGTAGGAAGCGTCTTCATCTCATGAACAAGAAATGCCTAGACAGCCACTTTGGCAGCATCATTGGTAGCAATGTATTCAGCCTTTATCATCTAATACGTCACGGTATTTAGCTTGGAACTCTTCCAACATACCGTCCCTGCACTGAGGGTAAAGACAATGCTTGTGACTGACTCTCAGTCGACCTTATCACTCTGGAAGCTCGAACCAAGAACTTTCTTTTAGTGCTTCTCAAGTACTTAAGAATGTCCTCCACAGCTTTCCAGTGATTCTCCCAAGATCCGATTGATTCCCGATCACTACACCTAGTGAGTCTTCTACATCTGGTCTGGTACATAACATCGCATACATGATAGAGCCTAATGCCGAAGCATAGGGTATCCCTTGCACGAGAGCTCTCTCCAAATCAGTCTTGGAAGACATCTTTTTGGAGAGGGTGATCCATGAGTGAATGGGCGAACCACCACGCTTAGAATCTTCCATACTAAACCCTTTTAGTATGGTGTTAATGTACCTAGATTTGGGACACACCCAACATCCACTTAGATCTATTACCATATATCATAATCCACAAGATGTAGGTATCATCCAAATCTTCTATTGAGAATCCCCGTGATAAGAAGAGCTTGACCAAGTGTACCATAGAAAACAATTTCCTATCAAGAGTATGTCATCTACGTACAATACGTGGAAGACAACCTTACTCTCTACAACCTTCTTGTATATATAAGGTTCATCTACCATTTTGATGAAGTCAAATTCTTTGACTGTCACATCAAAGCAGATGTTCCAACTCCGCGATACTTGTATTGATCCTGATGGACTTAAGCATAGCTTTGAAAGTCTCAACTTTTCCATTTACACCAAGAATCTTCTCAAGATCCATTTGCTCCCAATGGGTTTTACACTTCAGATGCAACATGCAAAGTCATACTTTGTTGGTGTACATGGATTCCATCTTTGATCTCATAGCATCCAGCTTTTACACAGAGTCCTTACTCGTGATGGCCTGCCTGAACCTAGTTGGGCCATCATCTACAATGATGCAGTCCTCGCTCCTACTGTCACCAAGAAGACCGTAGTATCTCTCAAGTGGATGAGGAATCCTACCAGATTCGCGGAGAGGCTGAGGTTCGTTGGAAACTATTGAATCCTTTGGTTTCACCAAATCATCAGTTGTTAACTTGTCAAGCTGGAACACTTCCAGTTCTACCTCATGACCATAAATTTCTTCACAAGAAATTCCTTTTCTAAAAAGGTGGCATGCTGAGAAACAAAACACCTTTTGCTCCTCAGTTAGGTAGAAGATATTCCCTTGCAAATGTTCGAGATATCCTAACAAACTTACAATACTGACCTTGCCTCGAGCTTGTCCGGATTCTGCCTTTCAACATAGGCCGAACAACCCCATATCTTAACTCGTTTAAGACATGGTCTCTTCCCATTCCATATCTCACATGTAGTGGTAGGCCCTGATTTGGATGGAACCTCATTCAATAGGTATACATCTTCTCAAGTGCATAACCCCAAAAGGAAACAGGTAACTCAGCAGTACTCATCATAGAGCGCACCATATCTCATAGGGTGCGATACCTCCGCCCCGATACACTGTTGTGCTGTGGTGTATACGAAGGAGTAATCTGAGAGAGAACCTCATTCTCCTTTTAGAAACTCCAAGAACTCCATGCACAAGTATTCTCCTCCTCGATCACATCGAAGGACTTTAACACTTCCACCAGTCTGGTTCTCAACTTCAAGCTTATATTTCTCGAATTTCTCAAAAAGTTTCAGACTCATGTTTCAACAGGAACACATGTCCGAATCTTGAGACATAGACGATGAATGTAATAAAGTACCAAGAACCAAGCTTGGCATTTGTAGACATAGGAACGTATACATCATCATGTATGCGTCCCAAGAGTTCACTAACTCTTTCTCTGTTTCCAGTAAACGGAGTATCGGTCATTTTTACCTTTGAGACAAGACTGACAAGTATCATAAGATGAAAATTCAAACAGATTCTCATATTCATTCTTATGTAACTTAGCTGGTCGTGTCGCATTGATATGACCTAGTCTACAATGCCTCAAGAAGGATTCGTTCATTTCTGAACTACTCCTCATGTGTGTGTTCTAGATACTTTGAACTGTGATTTGATTTAGAACGTATATGCTATTATATAACGTGCCTGATCGAATCAACTCTTGATTCACGAAAACGTTCACAACATTATCCTCCAATACAGAATTATATCCTTCTTTAACTCAATAAAAAACATGATGTAATGTTGTATATCAGGTTCGATATGTAATAACATTTGTTCAGAATCAATGTATTAATACAAGGTGATATCTGCCAACAGATTTGGCTGCAACAATTGCACCATTCTCTAACACTTTAGAGACATCAGCCATTCTCAGTTCTCTACCTTTCTGTAGCCCATGTAACTCTTACATATGTAGGATCCTGATCAGGTATCTCATACCTAAGACATAGAGGATACTGAGAAACAGTTCTCGGTAATAAGGACACCCGAAGAATATGCATCAACATGTACTTTCTTTGATTGGGTGGCATAAGAATCCGGATATTTCCCTATTTCCTGCTCAGACTTATAACAATTATAAGAAAGAACGAAACCAACGTTCCCTAGCTCAGTATAATAAGCAGGTTCGGTCAATGCATCCATATTATTATTTTGATTAAGGCGTGACATGGTCGCTACCAGGGAGAGAGAAAAAACACTCTGCGTGCGCTCTTGCAGGATTAGATTGGTTATTAGTTTATCTAATCAGGATGGCTCCCACTGTTTTAGACAAATCTACCTTCAAATCCTAAAAGGTAAGACTAGCCGGGATTAATTACACCCTATAAGTTCGCCAATCTTTCGGCCAGGCCAGTGTCGGTACATTGAGAGAGGTTCCCCGTGCTTTCGCACGGACCTAATTAAAATAAATCTCGTTTTCTCAAGGGCGTAACCCCGTTAACACCTTTTTAGACACCTACTTAATCGGCTAATTGTAATGTGTAAAACTCTCCCAGGAGTAACTCTTACTCACAGTGGGTATCGGGATCCAACTATCTCATAGAAGGTATGCAATCTCATTGCAAATTTCAACACTTGAAATTCCCGATAATATTTTGCCCCTAGCAACTTATGACCTTAACAAGGTCAACAAATCATAAGCGCTAGCCAAGTTCAACCCATCATTTCCTGATTGAATTAAACTCACCCGCACGACCCTTAACAAGGTCAATAAAGTCGTACGGCTACCCTAATCCAATCGCATCATACGCTTATGCAGATAAGCACTAATCAGCTACCGCACACTACGCCTTATCATGGTCAACAAACGTAGCACGAATACTAAGTAAGACTTATCTGAAATGACGGGGGACTACGACAGGTTTTTATGAAAACCTTTTGCTTAATGAACTTGATATCGTTGTAGAATCGAGTGAATTTAAAAAGGAGTGTTTTTGAGGCCTTTACTAGTTTTGCTAAAGAGGTCACTCCCGGTGAAGGGATCTCGGCTCTTTCCTTATCGAATAAGGTGCAGATATTTCACAAATACCACTATGCAAAGCAAAAACTATAAAAGCAATCAAAAGACAAACCGAATTTATAGCATCTGCTAGTTTCGCTAAAGAGATCACTCCCGGTGAAGTGATCTCGGCTTTTTCCTTATCGAATAAGGTGCTACATATTCTACAAGGAATACCGCTATGTAAAGCAAGAACTAGAGCTACCAGTTTTTAAACAAGTTTCTACAACATCTTTAGGTTTCTTTTATTTCATTAATCTCATTAATGAAGTCCCATCAAATTATGCTTCATAAGCATCACAGAATAAACGAAAGCAGCAATATTTATTATCTCATATATATGATATAGGCATTCGTCTCAGAACATATCAAGTGATCACATCACAGAATATCAGCAGCAGGAGAATCACATATGAAATATTGGATATACTAGGAATTCCGTATTTTATTTAAGCCAGTAAAAACACGGATTCTACGGTCGAGATGAATAGCCAAACCAACATCCCTAAACTCCTACGAAAGCGGCAAGCAACCCTCCCAATTCTAGAGTTAGGAGACCCGGTCTCGACTCCTCCAGATGGTCTCCTACTGGACCCTAGAACCCGGTTACTTGTGCTCCCCGCCTTGGGTCTATCCTAATACGGAAAAGTAAATAATATACATCAACGGTGACATCATTCTCAACCCGGAAGTGCCCCAATAAAAGAATATTACATACAATGAATTTTACATGAATGAAAATAAAAACCCTCATCTCACATAAAACCCCCGGCTATTCAAAACACGACGATCCAATATAACATATCACAGCAACACATAACATCACGTGTCATCAACGTAAGTAAATATACGTATCCCAATTGTCGTTGACGTATAGCAACGAAACTGGCGATACACCACATATTACACTTACGGTCGCAGAAAAGAAAGTAAAAAACTACAACAATTGGAATCCACAACCACCTTAGACATCATAAACCCAATATATCTCATACTTTGGATTTCATGCCTAACCAAATGAATTCCTTAGACATTACATGCCTAACAATTATAAACCCCGCATTTTAATCTCGATATTGAAAACACTTTCCAATAGCATGTCGGATAATTCAACAAGATTCCCGATAATCCGATCGAATGCTCGTCGGAAACTTTAGTAGACGGCCGCACCCCCCGATGCCGTCGACGAAGTGCACTAAGGCGGAACACCGCAGCCGCGAGCACCCGAACGATGCTTTTGTGGACGGGGTTCTCCTACAGTCACTTGGTCGGGGCTATAGGGCATGGCTATCTAGTAAGGTTACCCGGCGAGTATCCGCGTACACTACGCAATTGCGACGGACTTTTGATCAACATCAAAATCCTATGGCAACCGATCAAATGAGACTAAACTGCTAGATTTATAAAATTCGAACTAGTTATCACATAACTACATGCGGATTCCAAATATTGTATCACAATAACAGATAGCTAGACGAAGTTAAACTTTTCGATCGAATAAGC